>CM024641.1:23176378-24376378 GCA_014182715.1 Eucalyptus cloeziana | reverse complement strand
TATATATATATCTTTGTGATATTGTGTATATTTTTATTCCTTAGTTGTTTAGGGTGCGTTTGTTTGTGTTTCTGTTTAAAAATTGTTGTAGGGAACAGAAATAGAAAAAAAAATGTTTCTGTTCCGGGGAACAATTTTGAACAAAAAAACGCGTTTGCTAACTCGCATAAAATTTCTGTTTTTAGAATAGAAAAAGAACATAAACACGTTTGGTAACTGCACAAAATTTATATTCATGGAATAGAAAAATAATATAAACACGTTTGGTAACTACACAAAATTTTTGTTCCAAAATTTTTTCAAGTGTTTTTTTTTTAATTTTTAATAAAGTGTAAACTTGGTATTGAATTATCATTCTCATGAAATGCTCATCAATTTAATTTTGTTCATGGTGAGTGAAAACAAACATTCTAAACATGATCATATGTGCATACTTGAAAGAAAATTTTTAAAGTTTATACCAAATTTTTCTCAATTGCTTTTTTTTTTCTTTAATAAAGTGTAAACTTGGTTTTGAATTCTCATTCTCATGAAATGCTCATCAACTTAATTTTGTTCATGGTGAGTGAAGACAAACATTCTGAACATGGTTATATGTGCATACTTGGAAGAAAATTTTAAAAGTAAAGTTTTACCAAATTTTTCTCACGTGCCTTTTTTTTTTAATAAAGTGCAAACTTGGTATTGCATTATCATTCTCATGAAATGCTCATCAATTTAATTTTGTTCATGGTGGGTGAAGACAAACATTCTGAACATGGTCATATGTGCATACTTGGAATAAAATTTTGTAAGTAAAGTTTGTACAATAAGAGCTAGCTAAAAGAAGAGTATCTTATAGATCTCTACATAGACCATTTCATACATGACATCACAATAATGGAGTAATATAGTTCATTGTTCAACTTCATCACATTGAATTTGATAAGTGAATACTTAAAAACAATATTACAAAAGTCGAAAACACAAAGTCATGAAATCTCAGGCATATTATGATCCCTTGCCATTTTATTTGCAATACTTATCCTAAGCATGTTTATTCCAGGTGCATCATGCAATGTATCATCTGCAACCTCCACTTCTTTAGGTTCGAATGGATACTCCGGATCTCCATATAGGGAAAAGTTTTTGTCCATCATATCTTGATCACAAATGTAATTATGGAGAGCACAACAAGCAATTACAACAAGTGCTTGCTTCCGAATTGTAAATGGAGGCATCTGTCTCAAAATGGTAAAGCGATTCTTTAATGCCTAAAATGACCTCTCAATTACATTTCTTAGTGAAGAGTGCTTCTTGTTGAACAATTCTCTTGCTGTCCTTGGTCATCCCACATTCCCTCTATACTCGCTAAGATGATACCGATCGCCTCTAAATGGAGTTAAAAATCCTGGAAGTGCTGCATAACCAGAATCTACCACGTAATATTTCCCTATAACATGATATATATAAATTTGTTGTGATATTCAACCATAATATATAATCATAAAATTGTCTTTATAAACAAAGTAAATACCAAGTGGTGGTCGGGGAAATTGCAATTGAAGAGTTTCGAGTGCTGTCGAAAGCAGTCGACAATCGTTGGCAAATCCTTCCCATCCAGCATACACAAAAATAAATTTCTTATCAAATGAGCAAACACACAGTACATTCTGGGTTGTTTTCCGACTCCTACCTTTAAATGGAATCTGCTGAGACAAAGGGACGATAGCATCTATATGGGTGCCATCCATAGCACCTATGTAGCCCTGTCAATATATTAACAATCTAATATCATATAAGATTATCAACTACATGTATTTGACGGTATAAAATCGATATAAAAATCATACCTTCAAGTAGCGTTTATGACTAGTATCAATAAGAATTTCTTATGGAATGACATTAAAGGACAGTGGTTTGATTATTTCTTTTGAAAGTTTGATCATTGCTTTCAACACTTTGTTGAAATACTTAAGGATCGTTTCTCCTGAATGTTGGAATCTCTCACATAAATCTCTATTTGAGCTATTGTGAGTAACCAAACATAAGAATCTATTCGAACAAATCGACTATCTTTCAACCAACCTCTTACCCTCATTAAGTCACATAAATTCAGAAAATCATGTCTCTCCATCCTAAATGCTTCATATATCCTATCTGAATGTCCATGAACAATCTCCATTATCCATTCTAGTCCTGATAATTTACCGTCCCTAATAGGTTCTCTCGTATGCACGGATGTGTCCATCGCAGCTATGCACAACCACGCTATCAATATGTCAAGATCATCATCATCCAAGAATTGTTCAACTGGTTGTACCTGCTCATTAGACATGCTATTTGATCCCCCTTCCATAGTACCTATACAATCACAAAAATGTAAAAACATTAATACAGATTTTGAAAATACATCCAATAACAATCAATAACATAAGTTATAAAATCTCAATAAGATATGCCATTACATATAAGTACAAGAGTCTCAACACTAATATTTTTATAAACTAAATATTAATAGATAACATAAGTTATACAGTCTAATGAAACCCCATGCAATTCATAATATATTTCCAAACATCTAGTAAAGCCATTGAAGAAGTCCATTTCTCCTTGTAGGTGTGGATTTAATGAAAGCCTCCCTCCATGGGGCACTGACGCATGCTCGTTCCACTGCTTTATTGTAAACATCTTGCTCTAGCTCAGGCATACTTAGTAGAACATCGACCACAGCAAATATGGAGTAAGGGTCTATAGGTGGTTGTGTAGCCCCTGAGCTCACAAAGCCACTACTAGATTGACTTGATGACCTAACTTTCAGAAGATCTTTTATGGCTTTGCAAGTGTCAGCAATATCGGATTGGTTACTCTTTCTTCTCCTCTTAGTATTTGGAGTCCTATCCAATTTTTGCTTTCCACGAATTGAAGTTCCAGCATCGTCTGTTGTAAAGACTCTCTCATCAGTGTGGTGTTCACTAAAGTCATCTGTATTGCCACCATCATTGTCACCATCTACATTGCCACCACTGTTGTCACCACCTACATTGCCATCACCAGTGTCATCTTCATCTGACACAATCAAATCTTGAGCACTTCATATGGCGTGATTCCCAGTAACATATGTATCACCAAAAACAATACATAGCTCATGATACTAAGGAAATCCATTCTTCCTGAATCTTGCCCACTCGACATTATCCTACAATTTTCACAATAATGACATTTTAGCAATATAATCATACCTTTTAAAATTGACATCTCTAATGATATCAAAATGACCAAAAAGTTATGAAATACCTTGATATGTGATTCTCATATACTTGGATTGTCGACAAAAACTCTTTTATTCACATTATCCCAACCAAATCCGGACTGAGAAATGAGTTTCTAAAAACCACATATTGTTTTTTCAGTTTGTTTACCTTGTTCCTCAGTTGTACCATGTTATATTGGAATCTTGTCTGTGTAATGAGTTCAGACTGTATATTCCTCCACCTCGCTTTGTTGAAAGTGGAAGAGGTGTGACCGATAAGTACGTTGGTTACAGACTCCCTCCACCTTGCACTAAATGCCTATCTCTCGGATGACCATTGAATCTTCGATCGATTGAGCATCATATGAGTTATGATTCAATAACATAATACCATAAGAACTACACGCCATACACAAAATCAGCATGGTAACCTATATGGATCCGTATACCCTGTCCTATTTTGTGCACAGTCCAACTAAATTATAAGATCTCTAAGATTAAGACAACGAAAAACAAGCCGAAAGGCCAATCTCAGCGTGTGGATAACTGTTTCCAAAGTTAGCAAACTGCGATTTATGTGGCAGCCCTCTTTCAACCTTGCACCAAACAAATCATGGAATTAAACATTTAGCATAAAAATCAAGAATCATGTTTGAACAAAAATCTAAGATAGCCTTCTGAAATCTATGGTGTTAACAATTTGCATCTTATGCTTATCACATCAAAGTGCATGGAAGAAAAAGCAATTTGAAAGTGTCATGGGTAGAATCCTACATTTTCAGATCAAAGGCACATAACATAACTTATAAAGTAATTCCAACTCTAAGTATGTGTTACTTCATAGAAAGAACAATTAGAGAAACATGCCATCTTCAGACATTTAGGCCCTATTAGTCACATATTCAATCAAGTGTGAAACAAAAGACATGTGTAATAGAGATATGCTCATCTCCCATGATGTTTCTAGATAAAATATCAAGCCTTCAAACAAACTTGTATCAAGAAGATAACCATGCAGCAATTACCTATTCAATTTTCACTAATCGCAAGCAAGCTGCTCCAGATTAGGACCTCATAATGGGTTAGAAAAGAGGATGGTGGGCGGTGGTGTAGCGAACAGAGAAGCAACACGTCGGGGTAGGGCGTCGCGGATGAGCGACGGGGCCACGACGTCGTCAGGTGAGCAGAGGAGGTGCAGTGTCAAGCTTTGGGCAGAGCAGGGACTAGCAAATTGTGGATAGAGCAAGGGAAAAAAAATACGTCTTCGCGAATCGGCACCGGCAAGGTGAAACTTCGGATGACCAATGGAACTGCTGCAAAAGTGGACAGCAAATTGAACATGAATGGCGGCTATTGGCGTTACGGTGGCAACAAGGTCGTGGCCAGGAAGCAACCACCTCGATTCACCAATGCAGCGACAGCAGCAATGGGGGCGTTCGGGTAACTGTCGGAACAGAAGCTACAAAGGAGCGGATCTGCAATGGTGTCGTCGATGAAATGGTTGCAGTGGCATCATCAAGTGATCGAGTAGCAGCTTAATAGAATATCATGGGCGGTAAAAACAACGCTGCAGAGATGCCAACGTGGGTTTTGACCAAAATTCAGCCAAGAAGACTCATGCTCTCTCTCCTTTCACGTGCCTCTCTCTAGTAGTAGGAATTGCCCCCATGAACGTCTGCTCGCTCAATCGTGCAGGGCAGGGGTCGACCGATGCAATTACGTGCAACCTTAGACAAGCCCAACGATGCCGCACTTTGCTACTAGGAAAAAGAATCATTAATTGCTCAAAAAATAGGTCCATGATGGCATATATAGAACTCTAACTTTAACTGGCAAAGAGACTAAGTTTGACTATACTTCCGATATTCCAGCAAGATTACATAATCTGAAAAGGAATCACTTACAGCTAGTGGGTTGAGCCTCGCCATGCTCGCTGGAGTTGCGAGTGTGAGCAGCGAGCAGACACTCGAGCGAGTAGAGAAGCAAGCAGTCGCTCGCTTCTCTACTTGCTCGAGCGTGCACAGCAGGGCTCACTACTCTGCTCGCTCGAGCGTGAGCAGCGAGCAGACGCTCAAGCGTGTAGAGCAGGGCTCGCATGAGCAGCGAGCAGAGAAGTGAGCGCTCGCTGCTATGCTCACTCGAGCGTGCAGAGCAGGGCTCGCTGCGAGCAAACGCTCGAGCGTTTCTGCTCATATGGGCGAGCAGACGAGCCGCTGCCACAGATCTAGGGGAGCAACACTCGCCCAGATCTGCGAGACTCTTGCTTGGGGCTTGAGCGCGAGGGCTCGCTCGAGCAAGCGTCTCGCAGATCTGGGCAAGCACTAGCTCGAGCGAGCCCTCATGCTCAAGCTCCGAGCAGCCATCGCCCAGATCTGCGAGGGGTGGCTCTCGGCGAAGCCCTCATCAATCGGTGAAGGAGGAGCAACAGCCGGTGACGATGAAATTTACCTCGAATCAGAAGGTTTAGCTGGTGAAGGAGCAGCGGCTGTTGGCGCCGAAGAGGACGACGGTGGAGAAGCCGGATGGTCTCGAGACAAAGTGGGAGGCGCTAGAGAAGATGATGGTGGAGAAGCCAGAAGGTCATAGAGAAGATGCAGGAGGAGAAGGCAGTGTTTGAATGGCTGAACAAGAAACAAAAAAGAAACACATTTTTTATGTTTTTGTTCTTTTTTTGTTCTTAAAATTTGTTCCAGAAACAATAAACATGTTTTTCTTGTTTCTTGTTTCTGTTCCAAATGTGTTCCTAGGAATAAAAAAATAGATTTATAACAAAAACGCAAACAAACGCGTTTTTGTTCTTTTTTGTTCTCTAGAACAAAAAAAAACAAAAATTTTGTTTATAAAAAAAAAAAAAAAAAAAGAACATAAACAAACGCTGCCTTAGACACTTTGTATTATAAATAGATTGTAATTACATACTGAACAAATCAATAGAAAGCAATACACAATACTTCTAAATTCCAAGCTTTCTACTTTTCTGATATGGTATCAGAGCCTCTCGCCTTGGCCTAGCTTCCGCAGCGCCTTTTTCATTTTCTTTTAGGGAGGAATCATGTCAAAGATAGAGGATTCATCCTCCGGTGTTTCTGAGGGAAATCCACAGTCCCTCAACAACCAAAGAGAAGACGTTGTTCCTGCAAAACAGCAAACAAATTCATCAGAAAGTCAAATGGGTGTCGTGCAGCCCAACACAAGATTTAATCCTGGAAACGCCTTTGCAGGCCCATATGTTCAATGGGTACCTGTACCAATTTAGAGCTCACCTCAAAGGATTGGTGGGTCGAAAGAAAGCCCATCGCACATACCTGGATACGAGGCGAGCTGGAGTTTCTCAGGTCACGGTGGTTCGGGTCCTGGATACGGGGCGAGCAATCCTTACCTGACCTACGAACCCGGATTCTTCCCTTTTGCAGGTCTCGCCGGAGTCGGCGACCGGCCGGAACCTAGAAACCCACTGTACACTACCACCACTGACGAACCGGAGCTACGCCCGATCTCCCAGCAACTATCAGGATCGGAAAATTACTCCCTGTGGTCTCACGAACTCCGGCGAGCACTCGTGACCAAGGACAAAGACGGCTTTTTGGACGACATCGTCCCAATACCGTCTGACGAGCGACTTGCACGTCAATGGCGGAAGTGCAACCAGCTTGTTAGAACCTGGATAGGAAATTGCCTCACGACGGAAGTTGCCGCTGGGGTACCACCGATCGAGGATGCCCAAAAATTTTGGGAAAACTTACGGGAGATGTATGGTAAGCTAGACAAGGCAAAAATTTTCACACTAACGCAAGCCTTATCAGATCTCAAATAGGGAAATTTATCCATCTCGGCCATTTATAATAAACTCTCTGCCCTATGGAACGAAATCGAGATGATAGAGGAAAAATTAAAGGGATCCGAGGAGACCTTGGCTCAATATCGGGCCATGAAGGATCGAGAGAAGGTTATAAGGTTCCTATTGGTGTTGAATGAGAACTACTTACTGTTTCAAAGCCAGATCTTGGCCATGGATCCGGTTCCCCCGCTCGGCCGCATATACCAGCTTGTGGTTCAAGAAGAATCCCAGAGGCTGGCATCGTCCGAGTATACGAAGACAGGAGATCGCATCGTGCTCACGGCCAAGGCCTCGTCGAAGCACCGACTGACGTCTTCAAGATCCGGCCATGGAGGTCTATCGAAGAGAACAGGGGCGCTAAGGTTACGGGAGGAAGAAGAAGAAGTCTTTTATTCACCTCAAATGGACGACCAGGATTACTTCGGGAGATCGGACGGCTCGGGTAGCTCACGAGGGACTAATGGCCGAGATCCGATCTTCGGATCTGACGGTGGAGGCTTTTTTGCACGATCGGACGACTCCCTCATACGATCGGACAGCTCACCTTTCGCCCTTGCAGCGCCTCGATCCGACAGTCCATCGGTGTCCGTTTTAAAGCGATCCAATGGCCAAAATTCGGCCATATCCTCGAACAGAAATAATTCAAACAAATGGAAAGGTAAATTTTGTGATTATTGTAAAAAAAATTATCATACCAAGGAAAATTGTTGGAAATTGCGTGGAAGACCAGGGAAGAAGAAGGAATGAGAATTTTCTATAGCAATAAATACTAAGGTGAATTAACCCATCAACAATGATCAACTCCAACAAATCATGAAGACCTTGAGTCAGATGGGAATTCAAGAAAAGATGCCTAGCTATGTAGGTATTTCTTATTGTTTGATGAGTAATATTTCGAGCAATGCATGGATTATTGATTCAGGTGGCAGTGACCATATAGTTTATGATGAACGTTTCTTTTTCTAAATTAGACAAATCATCGAGTCATACTTCCGTTCGTCTCCCAAATGGCAGTGATATTTCGGTAGATAAAGTTGGGGATGTTGAGCCGAGTTCTTCCATCACACTTAAAAATGTCCTTTTCATTCCAAATTTTCAGTTCAATATTATTTTTGTATCTAAGATTTGTCAAGACAACCTCTGTCGCGTCATTTTTTATTCTGACATTTGTCTCTTTTAGGCCCTTTTGACTGGGACACTGATGGGCTCGGGTAGAAATTTCGAGGGACTTTATTTCTAGACAACATTTCCAAAGAATTTTTCTTTCAATAAGAGCATCTTATGTAATGCCAATCATAATAAAAATGTCTCTTTATCCCATCAACGTCTAGGCCATAGCGCCGCTTTTCCTCATCCCAAGTGCCCTATATGCCCATTAGCTAAATAGTCCAGAATGTATTTTCCACAAAGTACATCACATGCTGCTAGAGCCTTCTCATTATTACACATGGACATCCGGGGCCCATATCACACCACTCATCGTGATGAGTCACGTTTTTTTCTCACCATCGTAGATGATCATACTTGAGCAACTTGGGTTTTTCTTATGCAGTCTAAAGCCCAAGTCCTTCCACATCTCAAAAATTTCATTGTACTAATCAAAAATCAGTTTAACAAATCCGTACAACGGGTTCGTACTGACAATGCACGAGAATTATTTAATCATGAATGTTCCTCATTGTTCACTTCCAATGGCATTCTTCATGAGAGCTCTTGTATTTATACTCCTCAACAAAATGGGATTGTGGAAAGAAAACACCGTCATTTGTTAGAAGTTGCTCGAGCCCTTAAGTATCAAGCTTCCATTCCTAAAATGTTTTGGGGAGACTGTGTGGTCACAGTGGTATACCTAATCAATCGAATGCCATCTCGAGTTTTGAATGGGAAGACTCCATTCGAGTCATTGTTTGGAAAACGTCTCGATATTCGTCATCTTCATGTTTTTGGATGTTTATGTTATGTATCTACCATGGGTCCTTGGGACAAATTGGGTCCCCGTGCCCTTCCTTGCATATTTATGGGATATTCTACCCTTCAAAAAAGGATACTTGGTTCTTGATCCATCCACTGGAAGATTTTTTGTCAGCAGAGATGTCATATTTCATGAAGATGTTTTCCCTTTCAAGGATAGGCTATCCACATATCAACATGACGGTCCTCTCACATCTTCTCGTCCCCTTTTTGCATGAAGACGATCCTCCACAGGCACCAATGATGATGCTTCCACAGATAATATCTCCTATAGCATCTTCAGATGTTGATACACATGTTACCTCGGATGGGGACAATGCAATTTCCAGCCTTCCTTCATCAAGCATACCCGAAGGACCTGAATCTTCGGAATCCAATATTCTGGCAGAAGACACTTCTGCAGACTCACAAGTTGTTGTTCCATCTGAACCAACTAATCTCCGGCAATCAAGACACATAATTCGACCACCGACATGGACAGCGGATTACGTTTGCTCCTCCTCAAAAAGGTGTGGTACACAATATCCTATTTCCTCCTATGTCAGCTTTGCCAATCTCTCTCCTACACATAGGTGTTGTGTTAGTAGGATTTCTAAACAACAGGAACCCTCATCTTATGATGAAGCTGCCATGGATCCTCGTTGGCAACAAGCTATGAAAGATGAATAACAAGCTCTCATTGAGAATGAGACTTGGGATATTGTTCGCCTACCTCCCCACCGTAGACCCATAGGATGCAAATGGGTATACAAAATCAAATACATAGCAAATGGATCCATTGAACGCTACAAGGCCAGATTGGTTGCGAAAGGATTCACCCAAAAAGAAGGATTTGATTATACGGAAACTTTCTCTCCTGTTGCCAAAGAAGTCACCGTACGCTCCTTTCTTTCCATTGCTGCCTTTCGTGATTGGCCTCTTCATCAAATGGACGTTCACAATGCCTTCCTACATGGAGATCTTGAAGAAGAGATTTATATGGATATTCCACCGGGATTTTGCAGACAGGGGGAGGGAAGCGTGTGCCGTCTTCGAAAATCCCTATATGGGCTCAAACAGGCTTCTCGTCAATAGTATGCCAAATTTACCAGTGCACTTACAACTGCAAACTTCCAGCAATCTAAGCATGATTATGCTTTATTCACATGGAAACAAGGTACGTCGTCAATCTACTTGCTTATATATGTTGACGATATACTCATTATGGGAAATGATGCGCCTGCCATTGAGAGATTCAAGGAGTATATGCATTCTACATTTCATATTAAGGATTTGGGACCTCCCAAATACTTTCTTGGGATAGAAATTGCGCGGTCAAACAAAGGCATTTGTCTTAGTCAACGGAAATTTGTCTTAGAAATCGTGTCAGAAGTAGGATTGTCGGGATCTAGGCCGGCTGTTATTCCAATTGATCAGAATATCAGGTTAACAACAGCTAAATATGACAAAGGGTTGTCACCTATAAACAAGGATCCTTTGCTTAAAGATCCCTCTGCTTATCAAAGACTCGTTTGAAAGCTTATTTATTTGACCATGACCAAACTAGACATTTCTTATGCAGTTCAGATTCTTAGTCAATTTATGCATGCTCCAAAACAGTCTCACATGAATGCGGCATTAAAGGTCATAAAATACTTGAAAGGATGTCCTGGATTGGGAATATTGCTGTCTTGAGACAATAATATGGAGATGACAGCATATCGTGACACAGATTATGCTACTTGCCCCATGAGTAGGAGATCGGTCACGAGATTCTGTATAAAATTGGGGGATTCTCTAATTTCATGGAAGACAAAGAAACAATCAACTATATCCTTATCATTTGCTGAGGCAGAATACCGAGCAATGGCGATGACTAGTTGTGAGATGGTCTGGATAAGAGGCCTTCTCCAAGACCTTGGTGTACACATAAAGGAGCCCACTGTCCTATTTTGTGATAATGATGCTGCACTGAAGCTTGCAATGAACCCAGTATTCCACGAAAGGAAGAAGCACATAGAGATTGATTGTCACTTCATCCAAGACAAGATCGAAAGTGGGGTGATTAGAACAAGAGGGATAAGAACAGCAGAGCAACCCGCGGACATTTTTACCAAGGCCTTATGTCAAAGGCAACATTCATATCTACTAAACAAGCTAGGTATCTTCGATATGTATAGACCGCCAAGCTTGAGGGGGAGTGTTGAAGATATTGTTGCCAATTCTGATTGATCTTGATTGATTTATGATTATAAGGAATATTATATATATATATATATATATATATATATATCTCTTTGGGATATTGTGTATATTTTTATTCCTTAGTTGTTAAGACACTTTGTATTATAAATAGATTGTAATTACATATTGAACAAATCAATAGAAAGCAATACACAATTCTTCTAAATTCCAAGCTTTCTACTTTTCTAACAATTTTCTTTCATTGACATTTGGAACTTGATTTTGACGAAAGTTTGAACATTGAGCACTCAATTAATCAATAAACACACTGGCCTTGGTTCCAAACTTATCATTATAAAGATCTAGTGCTATGTAATTCTTTGCCTCGAGTTGAGTTCGGACCTGGAGCCTTTACGATGAGAGATGAAATTCCATCCATCGCAATTTTTTTTTTCTATTTATTGGAAATTTGTCGTCGTAATGTCAAGTGAAAAAGATCTACATAAATTGATTTAGCTCGATTGAGAGAGCCATTACTTAATGCTCTTCCTACATTGCCTCCTTCCATGAAAAGCATTGGCTTTAACCTTGACTCCAAGTAAGCATACTAAATTTAAAATAAAGAAATAACATTGATATACCAAGTGATACATCATATCATAAAGTGAATATTTAGAAAAGAATTGCATTCAATAAATAAGAATCTTCACATCAATTATGAACACTAAATTTAGTCAAAAATCATGAATGAAAAAAAAGGGAAGAAGATATTTAAATTAAATATTTGAATTCAAAGTACAGTGTTTGACCATAATTACCGTTTAAATTGTATTAGCAATCAATTACTATTGAGACTTTATTTATTTTGCGAAAAATAGACGATTTGGAATTTTTTTTAAAACAATTATGTGTATCATTTACAAAAGTAAAAGTATGAAAAATGTTTTAATTGTCCACGCAAATATTTAAATATAAATTATTATCAATAATGAAAATATATTTTATTAATTAATTATTGCAAGTATACAAGTGATTGGTTTTAAAAAAGATATTTTTCGGATCATTCACTTCTCACCAAATAAATAGAGCCTAAGCGGTAAGGGCTGTCAAATTGGTGCCGATGATTGAACCGGATGATACGCCACTAAACCGGTTGAACTGGCCAGAACCAGAAACGGAAAACCGATTTAGAACCGCGAATCCGGCCGCTTCCGGGTCGAACCGCTGGGACCGGCCGGCCCGGCTTTACGGGGCGGTGCTGTCGGGACGGAACGACCGGTTCGGACTTCCAGAAGACGCCCCAAAACCCCCACTCCCCTCCCCCGCAACGGCGAACGGCGACGAGGGTTTAAGCGCTTCGAAAAATGGCCGCCCGCTGAAAGGAACTCCCTTCCGCCGTCGCCGTCGCCGTGCCGTCGATTCTCCCGCCCTGCGCCGCGCGCGCGCGATGGACGGCGTGCGGGTGCGGCTGTGGTTCGACGACCGCCGCGTCCTGAGCAAGCCGCAGAGGAAGGAAGGGCTGAAGCGGAGCTGGGTTCTGCTGCAGCCGCACCACAACACAATCGCGGACCTCGCCGCCCATGTCGTTAACGCATTCGACCTCTGGGACTCCTGCCCTAACGGCCTCGTCCTGTCGGTGCGGTTCTTTTGGGTTTTTTTCCGATCTCCGCCGCGTGCATTCTGTCGGACAGTGACTGTGTTTGCTTAGTTGCGCTGTGTGCTTGTCGACGAGGTTCAAGATTCTAGTTTTTGTTCGTCTTTTTGCCGCGAGATTGTGAGAAATGAAGAAAAAAGTGTCCCTTTTTTGTTTTGTTTTCCTTTGTTGTTGCCAATTGAAGGAATGTGATTGGGTGTATAGGAAGATTTCAGTTCCTCATTGCACTGGTTATGATGATTCATTGCTCACTGACTATTGCCATTGTGCAGCATTACTGTATTTTCTAGATTTCCTGACATGTCGTCTGGTTCGTTTTAGATGGATGGTTATGTTCTACCGCCCTTTGAGTCAACTTCTATACTCAAGGACAAGGACATTGTTGGGTCAGTAAATGATACGCCTTCGCTTGATACCAAAATTTTCCGATCATTCTGAGGAAGAGCTGGTTAACTCCGTGTTCCTTTGCTGCAGAGTGAAAAAGAAACAGGGTACTTCAAGAGACACCATTAAGCTGCTTGACGTGGAGGATGCCTTGGAAGAGATAGAGTTTGTAGAGAAGCAGCCTGTGCAGACGGGTTTAAAGCTGCTTGCGAATGAAGAGTTTGAGAAGGAGGCTGGGGGTTATGAAAGTGAATCTGAAGAAGATGAATGTGGACAGTCACATGGTAGTTTGAACGTGGAAGCTACGTCCAATAATAATGCGGTCTCCAAGAAGAGGAAGGCGTCAAAAAAGCTGGGGGGCTCAAAGTATGTTTTAAATCCCATGTACTGGAATTCTTTTGAAAAATGTGTACTTTATGTCATATAATTTTTTTCTGCATCCAGTAAAGGTACAGACTTTAACTTCCAAGTAATTAGTATTTTGTGGTGCATTTGTGCAGTGAAGGGTAGGATATACTAAGAAGTATTTATCATTGTAGTAAGCGGCTATTGAAGTAATGCAGGTTGAATGGTATCATTATCTAGTTACAATACACTTCCCTAGAAAATAAAAATAGAAGAGAGAGAGAAAACTTGCATCCCCCCTTAATCAGAAGCCATTACTTACATGGAATGGAAAAGCTCTGAAGTTTGAATTTTTCCCCTCTTAAATTTTGGTTGGAGGTGCCTGTTAACTTGGCAGTCGGGATTAGATGGTTGCATTCTAACCTACCTTCCAAGTTACAAAGCCCTTCAAAGCTTTATGTGTATAATTGCGCATGCTTGATCTTCTGCAAGTACTGCTATAAAAGAAGCCTCATGCTTTTGGGATGCTGTTTTATTGTATGATCATGGGCTGACATTCACTAGAATCTGGCACAAGGTTGGGAAATTTGTACAGCCTATTCAATGTCTGAAAACTTTAATTAGTTCTTCCTTTTTCAGTAGGCATCTTGTGAATGCATAACTTTCTTCCTTTCTGCTGCAAGCACTGATAAAAGAAAATATCAGTGGCTAGTGTTAAGGTGAAAATCTCCACCAACCGCATAGCTAGTGACCGCATTCGTTGCAGCATGATTAGAGAGTAGCTGCAAGGATAAATACACCTGCAATTATTCATCATTTTATCTCTTCTTTTTTGAGTATTTGTCATTATTAATATTCTATTTCATGTGGATTTTAGTATATCTAGCGACATGTGGAACTTGAGTTCTTCTTCATCCTCCTTGCTTCTGTGGGATTCCTGTTCATACAGTGCATTTGGGATCGTAGGATCACTCATTGGGTATTCAACTGTTGTTTTGTTGCATTTTACAGAAGGAAGAAAAGTAAATTGTCTGGTGTGGAGTGCTCAAAAGTCCCTGGTAGTGTCATAGATGATACTCCTGTTGAGAAGGAAATACTGCAAAATGATGGAGCCACCATTGATGATAGCAAGTCCTCCTCTGGACAGACTAAACCAGACAAGTCGATACCCCATGAAAATGAAGTAACAATTACTCCAGCTGCTAAAAGGTGAGTATTGTTAGCTGACCTTTATCTTTTATGCATGCTTGCAGAGGTAGCATGCGGAGCTGTTTCCATTAAAAGGAGGCTGTTGCTTATTTAGAAGTTATCTCACACTCATCTTCTTGCTGATGAAATGCACTGTGTTCTCTTTCCCTCTGTTGCAGTCAGCAACAGGAAAATGATGGAGGAAGTGAAGGCACAACTGATACACCTTCTAAACCAAAGGTAAGTGATTATTTCTTTGATTCAGCTTTTCTCAATTATATATTTGAACATATTGTGTCATTATATAGTCCACTATCTTAACTAATCTGCATCGGTAACTCAACTATTGGATGCCATCACATCATGCTTCTGGCTGCAGTGATCTTTATGTTCCTTTCATAAATTTCATGCTGTACTCATAGCTGAACCCTTGGTTACCTGCCTAGTAAAGCACTTCAACTTGAGTGGAACATAGATATGGATGTATTGAATGCCAAAAGTTCTGTATAGCCTGTATACGGTAATTTGATGCAATTTCTGAGAGGAAGGCTAATGCAAGATGGTAGGCAATGAAGGCATCACAAATTCTGCGTGCTCTGTCTTGGATGATAAGTATGATGGTAGGATATTGAAATTCGACCATTGCCTTGAGAGTTGAGATTATCAATCAATCATCTGTATTTGTTGATATGATGCACAAGAGCTGTGGTAAGCAGCTACATCCTTGATGTCAAGATTTTAAAGGTTTTAACCTGTCAAAACTTTCATTGGTTGCAAATATGATTTTGCTGATATTCCCAATAAGTCATTATGTTGTGATGGTTTCGCCTTTTGCAAGTTACCAAGTCGAAGTGCTCGTCGTAAAAAAGCGAAGCGAAGGTGGCTGAGGGAAATGCGCCAAATTGGACAGAAAGAGGTAATGTGATGTTGCAAGGCTTTGTAATTTGTTTTGGTTGTGTTCAAAATGATTAAACCGTCATGCCCCATAGCTTGCTTATGCTCTAAACCGTGAAGGTTAGACTAGGGGCCTTGTGCTAATGTCCCTCTGTAGTTGCTTTTGGTGTCAAAATCCCTTCCCCTCCTTTCCCCTGGCCATTTCTTTTGAAGATTGCATTCATTTTGCAGGTGGAAAAAAATGAATATCGGCAGCTGCCTAATAAAAAGCAATCACTTGGAAAAAAATATCGGCAGCTGCCTGATAAAAAGGAGAGTGAGTTCTCTAAAGAACATGAACAGCAGCATCAAAGTCAAACCTTCACCCAAGAACAACAGCCACTAAATCACGTTTATGAAAATAATACAAATGAGGACATAGTTCCTGTGGTAATTAGGCCTGGGCATATTCGCTTTGAGCCTCTGGAAGAAGGTATAGGTCAATGGCCATAACCATATACTTGTTTATTTGTTGAGGAATATGTTCAATTTCTATGCTGATTTATAAACCTCTGCAGATGTAGATCAGGATGTTCAGAAAAGTCAAGTTTCGCTGGTAAGCATTTGCTTATCGTTCTTGCATTACATTAATTTTTGTTTCTTAATGGATATGGTAGCATGCTTTGTTCAATTTTAGCAATCTTTTGTTGATAAATGGTAGTATATGAATTGTTTTTGGAGGGAGGCGAATGTGTTAGATATGTTTTTTATTTGAAGCGCAATGCTGTTTGCTTAGGCACTGTTTGGTAACCATCCAAATAATGTCTGATTTTGATTTTTTGTTCCCAGAATCAGTTTGGGAACAGAATCGCGTTTAGTAAAATTTTTGTCCAAAACTGATTTCAAGAACAAATTTGTTCCCGGAATCAGTTTTGGACAAGAATTGAGAATAAAAAAAAAATATGATTCTCGGTTTGAGAATAAAAAAAAGAATCAAGTCTTATTCTTTCTTTCCACCATCCCACGACCGTCGTCCACCATCGCCGCCAGTCGCCGTTCGCCAGTCCGGCGAGCTTGCCGAATGCTCGCCAGGCCAGGGTGAGGTCCGGCGAGCTCACCCGTGGCTAGGCGGGCCTCGCCGGGGCTGGGCGAGGCCCGCCTAGCCCCGGCGAGGCTCACCCAGCCTTGCCGGTGGCCAAGCGGGCCTCGCCCGGCCCGGCGAGGCCTGCCTAGCAATGCCTAGCCCCCAAGGCAAGGCTGCCCGGCCACCGGTGGGGAGCCCCACCGGTGGCCGGGCGCCTTGCCGGGCTAGGCGAGGCTCACCGGCCATCGGCGAGGCTTGGCCGACGAGGGCCGGCGATGCTCTCCGGCCACAAGAAGAAGAATAGGAAAAAAAAAAGAAAAGAAAAAGGAAAAAAAGAAAAATATTTATTTAAAAATTAAAAGAAATTAATTTGGAACAGAATCAATGAGCACGGTACCAAACGCAATTCTATTCCAGAATCAGAAATTTTGAACAGTTACTAAATGGGTTCTTTTACTCAAAATCGGTTCCCGGGAACGGAATAAAAAAAAATCGTTTCTAATCAAAATCTACTCCCGGGAACAGAATCGTTACCAAACACACTCTTACTTTTTTTGGAGCAGTTAGACAAGGCTGTTTGCGATTCATATCTTCATGTATGAAGACATTAGTCATACCTATTGTTGTCAAAAGCTTCTATTCACCATTTTTGTTTTATTAATAAGCTCTATGGTTCAAACTTTCTCAATCAATGATGGATAGCTCATTTACTTGTGTTGTTTCATCCTTTCCTTTCTCATTTGGGGCAACCAATGATTTTATGATTTACCAATATATAATGCAAGTACTCATTATGTTACTCATTGCCTAAAGATTCTATGGAGCGTGATACACAAATCCTTGTGAATGTCTGATTATATTTACCGAACAAGAGGTGTACAAACACATGCTTGATTCTTTGTCCTATGGAGCGTTTCTTGAATTTAGTTTTGGGATTGTCTTGATAATTGAGCTTTAGGATATGCACATTTTGATTGCTGGCTGCATTGAGCTTGATCTACAGCTTTTGATGTTCATTTGCACCTGTGTATTTTTTTGGCTTTTACTTTGCATCCCTCACCTTTTTCCTGCACTCATCAATGCAAGTATTATTGTTTCATGATAGTTGCAGACTTTTGAATGGAATGGGATCACAAGCAAGAAGAAAGGACAAAAATGGGGCAAAGAGAAAGCAGGATCCTGGCAGTGGACTGATAATAAAAATCTCAACCAAGAATCTTCCCTAGTGACAAATGTTGTAGCAGAGTTGCCTTTAACTGATCTTGGGGACTTTGATAAACTGCCACCTTATGGATTGTCACCTCAGGTTTATATATTTGTTCGATTTTTGCTTTGTATGAACGCCAAGATCATGCAGTATGTGTGAAAGATGTGTGGTGGTTTTAATAGCTATTAGATATTCTGGAAGCGTCAGACCAAAAAAAAAAAAAAAAAAAAAGATATTGTGCAAGTGTTAATATATCTTTTCAAGCTTCAGCTTACTAGTTGAGATTTTCTTGTATTCCCTACTGTCTCAACGTCACTGTGGAAGTTCCTGCTGTTTCATCATGATGTTGTTAGGAAAAGTGATATGTCATTCTATATTGCAGGAAGGTGATATCGTGGCATATCGTGTAATTGAGCTATCATCCTCCTGGTGCCCTGAACTTACTTCGTTCAGGGTAAAACTTCTGATTTCTCTATTGAAGATGATTTTAACGTGAAACGTGGGGTCTTGAACACGGGTTGAGTTCATACATATTTCTTCTGTCTCATTGGTTCTGCAGGTCGGGAAAATATCATCGTACCATCAGCGATCTAATAAAATCTTGTTAGTCCCTGTGGGAGAATATGCACTTGACTTGGAGAATATAGACAAGTCCCTGTATAAAGAGGATGGCTCCCTGGAGGTACTGAAAGTGGCAGCTCCCCTATATCATGTATAAAGTTACCAAACTGGTGAAATTGCTTCCAAGTCAATGGACTAAATCATTTTTATAGCTTGTTTGGCTAAGCAATTATCTTTATAGCCTGTGATGAGTTTTGTTTGGCAAATTTTTAATTGTCCAAACAATCTATTTACATTATAGTTATAGAAAGACCAGTGTTTTCAGCTTTGCAATATGAATCTCTTATGTTCAATGTCTCACCATTGAATAATGTTTCTGATGATGCGTTGGAGCATTTAACTGACATATTCCTCAACTTTTGTACTATTGTACTTAATACGGCATGATGAGAGAAGTCCTGTGCAGGTTGATTTTTCATCACTTATTGATGTCCGAATTGTCAAGTATGGAAAATCGAATTCAGTAGAACAAGGCACTGGTGCTGGAGGAGTGGAAGTCGCTGCAGGAGATCAAAATGCCAAATCAAATGGTTCAACTGACAATATTGGCGAAGCAACGCCTGGTCCCACAAAAGGTATATATTCTCTCCATTCTGTTGATATAATTCCTTTAAAACTCACACATCTCCATATTCTTATGTGTTTATTATATTGGCTTTTTAGCAAATGGAAAGGTAGATGTGTGGGAAGAAATCAGCGAGGCTTTGAGTGCAAAGAAGGCACAGCTGTCTCAGCAAGATAATTGGACGATGAAACAGAGTTCAGGCAGAAGTTCCTGGTCATTCAAGGCCTTGAGAGGAAGTGCTTTAGGTCCGACAATGGCCCTTTTGAGAGCTCAAAATGGAGTGTGAACCATCAATTTCCCCCTTACAAGTTTCGTGATGTCAAGCTTTAGTGTGCCATTGTGAGTCCAGTTTTGTGTGCAAGGGCTCGCTAATCTTCATCGGGGTAATGCTATTAGCAGTGCAAAAGATTGACTAGTGTCAGGAAAATCCTTTCAATCTGCTTCGGAGCGTGACGTTTTGTAATTTATGGTAGTTTTCGAATCCTGTATATAAGCACAATGCTGTAGTTTTGAACTGGCAAAATGTCTTCTTGACATGTTTGGTTTATACTCAGTAATGATCATTTCCAAGTGTCCTCTAGTTTGCTTTCTGCAGCACTTGTTTTAGGGGACAAATTGGATGCATGACTCCGTTGTGTGTGTTCCCCCTTTCTTTCGTGTTTCAACGTGCGGGAACACGAAAACATGTCCCATCTCGCTCCATCTGCCATTCCCTTTTAACTTCATTCCCTCTGTTTATACCAACCCAAGTGTCATTAGAGATTAGAATGATGAGTGTCTCGTTTGATTGGAGTTCTGCTGAGTTGTCTTCGCAATTAAATGTCGAATCGTGGCCGCATTTGTCATGTCTTATTTAAGGCCCTTTGCCATGATGTTATTCGGTTTGGTTTCAGCCCCTTCTTATTACTTAGAAATGGGAATGAGTTAGTTCGTCCTTCTCTCTTTTATCTTCGGGGACATCGGACTCGCCTGTCGTCCGGTGTCCTGAGCTTGGACCCTTTGCCTCCCTGTTCCTCCTCTGTTTTGCGGAGATGTCGCTTACCTGATTATACATCCTCACCGGTCGTTTCCTTTGCCTGCCCCACAAGATTGTTCTTTGGATGAAATTCCGAACGCCAGAGCAAGTACCCGAAACTTGAACTAGACTCAATCTGAATTGATCGGACTTGGGCTGGTTCCATGTGACATGACTCAGACAATGCTAATCGATTGACACGAATTTGCAGTTGTTCGAGAAAAGGAAAAGATTCAATAGTGTCCCTTGCTCGAACCTATCCTTCAAGTTAGCCATCTCGAAACTTGACATCCTTATTAAAACTCAGTATGTGCTCATGATATCGCTTCGATATCATTTGTCATGGCCCAACACTCGGAGATCACTACTGTGCGATGCTTAAGGCTCCACTCAACTCGCTTGCTTGAGTATCGAGGCAAATGAAGAGGAAGGGACCCCTTTGAAAATACTAGGATCTTTTATTTTCTATGTATTTTAATATTGACTTTGATGATGGTATAAATCTACATACATTGTTTCATAAACACTAGTACTTGCTTAAGTTTTAAACCATAAGTTGCTAAAGTTTAAAAAAGTTTTTGAACTATATATGTATAATATCTATCATATATAATTCCGCAAGGTAATATTTGCATGCTTTAAAATTTTAAAAGATAATTTAAAGAAAGTAAAGTTGCACCAAACAAACAAACTTCCCATTTGCCGAATGTTTAATTTGTAAAATTCCCTAACATATTGAATTTTGCTGACAAGTGTCCCAAGACACTTATGAAGCAATTATTTAAGGAAACTTTACAATTTTCAACGGAACTTATTATCCTCGTATTATGCGTAATCATTAACTCGAAAAATGAATTATTCTAAATAAAGTTATTGTACAAATATCTCGAAAGCACTCAATAACAAAAATTGTACATAACACATGTCTCAACCTCCAACTATGTTATTCATTCAAAAGAAGAGAATTTGGACACCTCTTATCCCTATCTCTTCTTCAAAACAACATAAAAATCATCACATGGAATCACCTACAAGTGTATTCTTTTCCTTTAATCCCCAATGCAAAATGTCCACGTCGGTACAATGCCAACGGCGGAAACCAAGTTTGATGCCCCAATGAATCCTTAATATGTATTTTGCAATTTGCAAATCTTATTTTGGAAGCAATTAGTTTTTTTTTTTTCAAAATATATGCTTTAAAAAAATGTTTATATTCCCTTTAGCCTACTTTTCGAGTGTCTTGAGACCATTTATAGACAAAAACCCAAAGAAAATATGCTCTCCAAAAATGTCGGACAAAAGATATGACAATTTAACGAATTGAAAACAAGGCTGCAACGCGCCAGCACAAAGAAATGAAAAGAAAAAAAAAAAAAGGTTGTATTTCTCTCCATCCCTAATTTAGCACGTTGCACATATGGACTTCATTCGATTTTCACTTTAAGAACCGAAGCTCACCTATTCAATACTCATCAAACGCTGCGCAAGTTGCTCGACTCAGTGCCGACAGTATAAGTCCAAGGCCAGTACTTAACCGGTTCATGAGATTTATTGGACTATACTAGGAGTGAGTATGATTACAAGGTAGAACCGAAGAACTGGACCAATGATAATTTGTCCGATTCTAGGTTTTAAGATATACATGGTAGATTTCAAGTTCCAAAAATTGATAAATTTGTTTTGATAGGTAAGTGGACCTAGCATCTGAAACCTAAAATCTAAAACCCAAAACAAATTTTTGTGTTTTGCTTGATCTATGTCTTCACGTGATCATGCAGTATTTCCTAATGTCCAATGATGAGTACATAATTTGAAACCACTAGTTTGAACTTCCATTTTATGATTATGACTTTTTACTTTATCAATATTTCATATTATTCATGTGTTTATATATAAATTGTAGTTAATGATATTATATGTGATGATTCATTACAATCGTTTAATTAATAATAAAAGTAGATTCTGGGTAGACTTGGAACCAACCCTTCAACCTGTGATAGGGTAGATTTCAAGTTCTTAAAAAAAAAAACCAATTCCAAGGACCAGTTTCAGATTTTAGGTAGAATTTGTACGGAATTTAGAACCATTCATCCCTAGACTGTACCAATGGGCCTTCTCCTTGGGGATTGGTCTTGCGCTCACGCCCTCGAGTCTTTAAAAATTATAAATAGAGGACGTAATGGGAAGATATTTCAATTTGGGACGAAGGAAAATACGGAAAGAGAGAGAGAGAGAGGAGTAAATTGGTGGGCCTTCATAAGCTAGATCGAAGAAGGCCCAAACAAGCCGCGAGCCCATCCCCTCCTCATCTTGGGCCGCCCTCGGACCCAATCCATCCGCCACACTCTTTTCAGACACGCTCTCTCCCTTCCTTCTCAACGGGCACCTCTCCTTCCCTCCCTCCCTCCTCCCTCTCTCTCTCTAGACTCTCTCTCTCTAGCGGGCGCCGAGCGCACAGCCGCCGCCGCAGATAATGCGCCCCCTCTGACATGTGCCGTCGGCTGGGGGCGACCCGCCTGATATACCGCGCCCGCATTTCGAACTACGTCAAGGCCGGCCTCATCGACCGCGCCCTCCAGGTGTTCGACGAAATGTCCCGCTCCGACTGCCGCGTCTTCTCCGCCGACTACAACCGCCTCGTCGGCGCCCTCGTCCGCCGCACCCGCTTCGACCTCGCCGACCGCTACTACCGCCAGATGGCCCTCCGCGGCTTCTCCCTCACCTCCTTCACCTACTCCCGCCTCGTCTCCGGCCTCTGCCGGGCCCGCAACCTCGCCCTCGTCGACGAGCTCCTCCCCGACATGGACAAGCTCGGGTGCGTGCTCGAAATCTGGGCCAGAAACATCTATCTGAATCTCCTGTGCGACGA
This sequence comes from Eucalyptus cloeziana, assembly GCA_014182715.1. Taxonomy (NCBI): domain Eukaryota; kingdom Viridiplantae; phylum Streptophyta; class Magnoliopsida; order Myrtales; family Myrtaceae; genus Eucalyptus; species Eucalyptus cloeziana. The sequence continues at coordinate 24,353,369 of CM024641.1, read as the reverse complement.
GAATCGCGTGGAGCTGGCCGTGGAGGTGCTGGACAGGATGGTGGAGCTGGGGAGGGAGCCTGATGTCGTGACTTATACTATTCTCATCGACGGGTTGTGCAAAGCCAGGAGGTTTGATGCCGTGGTCGAAATGTGGCATCGAATGATTGGTCAGGGATTCGTCCCGGATAAAATCGCGTGCACGGCACTAGTTGTCGGGCTCTGCGTCGGTGGGAAGGTTGAGTTGGCATATGACCTTATAATTGATGTGATGAGGGGCGGTCGAGCTGAGTTCACTTGTTTAATTTATAATGCGCTAATAAGCGGGTTTTGTAAAGCCGGTAAGATTGACAAGGCGCTGGCGATTAAATCCTTTATGGGGAGGAACGGATGCAAACCCGATTTGGTTACATATAATATCTTGTTGAATTATTGTTGCGACAAGCTTATGTTGGAGGAGGGAGAGAAGTTGATGAAGAGGATGGAGAGGGATGGATTGCGACCCGACATTTATAGTTATAATCAATTTTTGAAGGGCCTTTGTAAAGCAAAGCAGCCCGATCGTGCTTACAGGCTGATGGTGAACGAGATGCAAGTAAAAGGGTTATGTGATGTTGTATCATATAATACACTAATGGCAGCATTCTCTGAGGATCGTCGGACTCGAAGGGCTTACAAGCTATTTGAAGAAATGTGTGGGAAGGGAATTGCACCAGATGTTGTTACATTCACGATTCTTATCAATGCTTTCCTTAGAGATGGCAGTTCTGATATTGCAAAAGAACTTCTCGATAAGATGTCAGGGATGAATATATTTCCTGATCGAATTTTGTATACTACTATTATTGATCACTTCTGTAAGTCCGGTAAAGTTACCATAGCTCAGAACATATTCAATGACATGGTGGAGAAAGGAATTTGGCCAGATGTGGTTTTGTACAATGCTATTATCAATGGACTTTGCAAGTCTACTAGATTAAACGAAGCAATGCATGTGTATGAGCAAATGCAAGCTAGGGGATGCCATGCTGATGAAGTAACTTATAAGTTGATTATTAGTGGACTCATTCGTGAGAAGAAGCTCTCCGTTGCTTGTAAAGTATGGGATGAAATGATGGAGAAAGGATTTACACTTGACAGCTCTATTTCTGAGACGCTCATCAGTGCAATCCATTCAGTAGATTCTGCAGGATAAAAGGTTCATGATAGTATGCATCCTTCTCTTCTCTATTTTCAAAATCTCTGGTGCTGTTGCATCATTATGCATTCTTGGTTTTGGTAGAGACTGTTTCAGTTGATAGACTGTTATTACTGGTATAATAATTTTATTTCCACAAATTGTAGAGTTGCTGCATGCAAAGCCCTGGAATACCTCCAAAGTTCATTAGCTATGTCTTTGTAGCTAGCCATTTGACTTTTCTATTCAGATTTTGTCAGATGACATGAAATATGTGGCCTACCAAGGTCAGTCTGGGGCTAAATTATCTTTCTCAAATACTAATATTACCATTGTGTATGTCGAACAGACAATTTTCTCCTTTTAGGAGAATGGGTAATAGCTAGAATACTGGTTTCCTGGACATGCCATTTTCATCATTCTTTTTTGGTGTCTTGTAACGCTTGGAAATGGGACCTGGTCTTTGTGCATCTAGACCACTAAACCTGAGCACAGGCCTAGCTTTTATTTATGGAGCATCTTCTATGCACTGCATGGTGCCACAGAATCTTATTTTGAATTATCATTCTAATTTGAATTGATTATTCTACAATCCCCTCTCCATTCCAATGTAAGATGGCTAGGGACATGTGTGGTTGCATGCCACTACATGACGATTGTAACCAAAATTGAACTATGTGAGCATGACTTAATATGATTTTTGATCTTTTCAGGTTTAAAAGCTGCTGCATTTCCTTTTTTCTTTCTTCGAAGCCTGGGCGAGGACATGAATTTGGCTAGATGTTGGTTTCCAGCCTTTTTTGTAACAATGATGTTGTTACAACATGAAATAGCCCCCAGGTTTGAGGCTTTAAGCTGTTAGTTTTCTTTAGATGCAATTTTATGAAAATAGAGCCATTCATTATAAAATGTTTCACAATTTTAGTACTTATATGATTGGACTTGCTTGATTTGTCCTGTCATTTTGCATAACATTGTCCCCAAGGGTTAAACTAATTCCTAACCTCATCATGCAGTAGATGGAACTCTTGCTACATATATGGTGAACAGCTTTACTCATGAGTTGTCTGCACCAATGACATAAGTGGCTGTTGTTCAGAATAAAGTGGATTCGAGATGGTAAGTGAATCATTAGATCTTTGCTATTTACTCTTCCAGATGTCTAGATGACACTTAAAAGTTGATATACATGTGCAAGAGTGCATCATCTCTTATAATCGAACATCTTGTCAGGTGCAAAGTGAGCAGATGATGCCCGCCCCCACTCTTAAGTGGCAAAATCCACCCCAAGAAAGTCTTGGGCTCAATATTGATTTGTCAGATGATCTACCTGAAGCATTTCTTTTGCTTGCTTCCAGAGTTATATGCTTTACAGCTGTGGCTTGAAAAATTGGATGCTGGCTTGTTTGAGGAAGAATTTCTTTGTTGTTCCTCCTTCAGACACAATCTTGAGTTACTCTTGGAGGGGGGGTGGTCTGGACCAGACTTTTCAGTTGTTAATTATAACAGAAAAGGACGCTACACGACGATTGCGGAATAACCTTGCTAGTTCTCTGAAGCAGATTAGATGTTGAGTCCTTTCTGTTATCCTATTGGCATAATGTGCCTGAAGGGGTCTTGTAATTCCATGAGGCTGCCTTAGCCACTTTAGAGCATCTAGACTGGTTGTTATTGTCTGTAGGATATGGAGCTGAAGCTTTTGAGATGAAATAATTGGAAGACAATTTGAAGCTGATGAAAAGAAGTGGATGACTGAAGGCAGACCATTGAAGTTTCTGAGTACTTTCCCTTTACATGTTTAGGAAATGAAGAAAGAGGGAAGAAGATGACTTACGTGCTTCTGGACATATATCAACAAAAGAAAAAAATTTGATTGATATGTGAAGGTCTTATGAGATGGATGGATTGCATCATTTCTAAACCTTTCTCACTTCATTAGAATCCCGAAGGAAGCCAGGGCACTTTTGATGGTTGGGCCAAGTGGAGCTCACAACTGATGTTGCAAGGAAAGTCGCAAAAATCCTGAATATGCTGATGGCTGCAGGTTTCATAGGAATTGAAAGGCCAAGCTGAAGTTGCTTGAAGCTGATGACGCGTAGAGTTGGAGAAAGAGACTCAGGATGCCCCCCTCAAGCAAACCAAGAGATCATTGGCTTCCTCAGGGTATCTGACGAACAGGTGACGGTATGGACATCATGCACTCTCTCTTGCATTAGCCCAAAAAAATAAAAAAAATAAAGAACAGAGCATCAAGGCCTTTGTACGAACCTGAAGGAGTTGATTCTTTTTGCTCGGCACCTGTTATCAGTCCACAAGAAATGGTAATAATGTTGGGATTTAGAATAGTTATTCTGAGGTAAGGAGAGCAATTTCTGGTGATCTTGCCATTTATTATTGCTGCCAAGGTCACATGGGACACTCGAAGGTTTTTATCACTGTTCTACACTTAGATCGCGCACAGTATACTGCCGGTCTCTTATAGTACTTTCTTGTTCTTCCTAAACCTTATACTTTCTGCTGGCTGCTATCGATTTATGTCTGCAGAAAAAAATTGGGTAAACAATACGGACTAGCCATGTCGTCGGGCTTAGCATACATGTAAAGAAACGCTGGTGTTTATGAGATGCAAGAAATCCTTTGATGATTTGAAATTTCTCTTTGCACATTTCACTCAACAGTACCAATGACGTCGGTAGTCAGTTTCTTTACCAATTCAATCCGCATTCCGCAGTTAGCAGGACCTAGTTGTGAGATATTCCTCTAGGTTATTCAGTTCCATTCTCTCTCTCTCTCTCTCTCTCTCTCTCTCTCATTTGCTTCTAGACATAAGGGAAAAAATGAGTGTCGGACACCTCAAGTGCTAAAACTTGGCACGGGTGAATACTTAAGTGTTAATTCCAAAAAGTACATTTAGGCCCTATCGGATAACCTTTCGGGGAATAACTATTTCTATTCTTTTGTTCCCCGGAACGATTCCCGGGAACAACTTTTTATTTTTATTTTTGAGAATAGCTTTGAAATAGAATTAAGAAGTAGAAAAAAGTTGATTCTTGTTTTCGGGAACAATTTTAGAATCGGTTCCTATTTTTTTCTTTACTCCACTTTTCTTTTCTCCTCTTATTCTCTTCTCATTTCTTCTTCTTCCTTTGGGCTAGTCGCTGGCATCGACCTAGGATATGCTCAATGACTGGCTAGACGAGGACTGGCGACCTCGTCGAAGCATCACTAGCCCCCGACGACACCAAACCATGGCGAGGTTTGTTGGCTCGAGCCTCACCGGTGGCCTTGCCTAGATCCGGCAAGGTCGAGGCTCGCCTTAGCCACGCAAGCCTCCGGCAAGCTTGCTAAATCTCGCCCAGCTGGTCGTCAGCCATGGCGGTGGCAAAGAAGGAGGAAGAATAAGAGAAAAAGAAAAAGAAAATAAGAAAAATATTTAAAAATTAAAAGAAACAAAAGAATTTAAAAAATCCTACCAAACGCATGTCTATTCTAAGAATATAAATTTTGGACAATCAAATGCGTTCTTTTACTCAAAAATTATTTTTGGAAATAGAATTAAAAAAATCATTTATGATAAAAAAAATTATTTCCAGGAACAATATTGTTATCAAACGCGTCTTTAAATGCCGAAATCAGAGAAGAAACACTTAAGTGTGAATGGTAAGAATTTTTCACCAAACCGTTGACGTGGAATTTTTTAGCAAGTATTTTTAATGATGTGGCAATTCTTTTAAAAATAATTATCCATATGGATAGGCGAACGACATCACGCCATCTGCATGATAAGGCAAACGCTAACTAATGTCGTTTTGGCGTGATTAACAAATGACGTTAGTTTAGTGTATTGAATCAAGCATGGTCTCATGCTCGCCATCCTTCTCACACTCAATTCTTCATTCTTGGTCGCTCTTCTCACCGTTCACTCATAGTTGCTCGCCGATTGCCGTTCACTCACAGTCGCTCGCTAATCGCCGCTGTCATTGAGGTTAAGGTGTTGGTGCAGCACTAACGCCTTGCAGCAGATCACCAATGTGGTGGCTGGCTAAGTAACATCGACACGCGACACGACATGAGACGACGCGTCGACACGTCATTTATCAAAAATAAAGGATTTTAACATGTTGGGACACGTATATTAAATGTATATTTTTATATATACATAATAAATTATCATTTTCATAACTTAATTCAAATTCACAAATAAATAAATAAACAATAAAAAAAGGTCAAAAGAGAATGAGAATACTGGTTTTTTTTCCCATTTATTAATTTTATTTAAAAAATTTATTGAAAAATTTTCAAATTGATCTTGTGTGTCAAAATCACAGATTTCTAGCTAGTCTCGCCAGAATTAGCATTTAAAGTCCAATTTTTTTAAAGAAGTGACACTTAAATGTACCTTTTGAAAATTTTGACACTTGAGTGTTCACCCATGTCAAGTTTTGTCACTTGCAATGTACTTTTTCCTGTTGCGCAAGCCACCTTAGCTCATGTAATTGAGTTTAATGCTCAACAGCAGCGCTTTGGAGGAAAGAGTGAATAGCACCCACGGAAGATTACTTGCCTCCCCTTCTCACTCAGCTTATGCTTTGATTCCTTGCCTTTCCACGAATCCTCCTCCTCTTTTGAACTTACTATCAAATCATCCCTTCTTCCCCCATGACTTCAGCACCCAATCCTCATACCCTTCCTCCCTGTCCACACCAGCCATGTACCCCCAACGGCCTCGAGAAGCCAACCCTTATTTTCGGCCGCGGCAGCCTGGATCGCCTCCTCCTGACCAACCTGCCGAGCAACCATCCCCGGAAGCTCAGTTTCCACTTCCGGCGACGCGAGCACGAGAGCAACAACCCCGACCCCCTGTCCAGCGAGTCCCGACTGCCCACGAGCCCTTCCCAATCCACCCGTACCCCCGAGGCGGACTTTTCTCAGCCGCCGAGTTCTCTGACGCCGCAACCACTCCCGCAGCAAAAGAAACATCGCCCCAAAGTTAAGGTAGTTGAAACGCCGGTACCAGCACCTAGTGCTCAGAGCTTTCCGGCGCCACAAGATGAACAACATCAACCATTACGTACCCACAGCCCGCAAGTATCTCCTCCACCCCTTCAAGAACCTCGGCGACAACCACCGCAAGATCAGCCTGACCGGCCACCACACCTCATGGCCTTTCCGATGCGTAAAACCAAGTTCCTGACATGGTTTCTTGCCGCCTTTTGTGCCATCTTCTGGGTCGTCATTATCGTCGGAGGCCTCATAGTCCTCATCATATACCTCATCTTCCGCCCTCATCTCCCAAAGTTCGAAATCTCTAGCGCCAGCCTCAATGCAGCATACCTCGACATGGACACCCTCTTGAATGCTGACATGACCTTGCTCGCCAACTTCACGAATCCAAACAGGAAGGTCAGAAACGACTTCAGCTATGTGATCCTTGATCTTTACTACGGGGGCAACCCGATTGCAACACAATACATCGACCCTTTCTCGACTACGAGGCTGGAGTCCCAGCTCAAGGATGTTCATATGGTCAGTAGCCAGGTGAGGCTTCCGTCGGGAGACAGCGAGAAGCTCAAGAAGCAGCTTGAGAGCAATGCGTTGCTGGCGTTTCAACTCAGAGGGGTGGTTCGGGTCAGATCGAAATTTGGGAGCTTTCTGAGATACTCCTACTGGCTGTACACCCGTTGCACCATCACTCTCACCGGACCTCCTACCGGGGTTCTCAGAAAAAGCCATTGCCAGACAAAGCGTTGAGCGATCGGACATTTTGAAGTATTCATCATCGTCAGATTCGTGTTTATTTCCACAGATGGTTGACATTTTGTTGTTTGTTTCGTTTGCCACGGCACTGAGAAACGCTTTTGTTTTCTTCTGCCGAGTTTTCATGCATCTGTTGACATTGAACACATGATTTTCACGCCAATTTCCATTCGTCCATGGGCCTTCAGTGCCCTCTCTTGTCCGAAGAAAGGACGTTGCTTTCAGGTTTTCCAGGTAATACTCATGCAAGCTCAAGATTTCTGAATACAACATGCGTCACTCGTTGAGCTTTCAATAGAAACGTTACTTAAACCTGCAGAATTTTAAACACAAGCCGTACCGGTATCGAGAGCTTAATGATCATGAAACAAACATTTATTTTAATCCCAAATTTACAACATCTCCAGAACTGCCTTCTCCGATCTCATTTCCAAATTGGTTCTCTAGTAATGCAGCTCTGCTTTCATTTACGGAACTGATGATCCTAGTTTCTTATGAGCAGTGCGTCGAGGCAAAGCTCATTGTTGAAAAAGTGTAAGGGACAAGAAAGAATCGATACAACATATTGTAAAGATACAAAACTTGCAATCTTGGACAAGGATAAAGCTTCACTTGACAATGGGGTTATCTACAATAGCTCAATTAAGAGGCTCTGGGTGATGGTGGAATATTCTTCCTACTTTTTTCTCTTTCTTGTTTCTTTTTAAAATCTGCTTCTTCATATTTCACTTTCAACAGCAATTCAAGAACCAAATCGATTCTCTCTAATCTGTGGAGCGAATAGAATGACATAATGCTCCAGCAGTACATCAGATTGCCAGCAGAGCGGAGCAAACCATATTTTCCTAAAACCTCCTGTAATGATCTCTGGAAAAGAAGGGATGTCTGAGGGCTTCATGGGCGGTTAGCCTTTCAGATGGTTCATACCTAAGAAGACCCTGCACGAGGTCGATTAAATCCCCAGCAGAGTGATCCACGTGCTGCATTATTAGGTTCTGCCAAGTAAAAAGATTGAAAAGAGAACAAGTGAATAGATAGACCATCAGGTTTATCAAGTAGAAATTGAGAACAATGCTCCCATGGAAGAAATGTCAACTACTAGTTGTGTTGAATAGGACCTCGTCCAAATTGCACCATCTCGGCACAGAAAAACATAGGCCAAACCAGATTGTATTAAATGGCACATGGCAGAGCTCAAATGGCAAATGCACCTGAATATATGAGAAGGGGACTACCTATTTTTAGCCGATACAGTGATACCCACCTGAAGACGAGGTAATTTTAGAACAGCTCTAATGCTGTCCCGGGATGCTGCCCCTTCTGGCCAGTCCAGTCTTCCCCTTTTAACGTACTTCTCAGCATGTCGACTAACCAAATAATACCGTCAAAAGAGAAATTGGTGAGAAAGAACACTGATGATTCTCTTTTACAGTCATGAAAAAGAATATGGAAAATGCACGCACTCTGCTCTTTTCAATATATGCTGAGGCAACGGTCCTAAAACCCTCTCCATCATGGCCAAGTGCTCTAGATTTTCATGAGTCTGAAACAAAGCTTCCCCCTGTCAACAATTGCCTCCAACATCAGAATTTATTTCCCTCTCACAAACTGAAATTCCCAAGAATAGAGTTTACAAGTACTGCATACCGAGCACAGTTCCACCAGGATACAGCCAACACTCCATATATCACATGGATAACTCCATCCAAGCCCTGCAAAAATGTTATAAGCTTACATAGCTATCTTATACCAATAGGAATCGCCTCACGGACAAAATTAACCAGGCGATGACACCACAGAACCGCTGTTACCAAGAATAACTTCTGGTGCTCGGTAGTGCCTCGTTGATACAATATAGTTGTGACTTCTATGCCCGTAAGCAGTGCTTCCAAAATCAATGACCTTAATAGCACTTGACTTTGGCAACCTCTTATAGTAATTTCCTTCTTTTGGTGATCGAGATGTCGCCTGCATAGCAGATGATATGCAATTTGAGCCCAAATGATACCAAGAACGGAAGAGCAAAAGGGAAGATTGCATACAATCTAGCATAAGGAACTAAAAAAGCCCAAAGCTAATATAGGAAGACATACCTTGTAGTCAGGTACTTTCACATAGTCTGCGGATACAAATAGTATGTTCTCAGGCTTTAAATCTGTGTGAATGAGGCGCATATCATGCATAACTGCAACATTTACAACCCAACCAGAATAAGCAACTTTGGCAGATGTTTCCCTTGAAACGGAATTCTATTCCAACCAAAGCCAGACAGGCCTATATATGACAATAACAAAGACAGATTCAAAGACCCCTAATGAAAAAGATAGTTTGTGCAGCTAAATCTTGCAACAAAGGTGGAAGCTCCAACAATGACAATAGAGACTAAATAAGTAACAACCACAGACATGCTACACACTCCAAAAGCTGTCTGCCAAGTTCCCGGACAAGATCAACTGGAAATGGGCGATAACTGTTTTTCCGAAGAAAATCAAACAAGCTTGGTCCAAGCATTTCAAACACCTGTGAAGACCATTCAATCAGTTGTAAAGTTTTCGCCCCATAGCACATAGATAACTCTACTCATCTAATTAAAATAAACTACTTACAATGCAGATATGGTTACGATAGTCGAACGAGTCCCTTATTTGAACACAACTGCAAAGAATGAACAGCCACATTTCTTTTATATCAACCAAAAGCAGCATAAACAAAAAAGCAAGATAGCATATGAGGCACAATGCATTCACCGGCTGCCTGTTCTGTCATATCTCCCAAGCAACTGGAGCACGTCTATTTCTATCATTGCAGCTTCGCGATACTTTTTAATGCTTCGCACAACTTTTATGGCAACCATTTCCTTAGCTTCTCTATCCCAGCACTCCAGAACCTGTCCAAAAGTGCCTGCAGCCAAAGAAGGTCCATTAGAACATAAATCACTGATGCAAAAGGACCTAATCTAAATGCAACAACTAACCTTCCCCAACTTTCCGGTTGATTTTATCTGCAGTTGCAGGGACAAGAGAGCATTCAGTATTGCAAATACAATATATTGTATAGAAACCATAATCGATGTACAAATTGAGACAGAAAATAAAAAAAAAAAGACAGAAGAAAGAACAAGATGAAAGAATGAAACTTTTTAATTGCACACTGAAATAGACGAGAGATGAAGGGGGTTCAGTCTAGGGTGAGAGTGCAGAATGAAGATGTGTTGTCTTTGCTACATTGAAGGACGTGTTTCCAGTTGAACTTCCCTTTTAAGTGTGAAGGTGTGACAAATAAAAAAAGGACAAAAAGGGACAAAAAGTCTGTCAATTTCTGAATATTGGGATTTCAGAGGACAATGGTTTTTCCCCTAAGAAAAAATTTGATAAATTTAGTGTGATGTATAGAAATGACAGTTGGAAAATGAAAAGGAACAATCGATTGACTATCAAGCTGATGTATATTCAATATGAAAAGGAGGAAACCCCAGTTTGAGTGTAATTACAGCGAGAAGTTAAATTATCTCCAACCGCAAACATGTAATGCCCATCCTTGTCATCATCTCGCCATGGGGGAGAGCCCTTTTGATCCAATCCCCTCACAAAAAGACTAGCATGGTCCTGGAGTACTCTGGGAGGTCCATAGCTTGTCACATTCCCAAGCTCTTGCCCACAAAAAACTCCTGACTGAGCCTACACACAGCGATCCATTCACACTCACACTAAACAAACATGACACTGTAAACCCACCCTTCCCAAAAACATAACCCGTCAACATATTGCACCATCAAATATCGATAGCAGGAAAAATATACAATCAGTGAGACATACGAAAACGTAAGTCACCTCTTGACCAGCCAAGTATTCCTATCTTCCACTATTCCAATCAAATCTATTCCAAAAAGCTACAAACTTAACAAACCAAAGACCAAGCCTTCAATTATCCCACTGCGAATCTGCATATATCAGTAATTATACATAAATGCACACCTACACAAACACACGTTCAGAAATTCTTAACCAAGATGATGAATTCAACTCCTCCATACAATGAACTACACTTTTCAAGGTAAAATTCCAATCAAACTCCAGATCCTTGGGCAACATATCTCCGACTCCACGAACCTCACTTTACCATGACAAGATTCAGACTTTCAGACGCGAAATTCATTAGAATCCCAACCCACAATTCCACCACGAACCTTCTACACAGAAAACGCTATCAACCTCACGCAAAGGCCAAAACGTCCACGCCCAGCAAGATTCAGGTCTACCCACAGAAAACCCAATATTCAAACATCCCAAAAAACCCCCCAAGAGAAAGACGAATCCCCCAAGGACACCAAAGAACTCGAAATTCAATTCTACCGCCGCATCGAAACTCCACCAGTTAAATTCCTCAAAACCCATTAAAAAAAACACAGCAACGAACAAAACCCACCAAGCCAGCAGCTAAAATTCTCCAAAAAAACACGAAAAAAACAATCCTTGTACCTTCGGAAGAGGCTCCCATGCTAACCTCGGCCTCTTCCTGGGACGCCGATCCGAGTGAATGTGGGGGAATTCGGACACGTAGTCCATTTCCATCTAACAATCCCGGCCTCCCCAAATCGCCTCGAATTCAATCGATCATCGTCGTCGTCGTCATCAGGAGCAGCGTTCCCACCCCCCGTCCCTCCTCGAACAGATCGAATCCTGCAGAAGCGGAGCAGATTTTGAGCCCCTGTTCCTTGCGCGAGCTCGGCGACCGTCGGATCGGGTCCCTGGAGAGCCGATCTCGTCCGTCGGGCGCGGGGTGAATCTCATCGTCTAACCATGGTTAAGGGACCGGGGGCCCGGGGGAGCGTACCTGGGGTTAGGGTCTGGTTAGCATCATTCGGACGGAACGGGGGGCCCAGCTTCGGAATATGCCGAGGAAGAGAGGGGTGGCGAGGGCAATTTTGTCATCTCGCGTGATTAATGACGTCATCGTATACCGTGAATGAGGGAATAAAGGAAGTGGGGGATGCGATGACGCCCGTGCTTAGCGAAATTAAACGGACTAGAAAACGTAGCATGTTCCCAGGAAATAATAATAATAATAATTTCTTCGCAGCTTGTGATTGGAAATTAGGAATCTTTAAATTGAAATTAAACGACCGATGAGGTATCGAATTCGTGATATTTAAATCGAACGAAATACATTTTTTGTGTGCAATTTAATTACTTAGTGCAATGAGATGTATTTTATGTTATGATTATTCCTTAAGTACTAAGAAATACTTATAGTGCGCTAATGACGCAAGTGATACGTCGTCTTCAAACTTTTAATATGTTTAATGTGATTTCCGAACTCTTGATAAATGTCCAATCAAGTCTCTAGATTATGTTAAGTTGTTTAATATTGTCCTTCTATTAAACCAAATCAACGCACTATAACAGACCAAAAAAAATAAAAATAAATAAATAACGCACTATAAAAATGTGGCTTCCAATTCATTAAATATGTTCAGTATGATTTCCGAACTATTGGTGAATGTTTAATCGAGTCTTTAGACTATATTAAATTGTTTCATGTTGTCCTTCCATTAAACCAAATTAATGTAACATTTAAACGTGGCTTCCGATTCGCTAAGTTTGAACAGTGGACTGGAAAAATCACGTGTAGTCCATTCAAGTAAGATATTAATCTCAAATTATGATATAATAATTCACACCATCAAATAACGAAAGAAACATCAGCATCCCTACTTTTTTTTCCCTTTTTCCAAAGTAGATGGATATATTGACCCGTTGTTTCTAAAAAATTATGGTCAACATCATATGGTGATTCGCGTCATCAAATAAGTGAAAAGCTTTCAATGAACATTCACTAATAATTCAAGGACCGTACCGAACAAATTAAAAGTTTATGGACAGTATTGCTTATCGGATTGAAATTCGGAGCCATTTATATCATTTTGCCATTAAAAATAGGTATAGATATTGAGCCCATCAAAGCTGAAAGCCCACTTTCTACAAAACTAAAAGCTCATCAAAGCCCAACTACAAGATGTTGAGCCCAAAAGCCCACCACCGAAAAGAATCTCCAAACCTGACCAGATAAAAATCAGCCACCCTAGGTCATAGCCGGAAAAATCTGAAATCCGGAAAACGGAGAGAGGCGATCGGGGGGCGAACCAGTAGATCCACCGATTTCGAGGGCGACGAGCCACCGGAGTCCGCCGCCGCCGCCGCCGCCGCCGCCGACGGCCAGCTAGGCGGTGCTCTTCCCCGGCGCCTTATACGTCGTCCGCATCCGGTAGCCATCCGAGGCGAGGTTTTTGGAGGAGGAGGTAGGCCTTCGGTTCTTGCGAAAGTGGGTCTGATTCGTCGATTGCATGTGTGTTCTTTTTGATTTTTCGTCCGTCGCGAGACGAGGGAATAGCGGTGGCGACGCTGCAACGGCATCCGGTGGCGGTCGCGGAAGCCGCCGCGACTGCTGCGGCTGCTGCTGCTTAACATCTCGCGAGAGGCCGGCGAGTGAGGCGGAGCTGCTGAGCAGTTAGGGTTTGATCTGATGAATGATTGAGCAGGCTGGGGTTCCTTTTGTTTGAAATGAAGATAATAGGACGCTCTTTAAGCTTGATTTCCACGCATGCCGTCCTTGAAAATCTTAAATTACGGATCATGATGATTTTAAATCTCATCCCGAACATGCTAGCTCTGTATCGATTTTGCGTCTATGTTGTTGTGCGGTGTGTGAGAAATTGCCAGCCCTAGAAGAAAGGCTCATGCTTTGATATGGGGCTTCTAATTGTCTTTTGACATGGGATTGAAGATAGAATTGCCATTGACCTTTACTGTATTTTTTGCTCTCTTAAGTTGTATTCTCTCTCTGATGATTTTCCTTATGGATTACTAGGTAGGAATTTCAAGTGAGGGATGTACAACGGAATAGGGTTACAGACCCCTAGAGGGTCCGGGACGAATGGGTACATCCAGACCAACAAGTTCTTCGTGAAGACGAAGACTGGGAGGGTTGCTGAAACCACCAGGGGGTTTGAGGGAGATCAGGGCATGGCTGGTGTCTCCAAGAAGCCCAACAAGGACATTCTTGAGCATGATCGCAAGCGCCAGATAGAGCTTAAGCTTGTCGTGCTCGAGGACAAGCTGACCGATCAAGGGTACACTGAAGCCGAGATTGCGGAGAAGCTGCAAGAGGCAAGGAGGACTCTAGAAGCTGCCTATGCTTCTGAAGCTAGTGGAGGGCCTACTGCCATTGTGGCTGCTGAAAAGAAGTAGGTGTTCTGTCTATCTGTGTGTTTGTGTGTGTGTGTGTGTACGGGTGGGTGGTTGTGGGTCCACGTGCATGCGTGTCTGGATGCGAATTGACTTTCTGAAAGTTTAAGTCACAAACAATGGATACTCATGTGGAGGATGATCATTCTTTAGGGATGAGTCGGTGTCGGTTGGCATGAAAAAGCTTCCTGATGTTGAATTCCAAAAACCAGCGAGAGGTCCCCTTCTCTTTGCTCCGTCTTAGGGTGAAGTTGCATGAAGGAAGATCGTTTAATGTACATCATATTGATCAATCTTTAATTTTGAATAACCAGGAATGATGCTGTACTATATGATTTCACAAGTCCTTGTGCAGTCAAACGGTCATTTGTTGTACTTATCTGTACTCATTTGCAGGTGACAGGCTGGTTTAGATACAATCCTTATATTTTATATTTTTCAACATAAGGTCTTACTTAAGGAACCCCTCAAGGAAGTGAGCTTGCCCGTACTGTAGCTAAAAGGCTGCACTAATAACTCATTTCTGGGCGAAGCTTATCACCTTGCTTGAGTAACTAGTTATGCCCCTTGTTCTCTAGAGAAGGGGGAAAACACTTGCTTGAATAGAACTCTCCTGTGGCGTGTGGTTATTGTTGTGATTCTTAAGATATGTCTTGGACTGCTTATCAAGGGACTCCTGAATTGATCACTGTATAGGCTCTCTTCAGGACACTTTTTCCCACATTATATTACTCTAGTTCAGAGAATTGCTAATTCTTTTGTCGTCTAATTACTAAGCAGGCTTTGTAATTTACCTTTTTTCGCATTGCAACAACTAACTTCTGGTATAATCATGTGGCTTGATCAGGGTTTCTGATACACAAACACACCAAATCGCTGCAAGAAAAGAGAAGCAGATGGAAACTTTCAGAGCTGCTTTGGGTATAGGGTTGACTAAGCAAAATTCTGAGGAGATTGATGATGAACCTAAAGGAGGGCAGAAGATTTTGCAGGAAGAGAGACCTGAACACGCTTTCCTAGATAGAGATTACAGTTCGAAAAAACAGGTGGAAGAAAAATTGAAAGTTGAAAAAGATGATAAGAGAAATAGTGCTAGAGATATGAAGCATAAGAAAGACAATGGCAGAAAAAGAAGACATGATGATTCTTCTGATTCAGATGATATTAGTAAACAGACAAGAGCAACTGAGAAGAAGCATCGCAAACATAGCCGGAGAAGTGACTCAGAAAATGAGTCTGAGGTAGAAACTGTTGATAGGAAGCACAAGAAACAAAAGAGCAAGAGACGTAGGAAGTATAAGTCGGATGAATCTGACTATTCTTCCGACAGTGACGATGTTGGCAAGAGTCGGTCCAAACTGGAATCTCGGAAAAATAAGAAATCTCAGAAGAAGTATGAGTCGAGCGAGGATGATACTTCTGGTGAGGGCCTTTCAAAGCATCAATCAAAGAAGGGTGAGCATCATATCAGAACTGGCAAAGATGAGGACAGTGAGGATGAGTCTGATATTGATCGTAGAAGTGGTTCTGATTCTGAGAATTCTGGAAAATTGGGTAATGATAGAAGAAGGAAAGGTAGCAGGAGGCATGATGAAGACAGTGATAGTGAATTCGATGTAGTCAGTGTGGGAAGGCATAAAAAAATTGATAAAGTGAGGAAGCAGAGGAGGAATGATACTGATGATGATTCAGATTCTGGGAGAGAGAAGAAATTAGATAAAGCTTGGGGTCGGAGACATGACTCTGATGATGGGCACTCTGATGGCACTTTGGGTGGGAGAAGTGGTAGAATAACAAGAACACAAAAGGCAGTTGATAGAGCACCAGTTTCTTCAGCAGATGACAGTATCAGTGATGATTCTGGTGGGAGTAGCAGTGACACTGACTCTGGCAGCAGCACTGATGGTCGCAGACATGATGATACTGGCAAGAGTATACATTATGATGTTAAGAACATGGCTGGTAATGTGCCTAATCGAGAAGGAAAAGGGTTGAGATCTGGAGATAGAAGTGATGATAGATCAAGGAAGGAAACTCCCAATGAATCATGGGATAAGACTGACAAAAGAAAGAAGGGCAATAGTCTGGATGGTAACACCAGGGATGACCTGCAAGAATCAAAATCTCGGGACATTTTGAGAGAGGGAGAGCACAGCTTGGAACGTAGGAAGGATAAAAGATCTGACTCTGAAGTGAAGACAAGAACATATAAAGATGAGAGAGATCATTTTGTTGATTACTCTCAATCTCGTAGATCCGGAGGAAGGCAGGAAGATTGGAATGACATGGGAGGTCGAAGTTATGAAAAAGAGGAGCAGTTACAGGTGAATGGGAGGAAAGGCAATGATGACTATGAGGGAAAAGAAGAAAGATGGCGCGGTAGAGATGAAAGAGAGGAAAGAGAAGAAAGGCGGCATGACAGAGATGAAAGAGATGAAAGGGAGCGTGAAGGAAGAGGGCGTGACAGAGATGAAAGGGATCGTGAAGGAAGATGGCGTGACAGAGATGAAGGGGAGGAAAGAGAAGAAAGGCGGCGTGACAGAGATGAAAGGGAGCGTGAACGAAGAGGGCGTGACAGAGATAATAGGGATCGTGAAGGAAGACGACATGACAGAGATGAAAGGGATCATGAAGAAAAGCGGCATGGCAGAGATGAGAGGGAACTTGAAGAGAGATGGCCTGAGAGAGATGAGAGGGCACGGGAAGAGAGATGGCCCAACAGAGATGAGAGGGCACGTGAAGAGAGATGGCCTGACAGAGATGAGAGAGAGCGTGGTGGAAGAAAGCACATGAGAGATGAAGAGGATAATTATTCTGCGAGGCATAGTAGAGATGAGCGTCCTTCTAAAAGTAGGAGATATGATGCAAGGGTGGAGGAAGGGCGAGAAAATGTAGCTTCTGGAGATAATGATGAAAGGAACAGAAAATATTATGGGGAGCAGAAGAACACTCGGAGAGAGGATGAGCAGCGAGGATATAGAGATTATCAGACAGACAGTAAAGTGGTTGTCTCCAAGAGAGGTGATAGATATGATGGTTCCAGGTCCAGTGGGAGGAGGTCAGAGAACGATAGGGGGGAACACCGAAGCAGGCATTGAAACTTGAGATCTTTGTATCTGTGGTGAGTTCAGTTCAAGCCTTCCACCTCTCTCTCTCTCTCTCTCTCTCTCTCTCTCTCTCTCTCTCTCATGTTGTTTTTGAATTTTTCTGTTCTACTAGAATCTGAGACTTCACCATCTGAGAGCTGATTCGGACCTGGAGTTGGAAGAAGATTTTCTCGCTGCCTAGTAATGGAATTCCATCGAGGAGCAATGTTTACTGTTAGTGTTTGTTGTGTAGATGCTTTTATTGAATATGATCTTGTTTGCTAAAGCACATTAGCAGGGGGATTGAGCTCTGCATCCTCGTACTCTGCTGGTGTTGAGCTACAAGTATCTAAGCATTTGTACTGATAATATCGAATATGGTTATGTTTACCTCATCTTTCAACTACTGCATTGTGTATGAAGATTTTGCCGTCTTTGCCGTGATTTTATCTATCATTATTCTGCTTATTTTCTCCTTGTAACGTAAGTATGATGGAGTCTCTATTCATGACGAATATGATGGGAGTTCTTCAATGGGTGATTGCAACAGCTTCGTGATCTTTTTCCTTGTCTTTAGATGAAGACATTTGAACGAAGGGACCATGAAAGTGAATTAATAAGTACACGCTCTCTTATCCTCTTATCCTGCAACGTCTGTTCTCTACGGAGCTAAAATTTATAGCCCCAAAGTCTGAAGTCCATGCCATCATATTTTTCCGTAGATAATGGAAAATGTTCACTAGGGGATCAGCAAACCAGATAGGTTGGTACCATGTCCTATAGCAAAATTGTGCAGGTTCTTTAGGATGTAATTCTCGAGAAGTTAGTGAAGAATACGGTCCAGACGTTTTTTTTTTTTTTTTTAAAAGAATCTGCCGAAAAGAACGGAAGAAATGTCATGGGATTATTTCTAAGCGAGTGAGGTTACCTCGGATGCAATTTACCTGGCTCTAGAACAATACAAGCGTAATCAACGTGAGTAAATGGATTTCTCTCAAGATCCTTGGGATTTTGGAGAGATGTGTGATATCTTATCTAGATGACGCGTGTACTTTATACTTTGGGTCCGTTCGTTTCGCGGAAAATAAGTCATTTCCGAAAAATATTTTTTCAGAAGTCATTTTTCAGGAGAATGACAATATTTTCTGATATTTGGTTAAAACTTGAAAATGTTTCGGAAAATATTTTCCAGTGTTCAGCAAGAGAAATATTTTCCGCTCACCAGATTGGCGAGCGCAAGTTTGAGATCGACAAGCTTGAGGTTCACTTGGTCTGACGACTAACCAAGAAAGAAAGAAGATGATGAGAAAAAAAAAAGAAAGAAAAAGGAAATTAAAAATAATTCGAATTAAAAAAAGAAAATTAAAATTAAAAAATAATTCGAATGAAAAAGAAAAGAAGAAAAAGAAAGAGGAGAGGAAGTCGGGATTTGTAGAGGTGTGAGAAAAGAGATCAGTGAGCCGAAAAATATTTTTCACTTTTCAAAAGTGGAAAACATTTTCCCTTACTTTAGAAAACTTTTAGAAAAGCATTTTCCTTTGATGGAAAACATTTTCCTTAAGGAATTCATTTTCCGTGAAATGAACGCCGGAAAATCTGGAAAATGTTTTCCTGGAAATTATTTTCCGCGAAACGAACGGACCCTTTGTGATAACTTATAGGGATTTTCACTTTATTGAATTAGTGTTACTTTATAATTGTCTGCATATATAAAAAAAAAATTATTTTCATGATGTATTATTGAGATTATAAAAGGCGAGGAAGAATTCGAGTAAAATCGGTGTGAATTTTCTTGAGAAAATCTTCACTCTCTTATCATTTTCTTGTGAACTTCTTCTTTCTCTAGGCCTAATGTTACTTGAAGGATAGGAATAAATCTTGGATAATGTAATAAATTCCTTTTAGGGGACATAAGTATGTTCTCCACTTTGTCACTTTAAATGGATCTCGTGGATTTGAAAGCTAAACTAATATTAGGACTCATAAGTGTTAAGTTATCCCTCTTGATGAGATTTATAGACTAAAAAAATGGTCCGAAGAAAGGGCTTATGCCAGTCTTCACTTTTGACTTTTGCTGGCTCATCGACATTTACGTTTTCATGTGTACTTGAGCCACGGGAGGAGCCGTCAAAGGTCCAACTAGAGCTTCATGTAACGAGTGTTCTGAGGTTGCACTAATCTCTCCCATCGGATCGTCTTCATGCAATTAAAGCTTCGAAGGTAAGGTAAACCCATCCGGTGGAAAGGAAAAGCATCTTCCGGTCCCATTACCTGCGCAGACCATCACCGATTACAGTAAATCCAATCCCATGTCCCGAAGTCCAGACAAGGAAAAAACAAACAATCCCTCTAATCTGTATTTGAATTTACAAGTAAGCAAAAGATGAAAATGTAGCGTTACATTTGACAGCAAATCGCACCACCCATGGTTTCATTACGTCATCCGTCTTAGCTAAAATTCAATTGGAAGAATTGATCCTTACGGGGGAGCGCCGGGCTGGCACCAGTGTCGCTAAAAAATTCGTCACTCGAAACCACGGCTTCGTGAGATCACAATAACTTTAGTTTCAAAGTGTACTATAAGAAGGGTTCGGAAAGCTCCATCTCATTAGAGTTTTGTTGCGGTGTCTCAGATCTTTGAACACCCACAAAGTCCAACCCAAGCCACTGCCAAGGCCAACATACATATCTCGGTCCACTGCGGTTCCTCCTTGCATCTCCCTGCAGGTCGGACTCTTCGAGCTGACGGGTCAATTCCTCTACTCTGTCTCTTAGTCTCGATGCCCTCAGATCCGCCAACCTAAGTGATTTCTCAGCTGCATCTCTCGCTGCCATGGCCGCTGCCGCCGTCTCTTCTTTGAATTTTAGCTTTTTCTCAGACTCCAACATGGCCTGCTTTGCCTCTTCAAGTTCTTGCTTGAGAGCAGACAACTGCAGGCATATAAACTCAGTCTGTCATATCAGCGAACAAGAAATTTAACTTGTAATGACAGGAAGTAACAGAAAGCTTGGTGCATCGTCATCAAACATTTTGAGGCTAAATTTTCCCCCAGTTCCCAAATCAATTAGAGCTACTATATTCAGCAGATTTAGAAAGTCTCCTCAGGATCTTTAACTTGAAAGCAATAGTGTGAAAAGACGTAAATTCACTCAGTGGCCTGTCTTCAGGAGGTATAGATGATTTTTTTAAAGTTCATCCAAAAAGGATAGCAAACAATTTGCTATTGGCCCTTACTATATGCAGGCCCCTACTTTGAATGCAGGTTTTCTGATAATCACAGAGTAGAAAGTTCTACCAGCATTTCTAAGGCTCAGGAGTATTTAATAGAAATAACTTCAATTGGCATAAGTGAGCGGAGATCTCTGATACTGTGCTTTTTTCCCTTAGTATTAGAGAGACTACCATTCCCCTGCCCTACCTGTATTGACTTGAGTGTTTCATCCAATTTATCTTTATTCCATCAATGACAATAGCATGCACACCCCTCATCCATCCAGTCTTTCCATTAAAAGTTAACTTTCACAAATAACCATCATCTCTCATTTCATGACAACACTGCCATAAGCCAAGAAGCACTAATGCTTCTTTTGTTTACAGAAGATCCTGGGACCTAAACTGCATGAAAGGAATGCAAGAAACATCCACTGTGCTCACTACTCTGAAAAGGAGTGCCGTCCATGGTTAATCAACTCACATAGTAGCAGCCCATGCTGAGGAGCTGTTACTTGCCCTGAGAAATTGCTGGGAAATTCAGTGCTCTTAATTTGAGTTTAGGAAGTTAACAAGCTTAGTATACTATACAACTTTCCTGATGATCCATGGTACTTCCTCTACACCTTAACCCTTGGACTTTAAGTCAGTCCTCCAGTGTTTAAAAACCACAATGCTCAACTGCAGAACATATTCAAACAATGCGATTGCGATTAAGATTCTTGTTAACAAAGATGTACTGCTTGTACTCACAACTTAATAGTACGCTAAGAATAACGCGGCCATCTTGAGAACAATGGAGAATTATCGAATATGGAAATTTGGTATACTTGGCTATTATTTAAGGGGGTGAAAAAGTTGACTAATTTTCTCAGTGAAAGCCTTCATGCTGCAGCCTTACGGTACTTAGTCCTATACCCCTGGGCAAAATATAATGCTTCAACAGTAGAAACTAGCATCAAATACAAAGACACCCAGGTCAGTGGCAACAATTTGGCAGATTTATGCACTACTCTCCATCTATACAAGCAGCTTTGCTATAACATAAGGAATTCCTGGCTTCAAGAAATTCAGCATCCACCTCTCTGAAATTTAATCAATGAAAATACTAATCTCAGGCCACCAATCTTGATCACACGCAAGACCATTACTGAGTTTCCATCAACCCATAGACCTTGATTTTAAGACCCTAGCACCACTAATTATAGCTAAATTACTATATTGGCTTAGCTACTGTCCTGTACAAGTACTCTCGTCTTCCTGCTGGAAACATTTAACTAGGTTGATATGAGAGAGCACATAATATACCTATTAAACACCGACCACTTGAATTCACAAGAAACATATGATCAATGTAGAAAGCAAACCTCTACAGTAAACTCCTTCTCAACAGATTTTCCAGCATCAGCTTCCTGCTCTGCTGCAACTTTCCATCTAGCAATTTCTTCTTCAGCAGTAGCAATATCCATCATAAGCCCTTCAATCTATGGATAAAAGTTATTCAGTTATCATTCAATAAAATACCATTTTACTAACAACGTCGCCTAAGACAAGAATGAGAAGCTAGGTAATGGTATTGGATCCCAAAAGACAGAATACACAAGTAGCACCTCAAAGTAAAAGTAAAAAACTCACACTTTCATTTGCCACTCTCTCCTTCTCTTCAAGTTCCTCAATCTGATGCTTTCTAAGGTTGAGCTCCTTTGCCTGTGCCTCAACATGCTCTTTAAGTAAATTTGACTCTGCCCTTCATCCCGCGAAGCAATAGACAAAAGAGAATAGCACCTAATTAGTATCTTGTGTGAAAAAAAAAAAAAAACCTCTCCTGCAAATCTATCACCCACTCCCTCATGTATCTGACCTACCTAGAAAGCTAAATGAACAGGAAGAACAACAATATAGCATAGAAACCTAAAACTTAAGGACTGAACTAAATATGCACAAGAACCAGCATAACTCATGATCAAATTAAGTACTCTGGGTAAGACTGCACTGCCAGCACAAGCATGAGGTATGGCAAACAAATATACCTTAGTGTCTCCACAGAATGTCGAAGTTCCACTATCTCAAGCTGGGACTCCTTAACAATATTTTCCAAAGCACCAGCCTGTATTGTGCATTGCGAAAATTTTTTGGTCAATTAAAAGATACAATGCCACCATAACAATAATTTGTCCATAAGATGAATAGATTCTGACCAAATTGTATATTTCATCCTCCTCTGTCTCCATCTCTTCCCCTTCATGACCACCAAGGCCTACAACTTTTTTATCCCCCGTGTGTTTGCTAAATTTGAAATCTATCCCTGCCTTTCTCAGACCATTTTCTGCAGCCTGAAACAAGTCACTGGTTCTAGAAGATGAGTCTAATGACATCCTCTTTGACAAGGCGCTTCTGAGCAGTGACCCAATCTGCTCTTTCTCCTTCACCAATCTGTCAACTGTTTCATTCAGACCCTTCACTTTGCGATTCTTCTCCTCCACCAAATCCTTCGTCTTTGAAATAACAATCCCCATTAGATCATGAACTGATTTCATTCCTGCCAGTGAGGCATGTATGCTTTCTTCCACATCGGTATCTTGTGGTAAAAATAATGACTCTGCCAAATCCGATTGTTCGGAATCACGGGCATCTACAATCCTTATCACATTACAAGTTCTCTCATGAATCTTCGACACCTGATCCAATTGTTCGATCAGCAATGGCCTCTGCCCCTCAATCCTCGATTCCAAGCTCTTCAACTTATCATCAAATTCAACTACTAAATCTCTTAACTCCAAATTCTCCTTTTCTAGCGAACTTGCTTTCTCTGACATCTCCCTTTCGGAGTCCGCAACCTTCGCATCCTTCTCGTTCAACGCTCTCTGCAAACTATCCACGGCATTACTTTTCTTGGCAACCTCTTCCCTCAAGCTACTAATCGCCGCTTCAAGCTGCGAAACCTCAATGGCAATCTCATAATTCCTCTGCTCCATCTGTTCTCTCGCTTCATTTCTGGATTTCGCTGTCGTATCAACCTGTCTAAGGAGCTCCTCAACTATCTCATTAGTCCTCTTAATCACTCCATACGCCACTGCAGGCAATCCCGAGTACTTGTGCGACCTCGGCAATCCTCCGGCAGCGAAGTTCTTGAAGTGGCTGACTTTCGCCGATATCTTCTCGATGCCCGTCACAAGCATATGCGCCGAACTCTCGATCTCCGACCGCAGACCATCCTTCACTTTGAGCGCTTCATCCAATTGCTTCGCCACATCGTCCTTCTGACTCAAGGCCTCATCCTTCACCCGATTGGCCTCGACCAGCTCCGCATCGGCCGCCTCCTTGGCCCTCGAGACCTCTTCCTTCTCGCGCAGGGCGTCGTCCCTCTGCCTCCCCCACTCGTCCCGCTTCTTAATCGCCTCGTGAGCGAGCGCCTTCAGCCGGTTGAACTGGCCCTGCAATTCGGACTTCGACTTCTCCGTCTCCGCCCGCGCCTGCCTCTCGCGATCGAGCTCCGCCAGGACCTCGCGGAACCGCTCCACCGACACGTCCTCCGGCGGCGGCGGCGGCTCGTTGATGGCGATCGGCACCGGATCGTCCTCCTCCACGTCGCTGAGGACGGCATCGGAGGCGGCGTCCTCCTCGTCGCCGCTCGCCATCGCGGAACCAGGGCCGGCGAATCCACAGAAAAAGAAGAAGAAGAAGAAGAAGAAGAAGCTACTCAATCGGGTCAATCACACCACGAAAAGCGACGACCGACGGCCGACGACCGTCGACGCGATCGGCGCGGCTGCCGCCGACGACCTAGGGGCTTCGGGTTGCGAGCGGATTCCGCCGCGCGTTCACGGCGGCGATCGGAGATTTCTTTGGGCGAGAGACGATGGATCGCGCCGTGAAGCAAGGGAAGAAGCAAAGGCTACACCGACCGGTCATCTACGTTTCGTGCAGATTAAAGAAATTGAGAAGCATGATGATCGTGTGATGGCTGGTGCATCGTAAGTTTGTATGGACATATACTGTACGATCTCGCCACGTCATGGGTAGGGATTTAGTATTCCAATCCGACGGATGGGGGGTCGGGGAGGCCCCGGGGACGTTTTTAGGATCCGGGTTGACTTTCGGAACTGTGTCGAATGATGTCATGGGGGATCGGATCTGATCTGATCCGATCCGGATCCGCCCCCAAACCCACGTCGGAGGCCCGGTTGGGCTCAAGCCAGCCCGCCCAACTTGATCGGGTTCGGACTTCGGCGACACGTTAGGCCCGATCTATATAGTTCGAAATGATATACTTGCATCGCCTTTTTAGCTAACTTTTGTCCGATTCAATTTGATGTCACTCGACTTAGTCTAGAGGTGATCATAGGCTGCTAGCAAGAGGGAGTTTTTCCACGTAAAGAGGCACCAACTTTCACTTTATGGATGGATTTGGTTCAAACTTTCAGGTGTGGCCGAGCAACTTTTACCTTAGGGACAAATGTGGCTCAAACTTTCAAGAGCACATGAAAGTACAACCTTTACTAAAGAGGCAATTTTAGCCACTACTTAGATGGAAAATGAGCTGACTTCGCAAACGACGAGTGTCATGTCATCAAATACTGTGACACTCCACATATATTATGTGCTACAAGTAGGGGTGATCGGGTCCAGGGGTGGGTAGACCCCGTACTCCGACCCCGTTATAACCCTGCCTTTTTACCCCGTTCCCGACTCTTTTTTTGGGCCCGCCCCTTTTTGCATTGGACCCCCCAACCCATCCTGTTTTTCCGGATCTATGTGCTTCCATTTCAACCCCGTGTCATTTATAATAAGATTTTCCTTCTGTTAATAGTCGCGAAGGACGGGATCATGAAGAAGAAAGCGCCGGTACGTCGTGCGTGGCGAGACGACGGAGACGCTAGAGAGAGAAAGGAGATGGAGATGGAGCTTCTTGGTAGAGAGAGAAAGCGTCGTCGCCGTCTTTCCTTATTTAAGGCGGAGAGGACGGAGGAGGAAGGGCTACTGCGTGGGTTGCTCGAAAATGCGACAAGGTACTACAAGATATTCACATTAAAACATATGCCTTTTCATTATAAAAACACTTGTAATTATTATCAACAAAAAACATAGTCTCGAGAAGGGTTGAGTTGACTAGCACCACTACTCTTGTACTATTCCAAAATGGAGCCACCATGTAATTTAGGAGTTGATGGTCTCTGACATTATCTCATCCCCTCCACAATTATGTTTAGGAGACTATCCTACAAACTGAAAAATAAGAGATGAGCCAACACATAGTAAATGAAATCTCTAGATCTAAGGTAGGAGATCGCCTTAATACTTAACATGATGCAAAGCAATATGAGTTTAGAGTCACGTAGGATAATCGTCTATCACGAATGCAAAGCAAGTGCTCTTTCTTAACTAACACGATATACCAATGGAAAGCATTAACCTCAAAACATCAATTCAGTCAAGAGCAAGAGGATGGTGTATTATTTCATGATGCACCACTATCACCTAGTGTCTCATCATTATTCACTTAGAATATCTATTCTTGATTGAGATCAATATTACATAAGATCATCCGTTCAAATGCAAGTAAATGGCATGATATTTTATGATGCATGGTTACCATCGATGAGACAACATGTGAATGTATGCACACATGATTATGTATTACATTCATTATTACTTCTTCTCTTGAACTCTCTTGGGACATCTTGACATGCGAGACATCCATATCACACGGTAGGGCATCTCGACTAGTGAGGCATCCCGGTATACCCTCCGAGGCATCCCGACCTATAGGACATATTGACTCGTAAGGTATCTCAACTCATGCAGGGCATTTAGATCACATAGCAGGGTGTCTTGACTCCTTATGCATTCCGATACACTTTCTTGGGCATCCCAACCTATGGGGTATTTTAACTCTCATGGCATCCCGACACATGCGAGGCATCCATATCATATAGTAAGGCATCTTAACACATGCACATCATTGTCACTCCCATTATATGGGTGACACTATTTCCAAATCATAAGACTTTACAAATATATTCATATGGTATCATGCATACCATATTAATATCACATAATTTCCTATGCATCAATTACACATTCAACACTCATTTCTATTATCCACATTTCATACATTACATCTTTTCATACTTATCATTACCTCATATTTCTCATGATTACATGTGTGAGTGATGATGATGACATGCTTACTTCTATGCATTTCTTATGTAAGCCATAGATGATTACATGCACATAATGATAATAGTTAACGGGTGGATTGATGAAACTCTACAGGTGAATCGAAAGGTGGATTTGGATAATAGGTATTCAAAGGTGAATCTAAATAGTAAATGGTGATACTCAATAGGTGAGTCTATATAGCAAATGGTGATACTCGATTGGTAAGTTTGAAGGTGAGTATGAATAGTAAGTGATGATATTCAACGGATGAATATAAACGGTAGATAATAATTCTGAACAGTGAGTCGGAATTACTACATGAATATACTTGGGAAATGAGTTTGAATGTTAATCAAACATACAAATGAATATACTCAGGAATAAAGTTTGAACAAAGATATGAACAGACAAATAAAAATGCCCCAGAATTGAGTCTGAAGAAGTCAAATGAAAATGACCAACAAGTATAAGGTGGATATTGCCAACAATGATTGAGTTTGAAGTTATAGATATAACATATACAAATTCAAATTCATCATTTTCACTTACAACATGTCACCACACCTTAGAAAACCAATCGGATACATTTTAAGTATGAATGAAATCAACAAGATAAATCCAACAATCACAACACATCCACACTATTATTGCATGGCAAGACCACACAAAATAACTAACCAAGATAAAAGTACTAAATGGATCAACTCAACTTATAGCCTAAGGTCTCCACTTGTCTTGAAAATGACTTCAAATTCAGAATTTAAGTCACATTCAACAGAATAAACACAATTGAAACTAATAAAATTTGATTTTAAAACGACAACTGTTGTTAGAAAGTAGTGTAAAATCATGATTTCCCATGTTCGAACTAGATAGAATCTTGATATTTCGAGTGTGGGACCTCCTTTTCTACTTGTCAATTTTGAAAATAGAAGATTGGAGAAAGGAGTTAGTTAGAGTAAGTATTTTTATCCTTGGATCTCAAGTATTTTCAAGGATCCCTCTACATGGCCAAAAAGTTATAAAAGGTGAAATGTATTAACCATGGTTAAAGTTATAATGAGCTTGGGGTTAAAATGCTAAGCATTCCAATGAATGTGCTTCAAGTAACCCCTATGAGGTTGGCTAGAACACAAATGGCCCAATGAAATTTGTCACAAAAAAATATCTTGATGGATATGAAGATGAGCCCCTTTCATTCTGCCAAATATGTGCATCAATCACCAATACATTAATGAATTAAAGTGAAATTGATGATATCATGAATGATGTCCAAGCTACTGGTTTCAATGTCTCAAAATAAAGCATTGGTCTAAAATTTTTGGTAAAGAAAAGAGAAATAGCATGCCAAATAAAGAGAAATAGGAATTTAGAAAATCTATATTCATTCTGAACATTTGATTCTTAACATTGGTTCATCTAAAAATATTTTGAATCCACCAAAATCGTCAATGAAAGATATTAAAAATTAGGAAAAATCTTAATTCTATAAATTTGAATCTTGAATATTATCAAATATGAATTTTAGAACATATCGGCCATTTTCTACAAATAATATGGCGGCAAGTAAAGTATCATTGTCCTACACCACTATCGTACATGTTGCAATCTATCAACTTAATCTTAACACCTCAGACTCTTGGCAATCCAGTTGTGGAAAATCATCCAAAACATTATTACTAAAGGTGAAAATTCCTAATGTCACAAATATTACTTCCATAATCAATGGAAACAACGTCTTCTCTAAGCCGAATGTTAGGACTTAAAATCAGATTGAGTAAGAAAGAGAAGGGGATACGCAAATTGGGGTTTGGGATTTTTCACAGGGTTAGTGTATCTTCACCAAATGTACCCCAATTTTCCACCCTTAATCTTATTTTGTCAAGAACACTAACCCTAAACCTAATTTGCTTAGCTTGCGTTCCCTTCCTCCCTCTCATTTGAAACTCCATTAATTGGTTAAAAAATACATCGTTTCACTTTTTTTTTCCTAATGGTTTACTTTTGTTTATTGGGAATAACATCATTTCATGCGACTCTGGGTTATCCAAAATTTACTTAGAAATGATGTTGTTTTCTGTCATATATAAAAGACGATGTTCTTTTGATTGTTTATGCAAGCCACTCATCTGACATGGCATTCACCTTGCCATATCAATTTTTATTCGTCACCTCATTTGCCGCGTGCACACTTTTTGATGGAAATTTCAAGGGTGGTCAAAATTGTCCCTCAAACAAAAGCTTGTGCCTTTTCATGAGGCCCTTGAAAGTTTGAGTCATAATTGTATCCCCGATTGAAGTTTCGGTCAAAATTGTCTCCCCACTGAAAGTTGATCCCTTTTCATGTGTCACCTTAAAATTAGAGTAACTATAGACCTTCTAGGCGAAAATCAATGCCTCTTTTTGTGAAGAACCCATAGTCAAGAAGTTAAAAGCAAAGCCTCAATCAGCGTCAACGCAAGCCTTGATCAAGGACTTAATCATTTCTCTAACCTGCCCAAAGTCAATCCATAATACGAAAGAACTACACATGGGACTAACAATTACTTATTGATAACATTTGTATTGTGTGATGGGTGAAAGCTTTGATCAGGAGTCTTGGTAATTTCTATGGAGGAGAAATTGACTTTTATGATAGTTGTTTTCTAAAAACTTAGTTGATGTTAGTAGGTGGTAGATCAAATCTACTAAACAACGTAAAGTGGCAAATTCTGATGTAATTAAGGTATATTTGTCCCCAATTGCATCACTATAGCTCACCCTACATTCAAGTCCATTCCCATTGGTGTCGAATCCTGGATAGACTTGCATAATAATGGGCTCTGTTGTGACTATTCAAACAAGTGCAATAATGAGACATATATTTTCAAAAATCACGAAGAAAACTTTGGCATTTATGATATTATAAAAGAGAGCATATGAAATCTTATGCATATGAAGTTTCTAGTTTGATATTGGCATTAGAACGCTAATTGGAAGAATAGGGCATTAGGATGGCATACCGTGGAATCCTTTTTTTTTTTGGTTGAAAAGGTAGATATTATTTATATAGCCGCAACAGTACACCCAGAAGCTATTGCATCCACATATACAATATCTTGCAAAATAAAAGGAGGGAAGATGTTCCAGTTGCAAGCTAGATCTGATCTATCGTGGGCCTTCGCAGCCCAATCCGTCGCTCCATTTGCCTCCCGCCTACAGTGATGAAGGTGCAAATTAGGGAAAAGGGAAAGCAAAGCATCGATCTCAGCAAACAACACTCGTTCTTCCCACGGCGGCTTCCTTCTTGCTTGAATTGTGTTGATCAAAAGCAGGCAATCCGACTCAATCACCAGATTCTCATTATTGAGGCGATGGTGCAGCAGGTGATGAAGAGTAAAGGTAAGCGCCTACACCTCCGTTTGAAATGCAGAAGTGGTTGGAAAGCTTCTTGTGAGGACGTCTGTAAGAATACCGTGATTATTTCGACTTACACACGTCATAGTGCCTTCTTGACTGCCAGGCTTATAAGCCCCATCTATGTTGCATTTCAAGGATCCGCGTTCAAGGGGCTTCCACAAGTATGCTAAGTTGGGAGTAGAATCCCTTGTTCGCCGTTGGCTTTGATCGGAGATATGGTGGATCCGGGTCTGTGCAAAGGCGTCCTCAATTGCTCGGAGTGGATCTGGTCTCTGCCGATGGAAGATGCTGTTGTTGCGCATACACCAAATCTGCCATAAGACATGTGTGATTGTTTCTAGTCCAGGTAAGAGTCTTTGATTTGTCGCTCTTGTTGTGATCCAAGCGTCCAGACGTTGCATTGTATGAGTCAATACTGAAATGTTGAGTTGAGGATGACTCCATACTCCTTTAGTCCATGAACAAAAGAAGAATAGGTGTTCTAGGGTTTCTGGAGTATTTTGATTGCATAGGTTTCATATAGGATTAGGGGTGATGTGACAATAAAATAAATTTGCTTTGGTTATAAGTGCGTTCTGGCATGTTGTCCATAAGAATGTGCGGATTTTTGGTGCTGTTTTCATAGTCCATAGTCTGCGCCAAAGTATTCGGGGGTTCTAGTACGATGTTGAGGCTTGATGACTGCTCTGTGTGTCTGCTGTGTAGACTAGAGATTTGTAGTTGCTTTTCACTGTGTGACTGCCATTCTTTGTAGCTGTCCAAACTAATTGATTAGTAGCATAAAGAAATCTAACAGAGATTTTAAGTATTTCTACAATAATTTGATTGTCAAACATTTGTTTGATAAGAGGAAGATTTCAGGTATGGTGGACTGGATCAATAAGATCAGCCACCATGACTGGCTCTTCTCTTGTGGCTGGTCCGCCTATAGTCCCTATAGGTAATCACCAATCCTCACGAATCTTAATCATCTTGCCATCTCCGACAGACCATCATACATTAGGTAGGATGGCCTCTATGCCAATAAGAAGACTCTGCTAGCCCTAGGATGGGCGCATACCTTTATTTGCCGATTGGAAGTCCTTTGATTGAAAGTAAAGCCCCTTGAAAATTTGACTCCACAAAGAGTGAGGTTGTTGGATTAAACACCAAGCTTGCTTTCCAAGCATTGCCTTGTTAAATGCTATAAGGTCTTGGAAGCCTAATCCTCCACTGTCCTTGCTAGTTTCGAGCAATTCCCATTTCTGCCAATGAACGCCTACCTTGCTATTGTCATTCCTCCACCAAAAACTGGAAATTTTCTTTTCAATCATTTTACAAAGAGATAGGAGAAGCTTAAAGATGGACATGGCATAATGTGGAATTGCCTGTACAACGGATTTGAGTAGGATTTCCTTGCCTCCCTTCGAAAGTATTCTTTATTTCCAACCCTCCAGCTTTGCATTTATTCCCCCTAATATCCAAGCAAACATCTCTTTTTTAGATCGCCCCCATTCTGAAGGAATACCTAAATATTTTCCATATCGTTGCAGCACCGGTATTCTAAATTCGCTCGCTAAATTTTCTTGAATACTCAACGGACAGTGTTTACTAAAAAATAGTCTAGATTTGTTTCTATTTATGACTTGTCCCATTGCCATGCAGTACTGGTTCAAGATGTTAGCAAGGTTCTGACATTCCTTAATAGTACATTCTAGGAAGAAAACTGAATCATCAGCGAAAAAAAGATGGGAAAGGGTCGGGCATGACCTGTTTAACTTGATCCCTTTGAGGTGGCCCATGTCAACTGCCTGATTAATAAGGGTTGAAAGAACATTTGCCAATAAGATAAAAATATAAGGGGAAAGACGATCACCTTAACGGATACCCCTTGATAGCCGAAAGTAATCTAGTTGTTCTCCGTTAAAGCATACACTTAAGGATGTTGTGGTGATGCATTGCATCATCCACTGAATCCATCTTGGATGAAATCCCAATTTAAGTAGATAATCTTGAAGGAAATCCCATTCAACTCTGTCATACGCCTTTTGCATGTCCGTCTTGAGAAGTACATTGAAATGTCGCTTCCTTTTCCTTGTCTTGAAATGATGAAGAACTTCCTGAACGATTAATATGTTATCTTGAATTTGTCGTCCACTCACAAAGGCAGCCTGTTCTTTAGAGATTAGCTCAGAAAGTCAAGGTTTTAGTCGATTTACCATGACCTTTGAAATAATTTTGTATGCATAGTTGCATAGGCTGATCGGTCTAAACCAATCAAGACTTTCAAGGTGATTGATTTTGGGAATCAGAGCTATAACGGTCTTGTTCATATTACAAGGCAGCACC
This sequence comes from Eucalyptus cloeziana, assembly GCA_014182715.1. Classification (NCBI taxonomy): domain Eukaryota; kingdom Viridiplantae; phylum Streptophyta; class Magnoliopsida; order Myrtales; family Myrtaceae; genus Eucalyptus; species Eucalyptus cloeziana. Next base: position 24,321,026 of record CM024641.1, on the reverse strand, counting down.
CCCGAATTGAAGAAATCTCTCACTAATCTAAGCAAGTCATCCTGAATGATATCCCAATGAGTCTGATAAAACAATCCATTCAATCCATATGGACCTGGGGCCTTCGTAGTCCCTAGCTGAAAGGTTGCCCGTCACACCTCCTCTACAGTGACTAAAGTGGTTAACTGGTCATTCATTTCTGCAGAGACTACTTGTGGACTTTGATCCAAAATTGGTCTGTAGTCCCGATAACCCACAATTGTGTATAATTGTGAGAAAAAAGCAGACGTCATCTCCCTTAGGGCCTAAGGGTCCCGTACCCAGTTGTGATTATCATCCTGTAACATAACAATTCTATTTCTTTGCCTCTGTTGGACGGTGGTTGCATGAAAAAAATTGGTATTCTTATCTCCCCATCGCAACCAGTTAATCCTAGATTGCATAGCCCAAAAATGTTTTTCTTGCTGCCATATGCGTATTATTTCCTCCCGTAGATGAGATGCTTCCTCATTATCAGTGCCGGTGTTATACGGCTTGTTTATAATAAGTTGTAGCTGTTGTTGTAAGGCTTGCACTCTCAAGTGGCCCTTATGGAACTTTGAGCGGCTCCAGTCTTGTAAAGCATCAGATACAACCTTTAGTTTGTGCAAAAGGCTAGAATTTTTTACCTAAACTGAGTTCCACGAATTAGAGATGATCTCTCAGCACTCTTGATCTTGGTTCCAAAAGGCTTAAAAAATGAAAGGCCTTCGGCATTTTCTACAGCCTGCTGATGTGGATAAAAGAAGAGGGCTATGGTCAGACCCCAGAGCCGGCAAAGCGAAAACCTCAGCCTCAGGATATAAAAGACGCCAATTTATCGTACACATAACCCGGTCCAAACGTTCTTTTACGAGTTCCACTCCATCTTGATTATTCATCCAAGTGAAAACACAGCCCTTACTTTCTATTTCCATCAGGGCACAGTCATTTATGACAGCTCGAAAGGAGTGTAGACAATACGAGTCCGAAGGCCGCTTGCCAACCTTTTCCTAATGATAGATAATTTCATTAAAATCCCCGGCACATATCCAAGGTAGAGTGTTAGAGTTGCTGATCGTCCATAACTCTTCCCATAGCAGCTGTCTATTATGGTAGGATGAGGGAGCATGAAGACAGGTGATTCGCATCAGTCTATCCTCCATTAAATCTTGACAGATCATATCAAAATAGTCTGAAAATTGTTCTATTGTTAAAGTTAAATTTTCATTCCAAAAAACCACCAGTCCCCCTACCATACCTGCTGGGTTTCGAACAAAAGAACTGCGGAAATATAACTAACGCCGCAACCTTTGAAGTACAGGTTCATGATTTTTTGTTTTCATTAGGAAGGTTAAGTCGGGCTTTTCCTTGGCCATCAAGGCCTTAAGAGCTTGAAACTGTCAAGGGATTGCGCAAACCCTGACAGTTCTAGAAAATCATCTTCATTTGTGTGTGGGTGGCTGTTTAGGGCCAGCCACCAAAGCCTAGTGATATGCTTCATTTGCTGCTAATACTAGTGTGTCTATAAATTGAGTATCATCAAAGTCGGTGGAGGCCAAGTTCCTCATGTCATAGGGAGAATACATTTTTCTTGTTTTTTGGTTGACCCCATTTTTGGTATGGCTGTGGTACCCTTATGCTTTTTTGGTTGCTGTATTTCCATAGGATGAGTTAGAATGCCCTTCATCTTGGCTTGTGCAGGAATCAAAGTTGTAGTTACAGTAGTCCCCTGTATTAATGTAGGTTGAGAGATTTGCTGATGAGTTGCTTCTTTGACAGGGCTGCGCTAAGTTGCTGGTTTGGGCATGGTTGCTGCTTTGGCATTTGCTATCGGAGGCAACATAGGAACAGTCGGCAGCAAGGCTAGAGGCGTCTCAGGTACTATCTCTTCAGTCTGCTCCATACTTTCAGGGGGGTTATAAAACGCTCGCCAATAAGGGCTATATTCTCTGACCTCTACTCGTAACCATTGGCCGTAAGTCATTTTGTCTTTACTGTCCACTTTCGCTTCATCAAAAGGATATTCTTTACAATACATGGCATAATGGCCTAGTTTCCCGCATGAATAACAGAAATGAGATAACCGTTCATATCGAAAGTTGAGCCACGGTGTCTTTCCATCTAGATGAATTAGTTTTTCTGTCTTTAAAGGTTCTTCAATGTTTAGTTCTACCCTCGCCCTCCCGGCTCTTAAGGCTAAGCCCTCTTTGAAATCTGCTTTAACTTCTAAAACTTCACCAACCTATTTAATCGCCTTTCTAATCATTTTCTTTGTAGTTCATTCCAAAGGCAGTCCAAAAACTTGCACCCAGAAAGCACAGCGGGTGAAATTGTAACAGTGTAAAGGCGTATTAGGAATCCATGGCTTAAAAATAACTAAATGACTTGAAAAAAGCCACGGACCACCTTCTAGTACTCTTTGTTTCTTAGCTTCTGACTGGAATTTTGCTATGTACAGGCCACCCTCTCTCTGGGATATGTCAACCTTGTTAGTCCGTCAAATGCGCTTTAAGGTACTCTGGAAAGCTTGGAAGTTAATAGAGGAGTTCGATAAGATTTTACCCACTAATATCAAACGACACTCCAATTTTTCTAGTGGGGGTTCCTCTTCCCAAATCTCTATTGCTTGTGCAGAACAGAGGTGTCCCAAGCGTTGACACAAGGCTGCCAGGTGCAAGGATTCATCCTGATCGTCCGAAGCCATGGGATGAGAAAAACATAGGGAAGAACTATCCTAATTGGAATTGAATAGGGGAAAAACCATGGTACTAGCAACGACTATCCTTCGGAACAAATTTGGTACCGAAAGATAGATAGACAGAGATAAAGCAGAATAAGGCCAGAACAAGGCAAGTAACAGAATGATACATGTGGAATTGAGTCACCTCTGAAGTGAATTGTGAAAAAGACGAGGCATGCAAGCACCCAATATCCAATGATGGAAGACGGCTAGGTCATTGGAAGTTCCGACCGAGATGTAAATGCCGTCAGGGAAGAGCATCGTATAAAAGAAGCCGTGGGTGATTGCTTCGCTGGAGAAATACAGAATGATAGGGCAAGAAAGATATGGTGGGCAATAAGGAGGAAGGGGTATGAGTGGAGATTAGGGCTTTGGTGAACAGTAAACTACCATCCGAGGTAGACGAAGCTCTGCATGTCGAGAGAATAGAGAAACGATTGTCATGGTTGTCTGTTATAAGCTTAAATTTATACCGTGGAATCCTTGAAGAAGTTAAAAGACGAGAAGGAAATAATCCTAGGAAACCTTTGCAAGTGATGCCTAAGATAGAGTCTTTTCTTGAAGATGAAAGGAAACATGAAATAGATAAAATGGGAGCGAATGTAAACTTGTTAAATGGGTGGGTTGGTTGGATCAAGTCATAAATGGTCTAATGCAAATTGTCCGTTTAGCTTGTTTTTAACCCATTTATTGTAATGTAAATTTCTTCACTCATACCCAAATCGACCTGACCAATTTAATGAATCTAGAAAATCATATTTCTTATGATTTTTTTAAAATTATATCGCTAAAATAATTTAATGTAATTCAAATTTAGTGGACAATTTTTATAATTTTTTTTTAAAAAAAATTAAGGCTCTATTTGTTTCTTGGATATTTTCCAAGAAAAAAATAATATTTTCTAGTGTTTGCCTAAAATTGGAAAATAAATTGAATTTTAATATTTTTAAATATTTTAAATATTTTCTTTTAAAATTTGAATTTTGAATTTTTGAATTTTCTTTCCCGTTTTCTTCTACTAGTCACCGACCATGGCGAAGGTCAGCTATAGCTAGCTATCAGCCACAGGCAAGCTGGCTCCACCTTGCTAGATTTGGTGAGGTCGAGCTCGCCTGAGGCTGACGCACTTAAGGCTTTCTAGCGCTAGACATTGGTGAGGCCTCGGCCTCGCCCGATTGGCGACCTTGACTTCACTCAAGGCTAGTGACTTGTCCCTCGCCTAGCCGACCACAGGCCGAGGAAGATGGAAGAAGGAAGAAGAAAGAAATAGGGCTAAAGAGGGAGAGAGTGTGTGTGAGCCTTGGGTTGTAAATGGATTCTACATTCACCCCACCCCATTTAGACCTATTTATTTTAGGCTTTAAATTTTTGAACCTATTTAAAGAAGGCTCTTCAAAATTGAAGTGACTCACACATGACTCATTTATGTTTAAGACCCATTTTGACAGGTCTACTTACTGTGGCTGGAAACAATCGGTAAACATATCATTTATAGGATTTTTAAGAGAGTTTAGAGGCTTTTTTTTTTTTGAGCCCGGGGGGGTGGGTTGGTCCTCAAGCCTCATGGTGCGTGCGTCCCACCTAAGAAAACAAAAAAAAAGCTAGAAGTTTCGGGGTACTCCTTTCTTTAGTGTGTCCGACTCTTTGAAATCAGCTTTTCTTAGAACTGCCAAACTTGCCTTAGCTGAACTTGCAAGACCTAGAGGGTACTCCTCCTAAATTGAAGGGCACGACCCATAGGATAAAGGGCACGTCACTCTTACTATGAAGCACGCTCCCCTTCAAGATAAAGGGGCATGCCTGTTTGGACAAAGGGAATGCCTCTTACGGCATGAGGGCATGCCCTTTTGGTTGAAGGGCACGCACCTATCGGTTGGGTGCATACTCTTTGCATAAAGATGTGCTTTCTTTGAACTAAGAGTCGGCTCGCTTGGGTTGATGGAGGGCTTAATCGATTATATTGTCTTTGGCCAGTCTATCTAACAATTGGTTAAAGTCCTAACTTAATCTTTTGGTTAGAACTCATAATTTTATTAGTCAAAGTTCAGGTGTCAACAAATAAAGTTTGTATGAAATTGCTTGAGATTGTGTCAAAGTCACAATCAATGTGTAGGTCTTGACGGTGTAGCATTTGCCCGACGCCTTGCTGCCGCTGGCCTCACCAATCCGTGTGCCACATTTTTATTCTTTAGAAAATTTTACCAACATTTGACGGTATATATGTTTTTCTAGAGAAATTTGATCGACCTAATTTTACTTTAATAAAAAATCTGGAAGAAATTGTCTAGAGTTGGTCGTCGCCTTTCTCAAAAGCAGCCAAACGAACATTTTATACTAAAAAGTTGCAATCCGTTTCATCATAAATATAATTGACATGATTTTTAATAGTACGAAAATCTTGTGACGGCATCTTTATGATATCATCACTTGATAAGATCGGACAATTTCGAATAAAAAGTATGATATCTTGAGAACTGACCATTGGATTAGAAAAAGTTGGATATTTTTCAAAAAAAATCTTAATAAATATTATTTTCCATCATATCCTCAAATTGAATCTCAACGAGATTTTGGAATTGGATATACAATCAAATTTTCAAAAATCTTAAGTAAGAGTACAAAACTACCTAAAAGGTCAATTCAAATGGGCAAAAATATGGTCAAATTCCTAATCTGGATGAATGTAACTCTAAGGAAACTGGCAAGAGATAAGCTCCAGAATCGGAAAAAAAAAAAAAAAAAAAAAATGTCTAACCGACAATATTATTTGCATGATTTGGTAAATTTCAAATTACACCCGACACATGCGAACTTGCCCGTGTAAGCAAAAACAATATGTGGATTGCACACAATATAAGAAACCATGTTTCAAGTGGGTATTTTAGGTGCCATGCGGTACCACATTAACTGCTTTCTCTTAGAGATGCAGTAATCTATTGAAGCCTGTAATGCCACTTAAGCTTGAAGTGACTAACCGATAGGCAAATTTCTTTAGAGATAGAGCTGAGAAAAGGGTTGAACACACACTTTTAGACGTTCCTAAGCAGCAATGTCTTATGAAGTTGTTGTGAGGGTAAAAAACACTTGATTGGTACGTCCTTTTTTTGGGAAGAAAGAGATTAAAAAGTGCCATAAATTATATACTGTGTTCACTTTAGTATAAAGCCAAACTACTCTTCTGCTCTCTGTGGGTTCTTTAGTAAGTCAACATGCATTTTAGGGAATTCCAATTGATGGCCGCAAGAGAGAAAAAATGATTTCTCACACTATTTGACATGCCGAGCAGCATACATTTTCCAAGATTATACAATCTTTATTTATTTCGTTATCTTTTTTATTATAGAAATTATGTTAAGAATTAGGTGTACGCGATTTTGATTTGTTGCCCATTTTGATATTTCAGATTTAGTAGGTTAGAATTTCTTCTTGGATACTTCAAAATGGACTGTACATGATAGTTAATATCTAGAATCTCGATTGCTGCCGTACCACCACGGATTTTAGGGAATTTCAGTTGGCCAAAAGAAAAAAAAAGAAAAAGAAAATTGATTCTGACCCGGAGAGAATCATTTTCAAAAATTTCAATTTTCAATTTTTCCCTTATCTTTCTATTTTGAAGATGATTCCTTGCGGTTTTGAGTGGTTACTCATATGAAAATTTAAGATCTACTAGGTTAGATTTACTTATTAGTTTTATATCTTTTCCATTTTAAAATTCGGATTTCTCTAGGTTCTTTCGGTCTGCTCGTGTCTCCCCGTTTCTGCTGCGTCGCCATTGTCAGGGAGTTCCGTAGTATTGCAGATGGAGAAGAGAATGACCCAAGAGTCGGACAGGATCAGCGAGTTACCGAAGCGCATAGCGGAAGAAATCCTGTCGCGCTTGCCAATTAAGCAGGCTGGGAGGACTAGTGTTTTGTCGAGAAAGTGGAGGCACAAATGGCGCTCTCTTCCACGTCTCGTGTTTGATGATCAATGTACCAGGAACAATGTCTATGGACAACCTTCGCAAAACCTGGTGAAGATAGTTGACAGGGTCCTCTTGCTTCATACTGGCCCGATACAAACGTTCGTGCTCTCTGACGCGGGATTTTTGGCCATCCGTGACATTGACCACTGGATTCTTCATCTGTCCGAAGTCTCCATCGAACAGATCGAACTCTGCATCTATACCCCGCAGAAATACAAGCTTCCCAGCTGCTTGTTCAATTGTCGGGACTTGACTCGTTTGAAGCTCTACGGATGTTCGGCGATTATCCCACCCTCGTTTGAAGGTTTCAAGAATTTGGACACTTTGTATCTTCAGCGTGTCGAGCTGTCTCCCTGTGGAATTGAGTTTCTGATATCTCGCTGCCCCCTTTTGAAACATTTGACTTTGAAAAATCTAGAGGGGATCACGCGAGTTAGCGTCGAAGCAGCTCACAACCTCGAGTCACTTGACGTTGGAGGAGCTTTTCTGGATGTCGCATTCGGTGTTGGGAACCATTTGGAGTCGGTCACGGTAGGATTCGATGATATTATTACAAAGGGACAGGGATCCGACGATGCCAACTCAAGCAATTTGCACGAATTCTTCCGAGATGTTCCCGATATTCTGATTCTCAAGATCGGGAATTACTCATTGAAGGTACATTTTAAGCGCATCCTGAAATTTTTAGGACTTTTTTGACTACTTACTTTTGGGATGAAAATATGTCTTTCTATTTCTAACTACACTTGATTTTGGCTTGCAGTACTGGGCTCCTGAAAATGTTCCACCGACACTCCCTCGTGCACTTGTTCATCTGAACTACCTCTCCACATGCATAGACTTCAATAGTAAAGAGCAGATTTTGATTGTTATGTGCTTGATCAGAAGTTCTCCTCAATTGAGAAATGCAGAGTTTCAGGTGAGTAATTTAGATTTTGTTTTTTTGAAACTATTGTCACAAATCTTTTCCCACATTTTTTTTTTTTGATTACTTACAACAACCAATCTTCATTGTACTCACTTACTAAGTTGTATTCTATAACATATCATAACAAAACAAATTGAATATCTTTTTTATCTGGAGAATTATTTCATCGTCTAAAGAAAGATAAATGGGTATCATAATGATTTTTACTTCTATCAATTTTTTTTAAGAATATATGTCAGATATAATTTGATTCAATTCGATTTTCGGTGATTACAATGTTATGCTTTTAATCATTGAATTTGATTATCTATACTTAATGATCAAATGATCAAATGATCAAATGACCAAATTAAGTTCCCTCCCTACACGACTCTGTATTAAAGTTGCTCTTTGATCATTAAAGACACAGAATAGTCCCAAGAAACAGCAGACTACAGGGATCGCGACAATGGCCGACTTTTGGAAAGACCACCGCCAACAATCGTGCCGCCTGGAACAATTACAAGTCGTATCAATGAGAAATATTTTTGGCACCGAGCCAGAGCTGGAATTCATGAAGTTTTTGCTTGCTAGTTTGCTGAACCTACAAAAAATGATGATCTGGCCTAACGACAGGACTGTAGAAGTCAAGTTGCTCAGGGAGTTGGTGCGGTTCCGGCGAGTGTCGGCACAAGCGGAGGTGATCATTCTCAACCCACAAAAATCGCATTACAAATCGTGCTATTAACAGTCCCTGCAATCGTCACACAATTTGTGTCACTCAGAGAAATGAGAATACTCTTTCGTTCATCTCGAGTTAGTCTCTTGTAAGGAGTTTCTCATTCCACATATGTTTTTTTTTTTTAAACGGTTTGCGACTTTCATTATCATTTGGAAGCAAAATGGTTGCTTTGCTTATGGCCCTGATCGGCCCTCTGGCATTTTGCGGGGACCTTCATCGTACGAGTCTTCATAGATTTTCTTCCGTATCCATTTACTACATTTTCCACATTCTCAAATTAAAAAAAAATAAATGAAATTAGGGAGAAAGATGGGCCATGAAAAGTAGTCTTTTGATTTTATAAGGCTTCAGTCCATTACTTATTCGAAGATAAATGCTACTTTCCTGCACAACGGCCTCTATAGTTATTTTGAATAGTCCACCGTTAGCCCCTTTTGTTATTTTGGTCGGCTGGAATGATGAGTTGGATGTGCGAAGACACATGTCGAGTTATGATTCGTTCAAATTTCTTATGTGCTGGCTGAAATGATGAGCTGGAGAAGGAGATCTGTTGCTTCAGGAATATAGAAGGAATTATAAATTCGGGACTTCAGGAGGGAGGTAGAGAGGGGGTGACATGCAATAAAAGAAGAAAAAAATAGTTTGCAAGTTTGTGGTGTAATTAGGTCCTTAGCAAATTACTGGGGCTTATTTTAGTGACCACATTTCAATGACTCTGGTTCATCCTCAATTCAGTTGGAAACGATGTTGTTTTCTTTCATATGCAAAAGACGTTGTCCTTCGTCAATTGACCTGACTCACCTTGCTATGTTAGTATCCCTTGTCACCTCATATGCCACATCTACACGTTTTAACAGAAATTCCAATGGTGGCAAAAATTGTCCCTTACATAAAAATTTATGCCGTCTCATGAAGCCCTTGAACGTTTTTGTTGAAATTATATCCTCGATGAAAATTTGGGTTCAGTTTGTCTCACTAGTGAAAGTTGGTGCCTTTTCATGCGTCACATACAAATTAGGGTAACGACAGACCACATAATTAAAGGTCAAACCTCAATCGGCATCAATCCGAGTCTTGATTCCAAACTTAATTTGTTTCCCCAACCCGTCCATCATCAAATATTTGGATCGAATCAGGCCCCATAACTAAGGTAGTCTCTTCTCATATTTGCCAAAAAGTGCTCTTTGAACCCATTTGACTAGAGCAGATGCAAATGACACATTTAATCACGTACTGTTTAGCAATCTTGCTTCATAGTTGCGTTTCTTTTTGCACGTGTGACAAGTTCCATGTATAATGCCTGTGAAGAATCCTTTCTCGTTGTACTGGGTTGTAAGACCAAATACCACTTAAGGCTGAAGTTTCCGTCCTTAACCACCACAAACACAAGAAATGACAAATGGCTACATCTATTTAGGTGTCGAAAACTGAAAATTCAAAATTTAATGAGATTGAGCTTGTTTGACAATCTTAATTTGCATCTACTTGATAGACTCAATTAAGTTCAAAATTTACTTAGGATTTGTGTGATAAAACTTAAAAATTAAGTGCTGCAAGTGTAAGCGCCGAAGTTTAAGTACCCGTCCTAAGAAGAAACAAACAGTTGCTCTTGCTCAATGATAATTGCGACTTAATAATTAATTTTTTTGTCAATTTCCTACCAAAGATAGAAAAAGACCAGCCAAGATGTTGGAGATATATTGACAATATGGCTAGTATTATGAAAAAAAAAAAAGAAGAAGTGAAAATATGAATAGGATTGTAAGCTTCCCTTGATTATGGAATTGTAAAATGGACCACAACGTTTAGGTCACCAATTTCTCCAAAAGCGAAATAAGATGCGGAGTAGCTCATAAATCTGCGTATTGTTAAATGGATTAGGGACAAACAACTCAAAAGGATGAATTTGTTGTCCAAAGAAACTTGACCTTTTTCGCATGGAAGTGTTGGATAGTGTGTGGAACGTGCATTGATTTTGTGAAACGATCATGCGTATACAGAATCAGTTACCAACATAATATAAAGGATCTTAAGGGGTAAAAGAAATAAGAAGCATACTAACGGTGGTTGGCTTATTGACTTGGCCTATTCCACTTTCCTAACTATAGCAGCTCAAATCGAGGGTGGAATTTCATTATGTAATCCTTGAGACGTTACAATGTCTTGTGACACTTCTTTCTACTTGTCACTCTTTGTAAAAATACAAACAATCCTCACTACACTTAACACTCTCTTTTCTGATTACAAACAGTCAGAATTCTACAAAGACATACAATATGATTTACACGACTTCTACACATAAGAACAATAAGAAGATGAACACTTGGAGTATAGACTAGTTTTTTTTTTTCCCTCAACTCTATTACTCCGGCTGGATTTTTTTCAAAAGAATATCGATAAATACTATTTCCAATTGTATCCTCTAATTGAATCTGCACGAGATTTTCAGAAATCCTAATTTAGACTACAAAATTACTTAGAAGATCAATTCAAACGGACAAAAATATAATCAAATTCCTAATCTAGACAAATATAACTCTGAAGAAACTTGATGGCCAGGGAGATAAGCTCCAGAATTTTGAAAAGATACCAACAATATTATTCGCATCACAGATAAATTTCAAATTACACTTGACACATGTGAAATTGCCTGTGTAAACAAAACATTACACCGATATTTTACAAGATAAGAATCCTTGTGTCAATTGGGTATTTTAGGTGGCATGTGATATCACGTCAACTGCTTTTTTGAGAGATACAATAATCTTATTGAAGCGTAATGCCGCTCGAGTTTGATGTGACTAAGCAAACACGATAGGAAAAAATTCTTTAGAGATAATGTCAATCGTGATGCCTTTCTTTTTTTTTTTTTTTTTGGGTTTTTCTCTCGAACATGAAAACCGTCTCCACTGTTTCAAAAGTTCTCCATTCACCCAACCGATTGTAACGCATTTCAAAAGGCAATAGAGCTGAGAAAAGGGTTGAGCACCCGCTTTTACACGTTTCTAGGCAGAGGAGTTTTAAGTCGTCGAGAGGGTCAAAAGACCTGATTGGCTCTCGGCTCCTTCTGTTTTTTTTTTTTTTTTTTTTTTTGGTGTTATAAAGCCAAACTGCTCTTCTGCTCTCCTTGTGCTCTTCAAGATCACACTGTTTATCTCTCGAGTTTGAGCCCGTGAATCAAATCATATCCAAGATAAATTAAAGGAGAAATATGAAAGCTTAATATTTGTGGATGTGCACAAGATTTCCTATTTGGTGTTGAGTTCCAAAGTGAATATTTGGACCCTAAGTTGCCGATATGATAAGTCCAATAAAAGTCCAGGATTTGTAGATTGCGGAAATCAATTCCTGTATATTGTTTGTTTAAGAGAACAACGAGATGGGAAAGTATAGTGTTGACTTTGACCTGCACCTTGATTGGGATTAACATGTGTCAGGCAAGGTAGGAAATAGAATCCTATGAGAAGTCGGCAAAAGAAGAATTAGGGCCTGACTTATATATATACACACACAGAGATTTTTGGCCGTGGGGAGATGAGTTGATCACGAAGAGGTCTTGAAGCACCGCGTGAGGGCTTGGTGTTCCTCCATTGTTGATGTGAAGGCTTCTTGAAGCACCGTTTTCAAGTGAGTTTTTGACGTGGGTTATCTCATTGGTTTCATTCGTACAATTACACCAAGAAAAATTAGTGTTTGTAGTCGATTAAATCTTGTGGTAAGATTTTACGAGATTGAAAGATTATTTTTGGGGCTGAACACTGTGTGTGTTGGGTGTAATTGGAGCTTCGGAAACACTTTGAATGACTCGAGTGTGTGATCCACGTTATATCGCTTGATCCATAATGAATTCTGCTCTCCCCATGAATGTAGGTCTCTATGATCAAATCACGTTAATCTAATGTCCGATTTATTTTTTTGTTCCGTCTATTTTATCGTTCGATCCTCGGTTCCACAACATTCACCTCTTGCAAATGCATGTCCCTCTGCCTCGTAAGCTAACATCTTCAACTGGGTGATGGTGATCGACAAGATCTTTCTCTCAGGTTAAAGAACTGCAGTTTGTTGCAGAGGTGAGTTGAATCGTTAAGCAAGAATAGTACATTCACTTCAACAATTCCACCAGTAAGCAAGGTAGCATATCTTTACGTTTTCTTCCCCTCCTCCCCCCCTTACGATTGGAGTCGAAGTTTACATGGTATATATATATAGACTCTTAACATCTCGGGTCTTGGGCAAGAAAGTTAGAAAGTAGTAGTGAAGGGTTTTTTAGGGCACGAACTAATGGACTCCGTGTATGTGCACTCGCAAAATTTAGACCCTTGGATTGAGATTTTGGGGTGAACATGCATCCCGGGCAATCATGACGCTTATTCTTTAGTAAGTCAACATACATTTTTAGGGAAATTCCAATCGATGGCCGAAAGAGAGAAAAATTGGTGTCTCACAATATTTGACATGCGGACTGCGGAGCATACATCTTCAAAGATTACAATTTTGTTTATTTCCTTATCTGTTTTATCTTAGAAATTATGTTAGGATATTAGTTGATATGTTTCAATTTTAAGTTGTTATCCATTTAGATATTTTAGATTTAGTAGGTTAGATTTTCTTATGAGATACTTCAAATTGGACGGTACATGATAGTCGTAGTCTAGAATCTCAGTTGTTACTGCAAATTTTAGACTACGTTTAACAGTCCGGATAAAATTCAAATTATGATAAAAAAAAATTTCTATCTTGTATTGATGCCTGTTTAAGATAGGATAAAGTCATATATGAAAATAATATAGATCGGATAAAATTATCCTATGTAGGAACTGAAATAAAGGTGGATAGACTTTTTAATGTCTATAATAGGAAAATTATTTTTCTCGAATAACAAACTTCTTAAATCAACAATATTAAAATTATATTCAATATAAATAATATTTGAATTCTAATATAAAAATTCAAAATAAAAAACAACCGTTTAGTTATCTTAATATAATCTTATTTTATTTACGTATTCGAATTTAATTCTATTTTATATTACAATTTCAATATATGAATATAAATATATTAATTACATATTTTAGGCATGTTAGTATTTTAGGTACTGTTTACTATTTATAATGATGGAAGGGGAATAAAGAAATAAAAAAGAAATTAACGAAAAAAGAGAGGAATAAAATATAAAAAATAAAAATAAAAAATAAAACAGACAAGAATGTCACAATAGATTTTTTTGGTTCATTTATATTAATATGCTGTATACTAAACAATGTACATGATATGATATGAATATATTCGATTTTATTACTGCAATCATGAAACAATCGATAGAATATAGCAAAATCCTTGGATTTTATATTATGTCCGGTCCTAGCTTAGAAATCCAAATGAGAAGAAAGCATTGTCGAAGATTTCAATTTTTATTTGTTCCCTTATCTTGCTATTTTAAAGATGGTTTCTTTCAGTTTTGAGTAGTTATCCATAAAAATATATAATATTCGCTAGGTTAGATTTCCTCATTAGTTCATATATGTCCCGTTTTAACTTTAGAATTTCTTTAGCATTCTTTCTATTTGCTTGAATTTTACCCGTTTCTACCGCATCGCCGTTGCCTGAAATTCCTGAGCATTGCAGATGGAGAAGAGAATGGAGCAAGAGTCGGACAGGATCAGCCTGTTGCCAGGGCATATAGTGGAAGAAATCCTGTGGCGCTTGCCAATAAAGGAGGCTGGGAGGACTAGTGTTTTGTCGACAAAGTGGAGGTACAAATGGCGCTCTCTTCCACACCTCTGATTTGATAACCAATGTACCGGGAGCAATGTTCATGGACAACCTTAGCAAAACCTGGTGAAGATTATTGACAGGGTCCTTATGCTTCATAGTGGCCCAATACAGTCGTTCATGCTCGCTCACACGAAATTTACCGACATCCGCGACATCGACCACTGGATGCTTCATCTATCCAAAGTTCCTGTCAAACAGATCCAACTCTATGTCTTCACCCTGGAGAAATACAAGATTCCCACTTTCTTCTTCAATTGCCAGCACTTGATTCGTTTGAAGCTCCACGGATGTTCAATAAAAATTCCAATTTCCTTTGAAGGATTCAAGAACTTGGACAGTTTGTATCTTCGGCGTGTTGAGTTGTCTCCCTACGAACTTGAGGCTCTCATATCTCGCTGTCCCCTGCTAACTCATTTGGTTTTGAAGTATTTAGAGGGGATTACGCGACTTAACCTTGAAGCAGCTCGCAACCTCGTGGTGGTCGATGTAGGAAGTGCTTTTCAGGACGTCACTTTCGGTGTTGCAAACCGTTTGAGGTCCGTCACGATAGGTATTGATGATAATATTGAAAACAGACAAGCACCAGGCAATGCTAACTCACGCGATTTGCACAAATTCTTCCAAAATGTTCACAATATTCAGATTCTCAAGATCGAGAACTACTCATTGAAGGTGCTTATAGATTCTGAAATTTGTTAGGAGCTTATTGATTATTACTTTCGGATGAAAATAAGTCTTTCTATCTCTATATCGGGAATCTATTGACAACTGTTTTTGGCTTACTTGTACAGTATTGGGCTCTTCCACGGACATTATTGCCTCTTGCATATTTGAAGCATCTCTCCGCATGCATAGACTTCACCTGTGCGAAGCAGATTATGACTATTATATGCCTGATCAGAAGCTCTCCTCAATTGAAAAAAGTAGAGTTTCAGGTGAGTATGAAATTTATAATTTTTTAAACTATTATCACAAGTCTTATTTATTAATTGGTGTGATTTGTCTCACTTTTTTTTTTTTTTTTTCATATATATATATTAGATATGGGTTTTACTTACTAAGTTGTATTTTATAACATGTCATAATGAAACAAATTGAGTATCCTTTTCTATCTAGAGAATTTTTTTCTAAAGAAAGATAAATGGGTATCAGAAGAGTGATGCTTTTTTGGATCAAGTTTTAGAATATATGTTTGATATAATTTGATTCGATTTGATATTCGGTGATTACTAGCTTTTAATCATTGAATTTGATGGAAAAGAGGGCTAATCTATACTTTATAGTGATTAAGTTATGCATTTTCGGAATGAACTTCCGTCCTGTTTTAGCCAAAAAAAAAAAGAAAAGAAAAGAAATTGTAATCTAGGGATCATAATTCATAAAGGGAAGAGACAGATCAGGCTTTCAGCCAATGTTGTTCAAATCACCAGATTAAGCTCACTCTCTACGCATCTTTATATTAAAGTTGCTCTTTGATCGTTGAAGACACAGGATCCCAAGTATCAACCGACTCCGAGAATGGCCATGGCCCGGTTTTGGAAAGTCTTCTGCCACCCGTGTCGCCTGGAACAAGTACAAGTCGTATCGATGAGAAAAATACTTTTGGCATTGAACGAGAACTGGAATTCATGAAGTTTCTACTTACTAGTTTGCCGAACCTGCAAAAGATGGTGATCCAGCCTAGGGCGGGGATTGCAGAAGGCAAGTTGTTCAGGGAGTTGCTGCAGTCCCGGCGAGCGTCGGCGCAAGCGCAGGTGATCATTCTTTGACCCCGGCCCAGAAGCCAACCCATGAAAATCGGATCACGCATGGGATTTACCGGTCCCTGCAATCGTTGTATAGTTCGTGCATTACTCAGAGAAATGATGATACTCTTTCGTTCATCTTGAGTTAGTCTCTTGTAAGGAGTTTCTCATTCTACATGTTTTTTTTTAGCGGTTCGCAACTTTAATTATCATTTCGAAGCAAAATGGGCGCCCTGATAGGCCCTCTGGCATTTGCAGGGACCTTCATTGTATGAGTCTTCGCACTGAGTAACGTTATTCAGAGATTTTACTCTGGGTTTGTCGGAACGTATTCGCGTACTACATTTTTCGCATTCACAAATTTGAAAAATGAATATGGAGAGAAAGATGAGCCATGAAAAGTAGTTTTTTTCCCTTTTGTCATTTTGGTCGGCTGGAATGATGAGTTAGATGTGGCAACACGTGTCGAGTTATGATTCGCTCAAATTTCTTACGTGCGGGCCGAAATGCCAATCTGGAGGACGAGCATGTGTTGCATTAGGAAATATAAAACAAATTAGAAATCGGAACGTCAAGATAGAGGGAGAGAGCAAAGAAAAAACTTAGTTTACAACCTTTTGATGTGTGATCAAGTCTTTATGAAAAATCATTGGGGATGCCTTAGCAACAACCCTTCCCATGGGAAGGGAGAGATGGAGAGTTCAATTCTACACCTTCTCAAAGCAGTTGGGAGTGGGGATATTCTGTTCTTGAGAATAATTTCTGATAAAAAATAATTATTTTTTTATTCTGTTCCTAGGAATAATTTCTAAGCATTTTAAGCCGTTTGGTAACCGTTCAAAATTTATAATTCTGAAATAAAATTGCGTTTGGTACCATGCTCAAAATTTTTACTCCAAATCATATTCTTTTTATTTTCAAATAATTTTTTTACTTTTTTTTTTCTTTTCTTTTTTTCCTTTCTCTCTCCTATTCTTCTTCTTCAAGCGATCGGCTAGATGAGGGTCAGCGACCTCATCGGAGTGTCGCTGGCCCTCGGCGAGGCCGACCCTCGTCGGCTGAGCCTCACCGGTGGCTAGGCAAGCCTTGCCGAGGCTGGGTAAGCTAGATCGCGAGGCTCGCCCAACCCCACCAAGGCTCGCTTGGCCACTGGCGGGGCTAGGTGGGGCCCATCTCGCCGGTGGCTAGGCTTGCCCTCGGTGAGCTCACCGGACCTCACCTTGGCCTAGCAAGCCTTTGGCGAGCTCGCCGGATCGGTTGGCGACCAGCGGTGGCGGATGGCAGATGGTAGATGGCAACCGTGATGGTGGCGGTAGATGAAAAAGAAGAAGAAAATGGCTTGATTTTTAGATTTGTTCCCGAGAACAAGAATCAATTTTTTTTTATTTTATTCTGTTCCAAATCTACTTATGAGAATAAAAAAAATAGAAATTTGTTTTCGGGAACAAAATTTTTACCAAACACGATTCTATTCCAAAACTACTGCCAGAATAAAAAATCAGAATCTAGTATTATTGGGATAGTTATCAAACAGACCCTTAATTTCAGGTGTGAGGTTTGACTCCACACTTTAAAGTATAATATATATATTTATAATATATATATTTATAAATCCTTATCAAAAAAATTCTGCCACTGGCACCGCCTAAGGACAAATAATAGACCATTTTAATAAGCACATGAACACTTTTGGAAAAAAAATGTGGATAGACAATTTTCAATTTCGAACGATAGTTACTCAACCCAATCAATGCAAATCTCTCCGAAGACCTAGGGTTTCAAACTGTGAGATAAATTAGCGATTCGAGTGAATTTCATCACGTGCTCACGGCGGAATTGGAAATTTCTTGCAAGAGACGTTGAATAGTGTCGTGAAGAAGGAAGAAACAAGCCGAACAAATGGTCATACTCATTTATGTGTTGTGTGGAATTAAGAAATATAAAAAAATAATGATTGTCAGACCATCTGATTTTGCCACGTCATAGGTTAGGTTTAGTAGTATGACCAACTGATAGGTGGGAGGAGGCCGTGGGGGCTTTTGGAACTATGGGAATCAAATCTGATTTTCCCAAAGATCATTCGAAGGCCCAATTGGGCTTGAGCCAATCCCCCCAACTCGATTAGGTTCGGACTTTGATAACACATAAGGCCCGACCTATATAGTTCAAAAGGATATACTTGCATGGTCTTTTTAGCTAATTCTGTCCAATTTGATTCGATTTCATCTCGACTTAATCTAGAGATGATCATTGGCTACTAACTAGAGGCATTTTTCTTAAAAAAAAAAAGGCACCAAGTTTCACTTGATAGATGAATTTGGTTTTAACTTTCAAGTGTCATAGAATGCACTAACTTTCACCTTGGGAACAAATGTGACTCCAACTTTCAAGAGCACATAAAATGTATACTCGGGGGACCATTTTAGCAACTACTTAAATGGAAACGAGCACTGACTTGGCGAATGAAGAGTGCCATGTCATCAAATATTGCTTCCATAACCAATCGAAACGACATCTTTTTCTAGCCGAATGTTGGGGCTTTAAATTAGATTGAGTGAGAAAGAGAGGGGGATATGGAAACTGGGGTTTGGGATTTTTCACAAAGTTGGTGCACATTCACCAATTGTATCCCAATTTCCCACTTACAATCTTATTTTGTGAAGAACACTGACCCCAAATACTAA
Organism: Eucalyptus cloeziana; assembly: GCA_014182715.1. NCBI lineage: Eukaryota > Viridiplantae > Streptophyta > Magnoliopsida > Myrtales > Myrtaceae > Eucalyptus > Eucalyptus cloeziana. The sequence goes on along the minus strand of CM024641.1, from coordinate 24,302,466 downwards.
TTCACGTAGCCTATGCTCCCTCCCTCCTCTCATTTGAACACCATTAATTGACTCAAAATGACATCGTCTTACTTTGTTTAGTGAGAATAATATTATTTCATACGGCTCCAGGTTATCCTCAATTCAGTTGGAAACAATGTCGCTTTCTATCATATGCGAAAGACACTGCCCTTTTAATTGTTTCCGAAAGCCACTCAACCGACATGGCTCACCTTGCCATGGCAGTATCCCTTTGTCACCTCACATGCCACGTCTACACATTTTGATAGAAATTTTCAATGGTGGCCAAAATTGTCCTTCACATAAAAGTTTGTGGCTTTTCACGCGATGCTTGAAAGTTTAAATTAGAATTGTATCCCTAATGAAAGTGTAGGTCCAATTTGTCTCCCAATGAAAGTAGGTCCCTTTTCATGCGTCAAATGCATATTAGGTTAACAATAGATCACATAGTTAAAGGTCAAACCTCAGCTAGCATCAACGTTGGCCTTGATCCCAAGCTTAATTCGTTTCCCTGACTTGTCCATCATCAATTGGATCGAATCAGGCTCCATAACTGAGGTAGTCTTTTCTCATATATTTGCCAAAAAGTGCTCTTTCAACCCATTTGACCAGAGCGGGTCCAAATGACACATTATAGTGTTTACCAATTTTGCTTCATACTTGCGTTTCTCTTCGCACATGCAACAAGTTACATGTATGATGCCTGTGAAGGATCCTTCCTCGTTGCACTGGGTTGCAAGCCCAAATACCACTCAAAGCCCAAGTTTCCGTCCCTAACCACCATAAACACAACGAATGACAAATGGTTACGTCTAATCAAGTGTCGAAAACTGAAAATTTAATGATATTCAGCTTGTTTAACAATCTTAACCAGAAATAAATTTGGAACAAAAATGCGTTTGGTAAAACTTTTGTTCCTGGGAACAAATTTCTATTATTTTATTCCCATAAATAGATTTAGAACAGAATCAAGAAGTAAAAAAAAAAATATTTATTTATTCCCAGAAACAATTCTAGAATCAAGCACCTATTTTCTCTATTTTCTTTTCTATTTTCTTGTTCTTCTTCCTTCTTTCTTCTTCTTCAACTGCCGCCACCGCTGCCGTTGCCGTCCATTGCTCATCGCCGCCGATCGCCGACAACGTGTCCCGCAAGCTCGTCGAAAGCTCACCCGGCCAGGGTGAGGTTCGACGAGCTCACCGGAGGCTCGCCCAACCACTAGCGAGGCTCGACCTCGCCCAAATCGATGGCCCAATGAGGTTAAGCCCCGCCGGTGGCTAGGCGAGCTCGGCCTCGCCAGATTTGGGCGAGGCCTTTCACCCAGCTAAGGCTCGGCTGAGCCTCGCCCAGCTGCCGGCGAGGCTCGACTGACAAGGCATAGCCTCGTCGAGGGCTGGCGACGCTTGGTGAGGTCGTTGGCCCTCATCCGGCTGGTCGCCGGTCATCCCAAAGCCGGCGACCGGCCACCTTGAAGAAGAAGAAGGGGAGAAAGAAAGGAAAAAAATAAAAAAAGATTATCTAAAATTATCTAAAATTTTTTAAAAAATGATTTGAAGTAAAAATTTTGAGGATGGTACCAAATGCAATTCTATTATGGGAATTGAAATTTTGAATAGTTACCAAACAACTTAAAATGCTTAGAAATTGTTTCTGGGAACAGAAGCGTTACTAAACGCACCCTAAGCATCCTAAGAAGAAACAAAAATTTGCTTGATATTAATTGAAATTTAATAACAAAAAAATTTATCAATTTCCTACCAAAGACAGAAAATTGAGCATGCATCATCATCACTAAAATATTGGAGTTATATTGACTGTATGGCTAGTATTATGAAAAAAAAAGTGTTAAAATGAATAGGATTATGAGCTTCACTTGAATGTGGAACTTTAAAATAGACTACAACCTTTAGCTTACCGAATTTTCCAAAAGCAAAATAAGACGTAGAGTAATTCATACATCTACATATGGATAAATGGATTAGTTACAAACAACTTAATGGATAAATTTGTTGTCCAAAGGAAACTTGACCTTTTTCGCATGAAGTGCTGGACAGTGTGTGGAACGTGCACGGATTTTGTGAAACAAACGTCCGTATATAGAAACAGTTGTCGACAAAATATAAAGAATCTTAAGGGATCGAAGAAATGTGAAGCATACTAACAGTGGTTGGCTTATTCACTTAGCCTACTCCACCTAAGCTCTAAAAGCTCAAATCAAGGATGGAATTCATTATGTAATCCTTGAGATTTGCGTCTGAAGATACTTCTTTCTACTTGTATTACAATCAATCCTCACTACACTTAACACTCTCTTTTCTGACTACAAACAATTAGAATTCTACAGAGATATACAATATGATTTATATAACTTCTACACATTAAAACAATAAGAAGATGAACGCTCAGAGCATAGACTAGTTTTCTTTGTTTCCTCTCAACTCTACTACTTCGCTTAGATATACTCTGCCCTTTCAGATATGGTCAAATTTTCAAAAATCTTAAGTCAGACTATAAAACCACCTAAAAGGTCAATTGGAATGGACAAAAATCTTATAACTCTCTCCCCCTCCCCCTCCCCCTCCCTTCTCCCCAGAAGGCATTTTAGGGAATTCCAGTTGATGGCCGAAAGAGAGAAAAATTGATTTCTCACACTATTTGACATGCGGAGCATACATTTTCAAAGATCACAATTTTATTTATTTCCTTAACTTTTATATTTAGAAATTATATTAGGATATTAGTTGATACGTTTGGATTTTGAGTTGTTATCCATTTAGATATTCTAGATTTAGTACGTTAGATTTTCTTATTAGATATTTTAAATTGGACAGTACACGATCGTCACTATCTAAAATCTCGATTGTTGCCATACCGCAGATTTTAGGGAATTCCAGTTGCCCAAAAAGAAAGAAACTTTGATTCGATACTATTTGATGAGGAAAAAACATTTTCGAAGATTTCAATTTTTATTTGTTCCCTCATCTTTTTTTTTTTTTTTTTTTAAAGATGATTTGTTTCGGTTCTGAGTAGTTATCCATAAAAATATTTGAGATTCACTAGGTTAGATTTCCTTATCAGTTTATATATTTCCGATTTTTAACTTTATATTCTCTTTAGTGTTCTTTCTACTTGCTCGAGTTCACCCGTTTCTCCCGCGTCACCATTGTTGGAGAAGAGAATGACGCAAGCGTCGGACAGGATCAGCCAGTTACTAGGGCATATAACAGACAAAATCCTATCGCGGTTGCCTATCGAGGAGGCAGTGAGGACTAGTATTTTGTCGAGACAGTGGCGGTACCAATGTTCCCCGCTTCCACAGCTCGCGTTTGATGACCAGTGTACCAGTACCAATGTTCCGGGACTACCTTCCCAGAACTTGGTGAAGATAGTTGACGAGGTCCCCTTGCTTCATTCTGGCCCAACACAGGCGTTCGTGCTCAACCACAAGGGATGTTCCGCCACGCGCGACATCGACCGCTGGATTCTTCATCTGTCGTGAGTCTCCATCAAACAGATTGCACTCTACACCCATAGGAGGCTGAACTACAAGATTCCCATCTACTTCTTCAATTGCCAGGACTTGACCGTTTTGAAACTCTATGATGCTCGGTGAAAATCCCATCTTCGTTCGAAGGATTCAAGAACTTGTATACTTTGTATCTTCACTATGTTGAGCTGTCTTCTTGCGGACCAGAGGTTCTGGTATGTCGCTGTCCGCGGCTAAAATGTTTGACTTTGAAGGATTTAAAGGGGATCACACGAATCAACCTCGAAGCAGCTCGCAAGCTTGGGTCGCTTGACATTGGAGGAGCTTTTCTGGATGTCGCCTTTGCTGTTGCGAACCGTTTGAAGTCGGTCATGGTAGATTTCAACCGGGGATCCGGCAATGCCAACTAGAGCAATTTGCACAAATTCTTCCAAAATATTCACAATATTCAGATTCTCAATGTCAAAAATTACTCATTGAAGGTACATGTTTAGCACATAGGTCATGAAATTTGTGAGGATTTTTTTTACTATTATTCTTGGATGAAAATATGTCTTTCGACTTCTAAATCGTAGGAATCTATTGACACTTTTTTCTTTTTTGTCTTTGACATTTAATTTTGGCTTATTTGTGCAGAATTTGGCACTGGGAAATGTTCCACACACATCGTCCCATGCACTTGTTAATCTTAAATACCTCTCCACTTGCATAGACTTAAATAGTAAGGAGCAGATTTTCACTGTTATGTGCCTGACGAGAAGCTCTTCTCAGTTGAAAAAGTTGGAGTTTGTGGTGAGTATGATTACCAAGATTAGTGGACTAATTTAGTTATTTTTTTTTCGAAATTATGATAAAAATATCTTATTATTGGTGTGATTTTCCCCACATTGCAACAAACATGATGAACTAAACTCTATCAATGTAGTGTATGTGGATTTTATTTAGTAAGTTGTATTCTACAACATATCATAATAAAACAAAACAAATTGAGTAACCTTTTCTACTGAGCAAAATTTTTCATCATTTAAAGAAAGATAAATAAGTATTTGAAAAGTGATGCTTCCTTTATATCAAGTATTGGAATGCATGGCCGATATAATATAATTTGATTTGATTTTCGGTGATTACCATGTTACCTCGGTGCTTTTTTAATCATTGAATTTGATGAAAAACAAAGCTAATTTGTACTTTATAGTGATTGGATTACGCAATGAACAGACGGTATAGTAATCATTTTTAGCCAAAGAAAAAAGATATTATAATTCAGGGATCATAATTTGTGAAGGGAGGAGACAAATCAATCTCTCTGCCAATCTCGATCAAATCTGGTTTACATTCCCATTGTCATGTTGACGATAAATCTCCTCACGCTTTGCCAGAAGAACTTGGAGTCCGTATCATGGTGAAGGTCCTCCCTGAGAAGATAGGGATTTGAACCCCCAACCCCCCTCTAAGATGGAAGGATGGCCATTGGGGCGAACCTTCAGTGGTTGAGATAACGCTGTGATTCTTGCTCAAAAATTAAAGACCGAATGCATTCGAGTTATTGGCTCCTCCAACCTGGCAGCAATTATGAGTCGTTCGTTCAACTGCCCCTCAAAAATAGGGTCAAGAAGTACCATGCATGGTTGCCCTCCGTCCTTTCTTTCTCTCGGTCCCACCCCGCGAGATATGGCTCAGCCAAAAAACGGGGAACTTCTGCAACGGGCTACGCCACCCAAAGCAAGAACGGGAAGTCGCATCCATCCCATTGCAAGCAGGCTCTTTGATTGTTAAAAAACAGAATCGTCCGAAGAATCAAGAGACTACCTGGATCAGGACAATGGCTGACTTCTGGAAAGACTACCACTCGTGTTGCTTGGAACGAGTATAAGTTTTGTCGATGGGCAATATCAATGGCACTGAGCTAGAGTTAAAACTAATGAAGTTTCTGCTCACTAGTTTGCGGAACCTACAAAAGATGAAGATCTGGGTCGGCGTTAAGAGTGTAGAAGTAAAAGACAAGTTGCGCAAGGAGTTGCTACCCTTCTGTCGAGCCTCGGTGCAAGCGAGCGATCATTCTCTGACCCGTCGATCTGGAACCCAACCCACAAAAATCGGATCACGTGGCATTAGAAGTCACTGCAATTGTTTTACTACGGTGCGTGGAACTTGAAGAAACCGTCACACGGTATGTGTATTTCTCAAAGAAACTCTTTCGTTCATCTTGTGGTAGTCTCTCGTAAGGAGGGAGAAGTGCTAAAAAAGTCATAAACCTTTTATCATTATGCTGATTTAGTCCTAAACCTTTTTTTGGTGCCGCTTTAATCCTAAACCTTTTTACGTTGTGCCAATTCAGTCATTTCCAGCCAATTTGGCCAGATTTCGTTGACTGGACGCCGGCCGGCTGACATGGCGTAATCGGCGCTAACGTGGACAACTTTTAATAATTTTTTAATATTTTTAATATTTTTTTTATTTTTTATTTTTCTGTTTCTTTTTTTCTTTCTTTTTTCTTCCTCCAACCAATCGCCGGAGCTAGGCGACCGGCCAAAGGCGACGGCCGGCAAGGTCGAGGTCGACCTCGTTGGCCACCTTGCTAGTGGCCGCGAGGGCAGCCTCGCGCGAGGCGGCAAGGCTCGCCCTCGCCGGATCTGGCGAGGGTCAAGCCTCGCCCATGGCTGGCGAGGGCGAGCTTCACCCGCCTAGCGCAAGGCCGCCCTTGAGGCCTGGGTGGCGTGGTCGAGGGCAAGGAGGCAGCCTCGCCAGAGTCGTGCTGTCCCCTGCTCGCGTGCTTGTCCGCGTGTTTTTGCCTCTCACGCTCGTCACTTGTGCCCTGCTCGTCGTTCGCCGGAGCTAATCTAGCCACTTGCTATCGCTGTCGAGTTGGCCTCGCCCCGAGTTGGCAGGGCTCGCCCTCGCCGCCCAAGCCTTGAGGGTGGCCTCGCGCCGAGCAGGCGAGGCTCGCCCTCGCCAGATCTGGCGAGGTTCGGCCATGGGAGAGGCTCGAACCTCGTTAGATCCAGCAAGGGCGAGCCTCGCCTCCCCACGCGAGGCCGCCCTCGCAGCCACTGGCGAGGTGGCCAGCGAGGTCGACCTCGACTTCGCCAGCCGTCGCCTTTGGCTGGTCACCGCGTTTAGTGACGGGTTAAAGGAAGAAAAAAGAAAAAGAAAAAGTATAAAATATAAAATATAAAATTATTAAAATATATTTAAAAAATATTAAAATATTATTAAAAGTTGTCTACATCGGCGCCGATCAGGCCACGACAGCTAGCCAGCATCTAGTCAGCAAAATCCGGCTAAAATTGGCCGGAAAGGACTGAATTGGCACAACGTAAAAAGGTTTATGACTAAATTGGCACAAAGACAAATAGGGTTAGGACTTTTTTGGCACTTCTTCCCTCATAAGGAGTTTCTCATTCCACATATGTTCTAACAGTTTGCAACTTTCATTATCATTTGGAAGCAAAATGGTTGCTTTTCTAATGGCCATGATCGGCCCTCTGGCGTTTGCAGGGACCTTCATTGTATGAGTCTTCCGGTTTGAGGAATGTAATGCATAGGGCTAGGTCAAAACATATCCATCTACAACATCTTTCACATTCTCAGATATGAAAAATGAAATTGGAGAGAAAGATGAGCCATGAAAAGCAGTTTTCTTTTTTGGGTCATATGAAGACTTCTCTGCAATATTTTTCCGAGGGAAAATGCCACCGATGCCTCTGTAATCCTTTCAAAAATTGAAAATCGATCCCTCTACTTCTGCTTTTCTGCATAATGGCCTCTATAGTTTTTTAAATAGTCCATCGTAGTCCCTTTTGTTATTTTGGTAAGCTAGAATGATGAGTTAGATGAGGGAAGACACATGTCAAGTGGTTATTCGCTTAAATTTTCTTATGTTCTAGTCAAAATGCTGGGTTGGATAACAACTTTGTATTATATCAGGAATATTAGAAAATCGGGACGTCTAGAGGAAGGGAGAGAGAGGGTTGTAAGAGTTTTCCTAATGTGGACTACATTAATTGATATTGTAATTTACCGTTTAATGTTTATCGTTTTACGGGGATTGGTCTAAGGTGAGATAAAATGTTTCTTAATTGGTCTAATATGGGCTGGCTAGTGTGGGCCGAGTTGAGCCTGGCCCGTAATGAGGGAGCCTAGCTGGAAACTTTATAAATAGTGTTAAAGTCTCTCCTCTAACCCTAATTCTCACATGTATCCTCCCCTAAAGGGCGTTTACCTAACGCTAAACGTGAGAGGGGCCACCTCATTGAGCCAGTGATATGGAGGGCAATAGAGGAGAAGGACTTGATGCGTTGATCCCCTTGATGTGTGGGAAATCCCTTTTCTGCTTCCGCTTTATGTTTGATGGATCCCAAAACAAGTGCGTTAATCTTCCTACTCAATTATGCATGTTCTTGTTCTGGTTATGGAGATTTTGGGGTTGCGCAATTTGCGTCTAACATGTGGTATCAGAGCCTCCATAACCCTAGAACTTGAACGCATAAGTTTTTTGCCCTAATTTGTGATTTTCGAGATTTTTTGTTCAATAAAAATAAAATTAAATCACAAATTCGGATTGGGCTCGACGAGACGAGAAGATCCGTGGGCAGCGCGTCACCGAAGAAGGCCGCACACGCCCCCACGCGCCGCCAGATCATTATTTTTCATGTGGATTTTTTGCTCGATTGATCCTGAAACCATGGGGTTTTTGTTCTACATGTCGAGATCTTTCCAACCATATATAATTTGAATAATTTTGTTGAGAATTGAATGAGAATTTTAAATTTGAAATTCTAGGGTTTATACATAGAAAAAGTTCTAGAATTTTAAGTTACATTCTAGCGTTACCTTCGTTTTTCTTCTCCACTCTTTGCGTCACGTTGTGTTGTTTGAATTATGAACTGTCGGTCATCGTGCGCACTCTTTTGCTCATCCATCTCTGATTTCGGAATCGACTTTCTCCTCTCGGCGGTTTTGTTCTATTGCCATGGCGAGTTTGCCCGCAGTTACTAGTCAATGTCGAATTCGTTCGAGACGAGGATAATGGGGTTTGTGAAGATTTGTATTTGCATGTATATATATATATATATATATAGGTGGTCGACGGTGTTGGACTCGTATCTTCATCCTCTATCTTTTGGTATATTTATTTTACATGTTTGATAATTTTATGGATGTGAAAATACATACGGAACCCTAAATACGTGTATTTTTAGTGTATTTTTGCGTATTTTTCTTATATTTTCTGTGATTTTGGAAATATAAGTTTTGGGTTACAGGTATGTTATCACATAAATATTATAATGGTGTGATTCATTAATAAAAATTAAACTTTATTGTGAACTGAAGTTGGCTTAATGATATACAACCATTATGGGATAGTAATTGAGCTATGTATTGATTATAAAAATTTCGTTGTTTAAGTATACTCCTTTACACACCGGTAATCTTTGAATGATGGACGTCTTAAGAACTCGTGACTAAACTGATTGTATTGATTAACACATCTGCTGAATATGGGTAATGCATGTCAATTAAGTAACGCATATTGTACATGAACTCATCTCGTCACTTGTTAATGTCTATCAAGTTGAATATATATTTTTTATGGTTAAGAGTATGACAACATTTACACAGAGCAATAGTATCTACTGTTAAATTTTAGATATTTGGTTTTCTGGTTTGACTCAATTAATAAGCTACTGGTTGATAACAATGATAATTTTGTTACTTAAAAAATTGGCTAATAAATTAGATGTAGGCCTTGGAGTCATGTTTTGCCTTATGAACTCATGAGTGATAATGGATCAGCCATCAAGCTTGTCGATTCGGTGTACCCTGTATTACTATTGATGTTAGATATTCTAGATTAGCATTCTTTGATGTTGTTCTAGTAATCAGTAATCGGGGTGCACAAGAGATGCTTGCTTCTATGTTATGAGAAGTTTCTTGTGTTGTTGTGAACGGTGATCTCATTGGAATCTGTTTTTCAGGTTCGCTATATATATGTGTGTGTGTGTGTGTGTGTGTGTGTGTGTGTGTGTGTGTGTGTAATTAATTTTTATTAATGAATAAAGCAGTGTAATTAGCATAATATGTGATTTTTGTGATTTACTGCCCTTATCACTAAAGTCAAAATCACATGTATATGGTGTATGTGAGAAGTAAAGTTTATATCCCTGATATGAGAGAATTTCAAAGATTCAATTGAGTAGTGACCGCCAAAGTGGCACGCTTGATTGGATTTGAGAAATTTCGGTCTCATATATTAATTGGGATGTCTCCTAGTCTAATGTGTAGTCATACTCCCAAAGGAGGTGATTGTGTATTAGTTCATGGAGGGATACATGATGGTATGGTGGAGGAGTGACTGATCCTAGTGGTTCATATGCCCAAAGGTGATGAATTCACGAAGATTGGAATAAATTCTCATAACCGCTATCATGTGGAGAGTGTACAATTGCATGTCATGTATTCTGCCCAAAGGTGATTATATGATTTTGCATGTAACTCTCTAGATGTGTACTTGTACGTCAAGTTACACAGTGCTCATATGATGCTAATTATATACATTGCTTGTTATTTTAGTCACATTTTCTGTAATTAATAACTCTACTGTTATTGAGGTTTTTACTGCTTCAAATTTTAAGTTATGGACATATGATTTGTTGCTTGAGAATGCAATAAAATTTGTTTACTGTCCATAAAGCATTCCATTATGGAGCACTTGAAAAGAGGTTTGTCTGCGGACTGCACTGCTATAATATGATGGAAGCCTTAGTTGCTTGAAATTATGTTTTGTATAATATTGAAATTAGGACATATCTGCAAAGATTATGTTTAAGTCATAATGACATATACATCTCGTATATGGTTAAAAGGTTGTTTCCAAAAGTTTTTTTTTTTTTTTTAAGGAAAATGACCGAGATAAAGAATAAACTGGTTAAAATTAGTCTTGAAGGTTGTTAGGCCTAAAAGTAGCGGTAAGTATTTTGGCAAGTATGACAATACTGAATTGCTTAAAGGGTCATTTGTCAAATACCTGGTAAATTCTGGGGTGGTAATTTAATTACTATGCCTGAAAATCCTAACAAAAAGATTTGCCAAAAGGCATAATTGCACCATAATTAACATGGTGATGAGTAAGACTAATTTATCGGTCTACTGTGGATTGATATTTTTAAAGCAATTTTTTCACATACAAAACGTATTTCTTATCAAAGTTGTTTCATAAACTTCTTTTGAGTTATGGACTGGACGTAAATTGATTGAATCATATTAAATTTAGAGGTGTCATGCAGGAGTGAGGTTATCTAATCCAATATTAAGTACGTTGGAATTTAGATCCACTTGATATTATTTTGTATCTTATCTAGATTGTTAAAGGGGTATTGATCTTATGACCCTAAAGAAGATACAAGAATTATAGAATCATATACTCTAAAGTTTCTTAAGATCGACGTAATTGTAGAGGATAGCTGCTCTTAGACTATTAAAGATAATAGTATAATGGAGGTTACTGTGTTTTTTGTCTTTACCTATACAGATAATTATGGAATCTCTTGTACCATAGACTAAACTTGTTGAGGTTTAAGGTACTATTCTTGATATAGTTTATAATGAAATTTTTTAAACCTCTCAAGTGTAGAATGAAGTGGTTGCAGCTTTATTAAGGAGATTTGTTAGGGAAAGACAATTAGTTATACCATCAGACTATATAGTTTATTTGTAAGAGCATGATTACAATATCTATTACATGGTTGTTTTAGCAACTTATATAAATGTCATTTCTTGTTCTTAATTAAGTATGTGATTAGATGCCATAAAAAAAAGGGATAATAATTTTTTTTTTTACTTTGAAAGAGGGGTGGATAGTTAGTGAAAAAATAATTATTTCTTTATAGATTCTTTCAGAGTGAACGTGGCATTGATAGTTTATTTTTATATTGTATCTATTTGGCGTAACTTCATATAAAAATAAACTATCATCACGTTCACTCTGAAAAGAATCTATAAAGAAATAATTATTTCTTCACTAACTATCCACCCCTCTTTCAGAGTAAAAAAAAAAAAAAGTTAGTGAAGAAATAATTATTTCTTTATAGATTCTTTCATAGTGAACGTGGCATTAATAGTTTATTTTTATATGGAGTTACGCCAAATAGATACAAAATCTATAAGTGCAACTGGAGAATTTTGCAGCAGATTTAAGTAAACTTGTGTATAGACTGAAAAGTCTTAATTCATGGTCTTAAGCAAGTTTCCAAACAATATTATTAAAGTTTCATAGTGTTGTTATTTTGTTCAATTAAGAACAAAGTAATTCAATATACTGCAAGGTCAGTGGGAGGAAATTTATTTATTTTTTATCATATTCTATGTACATGATATTTTGCTTACAAGTTGTGACTTTGAGACATCTTATATCTTTTGTACTAAGGTCTATAAGGATTGTTTTTTGCCATATTATATTAGATTTTCTCGGAAGACATTTACTGATTGTATATTGGAAATATTCAATATACATTATTGCAAGCTAGGAATTGCTCCTGTTGTTAAGGGTGATGGACTAAATCTATCACATTGTCCTTATTTAGATATTGAGAAAATCTAATTAAATGATGTACCTTGTGTCAGTGCACTTAAAAGTATAATGTATGCTCGAATTTGCACTAGACTAAATATCGTTTTTTTGACGGGACTTCTAGGCAGATATTGGTCAAATCCAAGACGTGATCACTGCGTTGCTGCCAAGAAGGTTTTAAGGTTCTTAAAGAGGACAAGAGATTATATGTTAATATGTGGATATGTTCAATTCTTACAGCTAGTAGGGTATTTAGATGTAAACTTTGCTAGCTGTTATAATGACATGAGATCAATAACAGAATAAATATTTATGTTAGTAGGAAGTACAGTAAATAAAGTTCTATATTATCTTCTACTATGAAAGCAGTGTTAGAAACATTTTTTTTAGGCTGTTACTTGGGCTATTAGGCTTTGGAATCTCATGAAAGAGTTAATCATTTTAACTTTATGGATAGACCCATATGGTTATATTGAGATAACAAATCTATAGTATTATTTATTTACTACAGAGGTCTCAAGGGGTCTAAATATATGGTGGTCAAAACTTTTGACCATAAGGAAACGGTACAAAAATGTGACATTTTAATATAATATATTTCCATAGATGATATGGTAGTAGATCCACTAACTAAAGGTTTACGCCCATGTGTATTTTGAGCGACATGTCATTAGCATGGACCTAGGAGTATCATGAGATGCTATTGTTTAGTGGGAGCTATTTTGGCTTTACTTTGATAAAGGTTTCATCTGTGTTCGTTACATTTGGTAACGGTTTGATATGTATCAACTTTTGCATTCAATAAAGTATTTTTGAATGTGTTGTTATTATGTTGAATACATATTGATAAAGTCTCAAGGTACTGTATAAACCTTGAGTGAAGGCTAGGGGCATCCGATTATTAACCTTGTCAATATGTCTTGTTATACATAAAGAAAGGTTAACCGTAAGGACAAGACATATGTGGGTTCATGGAACCATAAAGACATTCTCTAGTGGCACAAGTTTTTTGTGACGCTTAAGGTAAGAGAATGGACATTCTCTGGTGGCATAAATTTTTTGTGACGCTTAAGGTAAGAGAATGGTGACTGACAAATGAGATCTCTCTATAAGAGATGTTATCCATTTGACACACTACTATATTGGATCCATATCAATAAAGTTGAGAACACTGGTGACCATGGAAGGCTCTATGTGTATACATGCAGTTACCGCCATGATTTGGTGTTTGAGACTTTATGGGATATGATTGACTATTAAGAATTATCTCTAGACCAATGTGCGCACATACAGTACGATTTCAATTAATATAGTCCAAGTGGGAGAATGTAAGAGTTTTCCTAATGTGGACTACATTAATTGATATTGTAATTTACCGTTTAATGTTTACCGTTTTACGGGGATTTGTTTAAGGTGAGATAAAAGGTTTCTTAATTGGTCTAATATGGGCTGGCTAGTGTGGGCCGAGTTGAGCCTGGCCCGTAATGAGGGGGCCTAGCTGGAAACTCTATAAATAGTGCTAAAGTCTCTCATCTAACCTTAATTCTCACATATATCCTCCCCTAAAGGGCGTTTACCTAACGCTAAACGTGAGGGGGGCCGCCTCATTAAGCCAGTGATACGGAGGGCAATAGAGGAGAAGGATTTGATGCGTGGATCCCCTTGATATGTGGGAAATCCTTTTTCTGCTTCCGCTTTATGTTTGATGGATCCCAAAACAGGTGCGTTAATCTTCCTACTCAATTATGCATGTTCTTGTTCTGCTTATGGAGATTTTGGGGTTGCGCAATTTGCGTCTAACATTGCCTGAGATGAAAAACTTAGTTTACAGCTTTATGATGTGGTTAAGTTCTTATCAATGAATTCTGCCACTGGGACAACCTAGGGGCAAATGATGAACCATTTTAAAAATCACATTATCAATTTTACAAAAATTATGTGGATGACAATTTTCAATTTTGGACAAAAGTTACATCAACACGATCAGCTACCTCTAAAGACCTAGGGTTTCAAATTGCTAGATAAATTGGCAATTCGAGCGAATTTCACCATATGCTCATGGCAAGATTGGAAATTTCTTGTGAGAGACACCAAATCGTGCTGTGTGTAGAATTAAGAAATTTTAGAAATAATGATTGTGTGACGGCTAGTGTACTGAAGTTTATATCGATGGACAGTTTGATTTTATCCCATCATAGGTTGAGATTTAGTAGTTTGATCCAACAGATAGTTGGGGGAGGCCCCAGGGACTTTTGGAAATGATGTTCTAGGGAATTGAATCTGATCCGCCCAAAGCTCATCTAGAGGCCCGATTGGGCTTGAGCTAGTCCCCCCAACTCAATTAGGTTCAACTTCCGATAACATGCTAGGCCCGACCTATATAATTCAAAAGGATATACTTTCATGGTCTTAGCTAGTTTTGTCCAATTCAATTCGATTTCATCCCAACTTAATCTAGAGGCGATCATTGGCTACTAACTAGAGGGAGTTTTCTATAGAAAAAGGCACTGGCTTTCACTTGATGGAAGAATTTGATTCAAACTTTCAACCGTCATAGAATGACCTAATTTTCACCTTGGGGCAAATGTGGCTCAAACTTTCATGAGTACATAAATTGTACTATTACCCGAGACACCATTTTAGTCACTTCTTTAATGGAAAAGGAACATTGACTTAGCGAACTACGAATGCCATGTCATCAAATATTGCTTCCATAGTAAATCGAAACGCTGTATTTTCTGACTTGAATGTTTGAGCTTAAAAATAGATTGATTGAGAAAGAGAATGAGATACTCGAGTTGGGGCTTGGGATTTTTCACAAGTGCACATTCATCAAATGTACTCCAATTTCCCACCTACAATCATATTTTGTGAAGAACACTAACCCTAAACCCTAATGTGCGGCGCGCTACCTCCCTCCCTTCCATTTGAAATTCCATTAATTGGCTCAAAACAACGTCATTTTATCTTGTTTTGGAGAATAATATATTTTCATACGACTCCAAGTTATCCTCAATTTAGTTGTAAACTATGTTGTTTTCTATCACATGCAAAAGACAACATCCTTTTAATTCTTTTTTGAAGCCACTCGACTAACATGGCACAGTGGCACTCAACTTGCCATTCATCACCTCGTATGCCACGTCTGCACATTTTGATAGAAATTTCAATGCTGGCCAAAGTTGTCTCTCGCATAAAAGTTTGTGCCTTTTCACAAGGCCCTTGAAAGTTTGAGTGGAAATTGCATCCTAGATGAAAATTTGAGTCGAAATGTCTCCTCTGTGAAAGTTAGTCCCTTTTCATGCATCACATACAGATTAAGGCAACTATAGGCTCCCATACGATGCTTCTTTTTGTGAAGAACCCATAACCATAGAGTTAAAGGCTGAACCTCAACCGGCATCAATGCAGGCCTTGATCCCAGGCTTGATTCCTTTCCCTAACCCATCCATCATCAAGTATTTCGGATCGAATCAGGTTCCATAACTGAGGCAGTCTTTTCTCGTATTGCCTAAAGGTGCTCTTTGACTGACACATTTAATCACATATTGTTTAGCAATTTGCTTCAAACTTGCGTTCTATTGGCACGTGTGACAAGTTATATGCATGATGCCTGTGGAGGATCCTTTCTCGTTGCACTGGGTTGTAAGCCCTAAAATCACTCAAGGCCCAAGTTTCTGTCCCCAGCCAACATTAACAGAAGAAATGACAAATGGTTTATCTTAATGCCTGTTTTTTCTTTTCTCTTTTTTTGTGGCTAGCTATTTTAAAATCTCTTTCTTTGTCAAAATTTTAATGCCGTTTTGATAATCTAATTGAGTTCCAAAAACTGAAAATCCAGCATTTAATGAGATTGAGCTTGTTTGACAATCTTAATTTGCATCCACTTGATGGACTTAATTAGAATAAAAATTCTCTTTAGGATTGGTATGATAGAACTGAAAAAATGAGTACCAAAAGCTTAAGCGCCAAATTTAACTATCAATAATTTCAAGGGTCGAAAGAAGAAACAGAAAGTTGCTCGATGATAATTGATTTTTAATAACTAACAATTTTATTAATTCCTACCAAAGGTAAAAGATGACCATGCATTATTTTTCCTAAAATATTGGAGATATATTGACAGTATGGCTAGTATTATGAAAAAAAAAGCATAAAAATAAATTGTATTATGAGCTTCACTTGAATGTGGAACTTGAATCTTTTGCACATAAAGTGTTGGATAGCAAGTGGAGCGGCACTGGTTTTGTGAAACAATCATGCATCTACAAAGTTAGTTGTCAACAGAATATAAAATATCTTAAGGGATAGAAGAAATATGAAGCATATTAACAGCAATTATCTTATTCACTGAGCCTATTCCACTCTCCTGGCTTTAACATCTTAAATCAAAGCTGGAATTCATTAAATAATCCTTGAGATGTTACAGTGTTTGATGATACTTCTTTCTACTCGTAACTCTGCTATACAAATACAATCAATACTTACTACACTTGACACTCTTTCTGATTGCAAACATTTGGAATTCTACAAAGAAATACAATATGATTTACATAACTTTTGCTCACAAGAACAATTGGAAGATGAATGCCTAGAGTATAGACTAGTTTTTTTTCGTTGCCTCTCAACTCTACTACTTCGCTTGGGTTGAATTAGCCATGCAGTCTCAAATGACTATGCAACGGTCTATCATTCTCTGTTGCTTGTATGATCTGGTAAATTGTTATGATCTTCTCCAGTTTGCTTTTTGTGGATTCCAATGCTGAAGACTAGCTATAAAACACCCAATTGATATCAAGAGTGTGGGTCTTCCCTCCAAAATCGTAGAGGCTTGTAGTGGCGAGAACACCATATGCAGTTAGGTCCATTTAAGCTTGTACACACCTGGGCTTGTTCTCCTTCTACATTTAGGTACCTCTAAGCATATTGATGACCTTGTATTGTGTTGATTGTTCAGTCCATCCAAACTCTTTGATGAGTACACGTACTCCAGATTGTTCATCATCCACAAGGTCCATCTAAGCTTATTGGTGTCTTCATTTCCTCCAGTTCATTCACCTTCTATTAGCCTATCCCGACCCTATTAACAATTACATATATTCTAGTTTAACATCCACAAGGTCCTTCCAGACATCGACATATTCCTTGTTCTATAACTTGTCCACCTTTTGTAAGGTCCATCCAATCATCAATAAAACTTATCTCCAATAGCTTGTTCACCTCCTAAAGAGCAAAGGTCGTTCAACACTCTAGACGTCCTCTTGCTAACAACGATCATAGACGAGACTTTGTATGTAGAGGTGACATCTTCTACACACTCAATTGCATATGTTAGTACACTCAGAATGTTTTGTCATCAAGAAACCATATGGATTTTCCCCGAGACAAACCTAATCTCTCCAAATTGAACACAGAGCAAGAACCCCCCTCTCCTTTGCTCAGCTTACACATCATCAAGAGTTTATAAAAAATCAGGATGGAGATAATATCTATCTTCCTCATATATATATATATATATATCTTTTGTAAATTCATACTTATAGATTGAGAGCCATTCGTTGGCATCCTTCTTGTTTCTATAGAGTGGTCTAGGCTAGTCCCTGAGAGGCAGTGAGACCATTGGTTTAGCTCTGTAATGGTTCTGAAGAAGGAACAATTCTGATCTTAGGTATGAGCTTACTTAGAAAATCTACATCTTCCTCTAGTTCTCTATCACAAATGGACTCAAATCTAGGTCCTATACATAAAGAAGAAGTAAGGATAGAGGATTTCAACAAATCTATAGAAAATTGGGGAATTCCTAAAGTCCAGCTTAAGGAAATATACAAATAATCAAAATTGAAATTTTTCAAAAAATCAGATTATGTAATAGCTACTGAAGAAAGATATATTCTTCTTTCTAATTCTTATAAAAAAAATACATCTTTTGAATCAAGAGTCTATCAAAAAGCATAAACAAAAATACAATTATATTCATATAGGACTAGTCCAAGTAGGAATCAAACCTCTTGCAAAAGAAGGTCTTAATACTTCCATTCTCTTAGTTTTACGAGATTCACATCTCTTGAACTATGATGAATCCATTCTCGGTAAGGACCAATACATTTTGACTATTACCCCAATTTCTCAGTATCCCTTAAAGATAAGACTATTCTTAGAGCCCTCACACTCCAAATAAAAACCCATAATTACAAAGTAGTAGATGGATCTATTCCTTTAGCTCTTGTCTATAGGATCCATTACAAAGCCATGGCCTCTGCCTTTGAAGAAAATACTTTTAAACATAGTCCACGAGGAGAAATACTTCCCCTCCAGACTGACATTTCTAGAGCAAATACAACAATTCATAGGTTTATTAATTGGAATCGAGTCACACTACCTGAACAATAGGAATTAGAAAACCAAATTCTTCAACAAGTTGTTCAAAAATACAAATCCAACCAATGTTTTCAACATCCAGAAAGAAGGGTCACTATTAGGTTTCCTAGAAGATCTTTCGATTCAAGATCTAGTCATTCATTTCATACTTCTTATTCAAGATCAATAGACCTTAATCCTAATCTTCCACCCATAATCACCGTTCCTCCAAGTACTCATAGAGATGCTTCCATACAGGATATGACACCTTTACCCATAGAAATAATCCCAAGATACCACCTGAACCAGAAATTAGTGGTTTAGATAATAGATCAGGGATTTCCAGGCTAGTTTACCAACAGAACCAGCCCGAACCAGTCCTAGAAAATACAGATTCTCCTCATCACTCTCTTACATATTCACAAATGATAGATATAGAACTTAATGTTTTAGAAAAACAATTTGAACCAAATAGGGCATTCCTTAACAAGGAATTTAATTCTGAAGACAACAAACAAATCAGAGAATGGTTCTTCAAAAGCTTTGCTGACAAAGCAAAGGATATCAAGTAAAAATATTACGACTACATATATAAATATGAAGTCCATATATTTTTCTTTGATTGGTTAGAAGAATAATTCATTGAACCAAAAAAAAATAGTTGTTTTAGATCATCATTATAAGTGGAAACTTGATAATGGTGAAACCATAGAATCCAATCATCCAACCCTTAGGAGAATAAAAATACAACATGAAGAAAGCGAGGTTACAGCTACTCCTTTTAGAGTTCCAGAAAAAACAGATTCTCTTTATACTTATAAGGTTATTGAACAAAAAAATTATACTAATCAACATCTAGTAACTATAAGAAAACAGTTGAATAGGATAAAATCTACCATACAAAATCCTACCCAACTAACCACACCACAAGTAGAAACACTCAAAAAACCCATTTTTAAGGCTTTTGAATTCCCAAAAAACCTTTGCCCAGAATTTGCCAAAGCCATAAAACAAAAGAAGAAACTTTTAGGGAAATCAAAGCTAGACCTTGCTCCTATACTAGACACCCCTAAATTCCAAGGACTAATTATTAGGGACACTCCAGATCAACCTACTCTTAATACTTTAACGAAACCCTCTAGTGACTTGATAATGAATCAGTCACTGAGGTAAACAGACTCAATTGGAGACAACCCCACAAACTTTACTACAGTAGAGCTAACCCCACCAAACATCGCTCAAGAAGAATCATCACAAAAAATACAAAATAAATACTCTATAAATGCCATTTATGAATGTAATATAGATGGTGTAGTAGAAAGCAATATTATGAACATTTTAAACAACATGTAATGCTTGCTAATGCCTACAAAACACAGCAAGATGTTTCTGATCATGCTATTGCTAATCTTTTAGTAGCCGGATTCACTAGACAACTAAAAGGTTGGTGGGATAACTATTTAACCGGTGAACAGAGAATGTAAATTCTAACTGCTTATAAAATAGATGACTTTGGACAACGCATGGATGATGATCAAGGACATCTCATCCAAGATGCGGTGAATACTCTTATTTACTCCATTTCACAGCACTTCATAGGAGACCCTTCACATATTAGAGATAGGAACTAAGATCTCCTATCCAACATGCGATACAAGTCCTTCGGCAGATTTAGAGAATACAAAGAACTTTTCCTTCAAAGGGTTCTTGTTAGACCAGATTGCAACCAACCCTTTTGGAAAGAAAAATTCTTAGCAGGTTTACCCCAAATAACAAGTGACCAAGTTAGAAATAGAATTAAAGAAAAATATAGTGGCCAAATACCTTATTATTTACTTTCTTATGGAGAAATAGTCTCCTATGTTTACAAATAGGGAACACAAATGTGTAATACAATCAAATTACAAAGACAACTCAAGGAAGAACAATCTCTCACCAACAGAAGTTTGGGAGACTTCTGTGCCCAATACGACCCCTCTTATAATGAAAATAAAAACCACAATATAAAGGAATTTTCCCTTCTTAGAAAGGACCAAAGAAACATCGTAACAAATCACAACCTCATAAAATTAAAAGAAAACACCAAAATAGACCTTAGACCGATAAGAAAATTTTTAAAGACATTAAATGTTATTCTTGCGGTAGAAAATAACATATTTCAAAATATTGTAGGATTAATGAACATTTGAATGAACTATCTTTAGATAATAATACTTTATACCAGTTAAACAACATTTTTATAGAAACTGATGATACTTCTTCTAATGAACTTCCTGAAGAAGAAGTCTCCAAATAAATGAAATAGAAACCTCTTCAGAGTTAGAATATGAAGACACCTCTCCCGAAAAACCTATTTCTGAAATAAATATATTAACAAAAGAAGAAGAATTGCTCCTCAGCACTGCTGACAAAATAACCGACCCATAAGCCAAAAAAGACTACCTAGATAGACTACAATCTTCTATGAATACTTCTAAACCTAATACTTCCTACAATCTAAAAGACATTATAAATAGAAACAAAAAAAACCCAATCTAGGCCTATAAATATTAATGATCTCCAAAACGAAATAAAGCAACAAAAATTAGAAATACAAGCCTTGAAAGCATCCCAATTAGAAATGAAACAAGAAATCTTTGATATAAAATCTCTTGTCATAAAAGGAAATAAAAATAGAAGATCAAAATGAAATCATTAATACTTCTGATACTTCTAACCCAACCTTTCTTATGTTATTAGCAGAAATAACCTCTAGGAAATGAATAATAAATATAATGATAAAAATCAATAATGAATTTATTATCGAAACAACAACACTCTTTGATACATGGGCTGATCTCAATTGTATCAAAGAAGGCCTTGTCCCAACAAGATACTTCGATAAAACTTCTGAATCTCTAAAATCAACCTTAGGAGATATATTATATGCTTCACTTTACCCAATGCTTTTTGGGAAAGAAAGAAGTATATTGTTGACTTGTCTTATGAACAAGATTTTTCTGAAAACAAAATACCTACAAAAGCCCGTCCTACACAAATGAATCAAGAAATCCTAAAATTTTGCCAAGTAGAAATACAAAACCTCTTGAATAAAAAACTCAAAAGAAAAAGCCAATCACCATGGAGTTGTTATGCTTTCTATGTTAATTAAAATGTTGAACTGGAAAGAGGAGTTCCCATATTAGTTATTAATTATAAACCTTTAAATACAACCCTTAGATGGATAAGATATCCAATATCCAATAAAAAAAAGACTTTTTAAACAGATTATGTAGATAAAAAATATTTTCAAAATTTGACATGAAGTCGGGATTTTGACAAATATAAATTAGTGAAAAAAATAAATATAAGATAGCTTTTACTGTCCCATTCAGCCAATACGAATGGAATGTTATGTCATTTGGTCTCAAAAATGCCCATTTAGAATTCTAGAGAATCATGAATAAAATTTTCAATCCTTATTCAGAATACATTATAGTCTATATAGATGATGTTCTAGTTTTCTCCGCTAATATAAAACAACATTTCAAACATTAATCTACTTTCATAAAAATAATCATACAAAATGGTCTAGTAGTTTCTCCTACTAAAATTGCTCTTTTCCAAACCAAGATTAGATTCTTAGATCATTATATCCATTTAAGCACCATAACTCCCATAGAAAGATCAATCTCATTTACTGATAAATTCCCAGATGATATTAAAAACAAAACTCAATTACAAAGATTCGTAGGTAGTGTCAATTACATTATAGATTTCTTTCTCAATATAAATATTCTTTGCAAACCTTTACATCAAAGGTTACAAAAGGATCCCCCGCCATGGACTTCAGTCCATACAAACATTGTCAAACAAGTAAAGATTCATGTTAAAGAAATATCATATTTACACCTAGCTGATCCATCTACTTTCAAAATAGTTGAAACAGATGCCTCAAAGTTAGGATATGGTGGTATTCTTAAACAAGTCAAAAATAGTAAAGAACAAGTTGTTCAGTTCATCTCAAAACATTGGAATCCCACCCAACAAAACTATTCAACAATCAAAAAAGAAATACTTGCTATAGTTTTGTCTATATCAAAATTCCAAGGAGATTTATTAAACCAAAAATTTCTCTTGTGAATTGATTGCAAATCAGCCAAAGACGTTTTATAAAAAGATGTATTAAACATTGCATCAAAACAAATTTTTGCCAGATGGCAAGCCATACTTTCAGTATTTGATTTTGACATTGAATTTATAAATGGTTCTTCAAATTCATTACCTAATTTTCTCACAAGAGAATTTTTACAAGGGATATCATTATGCCAAGACCCAAAAAAGACAAAGATAAAGGCAAAGCCATTGTCGAAACCCCCAATACACCACCAAAGTCAAAAGGCTTGACACCAATCAAGTTATGGCTTCAGATAGTAGAAAATCAATCATTCTTACAACAACATCCAATACCAAATACCCCTCCAAAAGAAGAATCCATACTAGCTTTAGCTTAGCTAGCTACCATACTACCCAAAGAAACACTGGAGTTACTAGCTCAATCTTTACAAAAAAAAAGTAAAGAATGAGCCATCTAGTGCCATTGAGGTAAGCAATAATCCTTCCCCACTTGCTGCACAAAGACAAGCGGAATACAAAAGAATTTCGAATGAGGTGGTCATTAGGCCACAAGCAACCCCCCATTCTCAAAAATCAAAGTTCTTTCCAAAAACATCATTAAAAAAATATTGATTGTAGAAGATGGATTTTTTTTATAAAGATCCAATCAAATTTACAAAAAACATATTTCCAAAAAATTGGTTTTTCAAACCACACAATACAAATAAAACCATTGCTTTTTATGAGAAAATTTTGGTGGAAACATAATCAGCAAGGTTCACCCACTTTACTAATAAAACCGATACAACAAATATCTTATACTCCACTATATCCATTGGCAAAGTCATACACCCCTCACAATGGGGAGTCTCACCTCATACATCTAGAAAAATCCAAGCCAGGAATACCCAAACCCTACCATACTCCTCCTTATACATATACCGAGACCACCAACAAGCCTGGTGGAATGTCTTCTTCTGACAAAATACAAATTTTCAACACACTTGGCTAGTATTCTTCAAAGACAACTTCCAAAGACAAAACCTACTAAACTAGTTTGACTCCTGGTGGGATCCTTTGGTCCTTTAGATATAATATTACTAGAAGTGCTAGTATGAACACCTAGAGGAGGGGTGAATAGGTGGAAGAAAATTTTCGCGAAACGTAGTAAAATATTTTGCTTTCAAAACTGAGTTTAAAGAGTAACAGACTTTGATTGAGTTCAGACTTTAGCAGTTAAATAGAACTACGAACAAAATAAAGAAGTTCATGGAAGAAAATAAGAACATAGAATTTATAGTGGTTTGATTTAGATCAAGCCTACATCCACTCTCCCACGCTGACAGCCTTCTGGCTATATTCCACTATGCGATCAACAAAAGATTACAACTTTGAGTGCAAACACTTAGTAATAGATCACACTATCTCACTAAATCACTCTTTTGGTATTTCTCTCATGATCATAAACGTTTAAGCTCACAAGAGACAAGTGTATGATCGAAGGTTACTCAGACTTTGGAATTATAAATTCTACGCTCTGTCTCTTACTTGTTCATTGGTCTTTGGTCTTCTTAAATACTCCTCCACTTCCAAACTAGGCATTGTACAGTATCTTAGAGGATCGTCTTCCAATCTACCCATTGGACAGATCTATATCTATAAGATTTAGTAGCCGTTGAGTGATAGTAGTAGAATCTCAAATTGGTTCTGATCACCCATACAAACAGAATCTTGGTTTCCATAAGTAGAGCATTTTCGTATAGAAAGTTCTTGTCTTCAAGGTCCAATTGTCAATCAATTAGATTGAGTCAATCAAAACTATCTTGATATAAAATTCAAATTAGATCACTAGCCGTTATACATTTGGGGCTTGTATTACGTTTTGTCAAGTTGTTTCGTTCTGGATATGCTTCGTTCTAGATCTACTACGTTCTGAACATGTGTCTCGTTCTGTATGTAAAGTCTGAGAGTGTTCTGTCTGAAGTAGAGTGTAAGTGTCTTCCTTCTTCACTTGCGTTTAGTTTGGAATTTGTCAGAGTGAGCATACTTAAACACAAAGTCTGGGAGTCTTTAGACTTTGATACGAAAGTCTGGAAATCTTCATAATAGACTCTACAATCTGAACGTGAGTCTGAACATATTCTGCTTCTGAACAGATTTAACCCTAAGGTCTGGACACAATCTGAATAAGTTCAGCTTCAGTATAGAGTCTGTCTTCTGGTTCTTCCAAGTATAGACTTTGATAATATCTTTTACATGTTCTATTATCTACATAGTCTATTATTCAACCATTAAATATGTTAGTAGCCTTTGATTTATTTTTTCATTTTCAAAACATTATAAGGGATTTCCCTAACAACTACACCCTATGGTCAAACAAAGATACCAAATATTCCGTGAATACTTTGTACCAACACCACATGATACAAGGTTCCCATGCCTTATGCATTTCTTCATAATATTCAAAATCCCATGAGTAACAGCATGGGAATTTGATTATAGTACATCTACCAAACCTGGTGTACTTGTACTTGTCCGAAGATACAAAACAAAATGGTGGGACGGATTCAAATACCATGAACAGGGATTCGAAGTTACGGTTAGAATTTGGCTAAATAGCCAAAATACCCAAATAACTACAGTCCCATCAAATACATCATTCTTGTAGGAGAAATCCATTACAAGTGTAGCACTTGTTGCAGTCCAGAGTAGAGAGGAATACTGCAATGTCCTCAAAACAATGCTCTTAGAAGCGAAAGAATCGCAATGTGGATCTTCCAAATCATAAGACAGTCAAGACGGATCCTCATAGTCACATCACAGTGGAAACACCAATAAATATGACTGCTATGGGATCAATCTTGCTCGAAATTAAGACAAGATATCACATGTCAACACTGTTGCAGCGGCGCAAAGGCTATATACTATAGCACAATAGGCATACACTATTCACTCAATACTATTCACTTTACACTGTTCAGCACTATAGCACTTTCATTGTAGCACCTCCTATAAATACGGTCCCTCAACACAGAAGAAGGGGCCTCGATTTTCAGATATGATTTCTCTCTTCTTCTTCATCACTCCCTCTTATAAACCCTCATACCTTCAAGCTTCAAGCTCCCTTACTTTGTACCCCAGGTCACAAAGTAAGTTTGTTTTCAAATATATTTAGCATAGACTATACAGGCTTATCAATGTGACATCCTGATTTTCCAGTTCCAATTTCGATTGGATAAGTTGGGCCTTTCATCAACCTGCCTATTGTGTTTTTCTCTGAGATAGCCACTCATGAGATAACTACCTTATTAGGTGAAGCCGTTAAGGGATTTTAATGTAATAGACTTGAGAATTCGACCATAAATTGACTGCTTAACCGTGCTAGTCTATAAGGCTCATTATGGCATAATTAAAAATTGATCAGAGACTAAGGATAGGTCAATTCGATTGAGATGTGTGATCAAAGTGTGGGTGATTCCACTCGATTGCAAGATTCTCATTGATCAGCACTAGACCGATTTTCTGTCATTTTGGGTACCCTATGTCTGTATTTGAAATCTCGAGATTTTCACGACCACCAAGAGTCGCCAATGTATCGAAGAGGTACCTGTGGCTCGAAGAAAATGGACCACGGGTCAATTATACCAGGAATTCCTAAAAGCTACCCGGTAGGCTAGGTAACGTTAAAATCACGTCAGATTGAAATTAACCGCAAATTTGAATTTGATTTCGGAAATTGAAAGTTCTATCATGTCACAAATCATTTTAGAAACGTCGACTCATCTTTCGAGGAATTTCCGGCGAGTTCGGGATTTTTACGGAAAATCAATTCGGACGATTTGGAAAACGAACGGAATTTCGTATTGGCCAATTTGAAGAGATTTTTGGCCTCTGGTGGGAGTTTCTTGGTGAAAAGAAGTTGTGCAGACTTTTTCTTCAACAAAATTGGGCCTCAATTAGAGAAATTTGTTAAGAAATTGGATTTCGAGAAAAAAAGGAAATAGAATTCATAATTGAGGGAAATTCGGAAGTTTGAGGAACTGTCTTATTTCGATCCTCATTTGGACTTCAATTGTGCAAGTTGGTGTTGAAATTGGTCTTGGATGACCAATTGTTATTGTTGTGAAGTTGAGTAAAAATATAATTGTGTTTTAATTTAATTTTTATTTTTCCTCCCCCCTTCCCCTCTTCGGTCGCTCTCTCTCTCTCTCTCCCCCTCACGCTGGGCTACACGATGCCCACATCTCCCCCTTCAACCGACAGCCCATTTTGTAGTCTTCCATTTCATTTTCTTTCTTTGACTTTGGTCCTTCTTATTCACCAATGCCTGTCCCTATCTCTCTCTCTCTCTCTCTCTCTCTCTCCTTCTTTTATTCTTTTTTTCCCCGCACGTTTTCTTTCCCTTTCCCCTCTCAACCGACCAACTCTCTACTTTTCTATCTTTTGGTTTTGTTTTTTTTTTTTTTTTTCGGTCTTCTCTCTAGCCTTGTTGGCTTCGATGACCCCTATCTCTTTCGGTTTTTCTTTCATTTTCATTCACCTGCACATGCACCGCCCCCACCAACCGCCTTCCGAATCTGCTGCCCTTCTCCTCGTGTGACTCCACCAAGTGTTGTCTCCTCTAGTCAATATTCCCAGCAGGTTTCTCTCGGTTGACCCTCCATTGTGGCCCGTCTTCGCTCCACTGAAGCTACTCCCTATCCGTCTACATCAGCCCATCTTCGAAGCCCAAACAACATCTCCATTCCAGCAATCTAGTGAGCCTCACAGCCATAACTCAGCCCGGTTCATGGCCGTTCCAGTCATGGCCCACACCACCACCCACAGCCGTCGAGACTAGCCTCAAATCGTGCCCGAACCAACCATCGTTGCAGCTCCTTGGGCCCAAGATCTAAAGCCAAAATTAACAAGGGTTTGTGGGCATCAAGGCCCGTTTTTAGGCTTGTCCCGGCCTCGCTTGGCGGTCTTGCTTAGGAGTTTGTTGAGCCACTCCGTGTCCTCGTCATTTTGATCTGAGCGGATTGTTAATCAAGTGAGTTTAACTCATTAATTCTTTCTTAGTAAGTTAATGACGCTTAAGGATTGATTAGTTTAAGTTAAGCACGAATTATGTGGATAGTTAGATTAGATTAGCAATTTAATTGATCGTTGTTGCATGTTAGGTGGTTAGTTTAATGCAATTAGCGAGTAGATAGGCTTTAGTATTTATTTAATGAGTCTTGGAATTTTTCCGGGCCTCTTTCGACATTTAATTAGGCTTTACGGGCCTAAGTATGCATTTTCTGCATTTATTAATTAATTTATGTATTTATTTATTTATTTATTTATTTTCTAGAAATTAGACTGGGATAGTCAGTGACCAGAATTTTATGTTGGTTTCAACGGTGTGATCTGTTTATTTAATTGACTATTATTTTATGCAATTTTAGTGTTGTTTGTAAATTTGGGAAATTATTCCAAAAATAATTAATTTCTGTAATTAATTAGAAAATCACCAAGTATCGGTTTATAATGCCAAAAATGGATTTGTAGACTATTGAAATTAGTGGGATTTTTAAGGGTGAAAATATTATATTTTTGGCTAAGGCCAACCATGTACCCACACACAATTATTTTTATCAAGAAGGATAAAAATGATGATTTGAATAGTATACTATATCAAAGTATTTGAGGCAGCTTTTGGCGAGCATAATAGTATACTATATCGGTGTATTTGAGGTAGCTTCTGGCAAGCATAATAGTATACTATATCAGTGTATTTGAGGCAGGTTCTAGCGAGCATAATAGTATACTATATCAGTGTATTTGAGGCAGCTTCTGGCAAGAATATTTAGTATACTATATAAATATTTGAGGCAGCTTCTGGTGAGCTATACTATCTATTATCGGCTTCGAGTGAGTAGTCTTGATTATGGTTGGACTTTATAGATTGTATTGATTACGATGACTGGGGAAATGTCTTATTGACATGAAATCAACTGAGTCGATCGATTGATGATTTGATTCGATCCGATGTGATGAATCGAATTGTTGATGTGACTATAAATTGTATGAGGTATTGACTTGCAGAAAGAGACTAAGGCCAAGGTAAGTCCTCTAACTTGTGCTTGTGCTTGTGCTTAGGCATCCCTCAGGGGGTATTTTCTTCCTAGTCGGGTCTTAGGGGGTTGAACTTGTTGAGACGCTGTCTCACCCTATTGTGAGATAACATTTTTAGGTTCGCAGATGTCGATTCCCCCTAGGCGTCATGGTCGTCCCATGAGGGTTACTGAGTGGTTCTTTATTTTCCCCAATCCTAGAAGTGTTTAGATTGACGAGCTGGTTGTAACCACGGTCTAGGTCGAAGAGGTTCCACACCAGGAGATACCTAATCAATTCAAAGCCTGGTTCTGCACCACTCCATATGGTGTTAGGCTAGGCCCCCTTAGGGGTTTTGATATCCTTGCTACGATGATTGATGTTGCTCTGGACAGGGATCTAGCTGATCCTACTGATGGTGTTGTGGAAGACCCACCGTCTCGCCAGATCCTGTGGGCTCTGAAGAATCGGTGAACGAGTCGAACTAGCTAGTCATAGGATAGCTTGTTTTGGAGAGTCGACCTTTTTGTAGACCTTGTAAATATCGGTTAGTAATGTATATGAATTAGTTTGATATGTATAAATGTGTGGTTTGGTTCTTCAAAAATCGTGGTCTTACTTTCCTATTCCATTGTGTTGTTGTATGGGGATTATTTATATACTTCCGCATGTGCATTAAAATGAATGGGTTGGCGATGCGTTCTAGGACATCGCTATTTAATCGACCATTGAGGGATGGGGGCGCGCTTGGAGGATCGGAGTGTAACATCCCCGTTTAATGGTATCAGAGCAAGGTCTGTGTTTGGAGTGATAAGGTGCGATGAGTTATGAGATAGTTAGTAGGAATGACTTTTATTTCATGCGGGTGCATGCGATTGATAGCTAATTGGTAGCTTGTTTGATGTAGGTCACTCAAATTCTAATATGGTATTGGAATTAGAAAACAGTTTTCTATAAAGTTCCTATAGTATGAGTGATCAAGAGTTGAGGACTCCTAGTAAGAGGACAATAGCCTCTGTTACTCGGGGTAGAACGCTGACACAGATCGATGCTCGAGGTAGTCATGGAAGAGCGCCGGTTCAAGCTAGTCTGAGTGTAAGAGTACCACCGCAGGTCGGTACTAGTGTAGCAGCACCGAACGATCCTAGGTTTGATGGGATTGTTCAGGCACTAATGATCCTTAGGAGCTTGTTGAGTCAGCAAGTTCAGGACCAAACCGCCGTTGTTGCCGCACCATCTGAGGTTCAACATGGAGATGTGATCTAGGAGCGAGCCGTTGAATATGAGTCGAGGTTCAGATTCAATAGAGATGGAAACCAGTTTGAGAATGAGTCTATGACTAGAGAAAAGTATTCTATTCCGCCAAATAGGAAAGGTGGGATAGACAAGTCAGTGTCAAATCAAAATGTCGTGTGTCACTTCTGCGGAAGGCGACATGGATCGGCCTCGTGCCATTTTAGGACGGGTAATTGTTTTAAGTGTAGCTAATAGGGTTACCTGGTCAGAAACGGTCCTCGAAGGCCGATGGGACATATCAGAGGGAATGCGCCATAGAACACACCGCGGGGTTTTTGGAACAGGTCTCCGATGTAAGAAAAAGTGCATGCTATCACCTGACAGGAGACAGAATACTCATCAGTTGTGTTCCAAATTTGCAGAAGGAAGCATGGATCAACCTAGTGTCTGAGTATGGCTAGAACGTGCTTTGTTTGTGACCAGCACGGCCATCAGGTGAGGGACTATTAGTGAGAGTCCAAGGGAGCACAGACACCGCTACTGCAGATAGGAAGCCACTAGGATGGCGAAAGGGACAAGAATGGAACCAACCATGCACTAATCGGAGGAAGAATGTTTTTCGAGTGATTTATCGGAGTAGCGCAGCAGAGTTTTGGGTTAAGTTGGTAGAAGTTCAAATTGTTGAAATAAAGCTGAAGAAAGGAGAGTCACTGACTAGAACTATACTTGACTAGTTGGCTGAGGTATAACTTTGACGTCACCTATGAATATAGTGGGCTCATGGAGCACCTTGTGGTAATGAATTATTGTTGTGGAGGAATCCGGCTTAATCTGTCAGCTTGTGAAAGTGTCAAGTTTATTGAGAGTCGAGAAAGACCCTTGATTTCCTCAATCTCGTCACTCGAAGGCAACCCATTTGTTAGATAGGGGTTGCCTTAGGTTACTGGACGATTGTCATAGATAAGACAAATTGAAGACTTGAAGATTGAAGACATCTCAGTAGTCCAAGAACTTCTAGATGTGTTTTCCACAAGAATTGTCAGGCCTGTTGTCAGAGAAAGAGATAAAATTCATGATCGAGTTAGCACCCGAGACGGAGCCAATCTTTAAGGCTTCTTACCAGATGTCGTTGTCTGAGTTGAAAGAGCGGATGGTGCAAATGCGAGAATTGCGGGATAAGGAATTTATTCATACCAATGCATCACTTTGGAGAGCACCGGTATCGTTTGTGAAAAGGAAGATGGTTCGTTGCATCTGTGCATCGATTATCGTCAACTTGATCAAGTGATGATCAAGAACAAGTGTTCATTGCTGAAGATCGACGAATTGTGTGACTAGTACAAAGAGTGTCAATACCTTCAAAGATCGACTTGAGGACAGGGTATTATCAGTTGAGGATTTGAAAGGAAGATGTATTGAATTTAGCGTTTCATACTCAAGACGACTATTATGAGAGTACTGTAATGCCATTTGGTCTGACGATCGCTCCAGCTACTGTCATGGATTTGACAAATCGAGTGTTCAAAGAATATCTAGATCAGTTCATGATCGTGTCTATCAATGATATTCTGGTGTATTCAAGGAGTGCTAAGGAGCACGAGAGACATTTGAGAATGGTACTTCAGACCCTGAGGATTTGTCAGTGGTACGCTAAGTTTAGCAAATACGAGTTTTGCTTGACTCGTGTAGCGTTCATAGGTCATGTGAAGAATCTCTGTGAACCCAACCAAGATCAAAGCAGTTATCAATGGACCAAGACCGACAACAGTATCAGAGATCAGAAGCCGTATGGGTTGGACAGGTTACCACAAAAGGTTCGTGGAAGGAATTTCAGCATTAGTGTCGCCGTGGACTTGACTCCTGAAGAAAGAAGAAAAGTTTGTATGGATAGACAAGTGCGAGCGTAGTTTCCAAGAGCTTAAGTAGAAGCTGACTACCGCACATGCGCTGACTATTCCATCTGGTCCTGGAGGGTACGGGATCTATAGTGATGCGTTGTTTTGAGGGCTAGGTTGTGTGTTGATGCAACATGGTAGGATTGTTGCATACACATCCCGTCAGTTGAGACCTCATGAACTAAACTACCCAATGCATGACTTAGGACTCACAGCAGTAATTTTTGCTTTGAAGATTTGGAGACATTACTTGTGTGGAGAAAGATTCCAAATCTTCATTAACCATCAAAGTCTCAAGTATTTATTCTCTCAAAATGAGTTGAATATGAGACAGCATTGTGAATTAGAACTTCGGAAGGACTGTGATTGTAATAATTTGTATCACCCTAGAAAGACGAATTAAGTCGCAGATGAGCTGAGTCAGGAGTCTTCAGTTGCGTTAATGGTAGTCAAGGAATGAACTTTACTTGTGAAAGCTCAAGATTCGGTTTTCAAATTTGAGGTAGGCTGCCTTCCAAATCT
The DNA here is from genome assembly GCA_014182715.1 of Eucalyptus cloeziana. Classification (NCBI taxonomy): domain Eukaryota; kingdom Viridiplantae; phylum Streptophyta; class Magnoliopsida; order Myrtales; family Myrtaceae; genus Eucalyptus; species Eucalyptus cloeziana. The sequence continues at coordinate 24,270,227 of CM024641.1, read as the reverse complement.
TATAGCCACCCTTAGACTTGAGCTAGATGCTTATATTAGAATCAAGGCAATGCAGTTGACAGACCTAAAGATTCAGAGGATCCTACGAGAAATATCGATAAGAGAAAAGCTGACTGTTTGATTTCTAAAGGCGGAACACTGAAGTTCCAAGAATGATTGGGTGTACCTAATGATGTAGCACTTAGGGAAGAGACCTTGTCAGGAACTCACTATAGCAATTGCAAAATTTGACCAGACAGTACAAAGTAGGTCAGAATTGGCGTCAACTCGATTGGTAGACCGATATAAAGATAAATATCGCCGAACAATTTGCAAGTGTCAGATGTGCTAGTAAGTGGAAGTTCAGTAATGCAAGTCGGGAGGACTTTTACAATCACTCGAGAGTCCTGAGTAGGAATGGAAGTATATCACGATGGACCTTGTGATGGGCTTGTCAAGGAATCAGAGAGGCAATGATTCCATTTAGGTAGTGGTCGACAGACTGACAAAGTCGGCTCACTTCATTACAATACGGAAGGATATTGATTTGGACAGACACGCAGAAGTGTATGTGAGTTAGATAGTTCGTATACATGGAGTGCTACTGATGGATCTATATCAACTCTAGATCGAAGGTTCCCAGTTTCAGCAGAACAATTAGATGGTTCCTTTTGAAGCATTGCTTAGCAGAGTGTACAGAACTTCAGGTTGAGGGAAGGAAGTTAGATGATGGAAGATCATAGGCCCAAAGTCAGTTCAACAGTCGGTGATTGCAGTTGTCATGATCAGAAACATATTAAAGACCGCTCAGAGCTGCCAGAAAAGCTGTATCGTTGAGCATTGAAGGCCTTAGAGTTCCAAATTGGTGATTATGTATTTCTAAAGGTGTCACTAATGAGGGATACCTTGCACTTTGGCAAGAAGGGAAAACTGAAATCGATGTACGTAGATTCCTTTAAGATTCCAGGGAGAGAATTAAGATCCTAGCGTATAGTCTTACATTGCCGCCGGAGTTGGCGCAAATGTATGACGTCTTTCACGTGTCGATGTTGAGAACATATGCGTTTGACTCGACCCATGTGCTTAGTCTTGAATAGTTAGATGTGGACGACAGACTGTCGTATGTAAGAAGCTTGGTTCAGACTGTGGTTTAGAAAGAACAGATTTTGTGTACCAAGAAGGTCCCCTTGGTCAAAGTAGTTTGACAACACAACGGGACCTAAGAAACAACCGTGAGAAAGTGAAAACTGATGAGACGACGATACCCCACCTTTTGTTTAAGGATTGGTAAAGGCTTAAATTTCGATGACGAAATTTTTATAAGAGGGGAAGAGTTGTGACATCCTGATTTTCAGGTTCCGATTTCAATTGGATAAGTTAGGCCTTTCATTGACGTGTCTATAGTGTTTTTCTTTGAGATGACCACTCATGAGATAACTAGCCTATCAGGTGAAGCCGTTAAGGGATTTTAACGTAATAAACTTGAGAATTCAATTAGGAATCGATTGCTCGACCGTGCTAGTTTGCAAGGGTCATTACGGTACAATTAAAAATCGATCAGAGATTGGGAATAGGTCGATTCGATTGAGATGTGTGATCAAAGTGTGGGTAATTCCACTCGATTGTAAGATTCTCATTGATCAGCATTAGACCGATTTTTTGTCATTTTGGGTATTCTGTGTCCGTATTTGAAATATCGAGATTTTCACGACCACCGAGAGTCGCCAATGTGTTAAAGAGGTACGTGTGGCTTGAAGAAAATCGACCACGGGTTAATTGCACCAAAAATTCCTAAAAGCTACCAGTAGACTAGGTCACGCTAAAATCATGTCAGATTAAAATTAACCGCGAATTTGAATTTAATTTTAGAAATTGAAAGTTCTGTCATGTCACGAATCATTTTAGAAACGTCGACTCATTTTTTTGAGAAATTTCCGACGAGTTTGAGATTTTTATAGAAAATCGATTCGGACGATTTGAAAAACGAACGGAATTTCGGATTGGCCAATTTGAAGAGATTTTTGGCCTCCGGTGGGAGTTTCTTGGTGAAAGGAAGTTGTGCAGACTTTTTCTTCAATAAAATTGGGCCTCAATCAGAGAAGTTTGTTAAGAAATCGGATTCCGAGAAAAAAGGAAATAGAATTCAGAATTGAGGGAAATTCGGAAGTTTGAGGGACTGTCTTATTTCGATCCTCATTTGGACTTCAATTGTGCAAGTTGGTGTTGAAATTGGTCTTGGATGACCAATTGTCATTGTTGTGAAGTTGAGTAAAAATATAATTGTGTTTTAATTTAATTTTTATTTTTCCTCCCCCCTTCCCCTCTTCGATCACTCTCTCTCACTCTCTCTCTCTCTCTCTCTCCCTCATGCTGGGCTGCACGATGCCCACGTCTCCCCCTTCAGCCGACAGCCCCTTCTGCAATCTTCCATTTCATTTTCTTTCTCTGACTTTGGTCCTTCTTATCCACCAATGCTCGTCTCTCTCTCTCTCTCTCTCTCTTCTTTTATTCTTCTTTTTCCCTACATGTTTTCTTTCATTTCCCCCTCTCAACCGACCAACTCTCTGCTTTTCTATCTTTTGGTTTTGTTTTCTTTTTCTTTTTTTTTCGGTCTTCTCTCTAGCCTCGCTGGTTTCGACGACCCCCCTGTCTCTTTCAATTTTTCTTTCATTTTTGTTCACTTGCACATGCGCCGCCCCCACCAACCGCCTTCCGAATCTGCTACCCTTCTCCTCGTGCGACTCCACCAAGTGTCGTCTCCTTTGGTCAATATTCCCAACAGGTTTCTCTTGGTTGACCCTCGATTGTGGCCCGTCTTCACTCCACCGAAGCTGCTCCCCATCCGTCTACGTCGGCCCATCTTCAAAGCCCAAACAACAGCTCTGTTCCAACAATCCAGTGAGCCCCGCAGCCACAACTCGGCTTGGTTCATGGCCGTTCTAGTCACAGCCCGCACCACCACCCACGGCTGTCGAGACTAGCCTTAAACCGTGCCCGAACCAGCCACCGTTGCAGCTCCTTGGGCCCAAGATTTGAAGTCAAAATCAGCAAGGGTTTGTGGGCATCAAGGCCCATTTTCAAGCCCGTCCCGACCTCGCTTAGTGGTCCCGCTTTAGAGTTTGTCGAGCCACTCCACGTCCCCATCATTTTGATTCAAGCGGATTGTTAATAAAGTGAGTTTAACTCACTAATTCTTTCTTAGTAAGTTAATGATACTTAAAGGTTGATTAGTTTATATTAAGCACAGATTATGTGGATAGTTAGATTAGATTAGGAATTTAATTGATTGTTGTTGCATGTTAGGTGGTTAGTTTAGTGCAATTAGCGAGTAGATATGCTATAGTATTTATTTAACGAGTCTCGGAATTTTTCCGGGCCTGTTTCGGCATTTAATTAGGTTTTATGGGCCTAAGTATGCATTTTCTGCATTTATTAATGAATTTCCATAATTAATTAATTAATTATTTATTTTCCGGAAATTAGACCGGGATAATCGGTGACCGGAATTTTATGTTGATTTCAACGGTGTGATCTGTTTATTTAATTAACTGTTATTTTATGCAATTTGAGTGTAATTTGTAAATTTGGGAAATTATTCCAAAAATAATTAATTTCTGTAATGAATTGGAAAATCACCAGGTGTCAGTTTACAGTACCAAAAATAGATTTGTAGACTGTTGAAATTAGTGGGATTTTCAAGGGTGAAAATATTGTATTTTTGGTTAAGGCCGACCATGTACTCACACACGATTATTTTTATCAAGAAGGATAAAAATGGTGATTTGAATTATATACTATATCAGAGTATTTGAGGCAGCTTCTAGCGAGCATAATAGTATACTATATCAGTGTATTTGAGGCAGCTTCTAGCGAGCATAATAGTATACTATATAAGTGTATTTGAGACAGCTTCTGGCGAGTAAAATAGTATATTATATCAGTGTATTTGAGGCAGCTTTTGGTGAGCTATACTATCTATTATCAGCTTAGAGTGAGCGGTCCTGATTATGGTTGGACTTTATAGATAGTATTGATTACGATGACTGGGGAAAGGTCTTGTTGACATGAAATCGATTGAGTCGATCGATCGATGATTCGATCCGATGTGATGAATTGAATTGTTGATGTGACTCTATAAATTGTATGAGGTATTGACTCTCAAGAAGAGATTGAGGCCGAGGTAAGTCCTCTAACTCGTGCTTGTGCTTAGGCGACCCTCAGGGGGGTATTTTCTTTCTAGTCGGGTCTGAGGGGGTTGAACTTGCTGAGACGTCGTCTCACCCTATTATGGGATAACATTTTCAAGTTTGCAGATGTCGATTCCCCCTAGGCGTCATAGTCGTCCCATGAGGGTTACTAAGCGGTTCTCTGTTTTCCCCAATCCTAGAAGTGTTTGGATTTATGAGCTAGTTGTAACCACGATCTGGGTCGAAGAGGTTCCACACCAGAAAATACCTAATTGATTTAGAGCCTGGTTTCACACCACTCCCTATGGTGTTAGGCTAAGCCCCCTTAGGGATTTTGATATCCCTGCTGCACTGATTGATGCTACTTTAGACAAGGATCCAGCTAACCCTTCTTCCACCATCTCACTCGGATCCTGTGGGCTTTGAAGAATCAATGAATGAGTCGGACTAGCTGGTCATAGGACAGCTTGTTTTGGATACTCAACCTTTTTGTGAACCTTGTAAATATCGGTTAGTAATGTATATGAATTAGTCTGATATGTATAAAGGTATGGTTTGGTTTTTCAAAAATTGTGGTCCTACTTTCCTATCCTATTGTATTATTGTTTGGGGATTATTTATATGCTTCCACATGCGCATTAAAATGAATCGGTCGGCGATGCGTCCTACGACATCGCTATTTAATCGACCATTGAGAGATGGAGACACGCTCAGAGGATCGGAGCGTGACAATCAACTTGCATGATAGTTGGTTCTTGACTGGAGGGGACACCAAAGGCCTCTACCCTTCCATCCCTTGGATAGATAGAGAGGGAGGGCAGAGCTTAACATTTTCTTGTAATACATTTATCAATACTCCCTGGAGTGCTGATTACCACCCTAGTGGATGACTTGATGTTCTAGTTTCTACACTTTTCTATACATGTAACTTCTAGTTTACATAATACAAGTTTATACCACATTCACGGTTGGTTTTTGTTTTTGCATACTCTTACTTTATATTTTATATAATGCTTTCGCTTTTTATATTATTTTTAATTCTCAAGATTTTATCTAATCAAATACATTTCAAACAAACGTAAACGTTTAGATTAGATTCTTATTTTCTTAGATTTGTCAATCCCTTATACTTTCTTGTTTTCTTATATATAACTCCGATCCTAACTCCTTTATGATTATGAAGAAGTGCATAAGGCATGGGAACCTTGTATCATGTGGTTTTGGTACTATATATATATATATATATATATATATATATATATATATATATATATATATATAGAACAGTGAATTGGAGATAGAAGCACTCTTTCATATCCCTCAATAAATCATGAAGATTGACAACTCTTAAATTAGGCACTTTCATATATCTCTCTCTCTCAAAACATATTTTTTACTCCTTTTCTTGTCAAAGAAAAGCAAGCAACCTTTCAACACTCGAGGAAGGCGTGATAAGAGTATAATTCATTCAATAAACAAAAGGTCCAACCCTGATGTTTTCACTGTCCCCTCAGAGGAAAAGTTGCTCACATAAACATTTATTTATGCCAGTTTGGTGTTTGTTTCTGGGTAAGATAGGAGAGTGGTCAGCACATGAAATCGCAAGTGTGAACGTGGATTTATTTTAGTACGTCACGTTGGAGTCCATTGAGAGCTTGTGGAAAGTTTGGCAAACCAACCTGTGTCCAGCATAAAAAAGTTGGTTTCGAATGGCTTTTGTTTTGTTTTTTTTTTTTTTTATTTACCTTACGTGTAGCATCTAAAAATTTGATCTTTTTTTCTAGGTAAATGTCCAATCAATTACTAAGTTGCACAGTTAGCACTATTTCAAATATTTTCTTTACTTTATTTGTTTTGTGCAAAATAAATGACTTGAAAATTATTTCCCTAAAAATCACTTAAAATAATTTGTCAATAAAAATGTTATCATTACCAATAACGGTTTATATATAAATATTTTTGTGGACGATAATATATTTTTCATTCATTTATTTTTATAAACGATATAAATAATTATTTAGATATACTAAACGTACTTACCACAGTAAATTAAATGGTATTGGGAATTTTATTCAATACCCTTTAGAATGTATCAACACGTAACCATGATGATGATTGAAGATGTGCAAAAGTCAAAAGCGGAGTGCGGAGGGGCATTCATTTGATGTTTGAACATGTATGGAATAAATAATGGAATATCAGACCCTCCTCAGGAACTTCGCACTTCATCTGATGTCTAATGAATTTGCATGCAGTAAGAGCTTTTTGGGTGTTTTTTTCTTTGTCGAAAAAAAAGACATTTTCTGTACTTTGTAGCATATTTAATATTATCTCCATTCCTTGTTTCTTGAGCCGGCACGGGTCCCCTCGGAATTCGGAGCAAGCTATTTTGGAAACGGCTAATTTAATGTTGGGAGTGTACTTTATAATTATAACATATTACATTTTGGATATTTGCAAGAGAAACAAATGGTAGCACAAATAGATTTTAGAACACGTAATTAATTGAAAAGAAGTCAAGTTTTTTTTTTTTTTTTTTTTTTGGTCAGTAAAAAAAGAAGTCAAGTTCATATACATAATATCATATTAGATTAGATTAGATTTGAATAGATTTGGATCCTTGTAAAGAACTAGATAATACTTTGATAGACTTTAGAATTCACAATTAACTAACCTATTTAATGAGGATGATCAAGTTTATACATATATAATTAATGCTCTTACCCATGTTTCATATTCTTCTTAAAAATAAAATGTTTTCCAATATATTGTTTAATTACAAATTTATATTCGTACACATTCAACTTGTATAAAAATAATAATCGGTACTATATCTAAGTTAAATTTACTATATATATATTATGAATCACTTTTAAAATTTTGAATATTCCTCCTGCTGCAATCAAGTGTACTACGTATAAAAATTATAATTAGTTATTTTTATTTAAATTTAAATTTTGAAAGATTTTCTTTTGGGTTTTAATTATCTTTTTCTACAAGTATTATGTAAACAAATCAACCTATCTTAAATTGCAAAATTCTTGAATTATAAAAGAGGTTCCTCTCATGAAAATTAGATGCATTAAATGTGCAAAAGTCTGTTAAATTACGAAACTGTTAAATTTTCATTCGAAAAGGAAGGCTCCTCTCATGAAATCTAAATGCATTAAATGTGCAGAAGCCTATTTTATTATGGTATCGAGTGAACATACAATACTTCGACAATAACAAAATAATTTAATCATAAACTAGCTAGACTCATGTTATATTTGATGTGCTCATTAACACGATATCATGTAATCTGACGGTTTATGTAAAAGGGGTCGATATAGGTTGGGAGTACCTAAATTTTTTTAGATAAGCCACCTAAGATTTCTAGACCAAACATACCAAACAAATCGAGGATGCATTCTTAACCCTAAACTTATTTTTATGGATTTAAATTCAATCATAAACCTTTTTAATTAAATTAATTTAATTCTAAATTTGCAATTAAGTCTTCCTGCTAAGCAAACCTTGCATGAAGTTTCTAACATGATAGGCCATTTATTGGCAACCATTCTACGTGCTAGGGTGAATCGGTGATGGTGTTATTGGACTGCCACCAAATCCTTTTTTCCCCTTACCTTTCTTTTCTTTCTTTCCTTCAGCTCGCACGAAGTAGTTGACTCTTTGTTAAAATTACATTTTCACTCAAAGATTTAAGGCTACTTCAATCCACCAAAAAGGTTTCAAACAAAATTTAAGTCTTTGTAACAGATTCACGATCGAAATTGCACTGTTCCATGCACAAATCATAACCAAATATCATGCCTATAGGAACACATTTTTCTTTGGTCATGCTTGAGGGGCAAGTTCGAGCACCAGGTCAATTGACATGCATGATCAAATTTCTCTTTTGCTCTAATTATTTATTCATTAATCATGGTCCGGTCATCTGTCTAGATTCATAGTCAGTCATGCATGATGTGACAAGGACGATGGAGATAGGAATCCCTTCCACACCTAATGAAAAATCCTTAAATCTTTGGATGTTTGATACACGTTACATCCTCGCACTCGCTCCCGAGGACAAATATAAAAAAGTCGCATTCACACCTTCAAATTCCATGCGCAAACCACTCTTGTTTGTCGTACCCAGAAACAAGGCAACCCGGCTGGCACGAATTAGCATTAATGTTGTCAAAGGGACGCAACTTTTCGTCTGACGGAGACGAGATAACCCCCGAATTCTGACCTTTTTGTCGATGTTCAGTGATTGACGAGAAAAGCCTTTTAGTTTAATACCCTAAAAGAACCCTATCTTTAAATTCGACTCTAATTCTATCCGAAACTTTCTTCTATCTAAAAAAGAACCTCAACTTTTATTCTAATCACGAATATGTTTAAATATCCAAAAATCGTCATTAGTTTTACCAAAATTGTCAAAATTAGGCGCATCTTCATCTAAACCTTACATACATGTCAAATAGTTACAGTTTTTGGATGTCGATAACCTTGAAGAAATCGATGATAATTTTTTGAATGCGTAGATAGATTTGGGATTAGATACAAGTTTGAAATATTTGATCGAAAAAATCCGGGATAAAATTAAAATTAATTTGTTAAAGATCTTTTTACGAAATTAGGCCTAAACTTATAGGGGTTACATTTGAGAATAGGGGTTAAAAAGGGTATGTAGGCTGTGCATATTACCTACAACTACCATCAAGGAAGAGATCACTTTTGGAATCTCACCCTCTTATATTACTATTCTATTTTATATAATTTTTAATTGAAAAGACTTTCACCAACTTATTTTCTTGGTGACCGCCGCCCATCTTCTATATATCAAAGACTCGGCTTTTCCTATTTTCAAACGTTACATCTAAATTTCGAAACTTCCATTGAGCAGGGGACAATCACATGAGAGACTCAAAAGTCTTTGTTCTCTTCGGTAAATGACTGCCTGATACGTCACTGCCCTCTTAAACGGAAATCATCTTCCTCGACAACATTGCTCTTTTTTCTTTCCTTAGATTCTTGTTTTAGTGTATTGCATAATCTTCCTCGACAACATCACATGAAAATATATATCTAACTTGGCATTTGTTTATTTCACAAAAAATAAGTAATTTAAAAAATATTTTCCTAAAAATGGTTCATTATATCATTTACATATAAAATAAATGAAAAGGAAATATTTTCATCATCTATGAAATTGAATAAACATAAATTATTTTTCAATAATGAAAATATGGTTCATTGACTAATTATCTCGAATGATTATATTTAAGAAATTATTTTCTAAATTATCTTTTTTTCACCGAATAAATGTAACTTATATTGCTTTTATTGTCAAAATATGATTCAAGATCCCCGTTGAATCTTCCTCAACCGAGCCGTCTCTCTGAAAGGACAAGTCAACTAGGCTATCATTGCTATAGTACTAGGTGTGTCTTCTTCTTCTCTTTTATTTCATTATTTGACAATAATTTTTTTTTCAGTGCCAAGCAATAGATCTATGATCAAAAGAATGTATTCAGCTCCAAAGAATATGTCATTTGTCCAACCACAGCAGTTGCACAATCTTATTGTCGAAGTTCTCGAAACTATATATGAATTTGAAAAAAATCTAATCACGCACTTAGCATGAAATTTAGATACTTTTAAACACATGGCTACGTGGAAGGTACTATTTATGGAGGTTACATAGAAAAGAAATTTGCTTTTCTTTTTTTTAAGCATAAAATCAATCAGGCTAAATCTAGAAATCCCGCTTGTGGTATTTATTGTATAAACTACTTTTATCATTATTGATTTATATAGATATAATTCCTATACGACAACTATCCATATCAATGAAAATCTCACATTAAATAGGGAGCGTCTTGTCAAATATAATTCACAAGTAAATTACCCATGACCGAATGATCATCTTCTTCCATGGTTATCTAGAGTCATGACAAAATAGTATACCGCTAAATGATACGGGATGTGTTCGTAAGCAATCCGATGAAATTCGATAACGGAATTGAAAATTGAAATTCAAGCAACTTTGAAGATGAATTTAAATTCTCGTTACTCAATTTAAGAATGCTTGAGATACACATGAATAGACGGTGTAGTTACTTTAATCCGTTTAAATTAATTAGTGGCATGCTTCTGGATGGGTATAGATAAGCTGTCTTCGTATTTCGTCCAAATCCTATAATATAAAATAATTTTTTTTGGGGATGGATTATTAAACGAAGAGGATAATGATTATTGGCGCCTGGTTCTAAGGTTCATAATCGTTCGAGGGGCGGGGGAAAACCCAATAAACAAATCTTGCATTAACTCCAGAGAGAGAGAGAGAGAGAGAGAGAGATAGAGAGAGCTCTGGATTTCAGCGACTCTGGCCATGATGATGATTAGACGATGATCCTCCTCCTCCTCCTCATCATCATCATCATCTAAGCTCCTCTTCGCAATTCGAACGCCACTTGTTCGATAAGGAAAAATCCTTATTTTTATCGAAGTCGGGTTGGATTAGGGGCGAAGACTCGGAGTAGGAGTTGACTTTCGAGACGCTGTAGAGCAAAACGCTTCCTTTGCCTTAGCTATAACATGTTACGTGGGGAGTTCTCCCTGCTTCTTACTTTTTCTTGAATCTGCCGGATCTTGAATTTTCCCCACTAGCGTGTCCCTCTGTCTCTCTCTCTCTGCCCTCCTGACATTCGCCAAGTTTCCGTTTACCCTTCTTCGTCTTCGTCCACGATCTCGCGGAGTCGGTGCCAGTCGTCCTCATCACCGAGTTTTGAACCGGTCTCGGTCCTCCCCGAGGCCGCAGTTTTTTCGGGTCCCTCCTTTGCTAGGTCAATTTTCCTTTCACATTCGATAGCTCCGACTTGATACGCGTTTTCGTCGAATTTTTCGTCCTCCCCGTTTGCTCCCTTAGAGTTTCTGGGTAGTTAACCCTTTTGAATCTTCGTATTCCGTATTCAAAATTGGTACTTTCTTGCTCCCCAGATTCCTCAGGTCAGTTTCTTGGATGTTTCTCGTTCGGTTGGATTCAGAAGCGGCAATATATAGAGCTCTCGCTGTGGTCAAGTTTTGAGCAAGGACAAAAGTAGAGATGGGAAGCAAAGGGTCAAAGGCGAGGAGGGACTACGGTGGCTACGGGGGGTCGGCGAGCTCCGGGTGGTGCCAATACGGGCATTCCCAGGCGCCGCCGCCGTACGCTCAGCCGAGCCCGTGTTACACGCCTCAGCATCGTTATGCGCCGTCTCCAGCGCCTTCGTACGGTGGTGGCTATGGTTCGCAGACTCCGCAGCCGATGAAGAAGAGGCTGGACCGGAAGTATTCGAGGATCGCCGATAATTATCGCTCCTTGGACGAGGTTAGACTCTAAATCAGACCGCATTCTCTCCCTCTCTCTCGTTTGAACTGTGTTTTGTGCGTGTCTTTTGGGGCTCTGCTTTCGTGGAGGTCTGCGCACAAGTTTTCTGTGCTCGTTGTATTGTCGAGTGAAGCGTTAATTTTTTTTTTTTTTTTGGGTGAATGATCTGTTTGATGCTTCTACACTGGCCATTGAAATTCAGTTTATTTTCGGTCGTAACTATCGTAAATAATTAAAAATCTGCATATAATTCACGATGAAATTGGTGTTAGGAAGCATGACGCTTGCAGATTACGAAACTAAGAACTTTGATTAGCAACGAAAAAGGCCATAGCAGGTAAATCTTCGAGAGAGGTCATATTTTCCGAGATCATTTTGCTAGGGAGGCCCTTAAGTTACAGGGCTAGTGGGTTGCTTCCGTATTCTGCCAGGAACTTGAGATTGCAAACTCGGGATGGGATGAGAGGTTTCTTGCTAACTATACTGCAGCCATCAATGTTTTTGCTAATATTTTGTGTGGAGAGGATTCGGGAGTTCATATTCGCGGATTATCCATGTGGCAGCATTCAGACCCGATATTTGGACTGCTGGTTAATCTTTATTACTCCGTGTGCAAGCTATGCCTTGCTTTACAAGTCTCTGATGTTGTGATGTTAATTTGATCATGGTTCAATCACAGGTTACTGCTGCCCTCGCCCAAGCTGGCCTCGAGTCCTCTAATCTGATCGTCGGTATTGATTTCACGAAGAGCAATGAGTGGACAGGTCTTTTTTCCTGCTTAGTCCAATTGAAATTTTTAATCAGTTTCGAGTCTGGTGGGCTAACACCCTTCTTTCGAACATCAGGTGCCAGGTCGTTCCACCGGCGGAGCTTGCACCATATTGGAGATGGTAGAAACCCTTATGAACAGGCAATATCGATCATTGGAAAGACACTATCTGCTTTTGATGAGGACAACTTGATCCCCTGCTATGGATTTGGAGATGGTAATTTTTTTCGGGGCTTGTGCTTAGTTTTTCCTGTGTGTACTTGAATATGTTTCGGCATGTACTTAGCTTGACATGCTTGCAGCGTCGACGCACGATCAAGATGTATTCAGTTTCTATCCAGATGATAGATTCTGCAATGGATTTGAAGAGGTTCTGGCACGGTATAGAGAAATTGTTCCCCAGCTTAAGCTTGCAGGTGCTCTTTGGTTTACCATGACAGAACCGATATACGTTTATATATTGGTCAATTGATCTCCAGTTTGCTCATGGCTTTCTATTTCTGTTCTTGCTATAGGACCCACATCTTTTGCACCCGTCATCGAGATGGCCATGACAATTGTCCAGCAAAGCGGCGGGCAATATCATGTCTTGCTGATAATTGCCGATGGACAGGTAAAGGCTTAACACAAACGTCTGCTTTTTGTGGTTCGATCAAATTGAGCCACATCATGTTAGACAGAAGGAAGGATTGGCTTGGTTATCTTATATGGCTATTGATCCTTTTATTGTCTGTTTAGTAAGAAATATATCATGTGAATTCAAGTGACAGCTTACTGCTTAGGCTTTTCAACCAAGCTATCGCTTAAGATTCCTAAAGATTTCTTGTTTGCGTTTGGCTAATGTTTATGCATGGTTGTCTAGGTGACGAGAAGTGTCGACACGCAGAATGGGCATCTCAGTCCACAAGAGCAAATGACTGTTGATGCAATAGTTAGAGCAAGGTAAACAGAAAAAGTCCTAGCTCTTAAGCTTGTCCTTGATTTCAGATACGTTGATCCGCTCTTCTTATTGACTCTCTCCTGGAACGTAATGTGCATGTGCTTGCTGATCCTTTGCAGTGAGTACCCTTTATCTATAATTCTAGTCGGGGTTGGAGATGGCCCGTGGGATATGATGAGGGAATTCGATGACAACATTCCTGCGCGTGCCTTCGATAACTTCCAGGTAGAGAGACATTGATCGTGAAGTAGCTTTTTATATCTGTGCTGTTCAAGCTATTGCTGCACATTCAACTCATACTTATCACGGGAAAAAAAACTTCTTGATGTATTGCTAGTTTGTCAACTTCACCGAGATCATGTCGAAGAATGTGGATCCACAGAGAAAGCAGACGGAGTTTGCCTTAGCAGCCTTGATGGAGATACCTTCTCAGTACAGGGCGACTCTTGAGCTGGGCTTACTAGGGTACCCCTTTTTTTTTTTCGTGGTCCATGTGTTTCACTTCTATTTATTTCTTTGTATGTGATGTTCTTCTTTTTGCTGTGTGAGCTTTTATTTACCCTTTCCTTTTTGGGCTTTGGCACGACAGGTGCCAAACACTGGACGCTCCAGAGAGAATACCTGTTCCTCCACCTGCTTATGTTAGACCTCCAGTGAGCAGCTCGAAGACGTACTACCACTCAAGCAGTTTTCAGCCAGACACTACTTACGGCGGCTATATTCAGACCCCGGGTGCCGACACTACTTATGGCGGCTATACCCAGACCCCGAGTGTGCCTACTTCCAGCTATCGGAACGAAAATAATGTAAGCAAGCTTTTCCCTTTATTTGAATTCATTTGCATCAAAGATAATCTGGAATGCGTTTGGTAAATCAGGACATGTAGTCATCTCTAGTAAATAACTGGCAATGGAACATAAGTAGATAATGCTTCGCTTTGCTTTCACTTGTTGACTCTAAATGAAATGATGGTCGTTTTTTCTCTCTTCTTCTTTTGCAGGCTTGTCCAATTTGTTTTACTAATCCAAAGGACATGGCTTTCGGCTGCGGTCACCAGGTAGTTAGTGGAACCCCTTTCAATTCCCTTGTGATTCCATCTCAGCCCTATCTGACATTGGTTGGGCATGTTTAGTAGTTTACATGATCACTGTCATTTCCTTGATTGCGCAGACGTGTTGTGAGTGCGGTGACGGCCTTGAACTGTGCCCCATTTGCCGGAGTGCTATTCACACCAGGATAAAGCTCTATTGACGCGCACTTGGTAGCTTCACCAATGTCGCCAAGACTTTCTAGTCCAAGTACGTGCCCCTAAGGGAAGGCAGCGGCCCATCCTCATTGAGAAAGGGACTGCTGATTATTTCTCAGTAGGGGGAAGAAATTTTGAACCGTCAGTTTATGTACCTAGGTTCGTCAAAGGGCTGTTAGGTTTTGATTATCTTCGAGTTAATGCTTGGGCGATTGAGAACGCCTGCGTAGGGAATTTAGTCGTGCGAGGCAGATGTAAATGTGAAGATGCTGGTCCATCATTCTTTCATTTTTTTCCTCCCGTTTGGCGCATTCTCAGGTCCATTTCCAAATACTAAACTCTGTTTCTCTTAGCTCTGTTCTGTCGAGAGAGATCTAATGTTTCTCCGCATGTACTTATGATGTTACTCCATATAAAGCCTAGTTTGATGCACTTGCTACTTCTGCAATTCGGGTGGGAAGGAGGGATCTGATGGTGTGCGCGCGCCAAAGTGGGATAGTCTCCCTGTTTGGTTTGAGCTGCTTCCGATAGTCTTCGATTCATACCAGGTTTGGCCACCAAACAGCTTACCCACAATTCGTCCGGATGCTGCTAGCAAGCCATCCTTCATGCGATTTTCATTGGCAATGCCTTGAATAACACGTCCCATCCTTCCTCAAGCCCAATCGACCGTCAGTCCTGGCTTTGAGAGCCGGTGTCCGGTGTCTTGCGTGCGAGTTTCTTTCGCCCGTGCATCAACCCGTGGGAAACCTCTGCATAGCTTCTTCACCTTGATACAGGTTTCGAGCGGTAGCTTAGAAAGATTGCTCGGTGAAAACCGGACGGGAGAGCAGAGAGGATCGTGCTCAAGTTACTAGTCCCGCTGGGGCGTATGTGGAACTCACGGGCACGAGTGGTGGTCGCATGATGGTTCGATCGCTCGAATCTGGTTTTCCTCACCTGAAGTTGAATCTGTTTTTCTTTCTTTTTGCCCGAAGAAGTTGAGCTTCATTTGCTTCCCTTTTCTTTCCTGGCTAAATTGCAATTTTACTTATCAGGGATCTTCTTCAATTCTGCTTCGTAAGATTCTTGTCCTTCTTTCAGTTTTGCTTCATCAGGGTTCTAGTTCAATTTAGTTTCATTGGTTTCGTCTTTTTCTTCTTCAACTTGAGCCAATCTTTGTATGAAAAAGGGCAAAAAAAAAGAACAGGTCTTCAAATTTTTAACTCGTTAACTCCACATGCAACGAACTAGGTAACCGGCGGAACATTTTGAAGACTCTATTGGACAAGAAATAAAAGAAACGATTTTGATTTTTGAGCAAACTGATTGCAAGTTGCTCACCTTAGCATTTACACGTGACAATTGATGGAATGATAATATTAAATCATGATTTAAAAGCTACACCTAAGTTTGTGAATTTCCAATTTTGTTACTCCTGAAAAAAAAAACATTGATATTGGTTATGCTTTTATCAATTCTGGATACCTAAATTCTCGTGTTGCCTATTCCAAACCCGATAATCCTCCTCTCATTTTCCCAAAATGGCTCTTGTGGAAGGTAAGGCACAAGGGTGATCATCGCTCATTCTTATTTTACCATCTCCCTCTCATGACCACTCATCCCACTTTCTTCTCCTAATTTGCACACATTCAAAAAACCGGGCTCATTTAAGCTCTAGAGACGCAATGTAGATGGAAAAAAATGTCAGCAATCTAATCATCATATAGCAATCGACATTTTCGAAGTCGATGGATCCGAGTCTAGACCATGGAGTTATGAAGAAAATCTGTGCATTATCTTGACAATATAATGTCGAACTGCACACAAAACATCAAAATCTAGCCTGCGTTGTCAAGTGGACTCTTCTAAGTCCAGCACATTTTCATAATTTTTCCAGGATAACTAAGGTATAACTTGTGCAAGTAATTTAGATGAAGTTGACATGATCACTCATTCTTATGCATAATGCAATCAATCAAGGCGTGTGAAAATACGAATAAAAAAAAGTTGTTCTATTAAATGAAGAGGATACTTAAAATGAACCATCATGTTGCACGAGCCACAACAAAATAAGCTCTTAATTGAACAAATAAATTTGAATTGATCATAAGGCGTGTTTGTTGGACTAAAATAATTTTAAGTTTTCCAAAATTGATACGTTTGTAACAAATTTACTTCAAATTAATTTTTTATCACCAAAAATCCCAAACTAATACGCTTTGACAAATTTAGCTTAAACTAATTCTTTAATTAAAAAAATCTCAAACTAATATATTTGTGATAATTTTACCCTTCATCACTTTCAATTTTGTTTTGCTTTTTTTTTTTTTTTTCGTAAAAGCATTTCATTCATTCATTCATCAGTAGAAGTGCTACAAGCAACATTAAGAGAAAATTCTGAAGATAAAATGTCCCACGGAGGTTTGGGGGATGAAGATTTCCACCCTAGAGGAAGAGTCTTTGTGTATTGTGCTTTCGCAATCCAATCGGCTGTTTGGTTGGACTCACGCGGGATATGCGTAATTCTTTTTAAAGGTAGTTTGGCTAGGACGTTTTCCTTCTTCCATTAAATTGTGCAAGGCCCATGGACTTTTTTCTCGGCCCATAATCATCTCAACGGCTGTGGAACTATCACTTTCATATTTGTACTTGCATTTCTATTGCCCCTTTTCCTTCACGTGCTGTACGTGTTTTTGTTCCAGAAACTGAACTCCTTGCACAAGCGCTAGGGTTTCAGCTTGAAGGGAAATACTTGCCCAGATTTTCTGCCGTGAAACCATCAACTAAAAGACCTCTTGCATCGCGTAAAATTCCTGTGATTGAGCTCGGTTTGTATGGATTTATCCATGAGCAGTCAATGTTCAAGGTTTGGAATCCTTCAGCCGGTGGGTGCCAACGAGTCGGTGAGTTTTCGCATCTGGGTTCCTTCGGTTGTTTCATCTGAATCCAAGTTCCAACAGCTGAAGTTCTTTACTTTCAGTTGAGTTGGATTAATATCGCAGGAAATCACAAATTGATGCACTTTTCATAAAATAGTGGATAAAATCCTGAATTGGTATATTTAACTTAGCAATTTAATATTAAAATTTAATGGATGAGAAATTTATTCTAGATATATTAATTTGAAGCGATTTAAGATAAACTTATCATAAGTATATAAGTAGAATTTTTCGTGGTATTACTATTAATCATCTTTTAAACTACGCTACAAATTTGAAACGTGCCTCGCCCCCAGGAAGCCCGCCTGTGCGGCGTCGTCTTCGACATGGACGGGACCCTCACCGTCCCGGTCATCGACTCCGCCGCCATGCACGGGGCCGTGCTCAGGGACGACGGTGAGTATCGGAGGGTCCGGGCGGAGAGCCCCGCCGGGATCGACGACGCGCTGCGCCACGTCGGGGGCTGGACGAGCCCCGAGGGGCAGAGGACGGCCTACGAGGTCGTCGCCGGTTACGAGCGCCAGGGGCTCCATCGTCTCCAGATAATGCCCGGTCGGTGAAGAAGCTATGCCCTTTTTTTTGGGAAGTGGGCATGTTTTTATTGGCTTGATGGAGAATTGTGGGACCTTGAAAGAGCTGTAGTTGATGATTCTGTTGGTTCTTTTTCCTCTTCGTGTTAGTTCTGTTTTAGGATGATACGAATTTTTTGTAGGGAATTAGTCATCCGTGATACTGGTTTTTTGGGTCCTTTTTTTTTTCTTCTTTAATATCTTTTGATAGTTTTTGGGGTCTGTTTGATCGCTGAGACGATGCAGGGTTGTCGTGTGTGAATTCCTGATAGGAGAAGTTGAGGGCTTCATGATAGCTCTCAGTCTTTAGTCATCCTTTGGCGTGTGAGTTCTGCGGTTCCATCTGTGGGATAATGGGTTTGTTTAGGCAAAAAAAAATTTGCAGGCTTTCTTTCTCTCGAAGAGATTGATGAACCTGAGTACGGCCGAAAGCTGTGAAGCAAGAATCGGGGAAAGCAAAGAAATTGAAGAAAAATAAGAATGGTAATGAACGAGGCAGTGTAGATCATGGGGTTGGAGCTGAGACTACGAGCAATTTGGAGGAGGAGCAGCAGCAGCAGGAGAATGTGATGAGTGAAAGAAATCAGCAAAAGAAGAAGAAACAAAAGAAAGGGACCAAGAAAGTTGATGAATCGCCTGCAGGTTGGTGTTCTATTAGTGTTCTATTCTACATTTTGGGTTGAATGGGGTTAGCTTCCATTAATACATGTGGCAGTCTAATTCTTTCTGGTTGATGAAAATGGCCATTAGACTAGTCTGAACAGTATTAGTGAGCTAGGAGAGAGCCCATCTATTCATTGCTGTGATGTATTTGTGTAAATGTGATCAATTGTCTGAAATGTTGATCACACTATTACTCAATGAAGTGGATGATGCTGAAGTCGACCTTGTTGATGATGCTGAGTTCTATGCATGGAATGATTTGAGGTTGCATCCTCTAATTATGAAAGCAACACAGAGACTTGGGTTCAAGGAACCAACACCAATACAGAAAGCTTGCATTCTTGCTGCTGCTCACCGAGGAAAGGTTGGTTAAAGATTTTAAAGTTTTATGTTAACTGTTAAGCACAAAACTAATCCTAAGGTGTTCCTTTTATTGTCGATTTAGTAGGATGTTATAGGTGCTGCAGAGACAGGGTCTAGGAAAATACTTGCTTTTAGCTTACCGATTCTGCAAAGGCTTCTTGAGGAAAGAGAAAAATCAACAAAGATGCATGAAGAAAAAGGAGAGGAAGCAGAAAAGTATGCTCCAAAAGGTGTTTTACAGCCCCTTATTATTACACCTACTAGGGAACTCGCACTTCAGGTGGAAGTTTGCCGCATCTGTGTTGCTCAATCCATTTTTCCCGAGATGAAGCCATAGCATTTGAAGCAACGAGGCATACTAGTTATAGTACGTTTCTTTTTTGTTTTCGTGCCTACATAAATGAATAGTGAGCTATAACTCTTCTCACTTAGAATAATGCGACAACAAGAGCATGGAGTTTTATAGTTTAGTTAACAGCGATTAGGTTGATGAATGTACACTTTTACTTTTGGACCATTGCCATACTCATCTTCCCTTGGATGTTTAAGTTTTTGACTTCAACCCTTCTCTAATATGTTGTGGAAGTTTCGAGAAAATGCATCTTTAGAGTAAACTGACATTTCTACCTTATGATGCAAGAAAACATCATCTGCAATTTTTGTTTAAGATGGAGTTAACATCCTCTAAGCCTTATGCCGTGAGATGATCGAGAATGACCTTTTCATGTCGCAACAATGAGTATCCAAAAAACCAAGCCTGACAGACAAATCTCTCATAGCTGCTATTAAGTCTGTTAGATCTGCTTTATTGATGAATTGGAATTCACCTCTTCTGTCAATAAGCAAAAGAAAAGAAAAATGGAAGCTTACTTAAGAAACAAACCCTATAGTTGAATGTTTATCAATTTAAAAAGTAGAACTAGACTACTAGCGAATAATAAATAAAGACTTATTTGCTATAATATAGTTTACATCCTTAATTTTTTGGAATGGAGAGACTACGTACTGTGGAATGATAGTTTTGGAAGAGGTAATCGTATTGTGTGTGAACTAAAATGAGTAGTAGTCTATTGATCCGTGATCAAATAAAATTGTTGGAAGAGCATGTGCCACTGCCTCCGCCAGCCAGGCCGGTTCTAGTTATAAAGTTATATTTAAATTGAAGCATGCTAATCCAAAGTCGTTGTGGAAGATGAATATGTGCATACTCTGTGTGTGTGTGTGTGTGTGGAATCCATGGAGCAAAGAATTAGAGTAAACAAATGTAGGACGTGCTAGCCAAAAAATGTCATGCTAGAATTTGTTGAGACACGGAGTATCTGCTTGTGGATTTTGAGTTTTTTTCTTTTTTC
The DNA here is from genome assembly GCA_014182715.1 of Eucalyptus cloeziana. Classification (NCBI taxonomy): domain Eukaryota; kingdom Viridiplantae; phylum Streptophyta; class Magnoliopsida; order Myrtales; family Myrtaceae; genus Eucalyptus; species Eucalyptus cloeziana. The sequence goes on along the minus strand of CM024641.1, from coordinate 24,249,878 downwards.
TGGACACTCCATGTTGCATGAAGGCTGCATCAAGACAATCAAGAGAATTTCTCGATTAGATGTCTTTTTACTTTTTGATACTTCTGATAATCATACATATCATGATCTATTTTCCAGGTCACCGACCATCTCAAGGAATTTGCCAAGGATGCAAGAATCAGGATGTCAACAGAAAAACAGGAGAGACTTTTAGAAGGCCTGAGATTGTTGTTGGAACTCCTGGGAGATTATGGGAACTTATGTTAGGAGGAGAAATCCATCTCGTGGAGGTTAGCTTGGAAGTCTATTCTCCATAGAATTTCTATTTTCGTGCAATTGTTGCCTCATCGATAATGCATTTTCCTGTATAATTTGTGTCCATTTTACTTTTATCAACATGAATAGTGCTGTATTGCACATGCTTATTTGCATCATCAAGATCCTAGATATATCGTGCTTCTGTATTTTCCTGTCTAAAGACCTAAACTAATCATGATAGTTTTTGGCAAATAAGGACTTGCTCAATTGTTAATAGATATTGAAGAAACATATTGTGAATTTGTTGTCAAATACTTATAGGAAGGGACGTGATGGATATAAGGGCCTAAAGTATGAGCTCAATTTTAATCAGATAAAAACTTCTGGTTGAATCTTTTCAACTCACCCCCTCTCTGTACCGTCATCTTTTGTTTCGTTTCATTTTTTTTTTCAACAAGACTTTTTTTGTCTATATATTACTGTTGTTGAATTTGTGCTTTTGATTTTACAGTTACATTCCTTGTCCTTCTTTGTGTTGGATGAGGCTGATCGGATGATAGAAGATGGGCATTTCTGCGAGTTGCAGTCAATTAGTGACATGTTTCCAACAACTAATAGTTCTGTTGAGGAAAGATCTCAAGGCATGCAAAATATAACATCCAGAGGAAGAAAAGACAAACTTTTGTTTTTTCTGCAACTATTGCTCTATCTTCTGATTTTCGTAAGAAGTTGAAGTGGAGTATTGTCAGATCAAAGCAATCAACAAGCGGTGGATTGAACTCTATAGAGACTCTTTCTGAGCGAGCTGGAATGCGGGAAGACACTGCTATAATTGATTTGACAAATTCCTCAATTTTGGCAAATAAGCTAGAGGAGTCATTTATTGAGTAAGCATTCTGCTGGTCTTTAAATTATATATGTGCGCTCGCGTTGTGTGTGTCTGTTGGTGTTTTTTGGGGGTTATTAAAACTTGTCAGTTCACCTTCTACAATTAAAGTTCAGGTGGCTTTTAATTATCTGTTTATTCCTCTGGTGCCTAGAGAAGTTTTGTCAATTAAGTTTACTTTTTAAGTAAGTTTGCTTCTATTTTTTACCAATCAAAAAAGGTTCAAACAAAAGAAAGCCTTGACTGAGCCTGTGCTGGATGCTTTGATGAAAAATGAGGTCTTGAAGTAGTGAAATTTTTGGATAATTACTTGTATGAAATATCATTTTTCATATGGTCAGAGAATATTGGAGGAGGGTCTTTAGGGATACATAGAGGTGATGAAATTGCAGATTAGTTTGACTTAGGTTTTGTATCTTTTAGGCTAATGCCTTTTGATTAGATTTGGTAGAGCTCTTTACTTGTGGATAACTTTACCTCTGCATTGTAAAAGTTCTATTGGATTGTTGTGAGCTAGTGCTGAACTTTTTTCAACATATTTTTCTTTGAAGAGCACTCAGAAATGACATGTGGTACTTAGTGATTGGTTGAGTAATTGCTGATGCATTCTTCTAGAGCACCTAGTGAGTTTTCTAGTGTCCATGCCCAGAAGTGTCCAACACTTAACATTCTTCGGCTTGTTAATGCTTAGTTGTTAGTAAGTTGTCATTGCAAATTCCCCAAAATCGATCGATACTCAAACAATTGAATATCGAAAAGTGAAAAGCGAAAAGTGGAAAATGTGCCCGGGAAACATGTTACATTGATCAAAGGCATGTCATGGAGTCGGAATTCTATGAAGCCCTGGAGTCTGTTCGTCGAGAGAGCGTGTACTATTTCAAAGGGGGAAATAGAAAAAAAAAACATATTTCTCTTTTTGAAAACTCAACTGTTTAGATATCTCCATTTTTACTTTTATATATATATATATATATATATATATATATATATATATATTACAGTAACTACACTCTTTTATAGGCTCTTCACTTACGGGCTGGGTTTTGGCCCAACATGGGTGGACGGGCTTAAGTTGGCCCATCAAATATAAAAACCCATCATCTCCCACTTGTATATGGTGGGCCGAACAGAACTCTTTTTACCTCTCTACAATATTCATATCAGTAAATAATTCGTGCGACCAGCATACTTTGAGACAACTCATTATAAGATTTGACTTTTACAAGAAATCTCATGGTCAGACCATGAAACAACACCTAAGAAAGATGTCAAACATGATTAATGAGCTGAAGAATGTCTGATTGATGAGCAGCAAGTGCAAGCAGTGCTCGTTGGGAGCATATGAAAGTGCACTTGATTCACAACGAGATTATTAAAACCTTTGAGGATGCAGTGCGCTTTCTTGAGCTAGAAGAGGATCGCCTCCTAGCGGCTAAACTGGGAACTAATATTTATTATGCTGGTTTTAGCTCATAAGGGGTTTCGAGCTCCAAGACGTTGTCAAGGAGTAAAGTGTCCAACATGAAGAAGTTCTTTAGGAAAGAAACTAAAAGTTGACCAATATGAAAGATGAAAGTGTCTTTGAATGAATAAGTTGTCAATGGTGAAGTGTTGTAATTGTGACAATAATGGTCATCATGCTCACGATTGTCACGAGCCAAATAAGGTAGACATCCTTTGTACTCTTAAGAACTTTGCTTATGTATCAAGTTATGTATTCTTAATTGAATCTAATCTTTTGTGGACGGTAGATTCAGGAGCAACAAACCATGTAGCGAATGATAAAAAATTCTTCGTGGAATTTCGACGAATACTGCTGGAATTAAATGGATATATGTAGGAAACAACTCTAGAGTTGAAGTAAAAGAGATTGACACATGCCAATTAAGCATACGTGATTGACGCATCTTGTTCCTACATGATATATTATATGCTCCGGAGATTCGTTGGAATTTAGTGTCTATTTTAGTATTAATAAAACCTGGTTTTAGTTTGAACTTCTATAATAATATTGTAGATTTGTATTTGAATACAAACTACTATGGTTGTGATTATTTTCTGGATGGTTTTATTGTATTGAATGTTGACTATGATAATGTCAATGTTTGTTATTCCCTCTTCTCGTTTTTTAATTCATATGATAATGATGTGAATGTGTGTCATATTAGACTTGGTCATATTTGCCAACAACGTATGAATAGACTAGCAAAAAATGGTTTGTTAGGCAATATCGAAAAAATCGATTTGTTCATATGTGAGCATTGCCTAGAAGGGAAAACGACAATGAAACTATTTCGAAAAGGTAAAAGAGCTAAATTTCCTCTAAAATTAATCCATTTTAACATCAGTGGTCCAATGAATATGAGAGGAAGGCATGAGGCTGTGTATTTCATCACGTTTATAGATGATTATACTCGATCAAGACATGTCTATTTGATTTATCATAAATCTGAAATATTAAGTTGTTTCAAAAAGTTTATGAGCTTGGTAGAAAATCAATTAAATAAAAAAAATAAAAGTGAGATTCGATCAAAGTCAAGAATATTTATTAGGTGAGTTCATAAATTTATATGACGAAAAAGGAATAGAAAGACAATTGTTTATTTCCTATACTCTTCAACAAAATGGTGTTGCGGAAAAAAGAAACAGAACTTTACTGAAAATGGTTAAATCCATGATGGCGCATGCTAACTGCTGTCTATATACTTAACCGTGTGTCTTCCAAATCAGTTACTCCACTTCATATGAGTTATGGACATGTAGAAAATCGGATTTAAGTTTTCTTAAACTGTGGGGTTGTGCTGCCTATACTCATGAGCTCTCTTACAAGTATGAGAACTTAGGTCCTAGAGGCAAGAAGAGTATTTTCATAATATACTCAGAACACTCGATAGGGTATGTGTTTATAGGTGAGCATGAAAGTGTGAGTATAACTAAATTCAAATTACTGGATGTCACATTCTTAGAGAATGAATTTCCTAAGAATGACGAAATAGGTAAGGATTACACCTAATTTGAAACTTTATATCAAGATAATGAATTTAATAGAGTTTATCCAAATGGGAGTGACATGAGAAGTGAGGAATTAAATTTGACTCATTCTCAATTACAATCACATGATAAGATGATATTGTCATTATCTAATTCGACTGGGAGTATGATAGGGAATGATGTGTAAAGTGTACAATATCCCGTACGGTGAACAAGTCACAAAAGTATTCCTTGTCGATATTTTGACATTGAAGGAGAAACTTTTATGGTTGCTCCGCAAGATGAAGATGAGCCAAGAAATGTAAATGAGGCTCTAAATTGCCCTAGTATGGAAAAATTGATGCATGCAATGGAAAAGAAAATGGAATCAATGAAATCAAACTATGTTTAGGAATTTGTTGATCTTCCAAAAGAACGCAAAGCCATTAGGAACAAGTGGGTTCTCAAAATAAAGCGTAAAGTTGATGGCTCACTAGAAATACATAAATCTCGTCTTGTGACGAAGGGGTATAATCAACATGAATGAATTGATTGTGAAGAAACATTTTTTCTTGTAGTGAGATTTATCTCGATTCGCATTATTCCGACCATAGTAGCAAGTATGTATCTTGAGTTACATCAAATGGATGTAATGACTGCTTTTCTCAATGGAAAATTAGAAGAATAAATATATATAGAATAACCCGTTGGTTTCATTTTGAAAGGCTAATAATAAAAAGTATGTCGACTTTTGAGATCGATATATGGCCTTAAGCAATCGTTGAGACAATGGTATATACGTTTTCATAATACCATAATGGCATATGATTTTACAATGATTGATGATGATTATTATGTATATATCAAAAGATCCAAAGATCAATTTGTGATCATATCATTATATGTTGATGATATACTGATTGCTGGAAGCAATATGTAATTTGTTAATACTGTCAAGAATTGATTATCTTCCAACTTTGAGATGAAAGACATGGGTGGGGTTGCATACATTCTTGGAGTTAAGATTTAAATGGATCGTTTGAAGATATCCTTATCTCCTTCACAAGAAACATACATAAATAAGATTTATACTACGTATGCATGAGACAACCAATTAGAGTGACAAAAATTTTGATCTCAACTTTTATGCCGTGTGAGACTCTTGAGAAAAAGAATTCCTCAATTAAGTGCTCTCATGATTCTTACTTATTCTCAAGATTTCTATTCAATTGCTATTTTAGAATGTTGCCAATGATCATGAATTAATTCGATCTAATGGGACATTTATTGGAAAAGCAAGTTGAATTGAAATTGAGAGTTTCAAGAAAAAAAGAAGATCGAGTTTGAAAAATCATATTCTTGTTTTTGTATTCACTGGTCCACAAATTATGATTGTTTTTGGGATAATCATAATTGTGAATACATTATATCATTGTTAAAAAAAGATCAAGAGAGATATAAATGTGATCGATCGATCTAAGGTATTGTATATTATATCTACTAAAAAATGTGATGCCTATTATGAGCTATTATATATTCTTAATAGATGTATGGCAATGAGTTTTCAAAGTATGTTAGGTCGCACGGATTATTTACTGGTATAATTGTTGCAGAGAGGTAAAGAGAGTTCTGTTCGGCCCACCATGTGTGAGTGGGAGATGATGGGTTTTTATATTTGATGGGCTATCCGCTCATATTGGGCCAAAACCCAGCTCGTAAGTGAAGAACCCATAAAAGAGTGTAGTTACTATAATATATTTAAAAAAAAGGTAAAAAGGGGGATATTTGTATAGTTGCGTTTTTAGAAGAGAAATACGTTTCTCTCTTTTCCCCCTTGAAACAGTACACGCTCTCTCAATAAACGGACTCAAGGGCTTCAAAGAATTCCTCAAAATCGCGACGGTATTTAATCTGTGGCAATTAAGGTATGTTCGACTCCGTGATATGCCTTCATCGATGTTACATGTTTTTCCAAGCACGTTTTCCGTTTTCGTTTTCGGTATTCGATTGTTCAAATGTCGGATTGTTTTTAGGAATATGTTTCCCTACATTGGTGTCTAAACAATGTTAGGGAAACGGATTCCCAAAAATTGATCCGATACTCAAACTTGTGAGAATATTCAGTACCTAAGAGACTTGGCGTTAAACTTAAAATGTGACCCTGTTACTCAGTTTCCTTGGAAAAAGATGGCAATAATGCTAGTTCTATGGCATGCTCTTTGTCTTGGTCATTTCGCATCGATTATAGTACCTTTTTAGAGGATTCTTCGCAAGTGGTTTTAAAAGTGCTTTTAAGTTCAAGGTTTGTGATTTACAACATTTTTAATTGGTCTGACTCATGTGATACTTAGGTCTCGAAGTTGACACCACATTTTACTCTTTGTCCCTCGGGATTTTGGCAACATTGTAGTAAATTTGAGATTTTTTGGCGATAAATGTGGCATGAGTGCATTGGTTCAGAATAGATGTGGCATCGGTATATTGATTTAAGAATTTTTGCAATACAAAAGTTAATTTAAGGATATATGGCACTAGTGTATCAATTGGGGTCTTTAGTAGTATTAACTCTTTCGTTTAATTATGTATTTATTGTATTTCCTCACGGCTCATGACTTCATGCTTTTGATGTAATTAGAGAAGGGGAAACACTCCATGCATGTAAGGTTATTTGATGACTGACCTAGAGATAATGATTCACTCATATTATTTTAGAGTTGCATAAGGTTCTTTTTTGCTTGTTTGAGCACCTACATTATTCTAAAAATGTTTTCCTTGTGAAATTTATTTTGTTTTCTCAAGTAAAGGCTGAGACGTTTTACTTGTAAAAGCACTACATGAAAAAAACTTAAAATGGACCTTAAATATGTTTTGCTCTTTTTAGTTGCAGCATGACATTGCCCATCTTACACCAGTAATCGGTGATTTTTAAAATGATTTTGAGTTCGAATGATTTTTCCGAGTGAACTCGAAGCGTAGCATAAGTATGTGACATATGAAATATATCAAGGTTTTGAAGAGAGGAAGGATCACACTTATAATAATGTTAAATGAGTAAAAGTTTGACAGACTTTTTTGTGTAATTGTGAGGGGTTTTCTCACAACTCATGTGATTATAAAAAAATTATGAGACTTGAAGTAAAATAAGGTTCTTCAGCTTGTGTTATTTTTGAAGATGAGAATGATGTCTATAAAGTCATATAATATGTTCCTTAGCATATCATGCATTTACATCGGAAAATTAGAAGCACTTGCTAAGATTAGGGATGATCAATTTCTGATCTACAACTGAGGAGTGATCTTGTGCCTCTTGGTTTCAAAATTGGAACTAGAAACTAAAGGCATGTGACGACTCTTAGGGTGCCATGCCTAGCCTAGTTGGGCCGTGTCGTGGAATGTGTGGCATGACAACACAAGGCACATTTGCCACATATCATGTACTGCCACTTGGCGCGTCTGCCATATGGCATGCGAGAAGTGAAATCGACATAGTCTATGGATTTCACGTGGGTGATGCTCGATGCAATTTATATTTATATGAAATTATTTAGTAATTTTCTAGTTCTTTCAAATTTGAATGAAAAGCCTTCTTGAACCTTAGCCAAAAACCCTTCTACAAAATGTGTATAGTACATGAAGGGGCCATGCACTGCTAGGAAAAAAGAGTGTGGCCGAAGTGCATAATGGGGCTAGGCTCAAATGGGTAAATTTCAATTATTTAACGAATTAAGAGCCCAATTCAAATCAAATTCACATCATCACCTAGGTTTAAATTCAATGAGTTAATCGTCATTTCTCACTGTCACGTCGGAGTTGAAATCCTAGATCACGGTGCCTCTAGTTGCTATATGTGATTAGATGCAGCAAAAATATGTGAATGCTAGATCTTGCAAGGTCGATATCTTTTTCTTTTGGGTAGGATTCAAATTCTATCATTATTGACGATGCAAAAATGCAACGACTTTCTCAGTGTTAAGTACTTCAACTTGGAAGTTTGGATGCAAGGCATGCATAAGACGTGCACGATGGCTACCGGTTTAGCAATGTAATTCGGATGAGAGCTCGAGGAATGAGCTTTACGTTCGTAAACAAAATGTGGATGACTAATACAAGTATGCTGCATCACTCTTAATTATACGTTCAAATTGGAGTTGATTTTGCAAAAACCTATACGACTGTCGTTGGTTGGCAAGTCAATATCAACACATACAATTGCAACTGCTAGTACTACACTGATTTTGTGTCGATGATCAGGTGCTATATATAGGTTCGTGCAAAAAGGTGTGGAAATTGTTCACGTATCAAACCGCGATGTCCTCGTCGTCCTCTGCAGCATCGATTATGACAGAGACCTTTCAGTTCTTCGAAACCGACTGGTCACCCTCTCTTTCGTGAAGATATCGGTGTTCGAGATGCTTTGGTGCAGATTCACCAGTGGCGAGGCATGGCGATCCGGAGGCCCCAACGATGTGTGCAGTGTAGTGTCGAACAATGATGTGATAAGCCGATCCGTGTTCTTGCTAGAACAAGGCCATCCTTTGTCAAGTGAGCAAGTTCAGTACCAAGGATTGTTCAACTAGGATTGGTCTGGCATTTGATACTTGAGCTACCTGTGTAGAATCTCGGTCCTTCAGTTGCCCTTTCACGGTATAAAATCTTTCAACTTTGGAGTACTTGCATACAGAAGTCGAGTTCAACAAACTGAGCCTTGACATAATCAAGAAATAATTTGGGGGTTTATATGAGAAACTTGAAAAATATTCATTGCTTTGTGACTGCCATATCAGCAGCTGATGTGGCGTGCATTTATTTACTCTGAGCCAATTAGAAATTGGCACGATATACTGACATGGACTTAGAATAAAAAAAAACAAGTAAAAATCTCTATCCACCTCTCTCTACCTCCCCCATCTGCCACTACAGCCACCTTAATCCCACAATGGCACCTCCCTATGCCATCGCTACTGGCAGACTTGCCATGGACCTTGCCGTCAAGGCTTGCGGCCGCTAGATTTTGAAGGGATGCAATTTCCGCATTATGGATTGCTTGATTTTAAACTTTTGTAAAATATTCAATTCGAAATATTCAAACCTCCGAAATCAACAATTGACGTTGGATTTGGTTTCGTTTAACGGGCTCAAATTCGAAACATATTTTAGCAATAAATTTACATTGTCCACCTTCAAATTAATGTTCAAGAAATCAATTTAACTTGCAAACATACTGATTACTACATAGGACGAAAGGGTTGCTTGTGTTTTCCATTTTTCGAGTACATTTATTGTGTGTGGTTAAGCTAATGGCGATGCAACTGTCCTAGCTATTAATTAGGTGCGGTCAACTGCTGCTGGCAAAATTGCAATTATTAATCAAAGAGCATTCATTAAAGTACATTGACCAATTGCAAAGGAATAAAATCACGCAGCCAGTCTTCAATCTTCAAAGTGATACCACACGATGCGCTCCAGAGTCTGAAAAATGCAAACTACCTTAAGATATAAATATTGTTCTGCATCAGTTTGTCTGATGCTGACGAAATTGCAATTAATAAACAAAGAGCATTCACCGAAGGGCATTGACCAATTGAAAAAAAGGCATAAAATCACACAACCAGTCTTCAATCTTCAGAGTAAAATCACACGATGTGCACCAGAGTTTGAAAATTTCAAAATATTTAAAATATAAATATTTTATTAAACTACTCAAAATCATGGTCTTTATACTGAGTGCAATATATTCTTTTTTTATTGAAACAGAAGCCACAATTTCTGTACAAAATATTTGAGTTTGGTATGAGGGTCACAAGTTTCATCTTGCAAGTTACTTATTAGGAAATGCTAATAGTATGATTTTGATTGGGCGCGTCCCCGTTCAGACTTCCGGCGTGGATGTGATTTGTTTAGATTAAGATAGAACTAAGATCACCCATCCTAATATATCTTACATTTATTTCCTAGCATTGCACTGTTGTGGAGCTGCAACAACGAGCTCATAATTCTGGGAAATATTTACCCTCAAATGGAACATCATGTCACCAACGCAGGACTCTTGTTTCTAAAATTGCCAATATTTGTCCTTCATTCGCCCACTCCTCACTTACAAAAAGAAGAAAGAAAGATTCTATCAACGACTATCATAGGGACATTTTGTAGTTCTCGATGCACCAATTTTGTTGTTATTATGCACAATCAATGCTTTAAAAATTAAGTTATTCTAAATAACATACATAATAAGTGATTTGAAGGCACTCATTAACGAGACTCAGGAAAAAAAAAAGACATTTGATATTCTAAATAAAAAATGCGCAAATTTGGAAGTAAACAGCTAACCAAACCATCCATCAAACTCCATCCCACCCTATGATTTCTCTCCTTCAAACACATTTCAAAGTTTTCCTGACTTCCTTTCCTCCATGTTTGATAGCTGTTACTCGTTAGTGTCCCAAATGAATAGAGCATCCTCTTTCAAGATATAGAACGACACCCGAGTTTGCTATTCTTGAAGACTTTTTGGCTCGACTCTATTTAGTATTATACGGTTTATGTTGCATTAATGACTATCGTCCAAGGGAACGAATGACACCCTCTATATAAGCACACCTTACCATTCAATTGACTTCATTCACATTATACACACTCTCTTTCTTTTTCCTTACAGGGAAGGTTCAAAAAGAGCAAAGACCCATCATGGGAACGCTTCCGAAGTTGCATTTCCTTCTCCTAATTTCGACAGTGCTCTTCTTTTCCATGGCCCAACTCAAGCCTGTGGTCGCTCAGCAACTTTATGCCGATTCCCGGTGGATTGTCGACGGTGATGTGAGAAGGGTAAAGCTCGCTTGTGTGAACTGGCCGGCGCACCTCCAGCCGCTGCTGGCTGAGGGGCTGAGCAAGCTACCGGCCGACACGATTGCCAGGAAGATTAGAGAAATGGGGTTCAATTGCGTGAGGCTCACATGGGCACTCGAGTTGCCTATGAATGAGACACTCGCTTCTCTTACAGTGACCCAATCGTTCCAGAACCTCGGATTGTTGGAATCTCTAGCCGGCATTAAGTCCAACAACCCTTCCCTTATTAATCTTCCTTTAATGGAAGCCTACAAGGTAACATTAGTTTTTGTCTCTTCTAATTTTAAGGACAAACGCATTGCCCAATTTGCGTCCTATGGATATGAAATTTTTAATATGATGCGAGACGAGTAATAGTTGCTAGAGCTTGTGAAGTCATATCATAAGTAATATAATAGTTCGAGGATTCAGGGGAGGGAATGTCGAATTTTTATCATGGTACTAGTAACTACATTCAATACTACCAAGACCATTATGTATTAATGCATGTCCTTTCCGGAAATCTCTTCTCTCAGTCCGTGATGACAAGCCTTAGAAACAATCAAGTGATGGTGATACTCGACAATCACATAACCACGCCGGGATGGTGCTGCAGTGGAGAGGATGGCAACGGCTTTTTCGGTGATAAGTACTTCGACCCACAAGTTTGGATGCAAGGTTTGCACAAGATGGCGACCATGGCTACCGGCTTTAGCAATGTGATTGGCATGAGCTTGAGGAACGAGCTTCACGGTCCCAGACAAAATGTCGATGATTGGTACAAGTATGTAGCATCGCTCTTTATTACATATGTTCGAATTGGAAGTGATTTTTTCAGAAACCTATTTGATTGGCATTGGTTGGTAAGAAGTGAATGTGCTCATAAATCTCAAGACGTACGATAACAACCGCTAATATTGCACCGGTTTTGATTCGATGGGGGTGCTGTGTATAGGTATATGCAACAAGGTGCGGAATCCGTGCACGCGGCAAACCCTGATGTCCTCGTCATCCTTTCCGGCCTCCATTACGACAAAGTCCTTTCGTTTCTCCAGAACAGACCGGTCAGCCTCTCTTTCACGAAGAAACTGGTGTTCGAGATGCACTGGTACGGGTTCACCGACGGGGAGGCGTGGCAATTCGGAAACCCGAACGATGTGTGCAAAGCAGTGTCGAACGAGGTAATGAGCGAGTCCATATTCCTGCTGGAACAAGGGTATCCTCTGTTCGTGAGCGAGTTCGGTGCCGATGAACGAGGAACCAATGTGAACGATAATAGGTACATGAATTGCTTCATGGCCATGGCCGCTGAATTTGACTGGGACTTTGCATTGTGGACCCTTCAAGGGAGTTACTACTTGAGGCAAGGAGTGGTAGGGATGGAGGAGTTCTACGGATTGTTCAACTACGATTGGTCAGGCATTCGAAATTCGAGCTACTTACGTAGGATATCGGTCCTTCAATTACCTTTCCAAGGTATGAAATATTTCAACTAGAACTGATTACATATTTCAGCTACCTCACGGAATAAAATCTTTCCGATCGTTCTACTTTCTGAAAATCTTCTTCTGTTTCAGGGCCAGGAGGGCGACAAACAATCGCTCACAAGGTCATATTCCACCCCTTGACTGGCCTCTGCATATTGAGGAGAATACGGCCGACGCGGCTCGTTTTGGGTCCGTGCATATACTCGGAGCCGTGGAGTCACACGCCACAGAACGCGCTGTGGGTCATGGGGTTGCCTCTGTACTTGCGAGCTGTCAGGCTAGGGAGGCCGGCGAGGCTGGGCACGAGCCCGACTGAACCTGGCACGAAGTGGGAGATGATATCGGCCTCCAAGATGCACCTGTCGTCCGAGGCCGAAGATGGGAGAACCGTTTGCTTGGACGTGAACGCTCACAACACCGTGATGGTCGAGGCCTGCAAGTGCTTGAGCAGCGAAAGCTCTTGCGATCCGGCGAGCCAGTGGTTCAGGCTGGTCGACAGAACCCGGCTCTGAAAATAACAATTTCTAAATTTGGTTAATTTTACTGCAAGAGGAATAATATGTTTATTTGGTATTCTTTTCTGACAGAAAAGAAGGAGGAAGGAGGAGGAAGGAGGACTTTGAAGAATTTCTTTGTCTTCACCGTATATCGTTATGTGTTCTTTACGTATATTTATATTACCAGATGTAAACAATAAAAGGAAAAAAAAAAACGAAGATATGAAATCATTATGAATCATCAATCGATATCAATCTGAGCCTTGGATTGATTTAAGAATCTTCAATCAAATCAATTTGCCCAAAACATATCTCCAACATTTTCTTCTTGTTCTATTGTGTAATCTATGTGGTGGTTGCTTTATATGGACCTTGAACATCTTTAAAGGATACGGTAGTTGGTGTCAGTTAGCGAATTGAGGTTGTCCCATTCTGAATTAGACAAATAGCTTGTTCTCTTTATAATTGATCTTCTTCTTTTTGACTCGATACAAAGGGAGATTCCTAAATATATTGTAGCTTAGATAAGTATTTACACTGAGACCATGTTGACACTCCCTCTAGTATGAATCCAAGGAGTTGCCAGAGTGGTGAGACAGCGATAAGGGTTTTACACACCCAAGTTGGGAAAGCGCAGCAAGAATATCATACATTTATTGCTAAGAGGAAGCCTAAGTTTATACAATAAGTTAGGAAACATTACCAAGGAAGTCTTTAAATTAATTGCACTTTTGCCAATTCAATCTTAAACATTTTAATTATGCCAGTTGAGTCATAAACTCCTTCACGTTTGCCAATTGAATCCATCGGGCCAATTGTGGCCTGGTTGACATGGACGTCGGCCATTCTATGTGGCATGGCTGATGTTGGTATAGACATTTTTTAATAACTTGAATCTTTTATGATTTTTTTTTCCTTTTCTTTATTATTATTTTTAGAGTGAGGGCAGGCAACCAGCATTGACATTCCAGTCCTCTAGCTAGGGCTACCAAGCCTTCACCTAGCCAGCCCTTGTAGTGGCCAGGTGAGGGCTTGGTAGCCCTCGCCAACCAAAGTGAGGGCGCACGAGCCCTTGTTCGAAGCTAACAAGGATCGCCAATCCTTTGCCTAGCCTAAATCTAGCGAGGGCATTGAGACTCTTGCAATGCCCTCAATAGCCACAATGAGGGGGTTGTAGTCCTCGTTAGATTTGGGTAAGGGTCACGACACCCTAGCCGGCCCTTACTAAAAAAGACAATAAAAAGTAAAGAAAATGAGAGAAAAATATTTAAAAAGAAAAGTCCACATTAGCACCAACCATGCCAAGTAGGATTGACGGTATCCATATCAGCAATTTATGCTAAAATTGATCAGATGGACTTAATTAACAAAATGTGAAAAAGTTTCGGATTCAATTGGTACAATTAAAAAGTTTAATATTGAATTAATAAAAGTACAATAAATTTAAGACTTTTTTGGTTATTTAACCCAATGGATGCACTGAGATGAAATTCTACCGAACATGGCACTATATCAATCAAGTCCTTGAAGAATTAATTTACTTAATCAAATCCTTGAACTTAAGTAAATTTTCTAATCGTGTTTTTCGGGCACCAATTAATCCAATTTATCAGAACTGGTGTGGCCGTTGGACAATGTTAGTGGATTACATAGGGGGAAAAAACATTCCACGGTGGCTTGTCGATGCAAGGAGGCAAAGCTTTTCACGATCGCTTTCCCACGGAGGGAAGTATCGCATTGCCGGTCGTTTTCCGTGGTGGCTTGTCATGAAGGCAAAAGTTTTCCCCATGTCATACTTCGGCATGATTCAACAGCCATGTCAACTTGAACCGGCAGGAATTGGCACCGGAGGTAATTGATTTAGAAAATTTACGCGATTTGGGTTTTGTTTTTCTATTTTGGCTTTTCTCTTATATGCACCACGTCAACACCACATCAACACTGCATAAGCTAAAAACCATAAAAAGTACAAAATAAAATGCCATGTTGGATCTCCAGTGTGGCATGTTAGCAAATATGGCTAGTAAATCAGATTGCAACCAATAAAAATGTTTAAGACTTGATTGCAATGTTTTAAACGTTTAGGTTATGTTTGATCGTCCAGATTTTTTATCAGGATATGATTGAATAGGATATGATATGAAATCCAAAAATTTTGTTATATCTTATTAATTGTTTGATGTTGCAATAATAAAGTTGGATATATTCACATAATATATATTATTTGATATAAAAAGTATATTAGTATAAATGAACCAAAAATTTTACAAACAAAAATGATAAAAATCTCTCGCGACACTATTGCCTACTTTATTTTTATTTGTTTATTTTCCTTTTTAATTAATTTTTCCTATCTTCCCCTTCCATCATTCTCTAATAAAATTTTATTATATATTGTTATGTATGTATATTGAATTTATATTATAAAATATAATTAAATTCAAATTAAAAGATTCAATTAAAATACCTATTTTTTTTTTTTTGTTATTTTGAATTATTATACTCAAATTTAAATATTATTTTTGTTGAAGTATAATTTTAATTTTGTTAATTTAAGAAGTTTGTTATTTAAGAAAAATAAAATTTGTATTTTAGATGTTAAAAATCCTATTCACCTTTATCCATCTCTCTCGTAATTTTATCTGGTCTATATCTCTCTTATATCTAACTTTATTTTATCTTGAGCAGGCATTAAATGTAGGATATGATAATTTTTATTCTATCTTAAATTTTATCTTGATTGTCAAACGCAGCTTTAGATTTTTATTAAGCATTGGGCCAAGCATTTAGGACTTTAGTGCGGTTTTCCCAAAGCATAAAATCTTAATAAGCAACTACAGGCAATGAAATTTTTATAAGAAAAGGAAGAAAAAATGTGAGTAATCCTACTCTGAAATTAAATCAATGGAATTCTAGATATAAGAAATGCCACGAATTCATCAAAAGTTACGTTGCATGTTCCATATTTTCTCAAGATATCCAACAATTCTCTTCATGATACATTATTGTGGCTGATGAGATATCTATCAAATCTTGTTAAAACAAAGGATAGACATTAAATAGTTTTGAAAAAGAAAAAAAAAAGGAACTTTGTAGAAAAGAAAGCTAAAATATGCTGAATTGAAAGATGATTTTGAAAAAATCACCCCGAATTCTCTATAACAAAGTGGAGCAAATGGAGACTATAGATAAAATTCTGTACAAGAAAAATGTTTGTTTTCTCCCCACCAAGTCAACGGCACAAAGTTAAATATTTAGACAAATATAACAAATATAATCTTAGGCTTGAGCAAGTGAAAATTAACAATTCAATTTTAAACCTATTTTACGGGTATTAGTGCTATTCTAAATTTATTAATTTTATCATTATTATCCTAAACATTTACATGAAATTCTTATGTAATTATTCTAGCCAATTGCCGCTATTTTTTACACAACGATTCTCGTTAGACAACATTTTCGAATGAAAATTGTCCAAGTCAATGTGCCACATAAGACGGCTAGCAACTCCAAATGCCACGTTAGCAATTTCCAATGGCAAATGGCCGAAAGAACTAGATTGTCAAAATTAAAAGGTTGAAAATTGAATTAGTATTAGTACAATAAATTTAGGATTAATTTGGTAATTTTTTCTATCGAGCCAGGCACGGATATTTCTGGTGCTTAACAAAATTTACATGGACACCGACGAGCGGGAGCTTAGGCTCGATGCTCCGCATCTCTCTTTCTTTTCGGAGTAACTATGCGGTGTGGTTTGGAGGCGCAAAACGTGCCCTGTGCGACGTTGACCTCTCTATGTTTAGGAAAAATGTCAATCCACGGCAGTCGGCGACTTTTGATTTCGTCCTTCTTGCGTGCGAAACGGACATTGACTTTTGTTTCCGCGAAGGTCGTTCGAGACTTGGCTCGTTTTCTTCTGTTCCGACCTTCGATCCGATTTTTCCAACCCTTGACGCAGTCCCTTTTCGGGTGTCATGGCTCTTGAGGCAGTACAGTTCTTACCGATGTCTGTATCGTGTTCGAAAATCAACAGCAGCAAGCGGATATCTGAACAGTTTCAAAGGACGTTTTCGAGACAACCCCGCTCGGTTTCATGCACTACTTCAGCTCCGTCGCCTGCTCTTGGTTCTCTCTCTTCCCTGGAATCCTCGCTAGTTAGAAAGCAGTCATCCGATAGAGAAAACTCGCCATCGCCATGAGACGACGTCCCTCCTACTTGTGTTTCATCGCCCTCTGGGCTCTAGTGGCCTCTCGACACGCCGAGCCCGCGAAGGCCTCGTGGCGCCTTCACACCGATTCGAGGTGGATCGTCGATAAGCACGAGCGTAGGGTGAAGCTGGCGTGCGTCAACTGGGCTTCGCACCTCGAGCCCATGCTCGCGGAAGGGCTCGACAAGAAACCCGTTGACTGGATCTCAAAGCAGATTGCCTCGATGGGATTCAACTGCGTCAGGCTCACGTGGCCGCTCTTCATGGTCACCAACGACTCGCTGGGTTCGATGTCGGTGAAAAATTCGTTCCGGAATCTCGGGTTGGTTGATTATATCGGAGGCATTCGACAGAACAATCCGTCTCTTCTTGATGTTTCTGTTCTCGCTGCTTTCCGGGTACGATTTGTACTTTGCATTTTCGCAATTCATCATCATTGATTGACACCAGTCAGTGAGCTAGATTAATCTGCATGCTACAGGCGATTGTTACAAGCCTCGGAGACAATAATGTAATGGTCATACTAGACAATCACATTAGCAAGCCGGGTTGGTGTTGCAGCAACCGTGACGGTAACGGGTTCTTTGGCGACCTGTACTTCGACCCGAACCTTTGGATCAAGGGCCTCACTCGGATGGCCACAATGTTCCGCCGTGTCAGTAACGTGGTCAGTATGAGCTTGAGGAACGAGCTACGAGGTCCTAAAGAAAATCTGCGAGACTGGTTCAGGTACTCCATGTAAATTTGTCAGAAAAGCTGCGGATTTAGCTTCAGTGCGAAATATTTTTTTCTTCTGAACTGACTCTGTTGCTATTACAGTAGGTCATTATTCAATTGAAGGAAAACATGTTGAGCGTCGCAAAATGAGGCAAAACATGAGATATTTAAGGGACAAATTGATAAACTACATCGACTAATTATGTTAGGGTTTTGGATCGCTGGGAAGTATTCGACCTACTATGATCGTCAGGTTTGACGTTCGATTTTGGTCCTAAAATGAACTCCAGGTACATGGAGAGAGGAGCCGAAGCGGTGCATTCGGGGAATCCACACGTGCTCGTCATAGCCTCCGGCCTCTATTGCGACACCGACCTATGGTTCCTTGGCCACATACCGATGAAGGTGAGCTTCGCCAGAAAGCTAGTTTTCGAGCTGCATTGGTACGCATCCTCAAGTGGGACAGTCTGGGAAGACGGCAACGCCAACGAGCAGTGCAAGGACGCGACGGACAAGGTGATGAGCAAGGCGGGGTTCATGCTAAACCAGGGAATGCCGCTCTTCGTGAGCGAATTTGAGGAGAACTGAGCGGACAAAACGTGAACGACGACCGGTACTTCAACTGCTTCTTCGGAGTCGCGGCCAAGCTTGACTTTGATTGGGCCTTGTGGACGATTGTGGGGAGCTACTACTTGAGAAAAGGGATCGTAGGGATGGACGAGACGTTCGGGGTGCTGAACAAGGACTTCTCCGGGCCTAGAAATGCCAGCTTCTTGCAAAGGATCTCTGCCCTTCAAGCCCCATTTCAAGGTATAACAACACTACAGGCTCCTAATTTTGTTCATCTTTTTTTTCTTTTTTTCTTTTTTTGGTTCAATCACCAAAACCCAAGATTTCCTTAGTGACGATATGTACTGAAAATCGAGAGACCGAATCAAACACAAGTTCCTCTTCAAATGGAACTGGACTAATCAACACTTCAATCATGTAAATCACGTCTTTTATCTTTCT
Organism: Eucalyptus cloeziana; assembly: GCA_014182715.1. NCBI lineage: Eukaryota > Viridiplantae > Streptophyta > Magnoliopsida > Myrtales > Myrtaceae > Eucalyptus > Eucalyptus cloeziana. Next base: position 24,231,043 of record CM024641.1, on the reverse strand, counting down.
TGTGTCCATGACATTGCAGGTGCAACTTCATCAAGTCCTACGCGCAGAATTCTTTTCATCCGCTCACGGGTCTCTGCATCCAAAGGAAACGAGAGCAGGAACAGCTGCAGCTGGGCGCGTGCAACGAGTCCGAAGCTTGGACCCACACGCGCCGCCACACGGTCCGGATGAGGGGAACGGATTTGTGTATGCAAGCGGATCGGCTGGAGAAGCCGGTGAAGCTCAGCGCAAATTGCGTGGACCGCGGGTCTAGATGGAAGACCATTTCGGAGTCGAAAATGCATTTTTCATCCAACATCGTTGGTAGTAATGTCACCGTTTGCTTGGACATAGATTTTAGTACTAAGACCGTCATCGCGAGTCCTTGCAAATGCTTGAGAGAAGATGCTACCTGCGACCCGGCGAGCCAGTGGTTCGAGTTGGTAAACATGACGCGTTCAACGTGGACGAGACGGTGATCATTTTCCCTCTTTTTTTTCTTTTTTTTTTCCTTCTAGGAGCTCTTAGTTTGCCAGGATTTACCGTATTCTACTTATTATGGCACAAAAGTTTGCTTTGAACTTCTCTTAATTCTGGCAGTTTTAGGTGCAAATGAATGAGCGGTATAGCAATTTTGTAAGCAATACCAACGATCAGCTTTTTAGGAAAATATTTTGCAAATCATTCATTTTTCGTAAAATCAACATGCCTAAGAGTGCCCGATTCTATGCCGGCAGTGTTTATAGTAAATCCTTTGAATGAGCAATATTTGTGCTGGATTTCTGCTTTCAGAAAGCAAATTTTAGAAATGGGTTTTTGCTCGTGTGGAATGGAACATGGAATAGAAGACCAATAATTTAAGGGAAAATCCAACTAAGGGTCCGCTTGAAGTGGAGATTGAGTCAAATAAGGGCCTAAAGTGGCTATAACAGTTTTAAATAAGAGCATGACCTCATCGATTACCGGTTGACTAAATATTCCAACTAGTTAAGGAAAATTTTTGTCAAAAGAAAATTTTAATTTTATATTATTTTTCTTTTCTTTCCTTTTTCTTTTCGGCAAGCATCGGCAAGGGTCAGGCGACCCTTGCCTATCGCTGGTAAGGGTTGCCTCCCCCAAGCCCTCGCTGATTGCAGGTGAGGGGACCCTCACCTAGTTTTGGCAAGGGCTGGCCTCACCTATGGCCAGCAAGGGTGGTTTCAGCCCGAGGGAGACCATCCCCCGCTAGATTGGGGGAGGGCAATCCCGTCCAGCCCTCTTTGGGAACGTTGGTGGCTGGCCACCAGCAAAGAAGAAAGTGAAACCAGAAAAAACTAAAAAAGAAAGAAAAAGGAAAAAAAGAAAAGAGAAAGAAAAACTCAAAAAGGATGGAAATGTCAATGACCAATTTTAAAGTTGGGTCAGTTAATTGAAACTGATAGAATCACTTCAGACCATTATTTAAGAAAAGATACTCCAAGTCTTTATTTAAAATAATATCTTTTTCATATACTTTTTTGAGAAAATAAGGATACTCCAAACCCTTATTTAGAATTTTTCCCATAATTTAATAACTCTACTTAAATGACGACATAAAATTCTTTGACAATGTTTTACTCTTTTGACCATTACATGAATATTTTTCTCAAAAGCAAATATGAAATGAACATCTTACAAAATTTTCAATAATTTAAGAAAACATTTATTCAAAAATTTTAAAAAGGAAAAGAAAGAAGATAAAATCGGTTGTTGCACTTATGGAACAGTTGACGAATTTCACCTATTGCCCATTTTAGTGGAAAATGGGTAGGTAATTCCTTGCTTTTACCATTTTTTTCCCTTTTTCTTTGGCGAATTTTATTTTATTTTTTTCCTCTTTAACACTTAATTTCTTCACAACATTATAATAATATGGAGATGAACCATTCCAAGAGCAGTCTAGTTCACACTGCTAATCTTGTCTAATCCTCCACTACGATGTTTGGTGATACGTGGTAGAAAAGTGTACTATCATCTCAACCGCTCTCCTATGCTAATCTAAAAGTGATACCTTCATTAATTGAGTCGTATTGATGGTTGAGTTTAGGTAGGTCTAATTAACTTGTGTATCGATTGAATTTAGCAAACTCAAAATAACCTAAGTACTGTTAATTATAGAGCACTAATCTACCTACTTCATATTAAATTTCTTACAGAACACAAATTATTTTCCCATATTGATGTCTCGGTCGATTCCCGACTATTAGTTACGAGATATATTGGCACACCAATAAGATAAACGTGTGGGTTAAAGGATTCTCAACTATCAATATTTAGGGCCTCTATCGACAGGGCTAAAATTCACCACTTCACACGGAATTCTCATGGGTGGCATCCTATCTCAACCACTGATGCATATTTACTTACGTCGATGGTTGAGAATTGATTGAGATACCAAGGAAAGTATCGCACGGGGTTAAGGATCTTCCTTCAAATTGTATCATATTGCATAATTCCTCGTGTTCTACTTTTTGAGACAGCGAAGTTATTCTGCCGACCAAGAATAATGTGATTTAGCCTTATATCATGTCTATCGTCAGCAAAACAATTTATTTAGGTAAGAGATGTTAGTATGGTCTTGTATAGGTTGTAATCTATTGATCGATGCGCATGCATATTTGTTCCCCTTAAATGATTGATAAAATAAATAATCATGTAATGTACCATGACACACCATGCATACACAAAACAAAACCACTTCTTGAAAGATTTCTTGGCCACTCTTTTTACTACTTTTGCGACATGAGTAGATAGTAAGCACTAGATATGTGTGTTGCCTTTAACATAAGGGTTTAGTAAAGATGTTTGCTAGCTGCTTTGTCGTCCCAATTCCCTTTGTCTAAATTACTCCTTCTTGGATTTTCTTCCGTGTGAAGTGACAATCTACTTCTATATGCTTGGTTCTCTCATGCACTATAGGATTTGTTGCAAGTTTGAGAGTTGCATCATTGTCACAGTATAGCTTCATTGGTCCTTGCACTTATATTCCAAGATCCTTAAGTAGGCCTCGCATCCACACTATTTGATTGGTGGTTTTGGCCATAGCTCGATACTCTGCTTTAGTTGAGGACAAAGACACAGTGGGTTGCTTCTTGGTCTTCCACGAGAGAAGTGATTCACCCAATTTGATGCGATATCCAGTGATTGATCTTCGACTTATGGGACATGTCGCATAGTATGCATCACAGTATGCTGTCATCTTCATGTCGCATTTCTTGGATATGAGTAACCCAACTCCTAGACATTTCTTTAAATACTTTACAATTTTCAAGGCAGCATCCAAATGAGAATGCTTTGGATTTTGCATGAATTGACTAAGTGTTTGTACTGCGTAGGTGATATCGGGCCTTGTCATAGTCAGATATATGAGTTTCCCAACAAGCCTTTGGCAACCTGATGGATCTCTGAGTACTGGATCATCATTTTTAGATATGCCCTTATCATAATCTGTAGTAGTCAACTTAGTGTTCTGCTCGATGGGAACTACAACTGGCTTGCATCCTGATAGACTTGCTTCTAATATAATCTCCAATATAAACTTCCGCTGACCAAGATCGAGCAATTTTAATTCCAATGAAATATTGAGGTGCTCCTAAGTCCTTAATATGGAACGTGGCATGCAGATATTCCTTGAATTTTTATATGGCAGCTTTATCATTTCCCATAAGGAGAATATCATCGACATATATCATCAAGTAGATAGATAACATACCTTTGCTTTGTGTGAATAAAACATAGTCATGTTTGGACTGCTAGAAGCCTGCTGTTGTAAGAGCATTGGCAAATTTGGCATACCATTGTCTGGAGGCTTGTTTTAACCCATAAAGGGATCTGCAGAGATGACATACTCTATTCTCCCCCTGTCTCCATAAGCCTTGAGGAATATCCATATAGATCTCTTCGTCTAGATCACCGTGGAGGAAAGCATTGTGTACGTCCATTTGATGTAGAGACCGGTCATTAATAGCAGCAATGATTAAGAATGAATAGATTGTGACATCTTTGGCGACTGGAGAGAATGTCTCATGGTAGTCAAAACCTTCTCGTTGGGTGAATCCCTTAGCTACCAACCATGCCTTGTAATGTTCAATGGACCCATCAGCACAATATTTAATCTTGTAAATCCCCTTGCAGCCAATCAGTTTATGGTTAGGTGGCAGTGAGATAAGATCCCATGTTTGATTATCAATTAGTGCCTTTAGTTCTGCCTTCATGGCCTGTTGCCATCTTGGATCAATAGACACTTCATCATAACTAGATGGTTCTTTATCTTCGGATAACCAACTAATACAACATCTATGTTCCTATGATAATCGATTAAAGGAAACATAGGATGAGATTGGATACTAAATACCTGGAGAGTTGTGGGTGGCACAAATATAATCTTGGGTCCAGGTTGGAGGTCGTGTAGCCCAACTAGAGCGTCTTGGATGATCAACTTCTACAGGAGAAGGGACTGACCCATTGGAGGGTAGTGACGAGATATGTTGGACTTCCTCATTAGAGGTGGGATCGTCAGCTATGTTCTCCAAGAGTTCTTCTGAGGATGTCAAACTCTTAGTTGAAGTTGGTGATGTTGCTAGAATAGGTGAAGGATTCCTCGGTTGTCCTATTGGTATGTAACCAAGATCTCGAGGTAATGCTTCATCAGATAAGAGCCCATGAGGATGGGGAAGTATCCCTGAATCTTCATTTGGAGATGTCTTGTTAGAGAAGGGAAAAATGTTCTCATGAAAGATTACATCACGACTTACAAGGAATTCCTTTGTGGAGATCTCAAGAACTCAATACCCCTTTTGAAGATTGGGATATCGCTTTAAAATGCACTTCCGAGCACGTGGACTGAATTTGACTCGAGGACCTACTGTTGCGACATAGCATAGACAGCCAAAAACCTTGAGGTGTTGCAGTTCAGGCTTCTTCCCAAATAGCAGTTCAAATGGTGTTCGTCCATTAAGTATCCAAGTAGGCATGCGATTGATTAAATAAGCTGCTATGATGACACAGTCTCCCCAATAATCTTCTGAGACGGAAGCTTGAAACTTTAAGGCACGTGCGACTTCCAATAGATGGCGATGTTTGCGTTCAACCACTCCATTCTGTTGTGGTGTGTAAACGCATGAACTCTCATGCTGAATGCCATGGGATGAAAAAAGTGTGGAGCAATTACGACTGAAGAATTCTCCTTCGTTATCAGTACGAGTCCGACGAATGGATTTGCCAAACCGATTCTTGGATAATGCGATGAATATTTTTAAATGAGTGTAAGCCTGATCCTTAGACTGCATCAAAAAAATCCACGTCACACGAGAATAACCATCTACTATGGTGAGGAAATAACGAGATCCATCATGATTAACTATATGATAAAGTCCCAAAATATCCACATGGATTAAGGAAAGAATTTCGCTAGTACGAGAACTATTGGATGGAAAGGGTGTACGAGATTGTTTTGGAAGTGGACATATAGGACATTGAGGACTAGGAAAGGAGGCACTGTGACCCAATCTCAAATGCATAAGGAAATTTTTGTCATTCATGCTCAAATTACATAAGGAAGGTTTATTCAATGGAAAGCGGGATAAATCAAAATTACTTGGGAAGATTGACCAAAAAAACAGTCCTTCAGAAACACTACCCTAGCCCATTAGTTTGCCAGTCGAAAGGGCTTGAAAGAAACATGTATTAGCATTGAATAGTACCCGACATGAATTTTCTCTGTAAACCTTTGACACAGAAACAAGATTAAATTGGAATTCTGGAACATATAGGACATTGTGAAGAATAATTCGAGGACTGAGATTGACTGTTCTTGTCACATTAACGTGACTGATATTTCCATTGGGTAGTTGTATAGAAATAAGAAAATTCAGTTCCTCATTTATACTCGAAAAAAATCTTTTGTCACATATAATATGATCACTTGCCCCTGAATCAATTATCCATGCTTTCCTTGATATAGAGTTAATCAAGCAATGTGTGATACTTGAAAAACTCCCTCCTTTGTCAGAAACATCCAATTTTTGCAAAGCTTGCATCAGTTGTTGCTATTGTCTGTATGTGATAGGTGAATCAGCATTTGAATCGGTGGATCCACTCACTTGATAAGCTGCAATTTTTTTTTTTCATTTTTCTGCTAGTTTTCCATGCAATTTCCAACAACTGTCAATCATATGGTTAGAACATTTGCAATATTCGCAAAACAATTTACCCTTTCCTTTGAAATTTTGCCCGAAATTTCTTGATGACGTGGCGAAAATCTGGCCATCCATTCCTTTAATCGCGGAATCATCTCCACCATTTGATCCGCTTAAAAACTCGGCTACCTGTACACCATCGGATCTTGGTGCTCGATCTGAACCGTTCGACCCTTCCCTTTTAAGGGATCGTGCATCTCCGCCGAACCCTAGCATGTGAGTCTTCTCCCTTTCTCGCACTAGGGTTTTAGTGGCTCCGTCTCGCCGCCTCCGCGAACTGAAAGGGCAATGCTTTCGCTGTTCTTTGCATGTTTCGGCGACACGAGTCGCTGGCCCTCCTCCTGTACGGCCAGTTGATAGATTCGTCCAATTGGTGGCATGGGATCCATGGCGAGGATCTATGAGCGAAAGGTGAGATATGTCTTGTTCAAAATAAGCAAAAAACACGTGGCTTTCTCCCTGTCTTTGATAGCCCCATACTGTCTGATTGTGGATTCTGGGCCTTCAAGTTTTTCTTCGGCCGCTTCGAGGTTATTCCACAGTGACGAGAGCTTATTGAAACAAGCCGTGACTGTCATGTTCCTTTACTTTAACTCGCTGAGTTCCTGCATGAAAGTAAAGATCTTTGCTTGATCTAGTTTATTGTACATTTCTTTGATGTTCTCCCACATGTTTTTAGCATCCTCTGTTGGTGGAAGTCCGGCCACGACCTTTGGAGAGATGCAATTTCTGATCCAAGTTCGAACGAGTCGATTGCTCTTCCTCCAGAGTCGGGCTAGGTGTTCATCGAGAGGGATTGGGATGGTTTTATCAAGGAAAACATCCTTGTCCTTTGTTGCCATGGCGCGCCAAAACTCCTGCGACCACCTTGGATAATTTTTCGGCCTGGTCAGCTATTGGCTAATTAGCCACAATTCTGGTTTGTTTGCGGTGGAGACGAATAGGGGGTCGCCGAGTTCTGGTCATTCGGTGAGAGCCGCCGCTAGAAACGGCAGGAACCCGGGCATGAGATTCATCCCTGGACCCGTTTCGCCTGACCTGGTTGAATAACCCACATTGAAAAATCCTGGGTAAGGATTTGTTCCCATACCCGTTCACCCAACCCGCTTGTCTACTCCAATCTGTCGGTTAGGCTTACCCCATTTGTGGCTGGTGGGCCCCAATCGATTTGGATGTGGTTTTGGTGGCCCACGTATCTAGGCGATGATGAGTTTGGGCCTGGCCCAAGGTATAGTGGATAGGGAATCCACTGGTAAGGTTGGCCCGTCATGGGTTGCCCCATACTGAACTGAGCTTGCGTGGGTCGCCACTGCACGGTTGGGCCTGAGTTGTTGGAAATGTTGCAGGTGGGTTTTGAACTTGTGAGATCGGAGGAATGACTTCTCCAGCGGACTGGTTGCTGGTGACAAAAGCTTAATCTTGCAGATTGGCCATGGTAAGTGAAGAAAAATTCTTCTTGAGAGTGATTCTAATGCTAGATGGTATTCTGTTTTGTAGGTCAGAATTTTTCGTGGCAAAAAATCGAGGCGGAAGCTTGAGTCAGAAGCCTGGAGGCTCTGATACCATGTAATAAATTGAAGGTCTCGAAGAGACGGAGGCTAAAGCAAGATGTTTTCTATATTCTCTTCAATAGTTTGTAGATGTACATATGTATGTATATATACTACAAGGAGTAATACAATGAATGGAAGTAAATGATCTTATGAATCAATCTAAATCTAAATCTAATCTTTGATTGATCACAATCGTAATTAGATCTAATTAGATCAAATCTCCCATCGAATATCTCGGGCAATCCTCGCATATCTTCCAACATGTCTTTGAGCTGCTATATACCGAATAAATCCTTCATCACCAACTATGGCCCTTACAAAATTTACTCTTCATCGCCACAAGCGCGCCGAATCGTTACTTGGAACTTCCTGGCCTGGCCATCCTCAGCCGGAGAGTCACTGGCAGCCTATGCTTCATGTAGAGGGTGGTGGTGACCTTGGGCACCACCTTGTGGCTCTCTGCCACCACAACCGAGCATCTCCACAGCACTGATGCCGCTACCATCTTCATCTACATGTATGCGAATTTCTTCCCCATGCATTGCCTCAGATCGGCATTGAACCCTACGTACTTGAATTGGCTCTCGCTCACCATCCATTGCCCATCCTCCCTCAACCACCTTTCCGGCTTGAACTCCTCGCAATTTCTCCCCCATAGCACCTCCATACGCGCCATCGAGAATATGCAGTACATGCCTCGGTCACCCCCTTTCAGCTCAGTGCCGTTAGGAAGCATGTTGTCGTCTTGGACCTCCTTCATCTCCATTGGGAATGTTGAGTACAACCTCAGGGACTCTAATAGTGTGGCTTGCAAATACACCATGTCAATCATCTCCTCCGATGTGAATACCACGTCCTGATGCGCTTCCCTGTCACGAGACTAGGTGAAAAAGAAGAAAGAGCGTAGGGAAGAATTTGGAGAGGAAAAATGTATGCCTTAATTCATTTATTGTAATCTGTGTACCATTATAATACAAAAGAATTTACAATAAAGAGAACGTGTATATTTCCTAAATATTATGTAATCTTTCTAATCCTAAGATAGACACAATCCATATCAATTTACAATCTGTACCGATCTTGTAAATCATATCTTCCAACACTCCCCCTCAAGCTGGTGGCTTGTATATGTCCAAGACGCCCAGCTTGCTCAGAAGATATGCATGTTGTCTTTGATAGAGAGGTTTAGTGAATATGTCCGCCAGTTATTCCATGGTTCTGATCCCTCTCGCCTTGATAACTCCTTCTTGAATCTTCTCTCGAGTAAAATGGCAATCGACCTCTATGTGTTTTGTCCTCTCATGAATTATAGGATTTGCTGCAAGTTTGAGTGCTAAATCATTGTCACAAAAGAGTGTAGTCGGTCCTCTAACTTGTGCCTCGAGATCCATAAGCAAACCCCTTAACCAAACTATTTCACAAACAATTTTTGCCATAGATCGATATTCAGCTTCAACTGAAGATAAGGACACAGTAGACTGCTTCTTCGTCTTTCATGATAGTAATGCTTCTATGACATCCTGAATTTCAGGTTCTGATTTCGATTGGATAAGTTGGGCTTTTCATCGACGCGACTATAGTGATTTTCTCTGAAATGGCCCCTAATGAGATAACTAGCTTATCAGGTGAAGCCGTTAAGGAATATAAAAGCAATAGACTTGAGAATTTGACTACGAATTGACTGCTCGACTGTGCTAGTCTGTAAGGATCATTATAACACAGTTAAAAATTGATCAGAGACTAGAGATAGGTCGGTTCGACTGAGATGTGTGGCTAAACGTGGGTGATTCCACTAATTTGCAGAATTCTCGTTGATCAGCACTAGACTGATTTTTCTGTCATTTTGGTGCCCTGTGTCTGTATTTGAAATCTTGAGGTTTTTACAACAACTGAGAGTCCCCAATGTATTGAAGAGGTATGTGAGGCTCGAAGAAAATTACACCAAAAATTCCTAAAAGCTACCCGATAGGTTAGGTCATGCTAAAATTGTGTCAGATTGAAATTAATTATGAAATTAAACTCGATTTCAGAAATTGAAAATCCTATCATGTCATGACTTATTTTATGTGGCACCCCCAAACCCGATAGGGTCGCCACAGATACTAAGCGTTTATATCTAAAGCAATTACAACTTCTTTAAGCGATAGTAAAAATGAGTCGTAATTAGGGGCCGAGGTTTAGGCATAAATTTTTTTTTTTTAAACAACTTAGGGATTAGCGCAGCTCATAGCGAAAATTAGAGGCGTGTCTCACCGTCTCTCCACTTCCTTAGCGATAGCACAATGCACACCAACTACACAGTGAAAGACAAACATAAGGCCGAACCACTTTTATTTACATTTTAAGATGGACATCTTTGGGTCGGTATAGCCAGAAAGGAAAACCGAGACTTTTCACTACGCTCGGTTATATCTCTAATGAGATCGTCGACCCCCTAAAAGTAACATGAAAGACCTTCCATCTAAGTGTCGGCTCTAACTCCAAAAAATGTCATCCCCTCTCTCCCTCGCTCATGGGCCGTCACACCCAGTCAGGTGCATCGGGTGGTGGTGGTGGCAGCATCCCCAACATTTGTCCATCACGCCGAACATGGATAGACAGAAACTCCTGGATGACGGGGCCCCTAGCTAGACCCACGTCGTACATGACCAGCACCCGAACCCTCAGGAACACCAGTCCAGGGATAGTAACGCAGACGTGCTCCATACATTCCACCTCCACATCGGTTGGAATGCCATAAAACGTGCCCCGTGTAATAGGAGGGAGAGGCATCGTTCTCTAATCTGAAATGTTGGTCCCCGAAGGGGTGAGTACAACCACTCAACAAGTAAAGGTCCAATGACCACTCAAAGCATCATACAATACAGTCATAGCATAGCATGTCATTGTAAGTATACATACATAACTTACCTTGATATCATACACATGTCATCATATCTCACATACATGCATCATCATATATTCATCATCCTCATCATGCATTCATGCATTCATCATTATCACATCACATGTGCCATCATACCATTAGTGCACATACATCCATACACTTATCATCCATGCTATTAAGCATACACCACCATGAGATCCATAGCATGTCATTTAAGTATGCATACATAACTTGCCTTGATATCATGCACATATCAACATCTCTCAAATACATGCATCTACTTACATGCAATATGCCATATGCATACATCCATGCACATGATTCACTTTCAATTCTTAACTTTCACAAGGATCTCATTAATTTTTCTCCCTAGGGACCAATGTTTGCATCCCAAAATTTATCGCTTGCACCCAACCTGGCATCGCGAGGAACCTCCGGCACACACCTCCGGGCATTCGGCACACACCTCCGGGCATCTCGAAACTCCCAAGGACATCCGGCACACACCTCCGGGCATCTGGCTCGCACCTCCGGGCATCCCGACACTCCTGGGGCATCGTCGGCTCACACCATCCAACGGTCATTCATATCCTCATACCTTTCTTTTCCAATTCCACACTTGAAATTTCTAATGAAATTGATTTAAATTGTTCTTTTGAAATCATGTAGTATGCATTAAAGAAATTTCCCTTTTAATTAAATAAGATCTTTCTTTGAAATCATGTAAAAATTTTCCTTTTCTTGAATGACATATGAAATGCATGAAAGTCATTACACCACTACATGAAACAAATCCAAAGTCTCATAATTCATATAACATTTCATACGGACCACACATCACAGCATAGAAGTAACCATACAATCCAATATCATAAATTTCGAGAATGTACAGCATGCACAGTTCTCATGTCACATTCAATTAAATAGGCAAACGACCTTCAAAATTCATGAAATTTAACTATGTTGCAGTCAAGACAATGATAAAGATATCATATGAAGGAAATTTCTCCAAAAGAAATTTTTACAGAAAGTTATAGGTCATGCATGTCAAGATTCTCATGTCCGAAGTACACAGTTTGCACGATTTTCATATCACAGTCCATTAAATAAGTAAATGGCCTTCAAAAATCATGAAATTTGAGTATGTTATAGTTAACACATAGAAAAAGATGTTTCATGAAGAACATTTCTTCAAATAAAGCTTGTACAGAAAGTTATAGGTCATGCATGTCAAGATTCTCATGTCCGAAACACACACCTTGCACAGTTTTCACATCACAGTCAGTTTAGTATGCAAATGGTCATAAAATCTCATGAAATTTTAGTATGTTGTAGTTAACACATATATAAAGATGTTTCATGAAAAAAATTTCTTCAAATAAAGCTTGTACAGAAAGTTATAGGTCATGCATGTCAAGATTCTCATGTCCGAAACACACACCTTGTACAGTTTTCACATCACAGTCCATTAAATAAGCAAATGGCCTTAAAAAATCATGAAATTTGAGTATTTTATATTTAACACATAGAAAAAGATGTTTCATGAAGAACATTTCTTCAAATAAAGCTTGTACAGAAAGTTATAGGTCATGCATGTCAAGATTCTCATGTCCGAAACACACACCTTGCACAGTTTTCACATCACAGTCGGTTTAGTATGCAAATGGTCATAAAATCTCATGAAATTTTAGTATGTTGTAGTTAACACATAGATAAAGATGTTTCATGAAGAGGTTGAAGAGAGATTCTTGATAAAAATCAACATGCAACCACAAATCTACCACAATACCAACAAAACAGTTCCAGATCTAGTGTCTCCGTAGGATGAGAGTTTGACCCCTTAAATCTCCATCATTTTGTACCAAATATTAGTATTTTATAGTTTAAGATGTTAGCTACAACTTTCATGAAGAGATTAAAGTCAAAATCGAACTCAAAACATGCATACAAGCTCTCACAAGATTCTGACTCATGCGGTTCATGCGAAAACAACATCATCACTCAAGAACAAATCATTCTAGCTTCGTTTTCTCCCTCCTATTCACTCAAAATTCGTCATTTCTACAACCATGCATGCAATATACACATGCAAGAGTAGCAAGAGGACCCCAACTTGCCTCTAGACCAAGGAGAATCGACGGCACATGGTGGACGAACGAGCGGCGTGCGGCGGCGACGGGCGACTCCTTCCTTCTCCTCTCTCTCTCCCTCGGTTTCTCTCTAAGCCCCTCTCTCTCCTTTCTCCCCCTCTCTTCGCACGACCCCCCCTCCCCTAAACCGGTTGCCTTTTTCCTCTTTTTGCTTTTCCTTCCCTTAATCATTGCCTAATTGACCTAAATGCATGAGTGCCAAATGGCTTAACAAAAGGGACACATGGGGGGAGGCATGCATCCGAATTTCCCTCCCCGCTCTTGCTCGGTCAACGGGCCCATATGGGCCTTATGGGCCTGGCCACATTGGCCCACTTGAGGACCCTTATACTTGGGCCTAAAGTCCAATAGCAAAGGTCCACTAAATTCCCTTTCTTAGCTTATTCAATTTCCAATTTTCACAAGGTCAAAGCTTGTAACTTTTAATCTATAGGAAAAAAATCTATGAGAAACATAGCCAAGCATAAGTTTGTCTTAGTGAAATAACCTATAGTACTAACTAAAAAAAACAAGCGTACAACACTCAGTCTTAAGAGAAAGGTTAATAGTTAAAGCATAAACTATAGGTAAATTCATTACCTAAATATAGGTCTTAATACATCTTAGGGCTTGTCTCAAATATTTGGGATGCCACATTTTAGGAACGTCAACTCATCATTCGAAGAATTTTCGGAGATTCCGAGATTTTTACAAAAAATCGATTTGGACGATTCGGAAAATTAGCAAAAATTTGGATGAGCTAAATTAAAGGAAATTTGGGCTTTCAAGCTGAGCTTTTGAGTGTTGGGGACTTGCAGAAAATTGTACGAGATTTTTCTTCAGCAAAGTCGGACCTTGATTTGGAAAATTGAGTGAAGAAATTAAACCTAAAGCGATGAAATTCGGTTTTGGCAAGGGGTTGCAATTTTTGGCTTCAATTTGGGTTAATTGGTGGATTTATCTTTCAAGAAAGAATTGGGGACATAAGAGGATAATTATGTGGACTTTAGGGGACAAGTGAGTTAATGGAATGGCTAAGATTTGATAAAATTGGGCTCCCCTCCTTGGCTTCTTTTGCACGATTTCTCCATCTTCGTGCATTGCTCTTCCTCGACCCCTCTCCGTTCTGCCTTCATTGTCATTTTTTCCTCTGCATCTTCATCCACTAAACCTCCCTCCTTGCTGCCATTTGTCCAACGTCCATCCTCCATGGGTCAAAGTTCTTCAAGAAAAATTGTTGCGTTGACTCCTTGAAGCCCACAACCCATTGAAGCTGCCCCGTGTTGCCCTTTTCACGCTGCCATGTCCCTCGGTCAAAGACCAGTCTGCTTCCATTTTCTTGCTTGGCCCAACAGCTCATTTGTGCGTCTCCTCTCCACTGAGACACCACCGCACGTTCGAAGCTGCCCGTCCTAGTCAACTCGTCGATTTCTCTGCTGGCTTGTTGACCACCAATTCTCCTTGTGTGGCCACACAACCGAAGCAGCTCTTGCACCGTCCATCTCCATAGAGTGATCCCCTCTTGTCCGAAGTAATTTCCTCCTCCCAGTAGCAAGTCCACGAGTCCAGCTCAGCCCACAAACTAGCGGATTCAGCCCAGCGAATTTCTTTCGCATCCCAACTGCTACCTTCGCTAACCGTGTCTCGCCGTTCAAGCCACCGAAGCTGCTCCGTTCAACCCCAAACAGAAGCAAAACCAGTGGGTTTCCAGCAGCGGTTTAAGTTTGTTTTGGCCCACTTCCTGGCCCCGAAAGCTAGGCCCGCTTTGGAAAGAGTTGATCTTCGTCACATCCCCGTCGAATTGATCCGAGTAGATCAATTAACGAGTGAATTTAAATCACTAATCCTCGCTTAGTAGGCCAATAATACTTAGGGGTTAATTAGATTTAATTAAGTGTGATTAGGTGGATATATTATATTAGAGTAATTAATTTAGTGTCTTACTAATGCATGTTAGGTGGTTAGTTAGTGTAATTAGGGCCTTGACGAGCTCTAGTATTTAACTAGGGTGATTCAAAAAAATTTCGGGTTTGTTTCGGCGTCTAATTAGGCATTACGGGCCTAAGTTGGATTTATTGGCATTTGTTTAATATGTGTAATTATTTATTTATTTATTTATTTTTCGGAAATTAGACCGAGATAGCCAGTTACTAAAATTTTATGCTGATTGCTGTGGTGTGGTTTGTTTATTTATTTAAGCTCTAATTTGTGTTGAATTGATTTAATTGTGATTTAGGATGTTATTCCTAAATTAATCAATTTTGGTAATTGATTGGAAAATAACCGAGCGTTAGTTTACAATGCCAAAAATATTTTGGTGGACCACAGAAAATGGTGGGATTTATGAAAAGGAAATTATTATATTTTGGCTAAGGCTAACCGTGTACCCACACACGGCTATTTTATTGAATATGATAAAAAGTGAGAATTTGTTGGAGAACGAATGCCGGCTCGATGACTTGGTATATCATCTCGGAGAAAGACGTATATAACGTCGGCTCGATGACTTGGTATGTTATCTCGGAGAAAGACATTATACTATATCAGCTTGATGACTCGGTATGTCATCTCAGAGAAATACATTATATTATGTTCGGCTCGATGACTTGACATTGTTGGATGAAATCTCTTAAAGTATTTTGAAGTTGACAAAATATTTTTATCAGTCTAGTCTGAAGACTTACAGACTCTATTGACAAAATCTGAAGATCAAAGTCTGAAGCTAGCAAGACTCAAGACTTATATTTCAAAGTCTACTCACATGGACAGTTTCCAGGACGATGTTTATTCTGATCTTATATGATCTTTATTCTAACGACTAGTGGATATCTTTCTACTGGATTCAGCACTAAACGATCTTACTTTCATATGGAATATGTTTAGATTCTCTAAAGATTTCGCAACTTATATTTGGAAGGATCTACTTATGGAAACCGAGATCTTGATTGTATGGGCGAGCAGGATTGATGGGCTATCAACACTTACCTTAAAGAGCTCGAGATCTCTCTAATTGATTCTGTCCAACGGGTTGATTGGAAGAACTTCTTTGGAAGGTGCCAACGGTATTGAAGGCATAAAGAAGTATATAAGAGAGATGCTCTAGTTGTTGAAGGGTGCGGATAGAAGAATTCCAAAGTCTGAATCTCATTTTTCTATTTTGCGATATCATTCTTCGAGCGATATTTGTAATCAAAAGAGAGATCATATTATAGTGAGACCTTGAGGAAGTGTAGTAGAGTTTTCTACACTGTGGACTCAAGAGCATGAGACTGTAATCACTCTTATTGATTTTTAGTGAAATCCAAATGAAGGGCTGTCCGTGCGGGAGAGTGGACGTAGGCTTGATCTAAGCCGAACCACTATAAATCTGGAGTCTTGATTCTCTATCCCTAATCCTTTATATCGTTAACTATTTTCATTTGCTGCAATTGTTGGTTTTAAGTTACTTATATCTCATTCGGTTTAATTTATTAAAATCGCTTTAAACACCTATTCACCCCCCTCTAGGTGCTAATTCTAGTCCTAACAATTGGTATCAGAGCTTGTGTACTTGCTTATAAGAAGTGTCTTTACTTCTAAGTAAAAGATCTATGGCTAGTATGTTGCATATAAGGTTGGTTGAAGGTCAAAACAATACCAGACCTCCATACTTTGATGGAAAAGACTACAGCATATGGAAAAATAAGATGAAGGCATTCCTAAGATCAAAAGATCCTTTGGAATGGGAAGTGGTTGATAAGGGAATCATTCCCGCCGCCGCATTAGAATCGAGAGAGGAAAAAGAAACCGATGTTTCTACTCGTCTGACTCAAGAAGAAATCACCAAGAGACAGACTCTTGACGCCAAAGCTATTTACTCTTTATATTGTGCTTTATCCCCTACTGAGTATAATAGAATATCTTCTTGTGATATAGCAAAAGAAGTATGGGATAGGCTTCACATTACCTATGAAGGAACTGATCGTGTGAAAGAAACGAGGATCAACATTCTCTTGGGACAATATGAAGTCTTTAAGATGAGATCGGGAGAATCAATAACCGACATGTTTAGTCGCTTTCTGAAATTGTGAATGGTCTTGAATATCGGGGACATCCAATCTCGGGACATATGAAGGTCAACAAACTCCTTCGAGGACTCTCAAAAGACTGGAATTATATAAAAACCTCAATAAGAGAGACACAGAAGATTGCTCCACTTTCTGTAGACGAATTAGTTTGGACTCTTCAATCCTATGAAGTGGAACAGACCAACGAAGAGGAAGACTCAAAAGGTAAGAAATCTATTGCCTTAAAGTCTAATGACTATTCTGATGTTACAAACTCTGAAGAAGAACTAGATGATGAAGAGCTGGCACTCATGATAAAGAGATTCAGAAAGTTGAACAGAAAAGGAAGGAAATTCAATTGGAAGAAACAAAATTCTCAAAGGTTTCAAAACAGGTCAACGGAGGAAGATGATTCGAACAAAGAAGTGACTTACTTTGAATGCAAGAAAAAGGGACACATCAGACCCAACTGTCCTCGGTTAAACAAGAGAAAAGGAAAGACTGAGAAAAATAGGAAGGCACTCAAAGCAGAGACTTGGAGTGATACTGAATGTGAAGAAAGTGACGATGATTATGCCAATATCTGTTTAATGGCAAAATCAGACTCAGACTCAGACCTTGATTCAGACACAGACTCAGACAGCGAACTCGAGGTTAGTAACCTGAAAATTCCTTTTAAGGTTTCTAAATATATTGATGAACTTTGTCTTAGTCTGAAAACCTCTCTTAAGAGGATCTCCGAATTAAAAAAGGAAAATTCTACACTTTGAAACAACAGGATAAACTTTTGAAAGAAAAGTTTGAAAAGCTGGAAAAAAGATTTTGATGCTGTGAAAGAAAACTCTATTTCAAATGAAAATAATCTTTTGAAAAATGATATCTCTAACATATCAAAAAGATTTTCAAATGGTTCTGAAAAGTTGGATAAGATTCTTTCGATACAAAGGCCATACTTTGATAAATTAGGTCTTGGTATGACTTCGAAACTATTCCACCGATTGATTTTCCGAAGGTAAAAGAAAGAATTAAACAAAGACCAGCTATAATTGTTTACAAGAATCATTTCGAAAGTTTTTGTAAAACCTGTTGGTAGAAATGCTCCGAGATGTTCCAAGTGTAAAAGCTTAGAACACTTTGAGAAAGAATGTCCTTTGGTTTGGAGACTGTTAAAAGAGCTGGGCTAAGACTGTCTATTGTTCTAACACTTCTGGACCCAAGATGGTATGGGTACCAAAAAGAGCTTGATTTCTGTTAATTGCAGGTTACTATCAAAAAGAAAATAAAATGGTATCTTGATAGTGGCTGCTCAAGACATATGACAGGAGACTCAAGCTGCTTCATAAAACTTATCCAAATAGATGGAGGAAAAGTTTCCTTTGGTGGTAACAACAAAGGAAGGATTACTGGTTGAGGAACAGTGAAGATTGGAAGTTTGTCTATCAATAATGTTTCCTTAGTTGAAGGATTAAATTACAACCTGCTTAGCATAAGTCGGTTGTGTGATTCGGGTTTCAAGATCAACTTTCGGGAAGAAATGTGCTCGGAATCAATAAAGACTTCTCTCAATCCTTTACGGTCGAAGACATGGAAATATCTATCTTCCGGATGTGAATCAAGAAAGATCACAATGCTTAATATCGTACAAGATGAAGCAAATTTATGGCACAAAAAGCTAGGCCATATCAATATGAAGCAAATCAACAAGATCTCTACAAAGAAACTTGTTCGAGGATTGCCTATTCTGAATTATTCAAAGTTTGATCTATGTACACCATGCGTCTTGGGTAAACAGTGAGAAACTCTTACAAATCAATAAATAAAGTTTCCACTAATCATGTATTGCAGCTTTTGCACATGGATTTGTTTGGACCTACCGAACGAAAAGCATTGGTGGTAAAAGGTTCTGTCTGTAATAGTGGATGACTATTCACGATTCACTTGGATCTACTTTCTTACAAGTAAGTCAGAGACTTTCTCTCTCTTTTCAAAATTTGCTAAAAAGGTGCAGAATGAGAAAGGTCACACTATCTCAAGCATTCGTACAGACCATGGAGGTGAGTTTGAAAATCAAGACTTTGCTAAATTTTGTGATGAATTTGGTTTTCAACACAAATTCTCCTCTCCATATACACCAGAACGTAATGGGGTTGTGGAAAGGAAGAATAGGTCTTTACAAGAAATGGCAAGAACACTTTTAATTGGAAATCAAATTTCTTCAAGGTTTTGGGCGAGAGGCTGTTTCCACTTGCTTGCTATATTATAAACCGAGTGTTTTTCAGGCCAATTCTTGAGAAAACTCCTTATGAAATTTTTAAAGGGAAGAAACCAATAGTTTCTTATTTTCAAATATTTGGTTGCAAATGTTTTATTCTAAAGAATGCAAATGATCGTGTTGGTAAGTTTGAAGAAAAATCAGATGAAGGATTCTTTCTTGGATACTCTACTACAAGCAAAGCTTTTAGAGTGTTCAACAAAAAGACTCGGACCGTGGAAGAATCAATGAATGTCAAATTTCAAGACTCTCCACAAGTTCAGCGAGATCTGGGCGAAGATTCAGAATCAGCTCCGGACACTCGCTAGATCTAACTCCACCGAAACATTCTTACTAATTCGGAATCAATACAACAAGCTACGATGAAGAATCTACTCAAGTAGAAGATCAACAATCTATCGACTGACCAAGAATCGGAAGCACAAGTCTAGTCATCCCGAAGAACTCATTATTGGGAACATTAATGAGGGAATTCGAACAAGATCCAAAAGGCGAGAAGAGTCTAATCTTTGTTGCTCTTATTTCTGAAATAGAACCCAAAAATATTGAAGAAGCTTTAGCTGATGAAAGCTGGATTGAAGCAATGCAAGAAGAGCTCGGACAATTCAGTATTAACGACGTATGGGAATTGACTCCCAAACCAAAAGGTGAATCGATTATTGGAGCTAAATGGGTTTTCGGGAACAAAGTTGACGAAAAGGCAAAGTAACAAGAAACAAAGCAAGACTCGTGGCTAAAGGATACACGCAAGAAGAAGGGATAGACTATGATGAGACTTACGCTCCAAAGAGCAAGGTTAGAAGCAATCGATTACTACTTGCTTTTGCTTGCTATAAGAATTTCAGGTTGTTTCAAATGGATGTCAAAAGCGCTTTCCCGAATGGATTTATTCAAGAAGAAGTCTACGTGGAACAACCTCCTGGATTTGAAGATTCAAAGAAACCGGACTCTATGTTCGATCAAGAAAGCTTTATATGGATTGAAACAAGCTCCTCGAGCTTGGTATGAAAGGCTAAGTAATTTCTTAATTCATAGTGGCTTTTCTAAAGGAAAGGTAGACACTACTTTGTTCATTAAAAAAGAAGGTAAAAGCTTTCTACTTGTTCAGATTTATGTTGATGACATCATATTCGGATCATCTAATGAGACTCTGTGCAAGAAATTTTCTAAGTCTATGCAGGATGAATTCAAGATGAGCATAATGGGTGAACTATCCTTTTTCCTTGGTCTACAAGTCAAACAACTAAATGAGGGAATATTCATTCATCAAGAGAAATATGCAAAAGAACTTGTTAAAAAGTTCGGTCTGGAAAATTGCAAAAAGACGGACATACCGATGTCAAGTTCCTTGAAGATAGACAAAGATGAAGCAGGGAAGAAAATTGACCAAAAGTTATACAGGAGTATCATTAGTTCACTTCTTTATCTTACTGCATCCAGACCTGATATATTATTTAGTGTTTGCATATGTGCTAGGTTTCAATCGATCCTAGAGAATCTCACTTAAGTGCTTTGTTAAACGTATTATTAAATATGTTGCTACTCTTTTTAAGATCGGTCTATGGTATCCCAGAGAAGGAGACTTTACACTTCTTGGCTATTTAGACGCAGATCTTGCAGGTTGTAGAGTTGAAAGAAAAAGCACTTCGGTACTTGTCAATTGCTTGGAAACGGGGGCGGTATCTTGGTTTTCAATGAAACAAAAAAATCTTGTGGCTCTTTCAACGGCTGAAGCAGAATACGTAGCTCTTGGAAGTTGCTGTTCTCAAATATTGTGGATAAAACAACAACCGCAAGACTTTGGCATTGAAGACTCTTGCACGAAATAAGATGTGACAACACCAAATAAGCAATCAATCTTACAAAGAATCCTATCCTACATTCAAGAGCAAAACATATTGAGATTCGACATCATTTTATAAGAGATCATGTTCAGAATAAAGAGGTCTTGATACGGTTCATAGACTCAAAGAATCAACTGGTAGATATCTTCACAAAACCACTTGAGAAAAGCTTGTTTGAGTCTATTCGCTCAAGACTCAATATTTTATCTCTTGAAGAATGCTTTGAAGCTCGACTCGCAACTAAAGTCGACGAGCATCAGACTCAAAGGTTAAAGTCTGAGAATACGAATCGACACGGCTGTAAGTTCATTTATTGAAACTGTCTTATTGATAAGGTAAGATTATCTGTCTATTTTAAGGCGGTTATATTTAAAAAGAGTGGTTATCGATTTATTAAGGCAGTTATTTTTCAAAAAGGAAATTTTAAGATTTCCAAAATATACGACGCTTGGTTTATCTCCCGTATCTGTTATCTTTTATACACCTCTTCTCCTTCGTTTTCACTTTACCCAGAAACCCTAGATCAAAAGCTTTTCACTGCTCTGTATTTTTTCTCTCCAAAACTTCTTCGTTTCAAAATTCTCAACTTTCTTGCGACACAAGTGAGAAAGCTTCTCCAAAGAAAGCATAATGTCGTATCAAAGGAAGTCATCCATAATAGCAAACAGGGGACCACAAGGATCTAGTGAAGGGCCTACGCACTTCGATCTGACTGAAGAAAGCGATTTTCCTTCTGAGCAAACTCTTCAACGATCTCAACTGCGGTCTTCCCCAACTAGACCTCAAGAACTTCGTCCTCAAAATGCAGAAACAGTTTTTGAAGATATTGAACCAGTAAGAACTCTTAAGCCCGCCTTTGTTTATAGGCTCTACTCTGTATTAAAGGAAGGAGGTTCTGCGATGACCTTCATTGATGAATTTCTGAAAGAGAAGGGTTATAGAAACGAGACGCATTTTCTCACTGTCATGGAAAGGTCTGGAGTTGTTCTTGAGGGAACGGCTGCAAAAGCATTTGCAAATTTTCCTAGTGACCCTAGGTTTGGTAGTATGAATCAGCCTGAGGGAAAGGATGATGACGAAAAGATGTTCATACACTTTAAACCATGGATGGGTGTGGCTGCAAACCTTCGAGGGAAGAAGGATGAACTGTTCCGCTCAGACAGACACATAAAGAAGTATGAAAAATTGCTGAAGCGTGGGGTGATGAACCCACAGACTGTAGATTTCGATTTTCTGGACCTATTGAGCATAAATCTGCGAGAGAAATTTGAAAAACGGCAACTTTATTAGTTCTTCACAGACTGTGACATGGCACATTCTGAATTAACGGCGTATTTCTACTCCAATCTCAGTTTCATTAATGCAAACAGCTTTACTTTCAGCGTGAGGGATAAAGAGTATGTCGTTGATAAGGACATTTTGGCTGATGTACTTGGTGTAGAAAGAGGGGCTTTCCCATCAATCAGTGTGTCTGTAAGCCATGCTACTCTTGAACTAGCAAGGGACAGAATTGCAGAAGGTCGACTCTTCTACTCCAGAATGAATGCAACAAATACTTTGCTGCACAAGATTGTGATCAACTGTCTGAGACCCAAATCGACATCCAAGACAGATGTATCAATTTCTGAAGCTAAGTTGATGTTTGCCATCAAGACTGGTCTAAACTTCTCTTTGCCGCATACCATCATATTTCACATGTACGATGCATGGCAAAGGACAAAGGAAAACTTCCTTATGCTTTGCTCTCATTACTCGTCTCTTCGGACATCTAAACATTCAACCTCCTCATATTCTGACAGTGAAGACTATTGATAAAATGGTCATCGGGTTGAGGATGATTATCAAGATGCGTCTGAAAGAGCTTAGCAAGAAGCTGGAGCAATTCAAGGAAAAGACTCATATCAAGCTCAGACCAGACTCATCAGCAGCCAAAAGGAAAGGAAAAGAACCTGTGGTTAGTTCTACCAAGAAGAGAAGGGCAATCATCCTGGAAGATGAAGATGATGAGGATGCTATACCCATCTTTACTCTGATTTCTCAATTTGCTGCATCTATTCTAACTATTCCAGAACATCAAGTTGCAAAGAAAGAGAAAGAGAAAGAAGAAGAGAAAGAGGAAGAGAAAGAAGAAGAGAAGACAGAGGAAGAAAGAGAGGAAGAGGAAGAAGGAAAAGAAGAAAAAGCAAATGAACCAGAACGAATAGATTCTCCAGCGAAAAGGAGGATCTACAACAGCCTGTCACGAGGACACTCCTCGAAAGAAGAGTTCTTTTCTCCTCCGAAGACATGGAAACGGGGGATAAAGAAAGAGAACACACACCTCTTCTGCTGACTTTTAAAGAAGAGGATGCACAAACAGGTGTTAGTCGATCACCTCTCGATGCTGAGGATATTCATGCTGCACAGTTTCCTGAAGGAGAGGCATCATCTCCACACACCGAACTTCCTGCTGACATTCATACTGGCTTGACTCCACCATTAGACCGAGCTGAAACAAGCACTCGGACGACAACTCGGAGATTTTCAAAGGCTGCTTGAGCTCATCTTGGAACTTAAAGGTCAAATTTATGCCATGGGATATGAATTTCAGAACTTGCAGAATGAAAATCATGCAATGTTCATTACTTTGCATGATCGGCTTAAAGATGTTCAGTCGATTCAGCATACCGCAAAGGGCACTACTCTCACCCAAGTACGGGAAGATTTGAGGAAGTTGGAAGACACTTTGTCAAGTCTATGGAGGACTTTCAACTTGTTCACATTTCTCGAGCTCCATGATTTTTTTATGCTGACAAAAAGGGGGAGAAGACTTTGCAGATTTTCGAAGATTTTCTGTTTTCAAAACAAACCAAATCTTATCATCTTATATTTTTGCTATCTTGACTTTGACTTGAGTTTTTTTTTTTTTTTTTTTAACGTGTGCAGTTTTTGAATGTGTGCTCACTATGGCAATACTTTAAGCTTCGTAAATTAGATAGTACCGTGCATTTATGACTAATGAGATTTCGGTGAATGCAGATCCGTGTACAGGGAAAGTCTCGTATACGGGATATCTCGTGTACGGGATAACTTCTACTATCTTATTTAAATCTTTTATGATGCTTGCTTAAAAGTTGTATTGCGGGGGCGATAATATTCAAATCTGCAGGAAAGTTTTGTCACCATCAAAAAGGGGGAGATTGTTGGATGAAATCTCTTAAAGTATTTTGGAGTTGACAAAACATTTTTATCGATCTAGTCGAAGACTTACGAGACTCTATTAACAAAGTCTGAAGATCAAAGTCTGAAGATCAAAGTCTGAAGCTAGCAAGACTCAAGACTTATATTTCAAAGTCTACTCACATGGACAGTTTCCAGGACGACGTTTATTATGATCTTATATGATCTTTATTCTAACGACTAGTGGATATCTTTCTACTTGGATTCAGCACTAAACGATCTTACTTTCATATGGAATATGTTTAGATTCTCTAAAGATTTCGCAACTTATATTTGGAAGGATCTACTTATGGAAACCGAGATCCCGATTGTATGGGCGAGCGGGATTGATGGGCTATCAACACTTACCTTAAAGAGCTCGAGATCTCTCTAATTGATTCTGTCCAACGGGTTGATTGGAAGAACTTCTTTGGAAGGTGCCAACGGTATTGAAGGCATAAAGAAGTATATAAGAGAGATGCTCTAGTTGTTGAAGGGTGCGGATAGAAGAATTCCAAAGTCTCGAATCTCCTTTTTCTATTTTGCGATATCATTCTTCGAGCGATATTTGTAATCAAAAGAGAGATCATATTATAGTGAGACCTTGAGGAAGTGTAGTAGAGTTTTCTACACTGTGGACTCAAGAGCATGAGACCGTAATCACTCTTATTGATTCTTAGTGAAATCCAACCGTAAGGGCTGTCCGTGCGGGAGAGTGGACGTAGGCTTGATCTAAGCCGAACCACTATAAATCTGGAGTCTTGATTCTCTATCCCTAATCATTTATATCGTTAACTATTTTCATTTGCTGCAATTGTTGGTTTTAAGTTACTTATATCTCATTCGGTTTAATTTATTAAAATCGCTTTAAACACCTATTCACCCCCTCTCTAGGTGCTAATTCTAGTCCTAACAGACATGTCATCTCGGAGAAAGAATGCTATCCTAATTCAGCTCGATGACTTGATATGTCGTCTTGGAGAAAGAACGCTATACTAGTTCGGCTCGATGATTTGATATGTCATCTTGGAGAAAGAATGCTATATTATGTTGGCTCGATGACTAAGTATGTTGATCAGAGAAAGACATTATATTATATTGGCTCGGAGACTTGGTAAGTCATCTTGGAGAATGAACGTCGGCCCGATGTCTCGGTATGTCATCTCGAAGAAAGATGTTATATATTATGTCGGCTCGGTGACTCGATATGTCATCTTGGAGAATAGATAGTATTGACTGGAATGACCGGGACATGGTCTGATTGACATGTAATCGACTAGGTTGATTGATCGATGAGTCGATCTAAGTGAATGATTTGATGTGTTGATGTGACTCAATGAGATTATGAATTGTGTTGAATTGCAGGGAGGAACTGAAGCCAAGGTAAGTCCTCTGAGTCATGGTTGTGCTTAGGCAGCCTTTAGAGAGTATTTGCTTTCTAATTGAGTCTTAAGGGGTTGAACTTGCTGAGACGTAGTCTCACTAGTTATTATATAACAATTTTCAGGTCCTTAGATGATGTTGGTGGTGGACCGGAAGCCTCGGAGTTTGGAAAGGTGGATAGATCAAAATTGGCGAACGGGTCTGACTAGTAGGTCATAGGACCGTTCCTTTTAAAATGAGCTGGCCTTTTTGTAAATAGTCTGGTCTTGTAAATAAACCTGGTTGTTTATAAAAGGTTTATTTTTGCTTGAAAAATTGGTCCTACTTTCCTATCTCATTGTTTTATTGTCTAGGGATCATTTATATGCTTTCGCTTGCGTGTTAAAATGAATGGGTTGGCGATACGTCCTGGGACGTCGCTATTAAATCGACCAAGTGAGGATTGGGTGCGCGCTCAAGGATCGGGGCGTGATAGATTCCCTAAATTTGATACAGAAGCTAGTGATAGATCTCCTACTCATAAGACATGTAGCATAATCCGCATCGCAATAGGCCGTCATTTCCATGTTGCATTTCCGAGAAAGGAGTATCCCTAAGCCTGGACATGTCTTCAAATATCTCACAATCTTCAAGGCTACATTTATGTGAGATTGTTTTGGACTGTGCATGAATTGGCTAAGAGTTTGTACTACATAGCAGATGTCTGGCGTAGTCATGGTAAGATATATAAGTTTCCCTACGAGTCTCTGATATCCTGACGGATCTTTTAATAATGGATCATCAGAAGAAGAAGATATGCCAGTATCATAATTGACAGAAGTCAGCTTGGCATTCTACTCGATGGGAATAATGGCCGGTTTGCAACCTAACTGTCTTGCTTTTGATATAATCTCCATTACAAATTCCCGCTGGCTGAGTGAGATTCCCTAATCTAAATGAGCTATCTCAATTCCAATAAAATACTTAGGTGAGCCTAAATCTTTGATATGAAAAATGGAATGTAGATACTCTTTTAGTTTCTTCACAACAGAATCATCATTTCTCATGGTAAGTATGTCGTCAACATAATCATCAAGTAAATAGACGACATACCTTTCATCCAAGTGAATAAAGCATAGTCATATTTGGACTGTTTGAATCCAGCAGCCATAAGAGTATTAGTAAACTTGGCATACCATTGTCGAGAGGTTTGTTTCAGTCTATAAAGAGATTTTCGGAGAGGACATACCTTAGACTCCCATTGTCTCCGTAATCCTGGTGGAAGATCCATGTAGATTTCTTCGTCCAGATCACCATGCAAGAAGCCATTATGGACATCCATTTGATGTAATGGCCAGTCACGAAAAGCAACAACGGACACAAAAGAACGAACTGTGACATCTTTAGCTACTGGGAAAAAGTTTCATGGTAGTCAAAACCTTCTCACTGTGTAAAGCCTTTGGCCACCAACTGAGCCTTGTACCTCTCTACAGAACCATCTGCTTTATATTTAATCTTATATACCCACTTGCACCCAATTGCTTTGCGATGAGTAGGTAATGGCATGACATCCCAAGTATGATTGTCTATTAGGGCTTGTAATTTTGCCTCCATAGCCCTTTGCCAACGTGGATCATGCATTGCTTCATTATAACTAGAGGGCTCTTGTTCCTCAGAGATGTGGTTTATGCAACATAAATGTTCTAATGATAGCCTATCGAATGAAATATAAGATGAGATAGGGTAACGAGTACCTGATGACCCCGAGGAAGCACATACATAATCCTTTGTCCAAATTGGTGGACAACTAACTCGACCAAATCGCCAAGGTTCTTCACGTTGCATCAAAGATGATTCTTCAATAGTACTTGATTCTGGAGGAGCCGTCATCTGAGAATCCCTATCTGTTGAAGGTTCTTCAAGTGAATGATCCATAGAAGTCTCAATAGACATTGGAGGCGATGTAGCAGATGATTTCTAATGTCTTGGAGGAGGAACAATAATATAAGATCCTCCAGAAGATAGATCTTCTTTTGATAGAAACTGCTTATTAGCTGTCCTCTCATCTTAAGGTAAATGATTCACATCTTGGAAAGGGAAAATGTCTTCATGAAAAATGACATCCCTGCTCTTAAAAAATTCTCTTGTGGATGGTTCATAAATTCGATATCCCTTTTTCAGAATTGGATACCCCATGAATATGCATTGATGTGCACGAGGTCCCATTTTATTCCTGTGCCTTACTGTAATCACATAGCATGGACACCCAAAGACTCTGAGATGACTCAGATCTAGTTTCCTTCCATACAATATCTCGAAGGGAGTTTTCCATTTTAGAATGCGTGATGGCATGTGATTGATCAGATATGCTGCCGTGACTACACAATCTCCCCAAAAATTTTCAAGAATAAATGCCTGAAACTTAGGGGCATGTGCTACTTCCAAGAGCTGATGGTGTTTTCGCTCAACGACTCCATTTTGCTGTGGTGTTATGTGCAAGAGCTCTCATGCAAAATTTCATTCGAGGAAAGAAAGGAAGCACATTCACTATTAAGAATTCTCTACCATTATCAGTGCGAATGTGTTGAATGGATTTCCCAAATTGATTTTTTGATAGGGCAAGGAAAGTCCTTAGGTGAGAAAGAACTTGATTTTTTTATTGCAATAGGAATATCCATGTCACACGAGAGAAATCATCTACGATTGTGAGGAAAAATCGAGACCCATATGATTCAAAGTGTAATAAGGCCCCCAAACATCAGCAAGAATTAATGAAAAAATTCCATCAACTCGAGAAGTGCTATTTTGGAAAGGAGCACGTGTCTATTTTGCTAATAGGTGGATAGGACATTGAGGACAGGAAACAAAGCAATATGACCCAATCTTTGATGATTAAGGAAGTTCTTATCATTGATAGTAGTATTACACAATGATTTATTGGATTCAATATAAGACAATTGAAGACTGTTCGAAAAATCCATCCAGAAATATAGCCCTTAAAAGACTCTACCCAAGCCCATTAGTTTTCTAGTCAAAAGAGCCTGAAATAAACATTTATCAGAATTGAATAAGATGTGACAGGAATTTTCTTCATAAGCTCGAGATACTGACATGAGGTTGAAGTAGAAATCAAGGACATAAAGCACATTTTGAAGTGTAATGAGGGAACTAAGATTCACAGTGCTAGTCATTTCAACTTGGGTGGTGTTTCCATTTGGGAGTTGTACTAATATGGGAAAAGATAATTTTTTGATATTGGAAAGGAAACCCTTATCACAGACAATGTGGTCACTAGCACATGAATCAATAATCCATGCATTCTTCAAAATAGAATTCATCAGACAATAAGATGTACCTGTGAAACTTCCAATTTTATCAGAAGCATCCAATTTCCTTAAGGCTTCCATCAGCTCCTGATATTGATCATGGGTAATTGTTTTGTCTATTGGTTGCCCCGATACTTGAAAAATTGTTGAAAATTTCCCTTTTTCTTTTTCTTCGGGTTTCTCATGCAGCTTCTAGCAGTTTTCTATTGTATGGTGCGGACGTTTACAATAGTCACAATACATTTTACCTTTTCCTTTGGAAGTAATGTTTCTTGTAGCTGAGGAGGGCCTATTTGTGGGTTGCAAGACTTGGGCCAAAGTTGGCCCATATGGGCCACTCAATCCACTGGCCAGAAATCCACGCGAGCCATCCGGCCCATAAAAGCTGTTTCCTCGCGGCCCATCCGATCCAATCAGATTGCTCCCTCGTGAGTCGTCGATTCCACTCACTGCCAAAGGTGATCGTCGACCGTTTGATCGCCCAGCAAAATCGAAGCCTCTAGGGTCTTCTTCGGGGAACCCTAATTGTGCCCCTCTTTGTCCTCTGCCCCCTGCATTTCTCAGCGAAGGGCGGACATGGCTTCTTGTCGCCAGAACCATTCCATCTCCGCCTTTGCTGTAGTTCGCCGTCCTTTGTTGATTTTCTTCTTGAATGGCAAGTTGGTAGATGCGGACGAGGCTCGACATGGGCTCCATGGTTAGGATTTGGGAGCGAAACGAGAAGTAAGTCTCGTTGAGAATAAGCAAAAACCTCATCGCCTTTTCCCTTTCCCACATGCTTTTGTACTGTTGTAGAATAGGGTCGGGCTAGTCGAATTTCTCTTTGGTTGCTTCCAGCTCGTTCCATAGAGCCGAAGGTTTGTTGTAAATGGCTGCGATGGTCATATTCCCCTATTTAAGCTTCGAGATTTGCTATGTTAACGAAATTTTTTTAACTTGATCGAGTTTTCCATACATCTCCTTAATATTCTCCCACATTTGTTTTGAATCCTCCATCGGGGGAAGTTAGACCACGACTTCGGATGCGATGTAATGCTTGAGTAGTTTTTAGCACTGATCAACTATTGGCTGATGAGCTTTAGTTCCGGTCCGTCAACGTTTGTTGTGTGAAGTGGGTCGCCGAGCTCCGGCCGACCGCTAGTAGCAAAGATTTGGTACGGAAAAATTCCGGGTCCGAGATTCAAGTAGGGATTTCCTCCCATGCCCGAACCACTTGGTCCGATTCCCTGACCCGCATAACTTGCATTGAGAAAAGTCGGGTAGGGATTCGTTCCCATACCCGAACCAGTGGACCCGCCTGTCTGCTCTGGGCCGATGGTTGGGCTTGCCCCTTCGCCATTTGGTGGGCCTCCATCAGTCCCAACGTTGCTCTGGTAGCCTCCTGGTAGTGATGTATTTGGGCCTGGCCCATGGAACCATGGATATGGTATCCACTGGTAAGGATGACTTAAGAAGGGCTGCCCTAGATTGAACTGAGCTTGGAATGGTTGCCATTACGCGTGTTAGGCCTATACTTGTGCCTAAGCTTGGCTGAGTTGTTGTTCGAAGGCAGATGTCATAGCAGACGAGTCCTGGATGCCCAATGTTTGTGGCGTAGCTTCTCCTGCAGGCTGGTTGTCTGAAGTCGAGGTCAGATCTTGTGCTTTAGGCACGATGAAGAATTTCTTCCCTTTTAGAAATAATGATTCCTATGGCAACTCTCTTTTGCATATTGGAGTTCCACGTGAGGCAATCGAAGCGAAAGCGACAGTTAAGTCAAAACCTCAAGGAAGGCTCTGATACCATGTCACGAGACTAGGTGAAAAGGAAGAAAGAGCGTAGGGAAGAATTTGGAGAGGAAAAATGTGTGCCTCAATTCATCTATTGTAATTTGTGTACAATAGTGTATATAATACAAAAGAAATAACAATAAAGAGAAAGTGTATATTTCCTAAATATTATGTAATCTTTCTAATCCTAAGATAGACACAATCCATATCAATTTACAATATGTACCGATCTTGTAAATCATATCTTCCAACATTCCCAAGCGGGCGAAGAGCGTCACTGTAGAATAATCTAGTGGATCTCGCTGAGGATTTTGGCTTCTACTTCTAGGTGCTTGTATATCAACTAGAAGGACCAGGCCAACGCAACAGAGCTTGTGTCACGACCGGCTAAGATGAAGCTCACACACAAATCCTTGAGGAACTTGTCAGGAGAAGTTGTGGTTCTTGTCCTTCGTGAGCCGGGACAGGAGGTCAGACCTGTCACTCAAGCTCCCAAGCTTGCTCATCTCCATCTGGCGGTTTGACACCGTCTTGTTGGCGAACTTGTGCACAATCCTTACAGGTTCCTTGAGCCTCCTCTCATGCCCAAGAGAGAGAAACCTCATGGGCTTCCACACATAAGGAGGCACCACGAACCTAAGTAGAAAATAATTCATGTATCAGTCATTTTATGGAGAAATATATTGATTGCTGCTTTCTAAAATGACAATACATTAAAAACATTACAAAATTTTGAAGTAAATGGTCTAGATTAAGCACAAAATGATGCAACTGTTATATAAGATATGTCCTCAACCTAATCAGCGTTAGCTCGGTGGCCTCCTTGAACGCCCTAGTGAAGCGCACCTCGGGCAGATCAACGATTAGGTAGCCTAGGTCAACACCAAAGACGACAGTGCAGATGTTGTCAAACGTGAACCAGAGAAGGACGTCTTGGAGGTCAAGTGGCGGCTTATCATCTCCACGGGTGGTGACCCTTGCCTCCAGAAGCTTAAGGAGCTTGTTGTGGACGAGCTCCTGCACGGTGTTGTATGAGTGCCACACGAAGCCCAAGGAGTGCATCTCTGACATGGCGAGCCACCACTGCTCCTTCCACTCGGCATCATCCGCATTGAAGATCCCGCCGCCAAGCAAGTCGCAGAACCTCTCCTGCTAATACTTGCCCTTCGGATAATTACTGAACCGGGTCCGAAGCATGTGCTCAATGTTCGTAGGGTCGACCGTGATGACCCCCCGGGCACCACCAAAGGGCACGCCGCGGTACTAGAACATGACCCTGGCCTTCACTAGGGCCCGCATTGCCCAGTCGTAGATCTCGTCCAGGCAGAGTAGGACAGACGGGATGATCATGAGGAGCGGCCAAAGCATCGGGCCGTTCTTGTTCGTCATCCTCTCGACGATGCATGAGAATACGAAGTAGCCCAAGAAAGCAATGGTCACATCCCAAAGAGATACGTGACGTGCATGGTATTGGAGCTACTCTATCGCAGAGAAAACATGCAGTCGCGTGGTCATTGTTTGATGTTACTCGATGAACCACTTCGCCGGCATGGATTGCTTATTTTTAGAATTTTAATTGCTGATCTGAAAATTAATGGAGAGGTTGGAGTTGGGAACCCCAACAACTAAATTTGGAAGAAGAAAATGGAAGAATCAAAGAAGGTGAAAAGAGGAATTACTTAGGAGATAAGCTTTGGTACTTGCCATTAAGATTCAAGCTTCGGTAACTGCAGATCTGAAAATTAATGGAGAGGTTGGAGTTGGGGACCCGAAAACTAAATTTGGAAGAATCAAGAAGGTGAAAAGAGGAATTAATTAGGGATAATCTCTGTTTCCGAGAACAATTTCTAATTGGAAATGATTATTTTTTATTCTGTTCTCGGGAACAATTTCTAAGTATTTTAAACCGTTTAACAACTGTCCAAAAATTCAATTCTCGGAATAGAATTGCGTTTGGCACCGTGCTCAAAATTTCTACTCCAAATAATTTTCTTTTAACTTTTAAATAATTTTATTACTTTTTTCCTTTTTTTCTTTTTTTTTCTTATTTTTTTTTCCTTTATTTTTCCTCTTCTTCTTCTTCAAGTTGGCAGTCGCCGGCCTTAGGATGATCGGCGACTAGCCAGATGAGGGTCGACAACCTCAATGGAGCCTTGCTAGCCCTCGGTGAGGCCATGCCTTGTCGGCCAAGCCTCGCGGACAGCTGGGCAAGGCTCGGCCGAGCCTCGGTAGGGCTAGCCGAGCCTTGTTAGGGCTGGATGAGCCTCGCCCAGTCAGGCGAGCCTCACCGATGGCTGTGGGAGGCTCGCCTCGCCGGTGGCTAGGCTAGCTTCCAACAAGCTCACCGGACCTCACCCTGGCCTAGCGAGCCTCCGGTGAGCTTGTCGAACTGGTTGCTAGCAGCAGCATATAGCAACGGCGGCGGTGGCAATAGATGAAGAAGAAGAAAGACTAAAGAAGAACACGAAAAAATAAAAGAAAAGAGAGAAAATAGGTTGATTCTAGAATTGTTTCCTGGAATAAAGAATAAGCTATTTTTTACTTCTCGATTCCGTTTCAAATCTACTTTCGAAAACAAGAAAATAGAAATTTGTTTCCGGGAACAAAAATTTTACCAAACGGAATTCTATTCCAAATCTACTCCCGGTAACAAAAGAATAGAAATTAGCACTGTTTGGCAAGACCCTTAATTTTGGAAGCGAAATTGGGGCGGAACATTAGTTTACGCACAGTTGGAGAAACCGAGGTGGCAAGAAATACTCCCTTTAAACCCCAGTTTCCAGTTTCCTGGTTCTTGTTTCTTGTTGGGTGGGGGGTTGTCTTTCTTATGAATACTTGAGTGGTTCTAGATTACAAAGACGATAAAATTTAATAAATGATGTAGAAAATTAAAATGTACACCTTTAGTCGAAATATCCACGTTCAATTTGATAGCCAATAAGATGGTGTAAATAGTACGATTGATCGACAGGTGTATGTATATTTAAATATCTATTTATATGTCGCATGTAATTAGATCATCTAAAACTATGCGGATATTTTGACATGAAGAGTGGAGCAAATTGGGTAGGAGACGGCTAGATGAGGACGACATCATTTCGTTGGGGATCGAGGTTTTAAATATGTGGTATTTCCGAAACAAGAGAATACAGAAGGACTCCTCGCAATGTTCGCGGCGTAACAAGGAGAGCACTGTTCATGCAGTTCCATCCATAATAATCGCATTGCTTAGAAGGCTGGATAGCTCTGAAGTGAGTCAGCAGCCCTGTTTGGCAACTCGGCACCATCTACGGATGGGTACTCACGTTGGCGTATGTTAATGACAGATTCGTTGGAGTCATAGAGGAAAATTCTCTAAAAAATTCTAAACATATTGTACGACAATCGATTTATTCTTGAACTTTTTGAAAATTTGTTAATTTGGTCATAAATCTTTTTGCAATTTATCAATTGAATTATAAACCTTTCAGTTATATAAGATTCTCTTTAACCCAATATCAAACCCGAATGTCTTGAGTTCAATATGAGATTCTCTTTAAGCGCTTTACGAATTTCAATTTTTTATTCAGGGCAACTTGAGGTTTTGTGTAATAAATTTTCATCCAATCAAAAATGTTGACTTTGGACCCAGAGTCAATCCACTTGGCCCCAGCATTTGGAGGCATAGAAGGACAAGCTTTGATCCCTGAACAGCCAGGATTGAATGGCCAACTTGATTGGAGTAGTGGGTGCGAGTGGATTGAATACGAAATCATCCGTGACGAATTCGGTTATCTATGGAATTCCGAAGTGGTGGGCCTTGGCTGGTGTTTATCTTATAAACCCTATTTCATGAGTCAAAGCCATGACAAGCAAAAAGCCCACGTCCGTCGCTGATGCTGCTGCAGATCTCAGCTGGCACATGAGAATGGAAGTTCTAGCGACGAAAGGTCCACAGAACATGTTGAGAACTGCGAATGGTCGCCCTCTACTGTCACTTCTGACCTGTATATGACATGCACGCATGATCTTGATGCTGACGATGTGAGGGTTTGGAAGATTGGCGGTTGGACAGATGATTCGCGTGCAAAACAACGTTTGTGGTTGTAACGTGAAGCCGTAGCTTCGCTTTTGAATCATATTGCGAGTAGCGGCCCGTATACACAATGCCCTTATTGGGTGTGCAAGTCTAGAGTACCAAGTCGAGTCCACAAAATCAATTGACGCGATGGCTCGTGCTTTCATCATATCAGGTGCATATTTTCACTCTTTCATTCAGGAGCATTCTTTTGTCTGCTTTTTCACTTCTTTTCTTTGAGTAGCATGGATGTTTCACTGGACTTGACCGATTTAGTTCACTCTCTGGCGAAAGAAATGATTAGATCGGCGCATGTTAGCAGGGGAACGGGTTAGAGCCAGTCCGACCGTTCAGTGTTGATACAAAAAGAAATGATTAGATCAGCATATGCTAGCAAGGGAACAGGTTAAGGCCGTTCTTATACTCGTTAATTTGTAAGATCTCTCTCTCTCTCTCTCTCTCTCTCTCTCTCTCTCTCAACTTTGTCAGAGCAAGTCCTTTTCTATTTCGACTAAACCTATCTAGCCAAAACTTGCGTGGCTAGTTCAGCGCCGAAGTCCTTCCAATGGATATGGCAGGGATGGGCCAAGCGTACACACCACGGCCCGCATATATAGTTTTCGTTTTTCAGCTCAACTTCTTTAAGTAATTTTTTTAAAAAAATAAAAAAGTAGTAAAAGTACCTAGATAAAATGAAATAAATAATTGCAGATTGCAAAGGTAAACAAATTTGATTTTTCTAAAGTACAAATTTCCTTCCTTTTTATGTAAAACTAGTGTTAAGACAAGTGCTACACTTGATCGGAATTTGAGTGATAAAGAAATCGGTAGTTGTCTCTGAAGTGGAGGTTGTAGGTAGTTTTAATGACGTTCGGTAATATAACCCTACTCTTATTTTTTGATTTCCTATTACTAAATACGGAGATTATTAGGAACAAAGCTAATAAGTGAGGCAAACCTCCACTTTGATATAAAAAATCAATATATCACTGAGGGTCAACCTAGTGGTGAAGGAATTGCCTATGTTGCACCGCTTCACGAGTTCGATTCAGTCATGAGCAAGCCTCTAAGTTGCTCGTCATACGTTGCCTAGTTTGAATATACTTTGTATAGAGAAATTTTCTGGTTGTTAGCATCTTGATGGGCTGCAATGACGGGCTTGTCAACTTTGAATCTTCTATTCATCGGTGGTACATAATACTTATGACTTAATTCAAACTTTTCTGCAGCAGAAATGGAATTCTATGTTAATACTCAAAGGGGGTTGCTAGCACCATTCGGTATAGAGATGATTAGGTGTGGCCTAATTTTAAGCGGGCCAAAGCAACTCCGCCAGCCTAAAAAATTTATCACTCAATATATTTGAGGTTGAGATTCATTGGGACTTTAAGAAGGCATCATGCGTGTTGGCATAGATGGTCTTCATTTTATCTTAGGTTTATATAAATACAAATTAAGCATTTGTTTATCGCTTATTGTAGTTGCCGACTTTGAGTCCAAAGCATCTAAAAGCATATGGACGGATTGTGACTTTATATATAAAAAAAGACGAATTGTATATCTCAATGTCGAATCAGCCATGCAAGTTGCCTCGCCATTAAACTATGAAAGACAGCGATGAAGGGTTTGTCTATTCTCCATCGTCTTCTTCTGTCTCCATCATCTGTCATGAAGCACGTAACCATTTTATAGGAAGATCATCTGTCATGAAGCACGTAAGCGATAAAAAACATTGTTTAGAACAATAGGAAAACAAAAGGTGTCCCGGTGAGAAGGAGATTGAATGATACTGTTACCCCGTGCTGTCCCCAACCCTCATCATCGTCCCATTCACTGTTGGATTTGCGCCATGCAACGGCGATTCAATACATGAAAAGATCTCGATCATTCATTTTCTCGCTGCCAACATCGCCGGTAGCCCACTTTTAAGCTCGAGGACAGCAACCGAGCTGCAAACCATCATCAGAGTACTACTTCAAATGGAAAATTTGAGGCTGGCACTCGTTAACATTTCCGAACAAAGATTGCTGTTTGGCCAGATCCGAATTAACAAAAGTGGATCGGATATTTTATGCCATTGCGTTAAATTAATCAGCATCCATTTTGACGTTCCAAGCACTCAATTTTCTTAGATTTTTCAGTTGTGAGAGGCGCCAACACAGGTATATTTATGATTCTTTTAAATAAAATCAAATGATTATGCTCAATTGAGTGACAATACATCTACTCCTTACTGTTGCCCTTAAATTAACTTCCCTGGATTTTGAAATTCAGAAACCAAATTTCGATCTGAATCATTCAACGCACTACGTAATATCTTCTTGGGATCGAGGCATTTTGATCGGAATGCATTCAGCTTTCCGGCTAAACAAAATGGAGGGCCATGTGGCAATATGATGCGACATGTTAATTGCATTTTGTCGCATCATATAGGAACATCGATCGAGTTTCATTTTTTTTTTTTTGGTTGGTAAAATAGAACATAACATTCAAGAGTCAAACAAGTTGCACCCCTTAGAGAGGGCATCAGTACAGAGCAAATTAAAAAAGGTCGGGGGAGGGGCAAGAGCCCAAGAAGAAACCAAAGAGCCACAGCCTTGGGCCTTGGCAGCCCAATCGGCAGGCATGTTGGCTTCACGCCTACAGTGGTGGAAACGCAAATTAGGCAACAACGCAGCAGAGCTATGGCGTCCGTGATCAGCGATTGGCAATCCAAGGGTGGTGTCTGACGGAGATTCGCGGCCTCCTCCAATTCCAGACTATCCGATTCAAGGATCAAGTTAGTGTGAGCCAAACCCTTCCTTATCAACAGGTTGAGAGCGAGTAAAAGAGCCTGTGTTTCTATTTGAAGGGGAGAGGAGGCTTCAACGGTTTGGGAGCAGCCATCGAGCAAGATGCCATGGTGATCGCGACAGAGGCAAGCGATTGAACCCCTGTTGGAGCCTGGCAGAAAAGCCCCATCCATATTGATTTTAATGAAGCCAGGCTTTGGGGGGATCCAAAAGGTGTTAGGGTTCAGGGCGGCCACTCTTGGGTCCAGATGCATCGGTGCAGAAGAAAGGTACAGCCGTGCTGAGGTAAGTGCCAAATCCACAATCTGCTGAGGCCTCGGGCATTGTCTTTGGAAGACATAGAGGTTTCGTGCCTTCCACAACTGCCAGAGGAGGGTTGCGATGATCTCCAACCCAGGTAAGTGATTTCTGTGTTCAACTAGGTCAGCCAACCATACTTCCATACTGTGGGTGTGAAATGCAGAGACCGTGAGTTGGATATCAAGATGAGTCCAAACCTGCTGAGATCTAGGACAGAATAGGAATAAATGTTCCATAGTTTCTGGATCTTGAGATGAGCAAAGGGGACATACCGGGTCATCTATAACATGTCGCTTGAAAAGATTGTCCTTAGTCGATAGTGCATTATGACATATAGACCATAGGAACATTCTGATTTTGGGTGCTGTATTAATTTTGCAAATGTGTTGCCAAAGACGGCGGGGTGTGATGTAGGAGGAAGAAGCCCGAGTATTGTTTGTGTTGGTATTTGCCTGTCGAATGTGATGATAGCCGCTTTTGACTGAGTATTTGCCCTCATGTGAACCAGTCCAGATTAGTTTGTCTACGGTAGAATCTACCCGTAGGGGGATGGCTGTAATGTCTTTGACTGTCTGACTATCAAAACATTGCTCGAGTTTTGGGATGTCCCAAGTGAGTTGGTTCGAAGAGATCAAACCAGCCACTATCTCAGGGTCGTTTCTGGGTGCTGGCCCAATAATCACCCCTTTTGCCAACCATCTGTCCTGTCTGACCCTGATTGTTGCACCATTGCCAACTTGCCAGTGCACATGGTCTGTGATAGAATCCCTGCCTAGAAGTAGGCTTTGCTAGCCCCACAAGGTCGTTGTCCCTTATCTACGTGCCAAAAGTCTTTGGAGTGATAATATAAACCTTTAAAAAGAGAGCTCCATAAGGAAGAAGTATTTTCATAAAGCCTCCACGCTTGCTTGCCCAAAAGGGCTTTGTTAAAGGTAACTAAATCTCTGAACCCCATACCTCCACTATGTTTGCTTTCTTTCATAATGTCCCAATTTTTCCAGTGGATCCCTGATTTGTTATTACTTGTCCGCCACCAAAAGTTTGCTATGCGCTGCTCAATAGCTTTACAAATAGAAATAGGGATCTTAAAGATAGACATGGCATACTGTGGAAGGGCCTGCACCAGTCTTCAATAGAATTTCCTTACCTCTTTTGGATATGAGGTTCTCCTTCCATCCTGCTAGCTTGGCATTAACTCGAGCCATAATCCATGAAAACATCTCTTTTTTAGAGGCACCCCAATCAGACGGTATCCCCAAATACTTCCCAGTTTTCTGTGTTAAAGGAACTCGCAATTCTGTAGCCAGATTCTCTTGTAAACTCAGCGGGCAATTTCTACTTAGGAAGAGGCCAGATTTGTTCCTATTTATAGCTTGGCCTGTGGCAAGCAATATTGCAGCAGAATATTTGAAAGATTTTGACATTCTTGCAGTTTTCCATCTAGAAAAAAGATGGCATTGTCGGCAAAAAGTAGGTGAGATAAAGTGGAACACCATCTATTAAACCGAATCCCTTTGAGGTTGCCCATGGCTACTGCTTGTGTAATCAGGCTAGATAGGAGATTAGCTAGCAATATGAATAGATAAGGAGAAAGGGGGTCACCTTGTCGGAGGCCCCTAGATGGCTT
Source organism: Eucalyptus cloeziana (assembly GCA_014182715.1). Lineage (NCBI taxonomy): Eukaryota > Viridiplantae > Streptophyta > Magnoliopsida > Myrtales > Myrtaceae > Eucalyptus > Eucalyptus cloeziana. The sequence continues at coordinate 24,191,687 of CM024641.1, read as the reverse complement.
AAAGTAAGGGAGAGATTCACCATTTAGCTTGTTGCTAATTGATACTGTTGTGATGCACTGCATTATCCATCATATCCAAGTAGGATCAAACCCCAATTTATGAAGATACACCTCCAGAAAGTCCCACTCAACCCGATCATAGGCCTTCTACATATCCAACTTTAAGATACCCTAGAATTTTTTCGATCTCTTCCTGACTCGCAGCTGGTGTAAAACCTCTTGAACAATCAAAATACTATCTTGAATTTGTCTGCCAGCAATAAAAGCATTCTGTTCTTGTGAGATTAGGTCAGGCAACCATCTTTTGAGGTGGTTAGCCAAAACCTTGGATATGATCTTATAAATAAAGTTGCATAGGCTAATGGGTCTATATTGGTCTAACCTTTCTGCTTGAGTGACTTTAGGAATCAGGATGATGTTGGCTCTGTTTAGAGCTGGCGGCAGCAGACTGGATGAGAAGAACCTTTCCACTATGGTGACCAAGTCATCTTCCAAGATATCCCAGTGACGTTGGTAGAACAAGCCATTGAAGCCATCGGGTCCAGGGGCTTTAGTCGCCCCTAACTGAAAGGCCACTAGTTTAATTTCTTCCCTTGTTACTTTCGCTGTGAGGTGTAGGTTCATTTCAGCAGAGACTAAGTTGTTGCATTGTGAGAGGATAGGATCAAAGTTCCGAGGGCCAACCGAAGTATATAAGCTGTGGAAGAATTCATTTGTCATGTGCCTGAGACGAGTAGGTTCACGAATCCAAAGGTTGTTTACGTCTTGCAGCATAGTGATGTGATTTCTCTGCCTTCTCTGAATTGTAGTAACATGAAAAAACCTGGTATTTTTATCTCCCCAACGCATCCAATTTATCCGCGATCTCATAGCCCAATATTGCTCCTCTTGTTGCCATACTTGTTGAATTTCAACTTTCAGTTTAGAAACCTGCTGTTTGTCATAGGTGCAACCTGGTTGGTTAATTTGATCTTGAATTTGCTGTTTTAATAGGTTGATTCGAAGATGACCATTGCTGAATTTCTTCCTGCTCCATCGTTGAAGTGTTGTGGTAGCAACCTGAAGCTTGCGGGAGATAGAGACATGACAAAGAGGGAGAGATGTCCAAGCATCAGCTATAACTTGGCGACACTTAGAATGATTAGCCCAGAAAGCTTCAAAGGCAAAGGCTTTTGTTCGTTTCTTCACAGGAGGTTCTAGCGATAGCAGCAACGGTCTGTGGTCAGAACCTATAGCAAGTAAGGCGAACACTTCAGCGGCTGGGTATTTTAGTCGCTAGTCCATGTTGCACAAGGCCCTGCCAAGTTTCTCCTTAACCAAATTCTCATTTTCCCTGTTATTAACCCATGTATAGGCGCAACCTTTGCTGTCAATCTCCATGAGGCAGCGTTCGTTTAAGAAGTCTTGAAATGAACGCAATCTATAAGAATGAGCAAACCTTTTACCCACTTTTTCTCAGTGGTATAGGATCTCGTTGAAGTCTCCGATGCATACCCATGGCATTGTATTTGATCTGCTGATCCCTTTAATAACTACCCATAATTGTTGTCTTTATGGAAGGATGTAGGCGCATGGATACAAGTGAGTCTCATAGGGGTGCCATCTGGGGTTCCAGTGCAAATTAGATCAATATAATGGGCTGAGAAAGACTCCAATGTAACAGAAAGTTGATCACTCCAAAAGACAGCCAAGCCTCCAGCTAGGCCGATGGGGCTCACCAAAAAACAATGTTGGTAATGTAATTTCCTTTGTACTCTGTTTAAAACAAAGTCTTGATTTTTGGATTCCATCAAAAAAATGAACGCGGGCCGATCTTGGACAACTAGGTCCTTTAGAGCTTGGACTGTCAAGGGGTTGCCCAGCCCTTGACAGTTCCAACTTATGATCTTTATTTATCATTTGGTGGCTTTTTAGGGCAAGCCACCAACACCCAACTCCTTACCCCTTCAGCCTCAAGGATAGGGGTGTCCGTTAATTGGTCATCATCCAGTGTGACGAGTCTAGGAGCATGCACTTCGTAAGGCGAGTATCTCTTGAGCCTCTTTTGCGGGCTCCCTTTGGCAACTTTCCTTGGACTTTTTAGCTTCTTAGATTTGGAGAATTCTGCAGTAAAATCAGTGTTAATAGTATGTTCGACTGAAACAGGGGATTTCAGTTTGTGCATTGCAATCTCTTCCTGAGGAAACACTTGTAGTGAAGCACCCTGGGGGGCAGCAGTCGGTGAGATGCATTGCTGAACTGAGCCAACCTCCATTTGTGCAGGTTGCTCGTGGAGATTGTTGGGGATGGCAGGCATCATGAGGGGGGGCTGTCAAAGGTGTCTTAGGTATAGTTTCATTATGTATGACGATAGTGATAGGAGTGTTATAGAAAGCTCACTAGAGTGGACTGTATTCTCTGACCTCCGCCCGAAGCCATTGACCAAAGTAGAGGTTGTCACGGCCTTCCAATTTAGCATCATCATAGGAAATCACTGTGCAATAAGACGCATAATGACCGATGACCCCACAAGAATAACAGAAATGGGAGAGACATTCATAGGGAAAGTCCAACCAAATTGGTTTCCCTGCAATTCTGATTAGTTTCCTAGGCTTTAGAGGTTCATTCAGATTAAGATCCACTCGTGCGCGCCAAACGCGGAGGGGAGAGCCTTCTTTAGCAGCATTTCTGACCTCAAGGACCTTGCCAACATGCTGTACAGCTCTACTAACCAGGGATTCTGTACATCTTTCTAAAGGTAGACCGTAAATTTGAACCCAAAACGCGCATGTGGTAAAATCATAACAGTGGAGAGGAGTATTAGGGACCCAGGGTTGTACAATCAGGAGGTGGTTCGTAAAAAGCCAAGGGCTAGAGTCCAAAATCCTCTGTTTCTCTGCTTCAGAATTTAACTTGAAAACGAACAGGCCAGCTTCCCTTTGAGTGATTTCAACCTGGTCGGTGCGCCATGCACGTTTGATAGTAGTTTGGAAAGCCTGAAAGTTAATTGAAGGGTTGGAATGGAGTTTACCTACTAAAGTTTTTTTGCATTCAGTTAGAGTATCTGCTGGAATATCCTCTGCCCAGTTGTCTATTTCCTGATCAGCCCATAATCTGCCCATTCTGTCGCAGAGAGCTGCGAGCCTGGCGTCATTTTCCTGGTCCATGAAGTTGCAGCGAGAAAACCCAGACTCCAATTAAACCCAGTACAGCAAGAGGGTTATGAGAAGGAGTCAATTGGAGACAATTGGCGATGGAGATGGCCGGCGATAGATGAGGAAATCAATGGCTCAGAAGCAATTGAGAGGATGGGACGGTGATGATGAATCGGCGATGGAGCACATGCAGAACTGAAATGGCAGAATGCATGGCCAAGAAAAGGGTTGCGGAGCTACCAAGGCAGAGTGGGCTGGGAAAGCAACAGGAAAAGAGAAGCATGGGAAGATGGTCGCAGATGAAACGAAATAACCGAGGTGGAAATGGAGATAATCATGGCTGTGGATGAACAGAGAAAGGAGGGTTTAAACAAGGAAAGGAACTACCAGAGGGTAGAAAAACTCTACATGACGAGAGAAAAACTGTCTGTAATCGAGTTTCGGTTGAAACACACCAATTGTGAAGAAATGAAAGTTTGGTATGCTTAGTAATTGGAAAAATAACACTGCAATGACTTAATTGAAAAAACACTCGAGTTCAATGGTCATACGTGGAGCCTGTGCACGAATGAATCATGAGTATCATCATATCATATCGAAAAAGCCGATGAAAGCTTCAATTAATGTTAGACTATTTTATTATATTTGCAATTATTTGAGTGTTTAGTGATGATGTATTTGGAGAAAAGAAAACCACACGTACATCTTATTTTTTTTAATTTTCCAAGGGGGACCAAAAATATCTCCTGACCGAAGATTTGCTCAGATGAGAAATTACAAAATAATCGAGTCCATGCAAATACCATTGTATACTTTTATTTTTATTTAATGTCAATTGGGGGTTTAAGTTGACTCCGCATGGCTTTGATCTCATTCACTGGTGTGCTCAACTTGCCAACTTGAGCCTCAACGGCCCACCACGACCAAATCATGATCACTTGCTCTCTTCACATGATTTCTCCGGAAGCATGGGGCTGGAGATTTTCATGAAAGGCAAAAGCCCCTTAGCATTTCCAGGTCCATTTTTCGAGTTGTCTAATAATAGATAACGAAAAGGAAACGAAAAGAAGAGGCCCCTAAATCAATTTGGAAGTGACACTTCGTCTAATTTGATTTTGACAGGTATCATAACCCTACATTAATAACTCAACAACTCGTCTACCTGCAACGTATTTAATTTAATCTGATTTAAATTTTTTAAAAAAAATCGAATCATCGTTTTGTAACGTATTCGTCCTTAATTAATTTTTATCTCACGAAAAATCTCAAATCTCTTATTATCCAAATTTGCCCTCCACACAAGATTTTTTTTTTTTTTTTTAGGGTAGAAAGAAATATATCATTCATATATCAGAATAATAATCGATATGTACATAGAAAGTTTTCAAGCTTGGGAAAAAAAACATAAGCCAGAAAGCAAATTACAAAGCACAATTAGCAGCTAGAAGCACTTTCTCATCTCTCAAGAGCACATCGGACACTGTAAATCATCGACGGCCAATCATCAAGTTCAGAAATGAGCACACATTAAAATCTCCCACTCTGTATGCAATGACTTGTGGTACACGTCTACATTCAACGTCTGCATCATTATTGCCTTGTAGAGACACCAATATCAAATTGTTGAAAGAATATAGATCAAATACTTGTGAAGAGCTTCGGAATCCATATTTTGATCAAGTTCAAGAGAGTAAAACTCTTAAAAATTGACCTAAATCTAAATAGGAGAGAAAAGTGACCTATCTTGGAGAGGTTGTTGAGCCATGTTATGTACATCCTCCTTGGTGACTACCAACTGGATGAATGGCCAAATTGATCTCCACGTTCACACAAGGTCAGCTTAAAATATTTACTCACACACAAACTCCAAGAGTAGATCAAAGGAGAAAAGAAAGACAGAGAACTTCAAAAGAGAAAAGGGGAAGACAGAGAAAGCTCTCTCTCTCTCTCTCTCTCTCTCGGACAGCACTATAGAGAGGCGGCACCCTCCACATAAAATCACATATTGCTAATGGTGGATAGATTTGGGTTAGAGATGCCAGTTTAAAAATCTTCACAAAATAAAAATTAATTTAGAATAATTATGTTATGAGGGACTAATTTAATCTTTTTAATAGTATTAATCTTATCCGTAAGAGAGGCCACAAGCTTTCTAGGACAATATTTTATGGAAGTACTACAAATTCCATGATATGTCTAAAACGATATTATTTTCATTCATATTTGACTAAAGATACACAGGTCGTGTATTTGCATCTTTTGGAAGTACCCTACACTACATTTAAGAGGTAAAAAGTGCATTTTTATCTTATATTTAAAGAAAAAAACTCTTTTTATCCTTAATGTTGTAAAAAATGAAAAATATAGAAAAGGAGAAAATATATTAACCAAGATATTAATAATAGAAAATAAAAAATATTGATAATAACTTTAGAAAACTTGTTAAGAAAAAACCAAAATAATTCTGGGAGCAATCGTTTAAATTTTCTTTTTGGGAAGTTGCAAGTGCTGATATACGTGGGAGCCATTTTTGACTATAATAAAAAAGTACAAGATAATTAGCATGAACTACAAAAAATCAAATCACATATAATTATAAATTATTGTGGGACCCACTTCTTCAAGAATTTGTGACTCACAATAGACTGTAATTTTCACAACATCCCAATGATTGTTATGCTAGCAAAGCCTAACTAAATTTATCAAAGGAGGGAAAGAAATGTGTATCTCTCTCTCGTATTCGTCCTTTACTCTTTATTGAAAATTTTTTTAACTCAGACTTATTAGCATGAGTTAAAAATAATGATATCAATTAACTAGAGTTAATAGTACATATAAAGTTCATAAAGTTAAAGGCAATATATCATACATGAGGTCATCTTGAGCTATGTTGAATGGCTTCAATTAATAGCACGTGGGCAACAACTAAGTGAGAATTAAAACATATATTCAAGCTAAGGAGTGACAAATGGCATGATTTCGGTGAAAAAGATTGAGATATTAGGAAATTTTGAGTAGACATTTGACATTGCAATAAATAAACAGGGAAAATCAATATTTGTTTGAAACGCTGGTAAATCAGAAAATTATTTTGAAACCACTATTATAAACAAAAGGTATATAATAATAAGGAAACCTTAGTTAGTAATATTTTAATGCTTGAAATCCATTCGATACATGTTTTGAAGCATATCAGTCATCCTTGACAATTACTATACCAATTATAATTCCTTCAATAACTCCTATAAACTTAATAACTTAAATATTATCAACTAAGAAGCGAATTTTGGATGTCACGTATCTACCTCTGGTGAAATTAGGGTTATATTGAAAATTTCTGATATCACATATATTTGTCCATCAACCAATCCTATATTAAAAAGGGTTTTAACGGCTAGTGCCGAACTTACAATTTGACCATGTTAGTAACAATTTTTTTAATCTAACAATAACGAAACCATTCCTAGCTACATTAGGCATGAGCGACATCGTGCTTCCACTTATGGGAAATGGTTGTGCACAATTGTTGCACGGCCCGTGCACTCCCATGCATTGCACATTTATAGCACTTAAATGACCATATTCAACCACTGGGGTTCGCCCCAGTAGCCACCCTTCCATCTTGGAAGGGGGAGGTTGGGGGTTCAAATCCCCACCTTCTCAGGGGGGATTGGGGCTAGGAACGATTTCATTTCAGGAGTGGGTTTCGACTCCCACGCCTTGCAAGGAGGCAGGGCAAAAGTCTGAGAGTGAGTGTAGGATTAGTGTAGGACAGACCAAAAAAAAAAAAAAAATGACCATATTTGGCATATCCATGATACATGGAAATTTCAGCAAGGCCAAGGAAAAGAGTGTGTAGCCGAAGTGCATAGTGAGGCCATGCTCAAATGGGCTAAATTTTAAGAATTCAATTAGGGAAGAGCCCAATTTGAATGAAATTCACAAAATCGCATAAATTAAAATTCGATATAAACATGAGGTTTCTAAATAAAAATGTTCCTAATTAAATATACGGCCGCACAATAAGGCTTTTCTCTCGATTTTCTAGGTTAAAAATTGAAGACAAAAGAAAAGTTTTTAGGGTTTTGGGGTGTTTTCCTTCATTCCGTAGTGGGAGAGCAACAAAAAAGTAAAAAGCCTTTTAGAAGGAAAAAGTCAAGCTTGCTGAGAAAAAGTGAAAGAAAGCTGCAGTAAGAGACATGCGATAGGGGAGGCAGAAAAGAAAAAAAGAAGAAAGAAAAAAGAAAACAAAAGGAAAAAAAGAGGAAAAGCAGCCTACTGTTCTTCTTCTTCAGCTGTGATCGCCGTTGCACCGGCACTCCGCGTCGGACACGCCGTTCGTTCCCCTGCAATGCCCGACCACCTCAGCCATTACCGCTTAGCCATGTCAAAATGCCAACCCCTGCCATTGCCATTCCTGTGCTTGCACGATCTGTAGCCGTCCGTCTACAACACCCCAACGACCGCCGTTGCTATGTTGCTCGCCCCTGCCTCTGCTACCTTCGTCACATCTCCGTGTCGATCTTCCACTACACGGTCGTTGAGCTTCCCTCTGCCTGAGCCCAAGCAACGCCTCCATCTCCCTCGTCGTGACCCAGCTCTCCCCCAACACTCCTTGCCACAATTTGACGAAGCAAGTACTGGGTCGCCTCGCAACAGCGAGCTTCTCAACCACATCCCGACGACTTTGCTACCGCGATATTCAGACACTCATCAAGCCTTGTAGCCATGCTTTCAATCTAATGTCCAACAAAGCCTCCCATCGGTGTCACCAAGCGGATTCGGTTCCAGATCTTCAATGCCTCCAGTGAGCTCCGGTGGCAATTCCATCACAACAACTTCACCACGTCGGAAATGTACCCCGAGCTACACCAGCGAACACCACATTCGTTTCGTGAAGCATCCCAGTCCCAACGAGTTCCACCATCAAATCACATGTTTTTTTTTATTTTTATTTTTTGGTGTTTTTTACAGGTTTTCCGGTGCTTGTGGACAGTGTTAGCCTTCAATGCCAGCACTTCCATAGCTTCCTACAGCGAGATTCCAGCACGCATCGTGTCCCACCGTCACCATTCGTTAACTCGGATTTAGGAAAAATCCCAATTAGGTAGTTATTTTTTTATTATTTTATTTTATTTTTATTTCTTTACTTGAAATATTTGTTGATGTAAGATTGAGATTTCCCGACTGAAGTAGCCTATTAAATTAGGGATTGACAGTTCGATTTTCATGCTGGAAATTCGACTCGCAATCGCTTGAAAAATCATCAATCCGATCTCACGCTCAAGATTCGATTTGCAGTTTATTTAAAATTGATCAACCCGATTTCATGCACGGCATATGATTTATCAATTTATCGATATCAATTCTATCTTGTCTGATTTGCCGTCGTGTTGGTTGAATCAATTTTATTTTCTAAAGTAAAAATCCAAAAAATGCATTCATTTAGGATGTTAGTTTTTTTTTTTAAATTTAAATTTCACATTTAATTATTTGGCAATTTTAATTTCGAATTTCATAAAAAGAAAAAGGAAAAAACTAGAATTAGGGCATTCTTTGCACGTCATTGCATCTTATGATAAGATTGCATGTTTTTTTTTTTTAAGTTTATATATTTCTCTTTCCTAGATGGATTGCATTTTAGGTTAGGGATAACATTCTAGTTTAAATTAAGATTTGACCTAATCTGAATCTTAATATAAGTTGGATGATATCTTAATTTGGATAGATAATTTTTGTCATTTTCTAATTTCGAATTTCATGGAAAATACCAAAAAAATTGTCTTAGAATAAATCAATTTTAATTCTTTAGGATAGGCTGCATGCTCATATTTCACTTTCGTCATATAGCTTAGGTCATGTTGCTATGTCATGTTAGATGAGTAGCATTGCATAAAGCATGTTTCTCATTAAATAAATGAAAACAAAAGAATTGAGTGATTGGGTGTTAACTAGAAATCATATCAAGGATTGTCGATGTGAATTCTGATCTAACATTGCAGATGCTTTCGTTGCTATGAGGTAAGTCCTGCAATTTATTCATTACTTTATATGGATGTTAAATTGGTGGTTTGCGCATCTGCAAGATCACCTCACATATTAGGGAAGTGAATTAAAATTAACTCAAATTGCTTTTCAAACATATTTTTTAAAATAAAAGATAAAGGTACTGAAAGGGCGTTAGAGAAATCTAGTGTAATCAAGTCCCCGAACTCATAAATCTCTGGTTCATAGAAGTAAAGTAAATCTCCGTTACTTTACTTGGGTTTCTAATTGACCTACCAAAAATAGATTAGTGGCGACTCCTGATTGAAAATCATTTGCATGTTAAGAATTTGAACCTAAGTCGCGAATTGGTATGGGCTTGGGAGAGCTCGAGCTAAGTTTAGGCTTATTAATCCATTAGCCAAACCCTAGGTAGTTCACTTGAAAATTTGGTCGTAACAGCTTGGTGACTCCGCTGGGGACTTGAGTTGAAACTCTTAGTGGACTTAGGCCGATTTTCTCTTCTATTTTTGAAAAAACATTTTTATTTGGCAGCAAGAATCCCAAGTATGTCCCTAACGTCTAAGGTGTTAAATGTTATTGCAAATAGGAGGTATAAAGGGAGTAGTGATTATTAACTTTTGTCTTGCAGGTCGGAGTTAGGGATGAATAATTTGAATTCAAACTATTGAAGTGTTGTTTGATATAAAATGTTGCGCATGCGTTGCATTTGCACTACACTTTCGCACACACAACTTGCCGCTGGACTTGGGCTGCGCTAGGATACTTAATATGGTATTGAGTTGGATACGACTTTGACCGCGAGGCTGCGTAGTAGAGGTTGCCCAACTCAATCCTGAAAGTTTCTTTCTTGGTGTCAAGAATGTTTACCTTTGCCCATGAGACTGCATCGCATTGGGGTATCATTCTTGACTGAGCTGAAGTTAAGAGAACTTGACTTAGTATGCAAGGCTGCGACTAGTCATCCCACCCTTTAAACTCCACTTTGCTAAGCCTGTCTAGAGTAGAAATCGAGCCTCACATGTCATGTGCATGTCTATGTGATTGCCATTGATTTTCCTTGGTGAAGTAAATCTTCTATCCCAATACCATGCAATTTATTTTGTTGTGCTTTTGGTCGGTCCATGACAATTTATGTCAATAATTGATTTAATTCATTTGTCAATCAAAATGAAATGAGAAAATTGATATGCAATGAATCATTTAGAAAATAACAAAATAAAAACTTTGGAATTTTGTTTTTAATTCCTGTCTTTTTTGTTTTTATTAGGAAGTTTCAAATTTTGGCTTTTCCTAGTTCATGTTTAGGAAATTTCGTCCTTACTAGGACATCCCATGTTTTTATTTTCCTAGCTCTTTTTTTTAGGAAATTCCCGTCATGCGTGGACTTTTCATGTAAAAAAAAAAAAACAAAATGAAAAAATCGATTCAATCATTGTCATTGATTAATTCTCTATTTACGCCTCATGCTTACATGTTCCCGTTTATTTGAGTTAGGTGATCTTGAAGAGCCAAGCAAATTGTTTTACATTTTCATGCTTGATGGAATTTTCATTCTTGCACATTAATAAGAAAATGAGGGGTAAATAAAAGAGGACCATCGTTATCTGGTGGAAGAGGTATGTCTCGTCCTTGAACATAATTAATTTTGGGAAATGACACTCCGTTCTTTTCCTTGCAAATAACAAATTAGGGGCATGATAGATTTTGGTAGTGACTCGACTGAGACAAAATCTCCACCCAAACCAAAATGGATATTCCATGTGCAATTTGAATTTACTCTGTTGTTGCATAGTATTTTATTCATGCACATTCTCTTGTGCAAGGGCAAAAGCGAATTTTCAATTTTGATTGATAGGGACAATTCAAGGACATTCATTGCTAAGGCAATCCCTTCCTGGGGCAATCCCCTAAATTAATGCTTAAAACCATGTTTTGAGTGTGGTAAATTGTTTGTTTGAAGTCACAAAAGCTTTTCATGCTTAAAGTTGCTAGATTCTTTTGAAAAGAAAATTTCCATAACGATTTTACCTATTTAATTCACCAATTTCATGTGGAGATTTGTCAAGATAAGACAATTCATTGAAGACGTGTTAGGATGATGAAAGGCAAGCCATAACCTATACACAGTCCCTTACTTATACACTTGTGAGATGAGTGTAGGAAGTTCCATATCCGCAATGTAAAGAGTTCTCTCGCAAAAGGTACGATGACCAAAATGATGAGGGACAATTCTTTTCTCTATCCCAAACACTACAGGTGATCCATTGCTTAACTTTTTTGAGCCTTATACACTTGTGGAAATTCTTTTCAAATTATCCCTGTCAAGAACCACCCCACATAAGGGCAAATGAGAGGTAAGACAGCATCATGAGGTGTATTGACACCTAAATTTTTGCTTAATTTTTGGGTTAATTTTTACCAAATTAAAAAAAAAAAAAAACACACATGGCATATAGTTTAGAAACATTTATGTTATTTTTGTTTTGTTATATTTTTTATCGCTGGTGAGGGAAAGATTTTTCACATATTCTGTTCAGATTTTTCATATTATTCAGGTAATATACACTGGGGTATGTATTTTGAGCAAAAAGGAACTTTGTTGGATGGAATATGCGAAAAATTCAAAAGGGAATATCACATAAGGTGCAATGATATATTTAGTAATATTTTGCACGAGTGAAATTGGAAACGAAATATGCAACGAAGATTTAAATTTTTCCCTATAAAATGTGTGGTGGGGTATAGAAAAAGGGTCGGAAAAATTTGAGAGCAAATACGTGGAGAGGTTGATTTTTTGAGTGAAATTTTGAAAAAGGAGAGAGGTAGAAAGTGTACGGCGTTGAGCGAAAAAAAAAAAAATGAGAAACCTTAGGCGACTGTTCATCTTCCTCAGGGGGTGTCCCTACCAGTGCCGTGTGCCCACACCATTGCCGTCTCGTTCGCCGCCACGGCCATAACGCCAGCAGCTCTCCTTCGGCCCCGCGCTCGACACCATCGCTCATTTCCGCCATGACGCTCGCGCCTCCGATTCCCTTCGCCAACGCTCCCCACAACAAATTTGCCCCAAGACCCCTGTAGCTTGTCGCTCACCGGTCTCGCCATGCCGTACTCGACAAAGCCCACCACATCTCAGCCAATTTCCACCCTCGATTCGCTGCATCGGAGTTGCTGCCCAACACCGCTGCTCCAGATCTACCCGCTGCAACAATTAGCGTCATCGCGCCCGTCGTTGGTTCATCCTGCTGCACTTCGCCTCGCCTCCAGCCCGTGCGGGCCTGCGACGCCAGCCCCCGCCGCACTCCACCTCACCTCCAGCCCATGCCGACCCACGACACCGCTCCCCTTCCTAACACCATCAAATCCAGTTTCCTGCTGTGCCTTTGCCTAAACCCTTGCCGACGACCCCCTCTCACTGGACCGACTAGCTGCTTTGCTTAAAAAAAAAACTAAGAAAAAGAAAAATTAGGCAATTTTTTCTTTTATTTATTTATCTTATTTCATTTTTATTATTTTTATTATTTTTGTTATTTTACTTTATTTGTTCTTTTTAGTGTAATTATTCCTTAGTGTAAAGATGCAACGTTCGACATGAAATTTGTGATCGTCAGTCCGATTTTCGCGCCTAAAATCTGACTCGCAATCACTTGAAAAATCGCCAATTCGATCCCTTGCCCGAGATTCGATTCGCAATTTATGTAAAATTGGCCAACCTGATCTCATGTGCGAGATATGGTTCATCAATTTGGATATTAATATTGCTTTGATTTGCCGTCGTGTCGTTTAAATTAATTTTATTTTCTTGAAAAAAATCCAAAAAATGTAAGTTAGAATTAGGTTTATTCCTTGTTTTAGGGTTTACATATTTAGAATAGGAATTTTATTTCGAATTTAAAATTAAAAAAAATTAAAAAATTAAAAAAAATCAAATCAATCAATTTAGGTTGCTAGTTTTTTAACTTAGATTGCATGTTTAATTATTTGACAATTTTGAATTTCGAAATTAATAAAAAAAAAAAAATCATCATACATATGTCATGTAGAATTAGGGCATCTTTTGTACGTCATTGCATATTAGGGTAAAATTGCACTTAGTTTAATTCTAGGTAATATTTTTCTTAATTTATTATAAGTTTAGCTATTAGATATATTGCATTTTAGGATTATTTGGGTTAAGATAATATTTTAGTTTAAATTAGGATTTGGCTTAATCTAATTCCTAATGCAAATTGAATAGATTCTTAATCTAGTTAGATAATTTTCACATTTTTCCTAATTCTGAATTTCATGAAAAATACAAAAAATGTCTTAGAATAAATTAGTTCCATTCTCTAGGGTAGATTGCATTTTTTAGGAAAAACAAAAAATGTCATGTAAATGTCATATAAGATTAGATTCATGAAATGCACGTCATTTAGAGATTGTTATTAGGTCAATTTAATTAGAAATTGCATGACATTAGAATTAGGTTATTTAGTTATATTGCATTGCATATTGCATGATTTTCATTAAATAAGTGAAAACAAAAAAAGAAAATTGCATGTTAATTAGAAATCATATCTAGGACTGTTGATGTGAATTCTGATCTAACAACGCAAATGTTTTTGTTGCTATGAGATAAATTCTGCAATTTATTTACTACTTTACTTGAGAATTAAATTGGTGGTTTGCGCACCTGCATGATCGCCTCACATGTTAGGGAAATAGATTTAAAATTAATTTAAGATGTCTCCAAAAGCATTTTTGAAAATAAAAGAATAGTACTGAAAAGGCATTAGAGAAATCTAGTGTAACCAAGTTCCCGAACTCACAAATCTCTGGTTCGTAGAAGTAAAGTAAATCTCCCGTTACTTTACTTGGGTTTCTAATCGACCCACTAAAAATAGATTAGTGGCGACTCCTAAATTGAAAAATTATTTGCATGTTAAGAATTTGAACCTAAGTCGCGAATTGGTATGGGCTTGGGAGAGCCTGAGCTAAGTCTAGGCTTAGTAATCCATTAGCCAAATCCTAGGTGGTTCACCCGAAAATTTGGTCGCGACAAGGTGAAGAAAATGGAAAGAAATTTTCTTACTCTCACTTTCATCAATTTTTAAGTCGTGCTATTACATTGAATGTATGTGGTAATTCCAGTGTCTTAGGATGATGAAGAGCATTTCTTTCTCTATCCTATACAGTTATATCTTTTGCATAGCCCACTTGAGCCTACAATTTCATTTCTTCAAAACTCAGTTGGTGATCATCCCCCACATTGGGACAAGGCCAAAGGAAAGTGAAGACTCTTGAAAAGTTCGAGTGTCATTCAAAGTATAATTGCTTGGTGCATGAATGGTGCGCAAGAATTGAAATCAAAATAGAACTAAGGGGCGTGAAAAAGCAGGGTGCTAGGTAAAAGTAAGGCCAATGCCCATAGATGAAAAAATGGAGTCAAGATAGATGATTATAAATTGCAAAATTGAATCCCGATGGAGCAGTACTTAAAGAGTCAAGATCAATGGTGCATTTATAATGACAATCCTTGGTGAAGGAGAAAACCATCGACAATGCCTAGATGATCATCAACTTTGACCCCTATACACATCTTTGAGCCTAACGATTCTTTCGTTTCTCAACCCAAGAACCCAGCCTATGTTACGTCCCTTGCAAAGTCTCTTTTGATTAGGGCACTTGAAATAACGTAAGGGTTCACATGTTTTAAGCATCGCTCAAAGAAATATGAGCAAGACTATTTCTTTCTCATTTTGTAGGGTTCTTGACTTGTAAACCTAGAGATGATTACAAAATTGTTCTTTCAATTGGTTTGACTAAAAGAGTCCATTTGTTAAGCCGTTGACCAAGCCCCCCACATCACGGTCCCTATTAAAAACCTCTCAGATTGATAATGTCATACTGCTTGCGAGAATACTTAGACCATTGTTGGTATGATGATAGTGAGATGGAGTGATTCTCCTAAAATAGCACTTCTGATTGAGAGTGAGTGAAAGTCCTTTCTAATTGAAAGTCTCTCATTTGGTATTCTTAAGAAATTCATGTCATTGTCTTGAATGACAATTCTCTCCTGTGGAAATTTGAGTGATGCAAATATGGTAAAGTCATTATGCATAAACCTTGATTGAACTGATGAAAACCCCACTGAACTTTGAAATATGCATTCTAGAGTAGCTCAAATTGTTTACATCTTTAATGAATGCATATAAACTGCTCTAATCATGTCTGATAGGTAATATATCCTTGAAGATCGAGTAATACTTGACGTTCAAGTTGCTCCTTGAAGCCCTTTTCATTGACCCGGCGTGCTTCTGTAGCCCGATGTCCTTTATATCGACTTGGCGTGCCTTCGTAGCCCAGTGTCCATTTTCATTGACTCGGCATGCTTCCATAACCCGGTGTCATTTTCATTGACTCGGCATGCTTCCGTAGCCCGGTGTCCCTTTTAATAGACTCGGCGTGCTTCCGTAGTTTGGAGTTCTTGACCTAACGTGCTTTCGTAGCCCAGAGTCTTTTTCATTGACTCGGTGTGCTTCCGTAGCCTGATGTCCCTTTTAACAGACCTAGCGTGCTTTTGTAGCCCAAAGTCCTTTTCATCAACCCGGCGCCCTTCCGTAGCCTAATGTCCAATTTTTGACTTGGCGTGCTTTCATAGCCCAAAGTCACTCTTTATCGACCTGGCGTGCTTTCGTAGCCTAGTGTCCATTTATATTGACCTAGAGTGCTTTCGTAGCCTAGAATCCCTTTTATCGAATTGGCGTGCTTCCGTAGCCCGGATTTCTTTTTTCGACCTGGTGTGCTTTCGTAACCCAGAGTCCCAAAATTTTAACGTCTCAGTTTGGACCAAGAAGTCTTAATTATTTTCGTTTAAACATTTCACTTTAGATGTGAATGTTTTTTCGATCTTTCTTGTTATACCTTAGTTTGGATCTAGGTATTTCGAGCTTCAAAAATCATGACATCTCAGTCTGAACCCGGATGTCTTGATTATTTACGTCTAAACATTTCACTTTGAATGTGAATATTTTTTTATCTTTCTCGTTATACCTTAATCTGGATATAGGTATTTTGAGTTAAAAAATTTTGACATCTCAGTCTAGACCCAGATGTCTTAATTATTTGTGTCTAAACATTTCACTTTAGATGTGAATGTTTTTTCGATCTTTCTCGTTATATCTTAGTCTAGATTTAGGTATTTCGAGTTCAAAAATTTTGACATCTCAGTTTGGACCCGGATGTCTTAATTATTTTCATCTAAACATTTCACTTTGGATGTGAATGTTTTTTCAATCTTTCTCGTTATACCTTAGTCTAAATCGAGGTATTTCGAGTTAAAAAATCATGACATCTCAGTCTAAGACCCGGATGTCTTGATTATTTTCGTCTAAACATTTCACTTTGGATGTGAATGTTTTTTCGACCATTCTCGTTATAGCTTAGTCTGAATCTAGGTATTTTGAGTTAAAAAATCATGACATCTCAGTTTAAGACCCGGATGTCTTGATTATTTTCGTCTAAACATTTCACTTTGGATGTGAATGTTTTTTCGACCTTTCTTGTTATACCTTAGTATGGATCTAGGTATTTCGAGTTCAAAAATTTTGACATCTCAATCTGGACCCGAATGTCTTAATTATTTTCAGTTAAACATTTCACTCTGTATGTGAATGTTTTTCAATCTTTCTCGTTAAACCTTAGTCTGTATTTAGATATTTCAAGTTTAAAAAAATCTTGACATCTCAGTTTGGATCTGGATATCTCAATTCTTTTCGTTAAACATTTCACTTTGGATGTGAATGTTCTTCTCAAGCTCGATGTCTCAATTTATTACCTATTAGACTCTTCAAGGAACCTGAGTGAAAACTAGGTACTTGTAGAGTAAATGATGATTTATCATGTACCTCAAGATGCTCTACCGCATTAATTGGTAAGTAATTGTAGGTACGTTCTTGCCTTTCGCATCATGCATTTGCATTAGCATTTCCATTCATCATATAAATTGCATTTTAAAATGGGAATTCATTTTCCAACCAAAAGAAATCATTCAATGAATGCGCATGGTCAAAATTTAGGTCTCAATTTGTCTTTGAAGGCAATCTCTTCGAGCTCACCTCCAAAAAAGGGCAGCTGTTGACACCTAAATTTTGGCGATCCGTTTAGTCATTTATTGTATTAAAATTATGGGGTAATTTTATCCCTGAAAAAAATATTAATTGCATAGCATATAAATTTAGGTGCATTTATTTTTAGTTTGCAAGTTTTGCATTTATTTATTGGACCAGTGGTGGATGAGTTCAACTTAGTGGTTCTGAGCTTTAGCTTGGTAGACCGGACTAAGCCCACGAAGAGAGCAAATTGGCCCTAGCCTGTATCCCCGAGGAGATAGTGCGAGCTCGTCTTTGCAAGATTTGAAATTGGAGAATATTCATCTAGAGATGTGGAAAATAAAAAAAGAAATATTGCGTTCAAGAAAAATCTTTGTGGATGTTGATTTGAAGAATGAAATAAAACCCTAGTTCACTCACTTATAAAAGGGTTTCTACACTAAAGAAAAAGGAGGGCCACACATTAAATATACGGCCGCACAATAGGTCTTTTCTCTTGATTTTCTAGGTTAAAAATTGAAGACAAAAGAAAAAATTTCTTTCTTTGTTTTTAGGGTTTTGGGGTGTTTTCCTTCGTTCCGTAGTGGGAGAGCAATAAAAAAGGAAAAATCCTTTTAGAAGGAAAAGATCAAGCTTGCTGAGAAAAAGTGAAAGAAAGCTGCAGCAAGAGACGTGCGACAGGGGAGGCAGAAAAGAAAAAAAGAAGTAAGAAAAAGGAAAAGAAAAGGAAAAGAAGAGGAAAAGCAACTTACTGTTCTTCTTCTTTAGCTGTGACCACCGCTGCACCAGCACTCCGCGTCGGACACCGCCATTCGTTCCCCTACGACGCCCGACCGTCTCAGCCACTACCGCTCAGCTGCGCCAGAACGCCGACCCCTGCCATCGCCATTCCTATGCTTGCGCGATTTGCAGCCGTCCATCTGCAACACCCCAACGACCACCGTTGCTACATCGCTCGCCCTTGCCTCTATTGCCTCCGTCGTGTCTCCGTGCCGATCTTTCACCGTGCGATCGCTGAGCTTCCCTCTGCTCGACCTCGAGTCGGTCGCCAAGCCGCCCCTGCCGAGCCACTCCACCCTCTACTGCAGCGCCTCCATCTCCCTCGTCACGACCCAGCTCTCCCCCAACACTCCCTGCCATAGTTCGACGGAGTAGGTACTGGGCCGCCTCGAAACAGCGAGCTTCTCAACCACATCCCGACAACTTTGCTGCCGCGATATTCAAAGGCTCACCAAGCCTTGTAGTTGTGCTATCAATCTAATGTCCAGCAAAGCCTCCCACGGGTGTCACCAAGTGTATCTAGTTCCAGATCTTTAGTGCCCCCAGTGAGCTTCGATGGCGATTCCATCACATCGACTTCACCACGTTGGAGTAGTACCCGAGCTACGCCAGCGAACTCCACATTCGTTTCTTGAAGCATCCCAATCCCAACGAGTTGCACCATCAAATCACATGTTTTATTTTTTGGTGTTTTTTACAGGTTTTCCGGCGCTTGTGGACAATGTTGGCCTTCAATGCCAGCACTTCAATGGCTTCCTACAGCGAGATTCCAACACGCATCGTGTCCCGCCGTCACCGTTCGTTAACTCGGATTTAGGAAAAATCCCAATTAGGTAGTTTTTTATTTTATTACTTTATTTTTATTTCTTTACTTGAAATATTTGTTGATGTAAGATTGAGATTTCCCGACTAAAGTAGCCTATTAAATTATGGATTGACAGTTCAATTTTTGTGCCCGAAATCTAACTCACAATCGCTTGAAAAATCATCAATCCGATCTCACGCTCGAAATTTGATTCACGGTTTATTTAAAATTGATCAACTTGATCTCATGCGCAAGATATGATTCGTCAATTTATGGATATCAATCCTACCTTGTTGTCGCGACCAAATTTTCGTGGGTAAACTACTTAAAATTTGGCTAATGGATTGTTAAGCCTAGACTTAATTTGGCCTCTCCCAAGCCCATACCGATTCACGACTTATGTTCAAATTCTTAACATAGAGATAGATTTTATTTAGGAGTTGCCACTAATATATTTTTGGTGAGTCGATTAGAAACCCAAGTAAAGTAACGGGAGTTTTACTTTACTCCTGCGAACCAGAGACTATGGATACAGGGATTTGGTTACACTAGATTTCTCTAATGCCCTTTCGGTACCATTCTTTTATTTTCGAAAATATTTTTGCAGACAACTTAAATTGAATTTTAATTCACTTTCCTAACATGTGAGGTGATCATCCGGGTGCGCAAATCAACAATTTAACACCAAGATAAAACAATGAATAAATTGCAAGACTTACCTCATGGCATCGAAAGCATCTGCAATGTTAGATTAGAATTCACATCAATAATCCTAGATATGATTTCTAATTAACACGCAACCACTCAATCTTTTTTCAGGATTTTCTCTTGTTTAATAATAATCTAATCTATATGCAATGCAATCTAACCAAATGACCTAATTCTAATGAGGGGCAATTTCTAATTAAATGGACCTAGCAACAATCACTAAATGACTTGCATTTCATGAACCTAGTTCTATATGACATGTGCATGATATTTTTATATTTTTTTTTTATAAAAATTCGTAATTAAAAATGACTAACAATAAAAATCTAACTGAGGTGAGATATTATCTATTTTAAGTTAGGAATAGATTAATCTGAATCCTATCTTAACTTAGAAAATTATCTTGTCATGCAATTTAATTCAAAAGATTTTATCTAACCTAGATACCATCTAAACATGCATAAAAAAAAAAAAAAATCTAACTATTCTATCATGCAATTTTATCTAGGAAATCAATTCTAATCTATGTGATATGCAAATGCAATTTTTTTTTTTTTTGTATTTTTGGGATAAATAAAGCAATTAAAGCAAGATAAGCATCAAATCAGTCGAGATCATATATTATCCAATCCATGCAAATAAGGAAATAACATCCAATCATTTCACGAATAAAACCGATGGGTTGATCTTAAGCCTTAAAGATCAAAACATCAATTTTAAAGATTCCGATGGAATCAATAATTCCATCTAAAGCCTTATAGATGGAATTAAAGATCATATGCAGTTGCGAATTAGGAAATATATCCTAATGAATATTATACCTCTTACTCAAAAGGTTTAATCTCATCAATCTAGACAATATGATGTTTAAATCAAATTAAGATGAGATTTTTTACTTAATTGCCGAATAAACTTCCAAATTCGAATTTGTCGATGGAAGGCTTGCAAACAGTGGTGATCCCGTCGTCAGGACATGAGCACACGTGGTTTAGTAGTGACGAAGACTCGGCCAAAACCTGCAAATAAAAATCGAGATTATGCTGGTTTTTGATTGAGAGCCTGCTGGACCGCCACTATTGCATTGCTCGTGCGTTAATCCGAAACTAGGAATTCGCTAAAATATCTGAACGTTGGTCAAGGAGGTGGTCTTGCACAACAACAGGGACCCATAGAGATGTTGACTTTGCTAATGCAGGGGTGCTTGAAGCGTTGGACTATTATTAGGATGGAACTTTGTGGCATCAAACCCACTGAATAGGACAATCTAAACGTGAAGTCCGAACCCCAGGGAAAGGAGAAATTTCTTGGCTTTCTCAATGTCCTTATGAGTTGTGCGGCCCCGATGATATGGTGTTCATTGGCGCACAATTTAGCCCGCGAAGCAAAGAAAATCGATAGCACAATCTGAACAGCAAGTAGTTGAGGCTGAGGTCGTTGATTAAGGTATCTGTTGGTGGTCTGGTTCGTCTAGACAGTAGATCGAATGGTGGTGCTCGGTCATGGAAGGTCGGAGCTAGTAAACGGTTCAGGGCCTTCTCAGTTCAGAACTAATTAGCAAGGCAGGGACGGCGTCAACGAGGCAACAGCTGGACAACAGATCGACGTGTGGTCTCGCGGCAACAGCATTGTTGTTTTAGCAGGGCAGGCAGCGAGTTAAGAGAAGCAGCGAGTCGTCGTTGCAGGTTAGATCAGCTTTCACAATTTATCCCTCCTCCGTGTACTCTCCTTGTTCTTTCACGTGTCACTTGCGAATCACACATATTCCGAGCACAATGGTGGATCGTGGGTCATGGACAGTGCTACGAGGGGCTTGGGAGCGACTCACGTTGGGGACGTCACGGGCATCTCGAGTATCGCGGAGCAGCAAGAGATCACTGGGGTGGTGTCTGCTTATGATACGACCATTCTCAATGAGAATGGCGGTGATGGACAGCGATGTTGACGACGATAATGTGAGCGGTGGTTTGTGGACTGGATCGCCAACGATGATGGACGGAAAGTTGATTGTTGAGGCTTGACCTTGACTCAATGATGCTGGGCTAACGTTGGTGGGGGCTTCTTTTGGCGTCTTATGCTTAGTGGTGAACCTCCATGGGGGTGTGATGCTCTCTCTTCAATGCTCTCAATTGTGACTGCCGTATATTCTATGAATCTCCCTCATTTCCCTCTCAAAAAACGCCGTGTATTTTCAATATGTGTGGCCCCCTCCGAAACCCTACACGAGTAACCTTTTTATAGGCTAAAGATTAGGGTTTTAATTTCCTTTTCAAATCAACATCCGCGAAGATTTTTTTTCGCACGCAATATCACTTTTTATTTTCAACACCTCTTCTAGGATTCCTTTGCAAAAAATGAATATTCTCTATTGATTTTTTCAAAAATTGCAATAGGATTTTTTTTCAAATACGGGCTTGGGCCAAATTGCTTTCTTCATGGGCTTAGTCCGACTTGTCAACTTAAAGCTCAGAACCACCAAATCAAACCCATCTATCACCGAACCAATGTAAATGCAAATTAAAATAAACACACCTAAAACTATATGATATGCAATTAATTAATTAACTAATATATATATATATTAGGGGTTAAAATTAATCCCTAATTTTTTAATGCGATAAATGACCAAACGAGTTGCCAAAATTTAGGTGTCAACACTTGTCTGATTTGCCGTCGTGTTGGTTGAATCAATTTTATTTTCTGAAGTAAAAAATCCAAAAAATGCATTCATTTAGGATGTTAGTTTTTTTTTTAAATTTAAATTGCACGTTTAATTATTTGGCAATTTTAATTTCGAATTTCATAAAAAGAAAAAGGAAAAAACTAGAATTAGGGCATTCTTTGCATGTCATTGTATATTATGATAAGATTGCAAGTTTTTTTTTTTTTTAAGTTTATATATTTTTCTTTCCTAGATAGATTGCATTTTAGGTTAGGGATAACATTCTAGTTTAAATTAAGATTTGACCTAATCTGAATCTTAATATAAGTTAGATGATATCTTAATTTGGATAGATAATTTTTGTCATTTTCTAATTTCGAATTTCATGGAAAATACCAAAAAAATTTGTCTTAGAATAAATCAATTTTAATTCTTTAGGATAGGCTGCATGCTCATATTTCACTTTCGTCATATAGCTTAGGTCATGTTGCTATGTCATGTTAGATTAGTAGTATTGCATAAAGCATGATTCTCATTAAATAAATGAAAACAAAAAAAATTGAGTAATTGCGTGTTAACTAGAAACCATATTTAGGATTGTTGATGTGAATTCTGATCTAATATTGCAGATCCTTTCGTTGCTATGAGGTAAGTCCTGCAATTTATTCACTACTTTATATGGATGTTAAATTGGTGATTTGCACACCTACATGATCACCTCACATGTTAGGGAAGTGAATTAAAATTAACTCAAGCTGCTTTCCAAACATTTTTTTTTTAAATAAAAGAGAAAGGTATCGAAAGGGCATTAGAGAAATCTAGTGTAATCAAATCCCGAACTCATAAATCTCCGATTTGTAGAAGTAAAGTAAATCTCTAATCGACCCACCAAAAATAGATTAGTGGTGACTCCTGATTGAAAATCATTTGCATGTTAAGAATTTGAACCTAAGTCACAAATTGGTATGGGCTTGGGAGAGCTCGAGCTAAATTTAGGCTTAGTAATCCATTAGCCAAACCCTAGGTAGGTCACCCGAAAATTTGGTCGCGACAACTTGTGAAAACTAAGTAAATATGCATGAACGTACAAATTGTTAGTAATATGCCCTAAAGCAACCATGTAATAGTTACATGTTATGGATTTTAGTTGTATTGTCAAATTTAATGGCAAAGACGTATTCATTTATTTGTCCAATTATCTATATAAATGTTTCCATAGGATCAAGCTTGACTGGACTTATTCTTGAGACGTTAAGAATATACGCGATAGATTAAAGTTAGACTGAATCTTTAAACCGTTCTTGGTCAATAGATCATTGAGTGGATATTAATGATCTTGTTGAGACTGGTGTGTTCTTAGCTTCACCATTAAGTATTAGATGTTTAAGGTAATGACGAGTCACAAGTCATTGGGTATTATGATGCTCGAGTTAGAACACATGTGCTTATAGCAGACAAGTTCATTGAATGTGACACACATAGAACAATTGGCAACATGGAAGCTTTAAGTGGGGTCAATGACTAATCGTTCATGATCTTGTCTTGTTTAAATAATCCTTAGACATGAAGCACAGTGTTAACTTGTGTGTTGGATGGCTATGGTTCATGGGTACGCATATTGGCAGCTCATTGATCCGTTTTTGTACCTGATGGTCATAACTCGTTCACATACGAAGTTACACGTGTGTGCAACATGGAATCTATCTCATTCTTACATGCAAGGTATAGTAATGATGTCCCATATAATCTAATTGTGACACTACATTGAAATCCTCGACTAGGGTTGTAACCAAGAATGAATTGTTTATATCTCATATAAAATGCTGATCAAATAGGTTTGTGCATATGATTGAATTGATGACTTGACAAATATTCCATGGTCTTTGTTCGATCAGAACATGGTAAGATAGAGGGATTGAATTAAATTGTAGCTAGAGCTGACAGATTCATTATGTTTTTAAAGCATTCACATTGTCTGGGTAGTCATGACATATTGCTAGATGTCAATCATGACTTGTAGGACCTAGAGATTGATCGGGACAATCAATTATCTTTTGAGTCCTAATGTGTTAGTGCAAGTCTTACTACCAGCTCAGTGATGAACCTAGGGATGTCACACACCATAACCAACTCACTCAATCAAATACAGCCCACTCACGAGATATGTTCTCTTGCTCACTTAGTTTCTGGAGAAAGTAGTAAATAACTTATTTGAGAAGTTAAAGACCGGTTTCTGGAAAGCATCTAGAAAAAGTAGCCAATAACTTCTTTGAAAGGTTAAAGACTAGCTTCTAAAAGAAGTTAAATGTTGACTTCACTAATGTGTTAGTGAATGAATTGTTTATATCTCGTATAAAATGCAGGTCAATTAGATTTGTGCATATGATCGAATTGATGACTTGACAAATATTTCATGGTATTTGTTCGATCGAGACATGGTAAGACAAAGGGATTGAATTACACCATAACTAGAGCTAACAAGTTCATTATGTTATTAAAGTATTCACACTGTCTAAGTAGTCATAACATATTGCTAGATGCCAATCATGGCTTGTAGGACCTAGAGATTGATCGGGACAATCAATTCTCTTTGGAGTACTAATTTGTTAGTACAACTCTTACTACTAGCTCAATTATGAACCTAGGAATGTCACACACCATAATCAATTCACTCGATCGAATACAGCCCACTCACAAGAGTTGTTCTCTTGCTCACTTAGTTTCTAGACAAAGTAGTCAATAACTTATTTGAGAAGTTAAAGACCGGCTTCTAGAAAGCGTTTGGAAAAAGTAGCCAATAACTTCTTTGAAATGTTAAAGACTAACTTCTAAAAGAAGTTAAATGCTGATTTCACTAGGACGTTATATATATAGAGCAGAGAGAAGGTGAGTGGGTTAAGAAAGAAAAAGAGAGAGAGAGAGAACTACATGGTTAGAAACGGTTGCTAACCACGTTCAGAGGATTGTCTTCACAAGATTACTAGCACAATTATAGTGGCAATTACCTACAAGCTCTTTTTCATTCAAGGTGCCTTGGTGAGTGTCTGAACTAAAGGTTCAAAGTTTGTGGGGCTCGAACTAAAGATCATATGATTCAAGTTGTTTAAAGCGCGCTTCAAGAGGTAATTCGTATAACCCCTTTGATATTCTAATTTTTTATTATAACAAACGAAAACGCGTTTGAAGATACATGTATAGAATTTTACATTTGCTTCCATTGCGTTTATGTTTATTTAGCCTATACTTGTTCCGTAAAACCCCAACACAAATTTCCTAGATGCAAACACTCCTCGTGAAATATGTATTTTTCTGATTTCGAAGTGATCCAAGAAGTATTCTTACTCCGTTTATCGTATGAACTGGCGTTTGAAGGCCTTTTGTTTGATACGATTTGCTTAACTTTACAGAGTTCACCTTCAAATTAATTAATGATCCTTAATCATACTTCCCTATATATACAATACACTTTAATCATCCTTGAAATCAAACGATGCCGTCCGTTAATTAAGATGCATTAAACACAGTGAAATCAATTTAACTTCGAAGTGTACAACTACTCCATAGGACGAAAGGGGCTGCTTGTGTTTTCAATTTTTCAAGTACATTTATTGTGTGTAGTTAAGCTAATGGCCTCGCAATTGACGTAGCTATTAATTAGGTACGGTTGTCTGCTGCTGACGAAATTGCGATTAATAAACAAGACATTCACTGAAGGGCATTGACCAATTGAAAAAGGCATAAAATCACACAACCAGTCTTCAATCTTCAGAGTAAATCACATGATGTGCACCAGAGTTTGAAAAATTCAAAATATTTAAAATATAAATATTTTATTAAACTACTCAAAATCATAGTCTTTATACTGTGTGCAATATATGCTTCTTCTTCTTTTTATTGAAATAGAAGCCACAATTTCTGTACAAAATATTTGAGTTTGGTTTGAGGGTCACAAGTTTCATTCTTGCAAGTTACTTATTAGGAAATGCTAATAGTATGATTTTGATTGGGCGCACCCCCGTTCAGACTTCCGGCGTGGATGTGATTTGTTTAGATTAAGATAGAACTAAGATCACCCATCCTAATATATCTAACATTTATTTCCTAGCATTGCACTGCTGTGGGGCTGCAACAACGAGCTCATAATTCTGGGAAATATTTATCCCTCAAATGGAACATCATGTCACCAACACAGGACTCTTGTTTCTAAAATTGCCAATATTTGTCCTTCATTCGCCCACTCCTCACTTACAAAAAGAAGAAAGAAAGATTCTATCAACGACTATCATAGGGACATTTTGTAGTTTTCAATGCACCGATTTTGTTCTTGTCATCAATACTTTAAAAATTAAGTTATTCGAAATAACATACATAATGAGTGATTTGAAGGCATTCATTAATGAGACTCAAGAAAAAAAAAAAAAAAAAAGAAATTTGATATTCTAAACCAAAAATGCGCAAATTTGGAAGTAAACAGCCAACCAAACCATCCATCAAACTCCATCCCACCCTATGATTTCTCTCCTTCAAACACATTTCAAAGTTTTCCTGACTTCCTTTCCTCCATGTTTGATAGCTGTTACTCGTTAGTGTCCCAAATGAATAGAGCATCCTCTTTCAAGATATAGAACGACACCCGAGTTTGCTATTCTTGAAGACTTTTTGGCTCGACTCTATTTAGTATTATAAGGTTTATGTTGCATTAAAGACTATCGTCCAAGGGGACGAATGACACCCTCTACATAAGCACACCTTACCATTCAATTGACTTTATTCCCATTACACGCACTCTCTTTCTTTTTCCTTGCAAGGAAGGTTCAAAAATAGCAAAGACCCATCATGGGAACGCTTCCGAAGTTGCATTTCCTTCTCCTAATTTCGACAGTGCTCTTCTTTTCCATGGCCCAACACAAGCCTGTGGTCGCTCAGCAACTTTATGCCGATTCCCGGTGGATTGTCAATGGTGACGGGAGACGGGTAAAGCTCGCTTGTGTGAACTGGCCGGCACACCTCCAGCCGCTGCTGGCTGAGGGGCTGAGCAAGCTACCGGCCGACACGATTGCCAGGAAGATTAGAGAAATGGGGTTCAATTGCGTGAGGCTCACATGGACACTCGAGTTGCCTATGAATGAGACACTCGCTTCTCTTACAGTGACCCGATCGTTCCAGAACCTCGGATTGTTGGAATCTCTAGCCGGCATTAAGTCCAACAACCCTTCCCTTATTAATCTTCCTTTAATGGAAGCCTACAAGGTAACAGTAGTTTATGTCTCTTCTGATTTTAAGGACAAACGCATTGCCCAATTTGCGTCCTATGGATATGAAATTTTTAATACGATGCGAGACGAGTAATAGTTCCTAGAGCTTGTGAAGTCATATCATAAGTAATATAGTGAGAGAAGTGCCAAAAAAGTCCTAAACATTTTGCCTTTGTGCCGAATTAGTCCTAAACATTTTTTTGGTGCCGATTCAGTCCTAAACCTTTTTACGTTATGCCAATTTAGTCTTTTCCAGCCAATTTTGGCCGGATTTTGCTGACTGGATGCCGGCCGGCTGATGTGGCCTGATCGGCGCTGACGTGGACAACTTTTAATAATATTTTAATATTTTTCAATTTTTTATTTTTATTTTTTTATTTTTTTATTTTTTATTATTTTTATTTTTTATTTTTTGTCTTTTTCCTCCGGTTGGTCACCGAGGTCCGGTGACCGGCCAGAGCCGAAGGCCGGCGAGGGCGAGGCCGACCTCATCGGCCACCTCGCGGGCGAGGGTCGAGCCTCGCCCATGGCCGGCGAGGCTCGACCTCGCCGCATCCGGCCATGGGTGAGGCTTGCCCTCGCCGGCCATGGGCAAGGCTCCCCCTCGCCCGCGAGGTGGCCGGCGAGGTCGGCCTCGCCCTCGCCGGCCTTCAGCTCTGGCCGGTCGCCGGACCTCAATGACCGGCCGGAGGAAAAAGACAAAAAAATATAAAAATAAAAATAAAAATAAAATTCTAAAATAAAATATTAAAATATTATTAAAAGTTGTCCACGCGCGCCGATCAAGCCACGCCAGCCGGCCGGCGTCCCGCTAAAAATCCGGCCAAAATTGGCCGGAAATGACTGAATTGGCACAACGTAAAAAGGTTTAGGACTTTTTTGGCACTTTTCCCGTAATATAGTAGTTCTAGGATTCAGGGGAGGGAATGTCGAATTTTTACCATGGTACTAGTAACTACATTCAATACTATAAGACCATTATGTATTAATGTATGTCCTTTCCGGAAATCTCTTGTCTCAGTCCGTGATGACAAGCCTTAGAAACAACCAAGTGATGGTGATACTCGACAATCACATAACCACGCGGGGTTGGTGCTGCAGTGGAGAGGACGGCAACGGCTTTTTTGTTGATAAGTACTTCAACCCACAAGTTTGGATGCAAGGTTTGCACAAGATGGCGACCATGGCTACCGGCTTTAGCAATGTGATTGGCATGAGCTTGAGGAACGAGCTTCGTGGTCCCAGACAAAATGTCGATGATTGGTACAAGTATGTTCCATCGCTCTTTATTATATATGTTCGAGTTGGAAGTGATTTTCTCAGAAACCTATTTGATTGGCATTGGTTGGTAAGAAGTCAATGTGCTCATACATCTCAAGACGTACGGTAACAACCGCTAATACTGCGCCGGTTTTGATTCGATGGGGGTGCTGTGTATAGGTATATGCAACAAGGTGCGGAAACCGTGCACGCGGCAAACCCTGATGTCCTCGTCATCCTTTCCGGCCTCAATTACGACACAGTCCTTTCGTTTCTCCGGAACAGACCGGTCAGCCTCTCTTTCACGAAGAAACTGGTGTTCGAGATGCACTGGTGCGGTTTCAGCGACGGCAACGCGTGGCTATCCGGAAACCCAAACGATGTGTGCAAAGCAGTGTGGAACAAGGTAATGAGCCAGTCCGTGTTCCTGCTGGGACAAGGGTATCCTCTGTTCGTGAGCGAGTTCGGTGCCGATGAACGAGGAACCAATGTGAACGATAATAGGTACATGAATTGCTTCATGGCCATGGCCGCTGAATTTGACTGGGACTTTGCATTGTGGACCCTTCAAGGGAGTTACTACTTGAGGCAAGGAGTGGTAGGGATGGAGGAGTTCGACGGATTGTTCAACTACAATTGGTCCGGCATTCGAAACTTGAGCTACCTACGCAGGATATCGGTCCTTCAATTACCTTTTCAAGGTATGAAATATTTCAACTAGAACTGATTGCATATATCAGCTACCTCACGGAATAAAAATTATCCAATCGTTCTAATATCTGAAAATCTTCTTTTGTTTCAGGACCAGGAGGGCGACAAACAGTCGCTCACAAGGTCATATTCCACCCCTTGACTGGCCTCTGCATATTGATGAGAACATGGCCGACGCAGCTCGTTTTGGGTCCGTGCATATACTCGGAGCCGTGGAGTCACACGCCACAGAACGCGCTGTGGGTCATGGGGTTGCCTCTGTACTTGCGAGCCATCAGGCTAGGGAGGCCGGCGAGGCTGGGCACGAGCCCGACAAAACCTGGAACGAAGTGGGAGATGATATCGGCCTCCAAGATGCACCTGTCGTCCAAGGCCGAAGATGGGAGAACCGTTTGCTTGGACGTGAACGCTCGCAACACCGTGATGGTCGAGGCCTGCAAGTGCTTGAGCAGTGAAAGCTCTTGCGATCCAGCGAGCCAGTGGTTCAGGCTGGTCGACAGAACCCGGCTCTGGAAATAACAATTTCCAAATTTGGTTAATTTTACTGTGCAAGAGGAATAAAATGTTGTTTGGTATTCTTTTCTGACAGAAGAGGAGGAGGAAGGAGGAGGAAAGAGAACTTTGAAGAATTTCTTTATCTTCACCGTATATCGTTATGTGTTCTTTACGTATATTTATATTACAAGATGTAAAAAATAAAAGGAAAAAAAAAACGAAAATATGAAATCATTATGAATCATCAATCGATATCAATCTGAGCCTTGGATTGATTTAAGAATCTTCAATCAAATCAATTTGCCCAAAACATATCTCCAACATTTTCTTCTTGTTCTATTGTGTAATCTATGTGGTGGTTGCTTTATGTGGACCTTGAACATCTTTAAAGGATACGCTAGTTGGTGTGAGTTAGCGAATTGAGGTTGTCCCATTCTGAATTAGACATGTAGCCTGTCCTCTTTATCATTGATATTCTTCTTTTTGACTCGATACAAAGGGAGATTCCTAAATATATTCTAGCTTAGACCAGTATTTACACTGAGACCGTGTTGACACTCCCTCTAGTATGAATCCAAGGAGTTGCCAGGGTGGTAAGACAACGATAAGGGTTCTACACACCCAAGTTGGGAAAGTGCGGCAAGAGTATTATACCTTTATTGCTAAGGGGAAGCCTAAGTTTATACAATAAGTCAAGAAACATTATCAAGGAAGACCTTAAATTTATTGTACTTTTGTCAATGTCGCAACCTCCTTTTTTCAGCACCTGATTAGGTAGAGCGCCTCGCGGAGGCTAATGGCTCGGCTAAATTTATTACGCCCGGACCCTCCCAAGTCCACCAATTCACGACTTTAATAGTCTAAGTTTTTTAACTTGTAAGTTAATTTTTAAAACGAAGTCGCCACTAATCAATTTCGGGTGGGTCGATTAGAAACCCCTGTGAAGTATTGGGAGAAATACTCGCTCCTGCGTAACCAGAGAAATTAGGATTGGGGACTTGATTACACTAGTTAATCACTAATGCCCTTTCGGTACCTAATCTTGTTTAAACCTCGAGGTTTTTTTGGATATTTTAGGGATTTTCCATGCATTTTTGGGAGGAAAAACATTTTTTAGTCTTTTTCTAATTTTTTGGACATAAAAGGGATTTTTTTGATTTTTGGTATTTTTTTTTTTTTTTTTGGAAAAATACAAGTCTTTTGGCTTTTTCTGAATTTTTGGCTTTTTATTTTTTGGATTTTTTGCATTTTTTTAAAATAAAATATTTTTTAATATTTTTTGGAAAATAAAGTATTTTTGATTTTTCTGGATTTTTCTGGAAAATAAAATATTTTTTATATATTTTTTAATATGTTCTTTTTTTTTTTGGAAATTAAAATATTTTTTAATATTTTTCGAAAATAAATTATATTTTTTGATTTTTTTTTTTTTCGGAAAATAAATTATTTATTTATTTAAATATTATTTAAATTTAAAAAAAAAAAACCAATCGACTCGGATTTTTCGTCCCTTTTTTTTTTAATAATAAAAAAAGACACTGTGTCGTTTTTGGGGGCGGGGGGAACCGGTGAAACCCTACCGGTTCCCCCGACCCGGTCCGACCCAACGACCCGGTCGTGACCCGAACAAATCGGGAACCCTAGGGTTCCCGATTCGCGGCGTCGAGGACGGGAGGGTTGGCGACGGACGCGGCGGCGACGGCGATGACATTAACGACAGGGAGGGGTGGCGACGGCAGCAGCTACCTACGGCGGGGTGTGGCAAACGGCGAGCGGCGGAGACGTGCGACGTTCGATCTCTCTCTCTCTCTCTCTCTCTCTCTCTCTCTCTCTCTCTCTCTGGCCGCGAGCTTGCGGATCTGGGTTTCGCTCGCCACCGGTCTCCCCCGAAGTCTCTTGGAGGGAGATC
Source organism: Eucalyptus cloeziana (assembly GCA_014182715.1). Taxonomy (NCBI): domain Eukaryota; kingdom Viridiplantae; phylum Streptophyta; class Magnoliopsida; order Myrtales; family Myrtaceae; genus Eucalyptus; species Eucalyptus cloeziana. Next base: position 24,159,872 of record CM024641.1, on the reverse strand, counting down.
GGTGGGCTCGCAACCCAACCGCCTCGCCTCTGCTTTGCTCTGAACTCCCCGAAGTCTCTCAGGGGGGCTTGGAGCTTCGCTGGCTGCTGCGTGTGCCTTCGATGGAGGCGGGGCCTCGATATTTATAGGCGAGGAGGTGGCCGGTTGACGGAACTTCGACCGCGGGTCCCCCTCGCATGCTGAGCGACTCCGGACGGCCAGATCGGTGTCCCATCCGGCGCCAACTGCCCCCACGTCACCGTCCGTCTGCCCATCCAGCGTCACGCCTCCTGCGCGTGCGTTGCAGAGGCGCGAGGAAGGAGAAGACCCGATTGGGCCGGGCTGTAATGGAAATGGGCCGAGGGCCCAAGTAGAGGCTGCTTCCCCTCCTTTCTACTTTTTCTTCTGCTTTTGCTTTGTTTTGTTTTTTTTTATTATTATTTTTCATTTATTATTTATTATCCGAAAAAGGCAAAAAAAAAAGATAATTTAAATTAAAAAGACAAAATTTAGGCGTCAACAGTTGCTCCTCTTTGAATGTGAGTTCGCAGAGGTTGCATTCAAAGACAAACTGATGCCTAAATTTTATCTATGCATGCGTAGCAGATTATATTTTATTTGAGACTTATTATTCTATGCAGAAAAAGAGTAATATAACTTTACATATACTAAGACAAATAAGAAGATACCTGGAGTTACTTACCGGGAGTGAGTGAGATAGGGTGTGAATCCCGAGTTTTGGCAAGTATCAAGGTGTCATCTTACCTAGTGATATGAGAAGGTTGCCTCTCTAGGACCCGAACTATTCTTCGGTCGCCTATTAGAGCAATCGGTAGTTTGTCTCAAGTCCGAACCTTTCTTCAGTTGCCATGACGGGAGATGCGCCGACCTTTCTCAGGGCATCTATTTGTGGGTGCCTGTTTTGTATCGAGGACACCAGTTGGTACCCGACCTTTCTCAGGAGATGCGCCGACTTTTCTTAGGGCATCGATTTATGGGGTGCCTGACTTCAATCAAGGACACTTGTTGCTGCTCGACCTTTCTTGGGAGATGCACTGACCTTTCTCAAGGCATCTATTTGTGAGGTGCCTGATCTTTGTCAAGGACACTTGCTGGAACCCGACCTTTCTCGGGAGGATGCACCGACCTTTCTTAGGGCATCGATTTGTTGGGGATGTCTAACCTCTGTCAAATACACCTGTTGAAACTCGACCTTTCTCGGGGGATGCACCGACCTTTCTCAAGGCATCGATTTTGTGGGGATGTCTGACCTCTATCAAAGACACCTGTTGGAACCCGACCTTTCTCGGGGGATGCACTGACCTTTCTCAGGGCATCGATTTTGTGGGGATGTCTGACCTCTGTCAAAGACACCTGTTGGAACCCGACCTTTCTCGGGAGGATGCATTGACCTTTCTCAGGGCATCGATTTGTGGGGTGCCTGACTTCAATAAAGGACACCTGTTGGTACCTGACCTTTCTCGGGAGGATGCACCGACCTTTTTCAGGGCATCGATTTGTTGAAGGTACCTGGGCATTTGCAGGCATTGAAAAAGTACCTGGATATTCACAAGTACTAACCTGAAGGATATTTGGGCCTTTGCAGGTGTCGAAGGGGTACTTGGATAATCACAAGTACAAACTCTTGGAGGACACGTGGATGTTTTCAGATATCGAAAGGGTACCTGTATGATCACAAGTACAAACTCTTGGAGGATACTTGGATGTTCGCAGATATCGAAGGGGTACCTGTAGGATCACAAATACTAGATGTTGGAAAATACCTAATTGCTTGTATTTGTTGAAAGAGTACTTGGATGTTAACAAGTACGGACTTTGAAGGATGTCTGAACGTTCACAGGCATTGAAGAGGTACTTGGATGATCACAAGTACGAATTTCTAAAAAATACCTGGCAAACAGAATATTGAGGATGGGTCTTGCATATTCGTGAAGGTATCTCACCTTCTGGTACCTGAGATATTTGTGAAGGTCTCTCACCTTCTGGTAGTTGGGAATATCGAGGACGTACCTCGCATATTCATGAAGGTTTCTCACCTCCTGGAAATTGGGGAATATCGAGGACATACCTGGGATATTCGTGAAGGTTTCTCACCTCTTGATAAATTGGGGAATATCAAGGGCGTACCTCGCATATTCGTGAAGGTCTCTTACCTCCTAGTAATTGGGAATATTGAGGACGAACCTCGCATATTCATGAAGGTTTCCCACCTCCTAGCAATTAGGGAATATCGAGGACGTACCTGGGATATTCGTGAAGGTCTCTCACCTTCTAGTATGGGGGATATCGAGGACGTACCTCGCATATTGGTGAAGGTCTCCCAGCTTCTGCTAATGGGAATATCGAGGGCGTACTTAAGATATTCGTGAAGGTCTCTCACTTTTTGGAAATTGGGAATATCGAGGACGTACTTGGGATATTCGTGAAGGTCTCCCACCTCCTGGCAATTAGGGAATATCGAGGACATACCTGGGATATTCGTGAAGGTCTCTCACCTTCTGGTATGGGGAATATCGAGGATGTACCTTGGATATTCGTGAAGGTCTCTCACTTTCTAGAAATTGGGAATATCGAAGACGTACCTGGATATTCGTGAAGGTCTCCCACCTCCTGGCAATTAGGGAATATCGAGGACATACCTAGGATATTCGTGAAAGTCTCTCACCTTCTGGTATGGGGAATATCGACGATGTACCTTGGATATTCATGAAGGTCTCCCACCTCCTGGCAATTAGGGAATATCGAGGATGTACTTTGGATATTCGTGAATGTCTCCCACCTCCTGGTAATGGGAATATCGAGGACGTACCTGAGATATTCGTGAAGGTTTCTCACCTCCTGGTAGTTGAGAATATCGGAGACGTACCTGAGATATTCGTGAAGGTCTCTCACCTTCTGGTATGGGGAATATCGAGGACGTACCTGAGATATTCGTGAAGGTCTCTCACCTTCTGGTAATTGAGAATTTGAATGTAGCACAAGGCTTACCTAGATGGCGGCAAGCACACATGTGTACAAAGTAGAGGAATATTTGGATGAACACAAATATTTAATGATATAATCAGGGACCACTCAGCTGGTCCAAGTGTAAGAAAGCATACCTGGGTGATTGCAAGCGCATGATGTGGTGGAATACTTGAGTAGCTGCTAGTATTCAAAGATACAATTTTGAGGACAACTCTGACAAGTTGAGTGTCACGGAAAAGGGGTATCCGAACGATGATCGGTACTCAAAGACAAGAGGACACTTGAACAGTCATGAGTATCCAAACTTTAAGGACAACTTGAACAGGTCGAGTGTCAACAGAGGGAGTACCTGTGTAACGGCAGGCACTCAAAACAAGGGGGGATTTGGACAGTTGCAAATATTAATACTCTTGGGACAACTCGAACAGGTTGAGTGTCGATAAGAGGGAGTACCCGACAAATGGCAGGTACTCAAAGACAAGGGAATACTTAGACCGCTGCAAGCACCCAAACTCAGGGGACAACTCGAGTAGGTCGAGTGACAAGAAGAGAGTACGTGGACAGTGGTAGGTACTTTAAGACAAATGGGGATAGGGATATGCTTACCTGGCAATATCTCTAATCACTGAGAGTATCTTCGCTATTTACATAATATGCAGACATGTACACAATGATTGTATAGGCTGTAAATTCATAAATTCAAAATGTGATTTATGCATGACAATTTCGTCAGTTTTGTATCATCCGAATTCCACTGGGGAAGATTTTGAAAGACAGCCCTCATTTAGAATGTAGATGTCTTGAGCATGCCAGATGAGGGACTTTCAATCCAAAGGACTTTTCACTCACTCTCATGGAAATGCTGTTTTATCCTAACCATTGATGCAGGATTTATAAGGATCACACTTCTCATTGTCATCATGTCAGTAGGGGTCCGAGTATTCTCGTAAGTGGTACGATTTTACCAATGTGAGAGGTCTTTGTTGAAATTGTGATGAAGACTTGGTTAGCAGCTCATCAAAGGGGACCATCAAGGTTGAAGTGATGGACGAAAATGTTGCACGATCCTCTCCGGGTTTACAAGTCAGGAACCCTGCGAAAAGAGATAGAGTAATCTTGCTCGTACTTCTTCGAGCGATATTTATGCACATATGAAATCTTACGTTAATTGAAGTGCCCCTAGTCTGAAGAGACTTTTTACAATGGGAATATAACGTAGACTCGACTCACATGCAGAAGGGTGAGAGTTGGTGATTGTCTCAGCATTCGTCACTGGTCTTTCTTCTTACTGTCAAATGGAGATTTTACAACCACAACTTTTTCTTGGCTGTATTTTTCGACTGGGGGGCATTGGCCTTGCTTTTACCAAGCACACTGCTTTTCATGCCCCTGCTTTTATTCCAGTTCCTCATTTATGGGCATTGACCTTGCTTTTACCAGGTACACTGTTTTTTTTATGCCCCTGCTTTTTCATTTTTGTTGCTTGAGGAACTTATCTAGGCGAGTTCAATCGAAGCACCCTTATTTAGACTTTGAGTCTTCATCTTCAACCAGCGCTCTAGGCTATGGCAATAACTTCTGCTTTGTCTCAATGTGAGGGTAAAATTACAAACTCACTTGGATTGTACAATGTATACAAATGCATAGAAAAGGAATTGCTCTTCGTTATTCTAAGGCACTTAAATTAACGCGAGTGTTCATATGCAATAAAGACACTCGAAGATTGATGCAAGTGTGAGCAAGAGAATTTCTATCCCTCTTCTCACCTTGTGATGCTGATTTGCCTTGTCTTTGACATGCTCCAATGTGAGGGTGATTCTTGATGAGAGAAGCTTCACTAGTGTATGGGGCTCAAAGGGGGGTGAGCAATGAAATGCCTCTCACTATTTTGGTTATTGTACCATTCGCGAGAGAACTCTTTATCCGGCAGTCATGGAATCTTCTGCACTCATCTCACAAGTGTATAGATGGGGGACTGTGTGTAGGGTATGGCTTGCCTGTCATCATTCTGACGCGCCTCATCCAGCATGCTCAACTAATCTTGTATTCTTCACTTAGCTGTCTATGCTAGTAATCATCAATGGAATCAGTGATTTAGACAGACAAAATCATCATGCAAAAAGGCATGCAGCATTTTTTAAGTATGAGAGAGTTTGCACTCTCAAAACAAATGAATGATTTTTACTCAAGAAACCCTATTGACAACTTTAGGGGTGTTTACTTGGTGAAATTGTATTTACAAATGTGTTGAATTTTGAACATCAAAAGAGTTATTCACCAAGGGGTGTCAATGGATTGTCCTTATTAAGTAAGGAAATGAGACAAGAAAGATCAGCCGGGTTAGGGATCTGATCATTGGTTTGACGGGCCTTTTTGTTTTTGCCCCTGCAGAAGAGAAGATGTGGAAATAGATCAATTAGTAGGGCCAAGATCACACGTGATTTGAGGCTTGAAAGGTTTCTGCCACTTGCTTTGGCGATACTTGGGACACCATTTGGCTTGGGAAAGCTTATCATGGTCTAACATGCCTCTCACTGATTTGTTTTTTGCATCTTTGACGATCAGGTGATCCTGCAACCGACAAGAGGAATCATGTTAGTCAAAAGCTCTTTCAAAAGTCGAATAACTTGGAAGTGATACAACATTACCCTTCACTGGTTTATAGATATTTGAATAGACCTGAAGTACGAGAGGATATGAATTCCTGAAATTTTCACTCCGCTAAGTCATTTGCATTCTTGTAATTTGCAAGTGCAAGAGAAGCAAAATTTGTTATTATTTTATTTTATTTTTTCAAGCAGCTAACTGTCGCATCGGGGATTCGAACCCTTGACTTTGGATCATTTTGCTCCTTCCAGGTACTACTCGACCAAAGGTGCTGACGATGTCTATAGGGCGCTTCTTTTTTTCTTTAACCAAATTGGCTTTTGGACGGCACATCCTTTCATACCAATTTAGGTAAATCAATATAGGTCACTTGACTTGCCCAAATTAACCATTAAGCTTGTTTTTTGAATCCTATGCTTCCTGTCAAATAGGAGAATGTATCAAAAGTGAATTCAGATACTGGGAGTATTGGAAACAATACCAAATTACTCTTCCCCAGAGTTTGTATTTGCTAACTCCTAGGGATATTTGAGTGTCAATGACGGCCTTTTGTCTTTGACACGGTTCAATGTCTCTTTTGATTGGCACTCCTCATTTGTGGCCCTATATGCATGATTGTTGGTTGTTGATTCATCTTCAACGCCTTCCTTTTGTGGAATTTTTCTTCTGTCTTTGACTATAGCTGCATTGAGCAAAAAGTCACGTACCTCAAGCTTCCATGGAATCTGAGATGGACAATCAAAAACCTCCAGTTTTCTGATGGCAATTATTTTTTGGAAGAATACGTGTCTGGAACACAGAGTGAAGCTTCTAGACTCTAGAGTCATTGTCTGAAGTGGGGGCTATAGATTACCTTGACTGTCTGGATTTTCTCCCTATTGACAGTAATGAATTCAAAGGACGAGAAGAAATTTCTTCCTGGTACTTCTTGGCTTGTCGAAGCTGGAAATCCCTTCAATGAAACCGTAACGTCTAATTGTTCGGGCATGTCGGGGGGAGGAGATATTTGCTCCGTCTTGAGAATGAGTTGGATAGGAGTGAGGGGAATGCATAGAGCTCCTAAGGACGACTTGCGAAAATGGGAAGGTCGAAAGCAGCATGGGGGAGGTTGTCCTGCCTCGAGCTACCATGACGTGCATGCTTCGAGTTTAACCGTATGCCTATGCCTATTACCTCCTATCTTTCGTTTCCTGTTTCCTTGAAAGGGTGTCTTTGAACTTGGCGAATTCACATGATGTGCCAACTTCAAATGCCTTCTGTTACACTAAGCCAAATGGGATGATATTCTGAGACATAAAGTGAGAGTCAGAAAGACAAACATAGTTAAATTTATCATCTTGTTTTGACGAAAGCTTTTGGTGATGAAATATTTTTTATTTTCAGAATATGTCTTTGGGGAAAAAAAAGCATGAGGAAGCCCAGCCCTCAATATTCTCCTGGGATGATATTTTCTTTTCATGGTTGGATAGCATCATTGGGCTGGTTTGGAATACCGCCTCATGCTTTCAAAACAAAATATTATAACTGTACATCAAAGTACTGGAATGAAAAATACAACAGTAGCACACTTAGATAAGAAACAAGCAAAACTAATAAAAACTCCTATGAAAAGGAGCGTTTTGATAGTACTGGTCCTGAAATCAAGCGTCTTTGAATTCCTCGCCTCCAGTAGACTCAAAGTATTCGCATGCGATGACTATTTCGTTGAAGCTACGGAAGTGTAAACCATGCAGCCAACAGCGATGTTCGTGGGGCAAAGCTTCTATGAATTGCTTTATCAATTCTTCTTCGATCAGTTGAGGGTAGGTTTGCATCATAAAAGCCTTCCACCTTCCTGCATATGCTCGGAAATCCTCCATTGGTCTTCTTCCGAAGTGGGCCAAACTCTCGCAAGGCAGCTCAGTTCCAATCTGGTTTTGGTATTGATGCAAGAATGTGGAAGACAGCTCATTCCAATCCTTTATGAAGTAAATACTTGCGGTGACGAACCATTGCAATGCAGACCCCGTAAGCGTTTCTTGGAACGCCTGAGTTGTGAACGACATCGGGCCATGATACTAACTCATTTCAGTGTGGATATATTGCAAATGAGCCACGGGGCAAGTCGTGCCATTATACTTGCGGAAATTAGGTATCCACACTTCGCTGGGGGTCATGATCATATGAGGGCAAGATGGGCCTGACATGTCTTGATTAGGCCACTGGTTTTCCTACTGCATATTCGTTGTAGTGGTGAACTTTTCTATTTCAGGCAAGTTGGACTCTATCAAGATTACTCCGTTGCTTTCTTCTGGGTCAAAATTTCTGAATGAGGATAAAGTATTGAAGCTATCCTCATGGTCAGAGGACAAGTTTAGTAGCTCGTTAGGATCGTAGCGGATAAAGACGTACGTTTCTTCTTCGACGAGCCTTCATCCTCGAGTGAGAGTAGGAAACAGCTTATACGATGAGTCGTCGCCATTGAAATAACGCTGGAAGTCCTTGGGATTGTATTCTAGGGACTGGAAGTCATCAGGGTCGTACTCTAGAGGGCGGTAGCCTTCGGAGTTGTATTCCAGAGAATGCTCGAAGTTTTGGTGCAACGGCTCACCAGTTATCAAATTTCGCCTATACTCAGTGGTAGATGTCGAATTGATTTGTTTAGGCTTTCTTTTCTTGGCTCCTGGTTCAGACCTTTTGAGTAAGGCCCTTCGTTTCGCCAGTTCAATTCTATCAAGGGGAACGAGAGATATTAAGGCTTCACTCTCTACTTCGCTTTATATGTTGATAGGGGTCGGTATTCTTTGAATCCTAGCTCTTGCAGTAAGCTTGGGGAGCTGTCCTGTCGTGCCCCGGTCTTGAACAGGCTCCGTGTCTGTGATCTTGTACATAGGTTCCTTGCCTTTTTGAGTGGGAAACTTTTCAATAATATGATGTTGCTCAATTGCCCATTTATCATGTAAGGCTTCATTGACATCTTCTTCTCCTATCTTAGCAACTGACGGCTCCTCGTGCTCCAGGATCATTGGTTCTTCGTAGGGCAAGGCGATGTCAGGGTTGATGTCAATATTATATTCTTGGTGGAAAACACGGATTAGTTCCTTCCAGGTTTTAAGGGAACTAATCTTCCTAACAATGTACCATCGCAAGGCAGGGCCGGTCAGGTTTGATTGGTATGATTGAATCATCCTTTGGACTAGCTAGGCCTGTAAGTAGGTCTCTGGGCGGAAGGTATCAGCATACCTTTCACATTCAGGCGTTCTGAGCTCTTCAGGGATCTCAAAACCGGCACAATTAGACAAGTCGATGGGATTCTGCTCTTGCAGCTGTCTCAACTTTTTCATGATCTTTTCAAGCCGTTTATCTTGTTGGTCATTATCTGGTAGATTTGCAGGTGCCAGGAGTGTGCTTAAAGCAGTTATGGAGTTGGGTTTAGCTTGAGTGTATTCCATTTGCCTTGAGAGTTGTCGAAAGACAATGGACATATGTCCTACACCATCTTCAATGTTGGTGAGGCGATTTTGTACATCATTCTGATCGAGTCCTATCACATGAGGCCATTCGCGGGTGGTTGATAGTTGACGATTCATAATTACCTGTGTCGCAAAAATCATGAATGAGCACGAAAGTAAACAAAGATTGACCCATGGCAATGGTCTAACTACTTCTTTATTTATCAAAAGAGGATTTTATAGACTACAGACTTCTGACATTTAAAACTTGAAATTACAGAAGGAAATACTATGTATTAAACAAAATTCCCTAAACAATGGGACGGAATTTTCACGATATCAACACTAAGGGACGCATGATTGCTATTTATCTGCGACGGGGAGCCTTGTTCTTGCGTAGATGTTTGTTTTCTTGGACCGGCTCTGAGACATGTATCCGGCCCATTCCCAAATTCCCTTGCATAAGTTCTGCTTGCTCCTGCTGGCTGATCTCGCTGATCGGGTGAGGGATCGATGGCTTCCATTTTGTCGGGATATGATGGTTGTGGATGTAGGACTCAGAGGCTTGATGGGCCTTTTCCTGTCCCTCAAGCCCTTCAGGTATCACAATTCTTTTGCGATGGCACCTGCTTCACGTTTCCTCGATAATGTCAATCTCGAATGTGTATTCACGACTTTGATAGGTGAAAAGGAGTGGAGGGGCCTTCCTCTTGAAAGGCGGTGGGATCTCTTGAAGGGCTCCATATTGTCGTGCTACCCGATATGGGAAATAAGAAATGGCGCCGGTGAAACCAAGCAACTGAATTGGATGGCGGCGTCTGTAAGCAAAGTAAGCTCTCTTTTCATGGAACCAACCAGCACACCATTGGAACGCCTCAGGAGCCGAGTTTCTTAGAAAGTTTATCCAATTTAAACAGCTTTGGTTAGGAATGTATGGTCCTAAAACCATAAATTTCTGAAATGGATTTTCGAAATCATTTATTTCAAACGATCGCATGAAGCCTCGAAATTCGCTTAGGTGAGAACAGAACCAGACTTGTAAAATTTCCGGGGAGACCCGCATGACTTTTTCCATGTTTTCTTTAAAACGATTGAGGGACAAGAACGTTATCCATGCCATCTTTGGACTTATGACATTTCTTTGATCGGGGAAAATGATGAACCCGAAAAAGGCTAGAAGGAAAATCTCACTTTTTTGGGTCATGGGTTGATTTTCGAAACAGGCAGTCAAAAATGTTAGGGGACAAGTATTATGGTTGTTTTCAAGAATTTGCCTCATAACATGGACTTTAGTTCTTAAAAGTCGTGCTAACCCACGAAATGGGATAACAAGCCTCTTCTCAAGAGGCATTCCAGTGATGATGTTGTATTCTTCCAAAGTCGGAGTTAGTTCGAACCCACCAAATATAAAAGTAGTCGTCTTCGGGCACCAGAAATGTGCCATGGCTTGTATGACTTCGGGATGAACACGGACTTGGATCAACGATAGAAGATGACCGATTTTGGCTTTCACGTGCTCTTGGGCATATTGGTTCAATTGTCCCCACCATCCTGAAGAGCTCTGCCTTGGGAGTGGGAATAAGCTAGATGTCGTCTTCTCCCATCGCATATAAACTGGGACTCGAAAAAACCTACCCTAAATTGCCATGGGCCAATAAAAAAGACTAAGTAAAAGTAAATAAATTACTCTGCTTTTAAAGAAAATGGCAAGTACAAAGACATGCACATGAGATATGTGGCTCGATTTCTAACTGAGAAGGCTTGTTGAAATTAAAAGGGTATCCGCCCATCGCAATCTCGCATTAGCAGCATACCCTCCTAACCTCGGCTAGAGAAATTCGGGGAAAAGAAAGGCAACCTCTACATCGCAGTCTCGCGTTCGAGGTCGTATCTTTCTTGACACCATCCTAAATATCCTATGGCGGCCCAGGTTCGGCGGCCGGGTTGTGTATGCCATGTGTAGTGCTGAAACAGTAAAATATGCACAACAATTCATAATCACAAGACAATCTATTTTAAGCAAAATTAAAATAAATTTCTAAGCTACTAACATGCATAAAGAAAAACCTAAGTCAGTAAAGAATTTAAACAAGACAAAAAAGGCTTAAGTCCTCAAAGTCCCCAGCGGAGTCGCCAAGCTGTCGCGACCTCCTTTTTTCAGCGCCTGATTAGGTAGAGCGCCTCGCGGAGGCTAATGGCTCGGCTAAATTTATTACACCCGGACCCTCCCAAGTCCACCAATTCACGACTTTAATAGTCTAGGTTTTTTAACCTGTAAGTTAATTTTTAAAATGGAGTCGCCACTAATCAATTTGGGGCCGGTCGATTAGAAACCCCTCCGAAGTATTGGGAGAAATACTCGCTCCTGCACAACCAGAGAAATTAGGATCGGGGACTTGATTACACTAGTTAATCACTAATGCCCTTTCGGTACCTAATCTTGTTTAAACCCCGAGGTTTTTTTTGGATGTTTTAGGGATTTTCCATGCATTTTTTGGAGGAAAAACATTTTTTAGTCTTTTTTCTAATTTTTTGGACATAAAAGGGATTTTTTTATTTTTGGTATTTTTTTGGAAAAATACAAGTCTTTTGGCTTTTTCTGAATTTTTGGCATTTTTTAAATAAAATATTTTTTAATATTTTTGGAAAAAAAGTAGTTTTTATTTTCTGGAAAATAAAATATTTTATATATATATATATATATATTTAATATTTTCTGCTTTTTTAAAATTAAAAAATAAATATTTTTCGAAAATAAATTATATTTTTTTATCATTTTTTGGAAAATAAATTATTTATTTATTATTTAAATTATTATTGAAATTAAAAAAAAACCAACCGCGGACGGGCCCGACTGGATTTTTTGTCCCCTTTTTTTTTAATAAAAAAGACACCGCATCGTTTTTTTTGGGGGGGGGGAGACCGGTGAAACCCTACCCGGTTCCCCCGACCCGGGTCCGACCCAACGACCCGAGTCGCGACCCGAACAAATCGAGAACCCTAGGGTTCCCGATTCACGGCACCAAGGAGGGGAGGGTTGGCGACGGACGCGGCGGCGATGGCGACGACAGCAACGACAGGGGGGTGGCAACGGCAGTAGCTACCTGCGGCGAGGTGTGGCAAACGGCAAGCGGCGGAGACCGCAAGCGGCGGAGACGCGCAACGTTCGATCTCTCTCTCTCTCTCTCTCTCTCTCTGGCCACGAGCTCGCGGATCTGGGTTTCGCTCGCCACCGGTCTCCCCCGAAGTCTCTCGGAGGGAGATCGGTGGGCTCGCGACCCGACCGCCTTGCCTCTGCTTTGCTCTGAACTCCCCGAAGTCTCTGAGGGGGGCTTGGAGCTTCGCTGGCTGCTGCGCGTGCCTTCGACAGAGGCGGGGCCTCGGTATTTATAGGCGAGGGGGTGGCTGGTCGACGGAACTTCGACCGCCGGTCCCCCTCACGTGCCGAGCGGCTCCAGACAGCCAGATCTGTGTCCCATCCGGCACCAGCTACCCCCACGTCGCCGTCCGTCTGCCCATCCGGCGTTGCGCCTCCTGCGTGTGTGTTGCAAAGGCGCGAGGAAGGAGAAGACCCGGCTGGGCCGGCTGTAGCGGAAATGGGCCGAGGGCCCAAGCGAAGGCTGCTTCCCCTCCTTTCTGCTTTTTCTTCTGCTTTTGCTTTGTTTTGTTTTGTTTTTTTATTATTTTTCATTTATTATTTATTATCCGAAAAAGGCAAAAAAAAGATAATTTAAATTAAAAAGACGAAATTTAGGCGTCAACAGTCAATTCAATCTTAAACATTATAATTATGCTAGTTGAGTCATAAACTCTTTAACGTTTTGTAAATCGAATCCATCATGCCAATTGTGGCCTAGTTGATATGGACGCCGGCTATCCTATGTAGCATGGCTGACGTTAGCACAGACATTTTTAAATAACTTGAATCTTTTATGATTTTTTTTTTCCTTTTCTTTACTTCATTTTTAGAGTGGGGGCTGGCAACCAACATCTATATTGGTTGAGGGCATTACGGTCCTCTAACTAGGGCTGCCAAGCCTTCACCTAGCCAGCCCTTGTAGTGGCCAGGTGAGGGCTACCAAGCCCTCACCTAGCCAGCCCTTGTAGTGGCCAGGTGAGGGCTTGGTAGCCCTCACTAACCAAAGTAAGGGCGCGCAAGCCCTCGCCTGGAACCGACGAGGGCCCTAATCCTTTGCCTAGCCCAAATCTAGTGAGGGCATTGCAACTCTTGCAATGCCCTCAATAGCCATAGTGAGGGCTTCGTAGCCCTCGTCAAATTTGGGTGAGGATTGCGACACCCTAACCGGGCCTTACTCGAAAAGACAATAAAAAGTAAAGAAAATGTGAGAGAGAATATTTTTTAAAAAAGTCAACATTAGCACCAGCCATGTCAAGGAGGATTGATGGTATCCATATCAACAATTTATGCTACTATTGATCGAACAAACTTAATTGACAAAATGTGAAAAAAATTAGGACTCAATTAGCACAATTAAAATGTTTAAGACTAAATTGGTTAAAGTACAATAAATTTAAGACTTTTTTGTTGATTTAACCCAATGGATGCACTAAGATGAAATTCTACCAAACTTGCACTATATCAATCAAGTCCTTGAAGATTTAATTTACTTAAGCAGATCCTTGAACTTAAGGGTCCGTTTCGCGGAAAATATTATGTTTCCGGAAAACATTTTCTTGGAAGTCATTTTTCAGTGTTCGGCCAAAACCTAAAATTTGAGTGGAAAATATTTTCCACCATTCGTTAGCTCATTTAATTGTTTGGGAAAAATTATCAAAAATTGAATTTTAATATTTTTAATTGACCAAAAATTTAATTCTATTTTTTATATTTTTTAAAAATCGAAATTTTTATTATTTTTTCTTTTTTCTTTTTCTTTATTTTTTTTCCTTCCTCCTTCCTCCTCCTTCCTCTTCCGCCACCTCCTTCCTCCTCCTTCCTCCATCGCCGCCTCCTTCCTGCCTGACGATGGTCGGTTGCCCAGCGGCCGACCAAGACCTGGTGGCCAAATCTGGCGAGCTGAGGCTCGGCCGATCTCACCCGAGCTTGCCACAAGCTTTGCCGAGCTTTGGCGAGCCGCAAGCTTGCCGGATCTGGCAGCGGAGCTTGAGCTCGCCTAGATCGAGAGCCCGAGCTTCGCCGCTAGATTCGGCAAGCTTGTGGCAAGGTCAGGCGAGGCCCAAGCCCCGCCCAGCTCGCCGAATTTGGCGAGCCGCAAGCTCCACCTAGGCCAGCGAGAGCTCCGCCTCACCTAATCTGGCAAGGCTCGATCTCAGCTTCGCCAGATCAAGCTAGGCGAAGCCTCGCCGGCCTGGGCCGGACGCCGCCGTGGCCGGTCGCTGGCCACTGCCAAAGAAGTAGATGAAAAGGAAAGAAAGAAAAGAAAAAAAAAATTAAAAACTCGATTTTAAAAAAAGAAAAAAGAAAAAGAAAGCATAAAAATAAAATGAAAATGTATTGATAAAAAGAAGTAAGAAGAAAGAAGTCATGGAAAACATTTTCCACTTTTCAAAAGTGGAAAACGTTTTCCTCACTTTAAAGGTTGTTTTTCTAATGATGGAAAACATTTTCCTTGACTAGTTCATTTTCCGTAAAACGAACACCGGAAAATCTGGAAAACATTTTTCCAGAAGTTATTCTCCCCGAAACGAACGGACCCTAATTAAATTTTCCAATCATGTTTTTCTAGTACCAACTAATCCAATATATCAGAACTGGTGTGACCGTTGGACAATGTTAGTGGATTACATAGGGGAAAAATACATTCCGCGATGGTTTGTCGATGCAAGGAGGCAAAGCTTTTCATCATCGCTTGCCCACGGAGGAAGGTATTGCATTACCGGTCATTTTCCGTGGTGGCTTGTCATGAAGGCAAAAGTTTTCCCCATGTCATACTTCGACATGGTTCAACAGCCATGTCAACTTGAACCGGCAGGAATTGGCACCGGAGAGATTTGATTTAGAAAATTTACGCGATTTGGGTTTTGTTTTTCTATTTTGGCTTTTCTCTTACGTGCACCACGTCAACACCACATGAACACTAGATAAGCTAAAAACCATTAAGCAAAAAAAAAAAAAAATGCCATGTTGGATCTCCAGCGTGGCACATTAGCAAATATGGCCAATAACTTGTGACAAGGATCAAATTGCAACCAATAAAAATGTTTAAAACTTGATTGCAGTGTTTTAAACATTTAGGTTATGTGTGGTCGTCCAATTTTTTATCATGATAAGATTGAATAGGATGTGATATGAAATTTAGAGATTTTGTTCTATCATATCAACCTTTTGATGATTGCAATAATAAAGTTGGATATATTCACATAATATGTATTGTTTTGTATAAAAAAACATATTAGTATAAATGAACGAAAAATTTTACAAACAAAGATGGAAAAAATCTCTCACAACACTATTGCCTACTTTATTTTTGTTCGCTTATTTTTTATTTTCCTTTTTTAATTAATTTTTTT
The DNA here is from genome assembly GCA_014182715.1 of Eucalyptus cloeziana. NCBI lineage: Eukaryota > Viridiplantae > Streptophyta > Magnoliopsida > Myrtales > Myrtaceae > Eucalyptus > Eucalyptus cloeziana. The sequence goes on along the minus strand of CM024641.1, from coordinate 24,144,375 downwards.
CCTATCTTCCCCTTCCATCATTCTCTAATAAAATTTTACTATCTATTGTTATATATGTATATTGAATTTATATTATAAAATAGAATTAAATTCGAATTAAAAGATTAAATTAAAATAACTATTTTTTTGTTATTTTGAATTTATTATATTAGAATTCAAATATTATTTATGTTGAAGTATAATTTTTAATTTTTTTAATTTAAGAAGTTTGTTATTTGAGAATAATAATATCGTATTTTGGATGTTAAAAATCATATTCACCTTTATCCCATCTCTCCCGTGAGATAATTTTATCCAGTATATATCTCCCCTATATCCAACTTTATCTTATCTCAAGCAAGCACTAAACGCGGGATAATATAATTTTTATAATATCCTGAATTTTATCCTAACTATCAAATGCAGCCTTAGATTTTTATTGAGCATTGGTCCAAGAATTTAGGACTTTGGTGTGGTTTTCCCAATGCATAAAATGTTAACAAGCAACTACAGGCAATGAAATTTTTATAAGGAAGAAAAATGTGAGTAATCCTACTGGGAAATTTTTTTTTTTTTTTTGGTCGATAATAGTGATTCATACTTTCATTAATAGCACCGAGCTTTACAAGGTAAGTCAGAGTCATAGCATAAAATAGACATCGGGGGCAGGTGGTTCACGCTGCCAATTAGAAGGAAGAGTTTTGCGGCGTTGTGCCTTTGCAACCCAATCTGCAGCATGGTTTACCTCTCTCGGACAAAAGGAGATTGTTGCTAGTGGCAAACGGGCTAAGATGCTTTTGCATTCCTGTACCTGAGTTCTAACGGCCCAATGAGCTTCTTCTCGGCCCAGGATGGAATTTACGAGCATCTGGCTGTCAGTTTCAAGTAGAAGACTTCGGTTCAGTTCGTGCAGTTGTCCCACGTGCAGAGCTTCTCTCTCTTCCAGCATCTTCAACCCATAAAACAGAGCTAGGGTTTCCGCCTGCAAGGGGGAAGAAGCGTGGACCTCTTTGGCGAACCCGTCGATCAAGATCCCGTTGGAATCGCGAAGAATTCCCACAACCGCGCTGGGCGAATCGATTGCCACGAATTCTATCCTACTGGGAAATTAAATCAATGGAATTCTAGATATAAGAAATGCCACGAATTCATCTAAAGTTACAATTGCATGTTCCATATTTTCTCAAGATATCCAACAATTCTCTCCATGATACATTATTGTGGATGATGAGATATCCATCAAGTCTTCTTCTTTTTTTTCTTTTTTTTCTTTTTTTTTTTGGTAGGAATAAGTAGTATAATGGGGAATGACCAAAATGTATAAAAGATCAGGCACCAAAACTTACACTCAAGATGAGTTAAATCATTATGAGTGGAAGAATGTCGAGATGTAAAAGAGCTAAGCGGCTAGGAAGCTACACGCCTAGAAAGACTAAACATCACTAACACGGCATGAACAACCGTAAACTAGATACAACCAAAACACAATGACCCAGGCAGGAGAGATGAAACAAATGCCTCCCGCAGCAGGCCGCAACAGCCTTGGACTGAGAGGTATGAAACCGAGAGCCACTGGCACCAAGTGAGCCTCAGATAGGCGGATCAAGATCTCCAGAAGAGAAGATAATCGGGTCAATACCCCAACTGCACTGCAACCTCTTGTTCCGTGTAGAATCCTCCACATTGATATCCATCAAGTCTTGTTAAAACAAAGGATAGACATTAAATAGTTTTGAAGAAGGGAAAAAAATAACTTTGAAGAAAAGAAAGCTAAAATATGCTGAATTGAAAGATGATTTTGAAGAAATCAAATCTAATTATCTATACAAAAAGTGGAGCAAATGGAGACTATAGATAAAATTCTATACAAGAAAAATGCTCGTTTTCACCCACCAAGTCAACGGCACAAAGTTAAATAGTTCGACAAATATAACAAATATAATCTTAGGCTTGATCAAGTGAAAATTAACAATTCAATTCTAAACCTATTATACGGGTATTAGTTCAATTCTAAATTTTTTGATTTTGTCATTATTATCCTAAACATTTACACGAAATTCTAATGTAATTATTCTAGCCAATTGCAGCTTTTGCTAACACGACGATTCTTGTTAGACAACATTTTTGAATAAAATTGTCCAAGTCAACGTGTCACGTAGACGGCTGGCGACTCTAAATGCCATGTTAGCAATTTTCAATGGCAAATGGCCGAAAAAACTAGATTGTCAAAATTAAAAAGTTGAGAATTGAATTAGTATCCGTACAATAAATTTAGGATTAATTTGGTAATTTTTCCTATTGACCAACGCACAAATATTTCCATATTTCCGGTTCTTAACAAAATTTACATGGACACCATAAGCATCCGACGAGCGGGAGCTTAGGCTCGATGCTCCGCATCTCTCTTTCTTTTCGGAGTAACTATGCGGTGTGGTTTCGAGGCGCGAAACGTGCTCTGTGCGACCTTGACCTCTCTATGTTTAGGAAAAATGTCAATCCACGGCAGTCGGCGACTTTTGATTTCGTCGTTCTTGCGTGCGAAACCGACATTGACTTTTGTTTCCGCGAAGGTCGTTCGAGACTTGGCTCGTTTTCTTCTGTTCCAACCTTCGATCCGATTTTTCCAACCCTTGACGCAGTCCCTTTTCGGGTGTCGTGGCTCTTGAGGTAGTACAGTTCTTAACGATGTCTGTATCGCGTTCGAAAATCAGCAGCAGCAAGCGGATATCTGAACAGTTTCAAAGGACGTTTTCGAGACAACCCCGCTCGGTTTCATGCACTACTTCAGCTCCGTCGCCTGCTCTTGGTTCTCTCTCTTCCCTTGAATCCTCGCTAGTTAGAAAGCAGTCATCCGATAGAGAAAACTCGCCATCGCCGTGAGACGACGTCCCTCCTACTTGTGTTTCATCGCCCTCTGGGCTCTAGTGGCCTCTCGACACGCCGAGCCCGCGAAGGCCTCGTGGCGCCTTCACACCGATTCGAGGTGGATCGTCGATAAGCACGAGCGTAGGGTGAAGCTGGCGTGCGTCAACTGGGCTTCGCACCTCGAGCCCATGCTCGCGGAAGGGCTCGACAAGAAACCCGTTGACTGGATCTCGAAGCAGATTGCCTCGATGGGATTCAACTGCGTCAGGCTCACGTGGCCGCTCTTCATGGTCACCAACGACTCGCTGGGTTCGATGTCGGTGAAAAATTCGTTCCGGAATCTCGGGTTGGTTGATTATATCGGAGGCATTCGACAGAACAATCCGTCTCTTCTTGATGTTTCTGTTCTCGCTGCTTTCCGGGTACGATTTGTACTTTGCATTTTCGCAATTCATCATCATTGATTGACACCAGTCAGTGAGTTAGATTAATCTGCATGCTACAGGCGATTGTTACAAGCCTCGGAGACAATAATGTAATGGTCATACTAGACAATCACATTAGCAAGCCCGGTTGGTGTTGCAGCAACCGTGACGGTAACGGGTTCTTTGGCGACCTGTACTTCGACCCGAACCTTTGGATCAAGGGCCTCACTCGGATGGCCACAATGTTCCGCCGTGTCGGTAACGTGGTCGGTATGAGCTTGAGGAACGAGCTACGAGGTCCTAAAGAAAATCTGCGAGACTGGTTCAGGTACTCCATGTAAATTTGTCAGAAAAGCTGCGGATTTAGCTTTAGTGCGAAATATTTTTCTTCTGAACTGACTCTGTTGCTATTACAGTAGGTCATTATTCAATTGAAGGAAAACATGTTGAGCGTCGCAAAATGAGGCAAAACATGAGATATTTAAGGGACAAATTGATAAACTACATCGACTAATTATGTTAGGGTTTTGGATCGCTGGGAAGTATTCGACCTACTATGATCGTCCGGTTTGACGTTCGATTTTGGTCCTAAAATGAACTCCAGGTACATGGAGAGAGGAGCCGAAGCAGTGCATTCGGCGAATCCACACGTGCTCGTCATAGCCTCCGGCCTCTATTGCGACACCGACCTATGGTTCCTTGGCCACATACCGATGAAGGTGAGCTTCGCCAGAAAGCTAGTTTTCGAGCTGCATTGGTACGCATCCTCAAGTGGGACAGTCTGGGAAGACGGCAACGCCAACGAGCAGTGCAAGGACGCGACGGACAAGGTGATGAGCAAGGCGGGGTTCATACTAAACCAGGGAGTGCCGCTCTTCGTGAGCGAATTTGGAGGAGAACTGAGCGGACAAAACGTGAACGACGACCGGTACTTCAACTGCTTCTTCGGAGTCGCGGCCAAGCTTGACTTTGATTGGGCCTTGTGGACGATTGTGGGGAGCTACTACTTGAGAAAAGGGATCGTAGGGATGGACGAGACGTTCGGGGTGCTGAACAAGGACTTCTGCGGGCCTAGAAATGCCAGCTTCTTGCAAAGGATCTCTGCCCTTCAAGCCCCATTTCAAGGTATAACAACACTACACGCTCCTAATTTTGTTCATCTTTTTTTTCTTTTTTTCTTTTTTTGGTTCAATCACCAAAACCCAAGATTTCCTTAGTGACGATATCTACTGAAAATCGAGAGACCGAATCAAACACGAGTTCCTCTTCAAATGGAACTGGACTAATCAACACTTCAATCATGTAAATCACGTCTTTTATCTTTCTTGTGTCCATGACATTGCAGGTGCAACTTCATCAAGTCCTACGCGCAGAATTCTTTTTCATCCGCTCACGGGTCTCTGCATCCAAAGGAAACGAGAGCAGGAACAGCTGCAGCTGGGCGCGTGCAACGAGTCCGAAGCTTGGACCCACACGCGCCGCCACACGGTCCGGATGAGGGGAACGGATTTGTGTATGCAAGCGGATCGGCTGGAGAAGCCGGTGAAGCTCAGCGCAAATTGCGCGGACCGCGGGTCTAGATGGAAGACCATTTCGGAGTCGAAAATGCATTTTTCATCCAACATCGTTGGTAGTAATGTCACCGTTTGCTTGGACATAGATTTTAGTACGAAGACCGTCATCGCGAGTCCTTGCAAATGCTTGAGAGAAGATGCTACCTGCGACCCGGCGAGCCAGTGGTTCGAGTTGGTAAACATGACGCGTTCAACGTGGACGAGACGGTGATCATATTTCCTTCTTCTTTTTTTCCCCTTCTAGGAGCTCTTAGTTCGCCAGGATTGACCGTATTCTACTTATTGTGGCACAAAAGTTTACTTTGAACTTCTCTTAATTCTGGCAGTTTTAGGTGCAAATGAATGAGCGGTATAGCAATTTTGTAAGCAATACCAACGATCAGCTTTTTAGGAAAATATTTTGCAAATCATTAATTTTTCATAAACTTAATGTGCCTAAGAGTGCCCGATTCTATGCCGGCAGTGTTTATAGTAAATCCTTTGAATGAGCAATATTTGTGCTGGATTTCTGCTTTTAGAAAGCAAATTTCAGAAATGGGTTTTTGCTTGTGTGGAATGGAACATGGAACAAAAGACCAATAATTTAAGGGAAAATCCAACTAAGGGTCCGCTTGAAGTGGAGGTTGTGTGAAATAAAGGCCTAAAGTGGCTATGACAGTTTTAAATAAGAGACTGACTTCATCGATTATCGGCCAACTATTCCAACCAGTCAAGAAAATTTTTCGTCAAAAGAAAATTTAATTTTATATTCTTTTTCTTTTTCTTTTTATTCCCTTTTCTCTTTTCTTTTCTTTTTCTTTTCGACAAGCATTGGCAAGAGTCAAGCGACCCTTGCCTACCGTTGGAAAGGGTCGCCTCGCCCAAGCCCTTGTTGACTGCATGTGAGGCGACCCTCGCCTAGAATTGGCAAGGACTAGCCTCCCCTATGACTAGCAAAGATGGCTTCACCTAGGGGGAGACCATCCCTTGCTAGATTGGGGGAGGCAACCCTCGTCCAATCTTTTTCATGCACGTTGGTGGCTGGCCACTAGCAAAGAAGAAAGAATAAAACCAGAAAAACGAAAATAGAAAGAAAAAAAAAAAAAAAAAAAAAGAGAAAGAAAAAATTCAAAAAAGGACGAAAATGTCATTGATCAATTTGAAAGTTAGGTCAATTAATTGAAATTGACACAACCACTTCAAACTCTTATTTAAGAAAATGAAAGCACTTGAAGCCCTTATTTGAAATAATATAATTTTCATATCTTTATTTGAGAAAATAATGACACATCAAACCCTTATTTAGAATTTTTTCCATAATTTAATAACTCTACTTAAATGATGACATAAAATTCTCTGACAGTGTTTTACTCTTTTTACCATTATATGAATATATTTCTCAAAAGTAAATACAAAATGAACATATTACAAAATTTTCAATAATTTAAGAAAACATTTATTCAAAAAAATTTAAAAAGAAAAGATAGAAGATAAAGTCGGTTGTTGCACTTATGGAACAGTTAACGAATTTCACTTATTGCCAATTTTAGTGGGAAATGGGTAGGTAATTTCTTGCTTTTACCATTTTTTTTCCTTTTTCTTTGGCGAATTTTATTTTATTTTTCTCTTTAACACTTAATTTCTTCACAACATTATAATAATATGTAGATGAACCATTCGAAGAGCAGTTCTTCACATGGGAAGATAACTATGAGTCTCTTCACGATTAACACTCCTTAAATATGTTGCTAATCGTGTCTAATCTTGCGCTACGATGTTTGATGATTTGTGGTAGAAAAGTATACTGTCATCTCAACCGCTCTCCTACCCTAATCTAAAAGTGATGATATCCTTCATTAATTTGAGTCGTATTGATGGTTGAGTTTAGGTAGGTCTAATTAACTAGTGCATCGACTGAATTTAGCAAACTCAAAATAACCTAGGTAACGTTGATTATAGAGCACTAATCTACCTACTTTATATTAAATTCGTTATAGAACACAAATTAGTTTCCCATATTGATGTCTCGGTCGATTCCCGACTATTAGTTACAAGATATATTGGCACACCAATAAGATAAACATGCGGGTTAAAAAATTCTCAACTATCGACATTTAGGACCTCTATAACGAATTTTGACAGGGCTAAAATTCACTACTTCACACAGAATTCTCATGGGTGGCATCCTATTTCAGGGTCGACCGTGATGACCCCCCAGGTGCCACTAAAGGCCACGCCACAGTACTGGAACCTGCCCTCGGCCTTCGCTAGGGCCCACGTTGCCCAGTCGTAGATCTCATCCTAGCAGAACGGGACGGACGAGATGATCCCGAGGAACGGCCATAGCATCGGGCTATTCTTGTTCATCAGCCTCTCAATGATGCATGAGAATACGAGGTAGCCAAAGAAAGTAACGGTCACGTCCCAAAGAGATACGTGATGTGCATGGGATTGGAGCCGCTCTATCGTGAAGAAAACGTGCGTTCGTGCGGTCATCGTCTGATGTTACTCGATGCACCACTTTGCCGGCATGGATCGCTTATTTTTCGAATTCGAACTGCCGATCTGAAAATTAATGGAGAGGTTGGAGTTGGGGACCCCAAAAACTAAATTTGGAAGGAAAATGGTAAAGTCAATGAAGGTGAAAAGAGGAATTACTTAGGGATAAGCTTTGGTAGGTGCCATCAAAATTCAAGCTTCGGTAACTGCGGATCTGAAAATTAATGGAGGTTGGAGTTGGGGACCCGAAAACTAAATTTGGAAGAAGAAAAATGGAAGAATCAAGATGGTGAAAAGAGGAATTAATTAGGGATAAGCTTTGGTAGATGTCATCAAGATTCAAGCCGCTTAATTTCGGAAGCGAGACCGACCAAAAAACATTTCGGAAGCGAAATTGGGGCGGAACATTGGTTTACGCACGGTTGGAGAAACCGAGGTGGCAAGAAATACTCCTTTTAAACCCTAGTTTCCTGGTTCTTGTTTCTTGTTGGGTGGGGGATTGTCTTTCTTATGAAAACTTGAGTGATTCTAGATTACAAAGATGAAAAAATTTAATAAATGACGTAGAAAATTAAAATGTACACCTTCAGTCGACATATCCACGTTCAATAAGATGGTGTAAATAAAACGATTGATCGACGGGTGTATGTTTATTTAAATATCTATTTATATGTCGCATGTAACTAGATCATCTAAAACTGTGTGGGTATTTTGACATGAAGTGTGGAGCAAATTGGGTAGGAGACATCTAGATGAGGACAACATCATTTCGTTGTGGATCAAGGTTTTAAATATGTGGTATTTCCGAAACAAGAAGATACAGGACTCCTCGCAATGTTTGTGGCGTAACAAGGAGAGCACTGTTCATGCAGTTCCATCCATCATGATCGCATGTTAATGGCGTAACAAGAAGGCTGGATAGCTCTGAAGTGAGTTAGCAGCCCCGTTTGGCAACTCGGCACCATCTACGGACGGGCCCTCAAGTTGCCGTATGTTAATGGCAGATCCGATAGAGTCGTCGAGGAAAATTCTCCAAAAAATTCTAAACATATTGTACAACAATCAATTTATTCTTGAACTTTTTGAAAATTTGTCAATTTAGTTATAAACATTTTTGTAATTTATCAATTGAGTTCTAAATCCTTCAATTATATAAGATTCTCTTTAACCCAATATCAAACCCAAATGTCTTGAATTCTATCTGAGATTCTCTTTAAGCCCTTTTACGAATTTCAATTTTTTATTCAGGGCAACTTGAGGTTTTGTGTAATAAATTGTCATCCAATCATAAATGTTGACTTTGGACCCAGAGTCAATTCACTTGGCCCCAGCATTTGGAGGCATAGAAGGACCCGCTTCGATCCCTGAAAAGCCTGGATTGAATAGCCAACTTGATTGGTGTAATGGGTGCGAGTGGATTGAATACGAAATCATCCGTGACGAATTCAGTTATCTATGGAATTCCAAAGTGGTGGGCCTTGGCTGGTGTCTATCTTCTTTGAAAAACGTGGGCAAATGGCAAAACCCAAGTTCATGAGTCAAAGCCATGACAAGCAAAAAGCCCACGTCCGTCGCTGATGCTGCTGCAAATCTCAGCTGCCACATGAGAATGGAAGTTCTAGCGACGAAAGGTCCACAGAACATATTGAGAACTGCGAATGGTCGTCCTCTACGGTCACTTCTGATCTGTATATGACATGCACCCATGATCTTGATGCTGACGATGTGAGGGTTTGGAAGTTTGGCGGTTACACAGATGATTCGCGTGCAAAACAACGTGTGTGGTTGTAACGTGAAGCCGTAGCTTCGCTTTTGAATCATACTGCGAGTAGCGGCCCGTATACACAATGCCCTTATTGGGTGTGCAAGTCTAGAGAAACCACGTCGAGTCCACAAAATCAATTGACGCGATGGCTCGTGCTTCCATCAGATCAGGTGCATATTTTCACTCTTTCTTTCTGGAGCATTCTGAATATGCAGGATTCGAAGTCTGAAATAGACTTTTGTCTGCTTTTTCACTTCTTTTCTTGTAGTAGCATGGATGTTTCATTGGACTTGACCAATTTAGTTCACTTGCGGAGGATCCATTGTCTATGTATGTAGACCAATTGAAACAACTCTCTGGCGAAAGAAATGATTAGATCGGCGCATGCTAGCAGGGGAACGGGTTAGGGCCAGTCCGACCGTCGGTCTTGATACAAAAAGAAATAATTAGATCAGCATATGCTAGCAAGGGAACAGGTTAAGGCCGTTCTTATACTCGTAATTTGTAAGATCTCTCTCTCTCTCTCTCTCTCTCTCTCTCTCTCTCTCTCTCTCTCTCTCTCTCAACTTCGTCAGAGCAAGTCCTTCCAATAGATATGGCAGGGGTGGGCCAAGGTTACATGCCACAGCCCGCATATATAGTTTTCCTTTTTCAGCTCAACCTACTTTAAGTAATTTGAAAAAAAAAAAAAGTATAAAATAAAAGAAATAATTGCAGATTGCAAAGGTAAATAAATTTGATTTTTCTAAAGTACAAATTTCCTTCCTTTTTTATGTAAAACTAATGTTAAGTGCTACACTTAATCATAATTTGAATGATAAAGAAATCGGTAATTGTCTCTGAAGTGGAGGTTGTAGGTAGTTTTAATGGCGTTCGGTAAAATAACCCTACTCTTATTTTTTGACTTCCTATTACTAAATATAGAGATTATCAGGACAAAAGCTAATAAGTGAGGCAAACCTCCACTTTGATATAAAATCAATATACCACTAAGGGTAAGTTTGTTTGTGTTCTTTTTTTTTTTATTCATGAACACAATTTCTATTTTTTTGTTTCAGGGAACAAAAAAAGAATAGAAATGCATTTGTTTACATTTTTGTTCCAAATCTATTTTTTTATTCCCAAGAACAAATTTAGAATAGAAACAAAAACAAGAAAAACTTATTTCTTGTTCCCGAGAACACTTCCGAGAAATAATTTTTCTCTCTCCTAGTTTTTTTCTTCTCTTTCTTTTCTTCTTCTTTCTTTGGCCGATGGCCGGCCTCAGCCATGGCCGACAACCGGCCGGCGAGGGCCGGCGACCTCGCTAGAGCGTCGCCAACCCCCGGCGAGGCCGAGATCGCCCAACCAAGGTGAGGCCACCGGCGCTCGTTGGCCGGTCACGAGCCATGGCCGAGGCCGACAACCGGCCAAAAGGAAGAAAGAAAAATAAAAAATAAAAATATATATATTAAAAAATTAAAAGAAACAAAAAAATTACATAAGTTTACCAAACGTGATTTTGTTCTTTTTCTATTCCAGGAACAAGTTTACAAAATGCGTTCTTCTGGTCAAAAATTGTTCCCCCGAACAGAAATAGTTTTTTCTATTTCTGTTCCCTGAAACAATTTTTAAACATAAACGTTACCAAACACACCCTAAGAGGGTCGACCTACTGGTGAAGGAATTGCCTATGTTGCACTACTTCACGAGTTCGATTCAGTCATGAGCAAGTCTCTAAGTTGCTCATGTTACGTTGCCTAGTTTGAATATACTTTGAATAGAGAAATTTTTTAGTTGTTAGCATCTTGATGGGCTGCAATGACGGGCTTGTCAACTTTGAATCTTCTATTCATCGGTGATACAGAATACTTATGACTTAATTGAAACTTTTCCGTAGCGGAAATGGAATTCTATGTTAATACTCAAACGGGTTGCTAGCACTATTCAGTATAGAGATGATTAGGTGTGGCCCAATTTTGAGCTGGCCAAAGCAACTACGTCAGCCTAAAGTTTATCACTCAATATATTTGAGGTTGAGATTCATTGAGACATTAAGAAGGCACTATGCATGTCGGCATAGATGGTCTTCGTTCTATCCTAGGTTTATATAAATACAAATTAAGCATTTGTTTATCGCTTATTGTAGTTGCCTACTTTGAGTCCAAAGCATCTAAATGCATATGGACGGATTGTGCCTTTATTTATAAATAAAAACGAATTGTATATCTCAATGCCGAATCAGCCATGCAAGTTGCCTCGCGATTAAACTATGAAAGACAGCGACGAAGGGCTTGTCTATTCTCCATCGTCTTCTTCTGTCTCCATCATCTGTCATGAAGCACGTAACCATTTTATAGGAAAAGAGAGAGGGAGAGAGAGAGAAATGGTTATACGACGCCATGTTCGTGCATGTCTACTGTCGATTGGCGTTCGTGCAAAGAACACGAAACCTCGACATGCAAGGAAAGAAAAGAAATTCCAGTTTCAAAGCCTCATAAGCTGTCTTGTGTCATCCTAATTTGACCAGCTTCATGCTAATGCAATCTTCGATCAGCAGATTGTAACGTCTGTTGACAAAAACATTGTTTAGAACAATAGGAAAACAAAAGGTGTCTCGGTGAGAAGGAGATTGAATGATACTGTTACCGCGTGCTGTACCCAACCCTCATCATCGTCCCATTCACTGTTCGATTTGCGCCATGCAACGGCGATCCAATACATGAAAAGATCTCGACCATTCATTCTCTCGCCGCCAACATCGCCGGTAGCCCACTTCTAAGCTAGAGGACAACAACTAAGATGCAAACCATCATTAGAGTGTAGAAAATTATTCTCATGAACAACTAATCAATTAAGAACAAACGGATCCATATATGATTGTAAAACATCAATATCAATAAACACAGCAGAATTAAAACGTACCTGTTTGAGCCATTGCTTCACTTGAAGAAAAATAGATCAATCTGATAAACAGTGATCTATCGGAATGCCAGATCTTCCTCTCTATGGCCTATTTCAGTATAGCAGCTTTCAATGGAATTAAAGCAACTGATAGGTATAACCTATCCTTTTATAGGCTAGAGAGGGGACCTAGCAAACCCTAATCAACAGCGTGTCAACTGAGCCCTTCCCATTACGGACTTCAGTTAAACACAATTGCCTACACTTTGCTACTCAACTAGGCCTGTTATCAATAGATGCCAATACCCAATTCAATAAGATCACTGTACGGTTTATCAAATATTGGAATATCCATTAACCTGATTATTTAAAATAGAAAATCAATTAATTAATGTTAGCCCATATTATAGGAAATTTCCAACATTCTCCCACTTGGGCTACATTAATTAACTTATTTTATTTTGTAAAAGATTTTATATTGAAAACGACACTATCGGGTTAATAACTGAAAATTTTGTTTTATGTGGCCACAACTTTAAAAAATAATATTCCAATAACGGCATCTCAATACCAATCCAATCCTATATAACTTCAGTATAGGACTATGGAGATCAATGTGTTAAGAAAATACCACAACACATGACCTTCCATAATCACATATAATAAGTATTATATTTTCATGGATCATGGGCCTAGTAGTGTAGTAAGAAATAGTGCCAACATGTGATCAAAATATTCACTATTTCTTATCGGTCCTTAATGCAATTTCTCAACGACATGAAACTGCATTAACACAATTTCTAAACAACATGAAATTGCACAACTATGTCACAATCTAACATGAGATCTCATAATCAGTGACATCCGGTCATCTTTAAACTAAAATTTGTTTAAAGATACTGCTTTATACTTCCATTTCTCAATCAATAGGAGAAAGGATAACAATATAATCAATAACAATAGTTATTAAAATAAATGCTTTAATAAACATCATAAAAGCATTATCAATATGCATATAACTATAATATCCAGAAATACAATTTGTATAACTCCCACTAACAAAAGAAATCAAAAGAACCTAAGACACTCATATTCTTTACATGTTCTTTAAACAAAATGGGTCATAAGCCTTTTTATTAGAGGATCAACCAACATGGACTAAGTTCTAATATTCTCAATCACAATGTCTCACTTTTTGACCAAGTCCTTAACAGTATAATATTTGAACCAATTAACATTTCAACCGTGGCATTGTTGTTATTTATAGCAAAAGTAACTGTTTATCACACATAATGCAATAAGATCAATTATGGGCAATAAGTATTTCAACAAAAATAATTAGTACATTATAAACTCCCCTTTGGGCAGAGTGTTTTTTAACAGCATGAAGTTTATAAAGCAACAATAAGGAGAATTACATATAATTGTTAATGATCCATCCCCTTTGGGCAGACAAATCATTTAAATTATACATCTCCATGATATCAATATATAAAGACGATAAAAGAGAATTACATATAATCTTCAAGGATCAATCCCCTTTGGGCAGACAAATCCTTTAAATTATATATATATATATATATATATATATATATATATATATCTCCATTATCTCAACATAAAGGGGAATTACACATAACTCTCAAAAATTTATCCCCTTTAGGCAGATAAACCTTTTGAGTCACACATCCCCATCATTCATCTCTAATATATCAATATAGAGGGGAATTACATATAACTTTAAAAAATTTATCCCCTTTGGGCAGATAAATCTTTTTGAGTCATACATCCCCATCTTTTAATTTTGGAATTTATCTTCATGCAATTTTCAAATTAATATACACAATAACCCCCTTTGGGCAAGTGATTGTATATACTAATTTTTATCAATAAGGAACTTCAACAATTTACAAACTTTAACAATTTGTAAATAATGTACCATTTAATCAAATGCCCAAAAAAATTCTTCAAACAATATGAAGCACTTTACAACATGTGCTTCCCAAGATCATATTGCATTTATCAAACAACAATTTTTGCCACAAATTTCATTTTATTTTATTTTTGGTTATAGTCTCTTAGGAGTCCTCATTCTTATGATGGAACGCAACTTCATCGCAATATCATCGCTGACCAGGCATTGCTCCATCAAGATATCTTTCAATTAATGGAGGACCTCCAACCACAAATCAACACCATTCGACATTGACAAGAACAACTATTCACATCACACAACATTACCCAGAGGAACACCCACATCAAGAAATATGATCACATCAACTGCGATTTCTGGTGACTGCTACCGCATACATATTGCAAGTACATCCAAAAAATAATAATAATAATAATTAATGATAAAACCTATGCTTTCTTGCAGAAAATAATTCGAAGAACTTGTTCCCCTATTCAAGACTGCCACTGGTACACCAATGATATTGTGTGCATTTGTTTAACAAGATACGTGAGCAAAATAGTAAACCATGAAAGCTTGGGATATCGAGCAAATTCTCTGATCAATCAAAAGCTGTATTTCAATTTCCATCATTAATTTCGAATTAGTTTGCAAAGAAGGAACCACTATGTAATAGCATTCCAAGAGCTATATCAAAAATAGTGTATCATACAGCTAGCCAAATATTTGAATGAATAGATTTCTATGTTGCAATCAGTGGGCAGTAATTTTCAGCATGAAATAGTTATTCTCCTTATTTCTAAGACTAGCTGGAAAGTCACCACAAAGACCAAGAGAATCACCAACTTATGCGAATATTACCATCCACGAACCTTCACTGGATAAGATAGTAGAACGCTTCACCCAATTGAGCACTTACAACAAAATAAGTGCCAGTAACAATAAATACTAAATTTTTGAACAAAAGAAAGGCACATACACTAATTTCCATGACTAGTTTACCAACAATGAACAAATGAATAGTTACCATTTCTATTTTCTTCCAGGGTAAACAACCATCAATTAGAAAATCGATTTTCAGAATAGGGACTGGCTTCACTTTTTTACTTTTCCCTTCTTACTTTTCTCGTAGAGTTTGAAACTGGACTTTGATTCATAGTCAAATACCTAAAACCCTTTAAACTGGACTTTGTGCGAGTGCCCGAATAATTGTACGATTTTTAGCGCGATTATTAAGCATACTTAGCACACAGGTGTTGTGAGGTCTAGCCCACACCCAACCTTTTTATTTATTTATTTATTTATTTATTTATTTATTTTAAATTTTCTAGTTTCATCGTGAAAAACCCAATGTCCTATAATATAGTGAAGCCCCTAAACGTTCAAAACTTAAGCATAGAGACCTTTGCAAATTAAAAGAGGAAAGCTGATAACAGGAGCTAGGCTTTCTTAAAATTTAACATCGCATGCAGTGAGGTCCTGCAATCCACACACAAGCAATTGAATCCAAGTTGAATATGGCATTTCAGTTCATCACGTGAATTCAAACTACAACCAAATTAGCATACTGTGTCTGTGTGTGCCTGTGCAGTCCAAAGTAGAGCTAAAGGCGCTCTGCAGTTAAAAACATTAATCAAATAGAATATACTGCCTGGTTATTCTCTACCACTGTCTTCCAAATTAATCATGACACTTCACCAGTCTAGATACTGTATCAATCTCATCCTCAAGTGCCATCAGTAAAATAAGCACCGATACAGGAACAAGCTCTCAATGCCAGTGAAGTTTGAACCCATGCCACAAAGGCCTTATCCACCAAATGAAGAAGGGTAGGATAGGGTTGCTGGCAGAGCAACCCTTAGTAAGCACAACTGTAACAGTGAAGAACAATTGAGTCGGGAACTAATCCAACTCCAGATTGGTTAGTATCCGTAACCTTTTTTTTTTTTTTTTAATTACCCAGCCACGAGTACTAATATCAGCTTGTACGTCTTACTCGATTAACTAATAACTAGACCAACACCACCAGTTAGCCAGAAACACCTGCTCTTGGGCAAAACCTTTCAGATTTAAGCATCAAGGCTGCTACTTCATCCTTGTGACCCATTCTATTCTCCAAGCAGTAAATTTACCTAGCAAGCGCTATCATACTACAAAATCTCTGTTTCTGATGACTAATTTTGCAGCAGTAATATTCAGCTTTCTTTGACGTCACTTTTTGTATTTATGAAGACTAAATTATGTTGACAATTTTCGTAACAAATGCTTCATTATTTCAAAACAGTGGAGCAACGTGCAAACCCCTAACTTTACAGGGACAGCTGGAGAGTCGCCATTGTCAGTGTTTGCTTGACGCTCTCCTCTTTTAAAACCAAACTCTTCGTTACCTCCATTAATGCCTTCCACCAAACAATTCAAGGCGTAATCCATATTTGATCAAATTGAAGGTCCAACATCTGCTTGACCCACAAAATTCAATAACTGTCACACTCCAAAAACAATTACAAAGGGGAGCAGGTTTCATATCTTTTAAGACTCAAAGTCAAGACCCTTTGCAATTTTCTAATTTAGGGTGCTCAAGCCGTGAGCTTTGATAGGCAAGAAGGTATCTTATTTGGCAGATTCCTTCCAATAAACATCTGAAATTTGGGATTCTAACCATCATTCATGTGCGGCCTTAAATCGGCAAAAGGGATTGTGAGCGACAGTGCTCATCCACAAGAAGGTCAAAAAATTGCTGCTATCTAGGGTCCAAGGAACCAAAATCAAGAGTTAAAAAACAGGACATGAGGATTGATGCTTCTTTGCCCGAAACATACGGATACTTTGCTTGCTTGATATATGTCATAAAGTTTTAGGGTTTGACAGCTCAACAGAGGAGACTCCGATAAAAGACAAGACAATTGGAGCGAACAGATCACGGTCCTGCTCTGCCGCATCACAAGCAGAGCAGATCATTACCAAAGATCTAAAATTACCATCTCAAAATAGCTCCAAAATCCAATCCTGAGTTAAAAAAAAAAATACGAGTCTGCAATTCATCCTACGGAACCTCCTCTATGCATCGAAAAGAGACACTCAATTCTACAAGTGGGCACCATAGCCCCAAAGCTTCAGCGACTCACTAACTACTTAATATAGAAATAATCAGAATCAACGAAAAATAGGGCACAAATCTTGACTCTATAACAGCAAAAAATAGGTTAAATACACTACTTTCAACTTCTTCCGCACCCTTTATACCTCAATGGGACATCGGGATTTTACTCTTGTTCTAGCTCAGTGCCCTGGAGTTGTGACTACGGAAATGAATAACTTACTGCTTGCTGATCTCACTAGAGAGGAGGTTACACGGGCTACCTTTCAGTTGGGAGCCACAAAAGCCCCTGGCCCGGATGGCTTAAATGGACTATTCTACCACCACCACTGGGATATCATCAAAGAAGATGTGTTTCACATGGTACAAAGTTTTTTCGTCACCGGGGTGCTACCACAGGAAATCAATCGGACCTCTATCTCTCTAATACCTAAGACTCCGAATCCAGAGAGGTTAGACCAGTTCCGCCCTATTAGTGTATGCAACTTTCTGTACAAAATCATCGCCAAAGTCTTAGCCAACCGTCTCAAACAGTGCCTACCACAGTTAATTTCAGAAGAGCAAAGTGCTTTTGTATCAGGCAGGCAAATCCAAGACAACATTCTTATAGTTCAGGAGGTTTTACATCAGCTCAGAACAAAAACAAACAAGAAGAACTTTCAAGCGATCTTGAAATTGGACATGCGAAAGCCTACGACGAGGGGTGGAATGGGATTTCTTGGACGCTTATCTCCGTCAATTAGGATTCCATGCTACTTGGGTCCGGAGAATTATGCATTGCGTGACCACCACTTCCCTCAGTATCAAGCTCAATGGAGAACAACTACCTTACTTCCACCCAACTCAGGGACTTCGACAGGGCGACCCTTTATCCCCCTATTTATTCATCCTAGTGGCAAATCTGCTCTCTACTCTTATCCACCAAGGCGTCGCTATGGGGTCCACTGCGGGGCATTAAACTCAACGGATGGAGTCCCGTCTTATCCCATCTCCTATTTGCTGACGATGCCATCTTCTTTATGACGGGCTGTATTTCAGAGTGTCAAAATCTCGCGAACCTACTCAACCAATATTGTCTCGCTACTGGCCAGCAAATCAACAGAAACAAATCTGGCCTCTTCCTAGGACAACACTGCCCACAGCAGCTGAAACAGAATTTGGCAAATGAACTAAGGGTGCCGATCCTAGCAAAAACAGGTAAGTATCTAGGTCTGCCTTCCGATTGGGGCTCCTCTAAAAAAGCATTGTTTGCTTGGGTCCTAGACCGAGTTCACTCAAAATTAGAAGGGTGGAAAGAAAATTTTCTTTCCAAAGGGGGCAAGGAAATTTTGCTTAAGTCTATTATACAGGCATTACCACAGCATGCGATGTCCATATTCAAGATCCCTGTCTCTATTTGTAGAGCTATTGAACAGCAAATCTCCAGGTTTTGGTGGAGAAACAACAGCAACAAATCCGGCATACACTGGCGCAATTGGGATCTACTGAAACAAAACAAAGCAGCAGGAGGGCTGGGATTCCGGGACTTACTTGCTTTTAACAAGGCTCTCCTCGGCAAGCGGGCTTGGCGACTCTTCCAAGATCCCTCCTCGCTCTGCAGCAGAGTTTTCAAAGCCCTTTATTTCCACTCAACCACCTTTCGGCATCTTTGGCAGAGGACATCGACCATCCTGGGGTTGGCTCGGCATCTGTTGGGCGGAGATTCTATTAAACCTCAACTTCAATGGTTTGTGGGTGATGGTACTTCAATCAACATTAGAGAAGATAAGTGGTTACCTCTCGGAATCCTTGGCGGCCCGGCTAACGGGCGAACCTCGACGCGTATCCGGTCTTCTCGGGCCCGAACTACATTCCCGGGATGTCTCCCTTCTGCATTGATTCTTTGATGAATCCATTGTCCAGCAAATACTTGAAGTTGAAAATTTGGCCTACAACAACAAAGGATCGGCGATGTGGACAACTACCCGAGGATGGCATATACCTTTGTGAAGAGTGGCTATCATTCTATCCAGCGACAGTTACCCCACAACCCATACCCCAAGCCTCCTCTTCCTACCAGACGCCTAAGTCAGTATGGAAGCAGATTTGGAAAGCTAAAACGGCCCCCAAAATCCGCTATTTTCTCTGGGCCATCTGCCAAAACGCTCTCCCAACTAAAAACAACCTATTCCGCAGGCATCTAATCGACAACCCTCTATGTCCTCTTTGTTCTACCTCCATCGAAACCACTGAACATCTTCTCTTACAATGCCCAAGGACTCAAGCGGTCTGGAACCATCCAAACGTTCAGATTGACAGGTTTGCTTACAACACTAATAGGATGGATGCGTGGATATCCGACGTACTTACCCAAACGAGGGTTGTGCCTCAGTTCGAATTCATCGCGAGCCTCTTATGGGAGCTCTGGAAATCTCGGAATCAGTTTGTCTTTCGTCAACAGCGCACATCCCCGGAGCTCCTTGTCGAGAAAGCCTCTGCCTTTGCCAAACTCCAGTCTTGCCGGCTCGCCCACCACGGGACCCGAAAGGACGCTCCGCATGGCGACCTCTGCTCGCACTTGGCTCCCGCCCCCGCAGGGTACTTTGAAGGTAAATGTGGACGGCGCCTTTCCTATTGCCCCTCACCAGGGCGCCACAGCGAGCATTATCCGCGATCATACGGGCTGCTTGCTTGGAGGATCCTCCCGCACTGTCCCCGCATCATCTGCCCTGGAAACAGAGATTCTCGCGCTCATCCATGCTTTGAAGGAATTGATCAGCAATAACAAGACAAGCTCTCACCTGCTGTTGGAATCTGACTGCCTCATCCTTGTTGAAACCGTTAATCACAGCCGTTCGCCGCCGTGGGAGTGCTGCGCTCTCTTCGCCGAAGTCGCAGACCTGCTGAACAGCTTCAGCAACGCTAGGGTTCTCCATTGTCGCCGCGAAGCCAACGCGCTGGCAGACTGGGCCTCTAAAGCCCATGGACGTGGATCCCTTCCGTATAACTGGGCCATCTCGCCCCCCCAAATAGTTCTTGACATGCTATGTAACGATGCCCTCCTCATGGGCAGTTCTTTGTTTCCCACTTGACCTTTTCCCTATGCTAATATATGCCCGTTTCCGACCAAAAAAAAAAAAAACAGCAAAAACCTCGAAAAGCACCCCATAAGCTTCACCCATTGCGTACGTGGATCAACTGACGTGTAATCTCGGTCCACCGAGTAAAACGGCAAAGCGGCAATCAAGTAAAAAGAAAGAGGTGCAAGAACCTAATGCGAACGCACAGAAACCCCGCACGCACAATCGCATCGAAGCACGAGGTGGGAGGAAGAGAAGGCAGAAACCCTAACCACTCGTCCAAAGGGGAATAAACAATATAATAGCAATAGCACGAGCAAATAACACGAAAAATCGCTTGATAATTTCAAGCCAAAAAGTTTGTGAAACGGATACTTGCATATGACATCAATATAATTGACTAGAATGAATTAAACGAAGAAAAACCAAGTAAATCTACCACATACAAACTTCAAAGTTTCAGATCTAAACCTCCCAGGGCCGAATTTCGAATTTCTTAAATTGAAGCCCTAAAAACTTACTTTAATACACCAAAAAGATGCTAAAACATATATATTTCAATACCCATACAACGATTTGCAACGAACATCAATCAATTGTAAGTAATTTGAAAATTCTAGAACTTTTTCATGCATAAACCCTAGAATTTCAAATATAATATTCTCTCTCAATTCTCAACGAAATTATACAAATTATATATGGTTGGAAAGATCTCGACATGTAGAACAAAAGCCCTATGGTTTCAGGATCAATTGAGCAAAAAATCCACACGAAAAAATAATGCTCATATCCAGCTCAAAGAGGAAAAAATTCGAAATTTTTTTTTTCATAAAAATAAATTGGGTTCTACAATCATATATGATTAGCTCTAATACCACATGTAGAAAATTATTCTCATCAACAATTAATCAATTAAGAACAAACGGATCCATATATGATTGTAAAACACCGATATCAATAAACACAGCGGAATTAAAATGTACCTGTTTGAGCCATTGCTTCACTTGAAGAAAAATAGATCAATCTGATAAACAGTGATCTATCGGAATGCCAAATCTTCCTCTCTATGGCCTATTTAAGTATAGCAGCTTTTAATGGGATTAAAGCAACTGATAGGTATAACCTATCCTTTTATAGGCTAGAGAGGGGACTCAGCAAACCCTAATCAACAGCGTGTCAACTGGGCCCTTCCCATTACGGACTTCAGTTAAACACAATTGCCTACACTTTGCTGCTCAACTAGACCCGTTATTAATAGATGCCAATACCCAATTCAATAAGATCACTGTAGGGTTTATCAAATATTGGAATATCCATTAACCTGGTTATTTAAAATAGAAAATCAATTAATTAATGTTAGCCCATATTATAGGAAATTTCCAACACAGAGTACTACTTACTTCGAATGGAAAATTTGAGGCTGGCACTCGTTAACATTTTCCGAACAAAGATTGCTGTTTGGCCAGATCCGAATTAACAAAAGTGGATCAGATATTTTATGCCATTGCGTTAAATTAATCAGCATCCATTTTGACGTTCCAAGCACTCAATTTTCTTAGATTTTTCAGTTGTGAGAGGCACCAACACAGGTATATTTATGTTTCTTTTAAATAAAATCAAACGATTATGCTCGATTGAGCGACAATACATCTACTCCTTACCGCTGCCCTTAAATTAACTTCACTGGATTTTGAAATTCAGAAATCAAATTTCGATTTGAATTAACCAACGCATTAGGTCATCATCTTCTTGGGATCGAGGTATTTTGATCGGAATGCATTCAGCTTTCCGGCCAAACAAAATGGAGGGCCATGTGGCAATATGATGCGACATATTAATTGCATTTTGTGGCATCAGATAGGAACATCGATCAAGTTTCGGTTGAAACACATCAATTGTGAAGAAATGAATTGCATTAGTATGCTTAGTAATTGGGAAAATCACACTGCAATGACTTAATTGAAAAAACACTCGTGTTCAATGGTCATACGTGGAGCCTATGCAAGAATGAATCATGAGTATCATCTTGTCATATCGAAAAAGCTGATGATAGCTTCAATTAATGTTAGACTATTTTATTATTTTTGCAATTATTTGAGTGTTTAGTGATGATGTATTTGGACAAAAGAAAACCACGCGTACATCTTATTTTTTTAATTTTCCAAGGGGGACCAAAAATATCTCCTGACCGAAGATTTGCTCAGATGAGAAATTACAAAATAATCGAGTCCATGCAAATACCATTGTATACTTTTATTTTTATTTAATGTCAATTGGGGGTTTAGGTTGACTCCGCATGGCTTTGATCTCATTCACTGGTGTGCTCAACTTGCCAACTTGAGCCTCAACGGCTCACCACGACCAAATCATGATCACTTGCTCTCTTCACAAGATTTCTCCTGAAGCGTGGGGCTGGAGATTTTCAAGAAAGGCAAGTGCCCCTTAGCATTTCCAGGTCCAATTTTCGAGTTGTCTAATAATAGAAAACGAGAAGGAAAAGGAAAAGAAGAGGCCCCTAAATCAATTTGGAAGTGACACTTCGTTTAATTTGATTTTGACAGGTATCATAACCCTACATTAATAACTCAACCAACATATTTAATTCAATCCGATTTAAAGTTAAAAAAAAAAAAAAAAAAATCCAATCATCATTTTAAACATATTCATCCTTAATTAATTTTTATCTTACGAAAAATCCCAAATCTCTTCTTATCCGAATTTGCTCTCTACACAAGATCTTTTCTTGGGATAGAAAGAAATATATCATTCATATATCAGAATAATAATCAATATGTACATAGAAAGTTTTCAAGCTTGGGGAAAAATGCATAAGTCATAAAGCAAATTACAAAGCACAATTAGCAACTAGAAGCACATTTTCATCTCTCAAGAACGCATCTGACATTATAAATCATCAATAGCCAATCATCGAGTTCAGTAATGAGCACACACTAAAATCTCCCACTATGTTTGCAATGACTTGTGATACACGTCTACATTCAACATCTGCATCATTATTGCCATGTAGAGACACCAATATCAAGTTGTTGAAAGAACATAGATCAAATACTTGTGAAGAGCTTTGGAATCCATAGTTTGATCAAGTTCAAGAGAGTAAAACTCTTAAAACTTAACCTAAATCTAAATAGGGGAGAAAAGTGGCCTATCTTAGAGAGGTTGTTGAGCCCTGTTATGAACATCCTCCTTAGTGACTACCAACTGGACAAATGGCCAAATTGATCTCCACGTTCACACAAGGTCAGTTTAAAATATTTATTCACACACAAACTCCAAGAGTAGATCAGAGGAGAAAAGAAAGACGGAGAACTTCAAAAGAGAATAGACAGAGAAAGGTCTCTCTCTCTCTCTCTCAAGGACGGCGCTATAGAGAGGCGGCATCCTCCACATAAAATCACATATTGCTAATGGTGGGTAGATTTAGGTCAGAGATGCTAGTTTAAAAATCTTCATAAAATAAAAATTAATTTAGAATAAATATGTTACGAGGCACTAATTTAATATTTTTAATGGTATTAATGTTATCCATAAGAGAGGCCACGAGCTTTCTCAGACAATATTTTATGGAAGTACTACAAATTCCGTGATATATCTAATAACGATATTATTTTCACTCATATTTGACTCAAGATACGCAAGTCATGTATTTGCATCTTTTGGAAGTACCCTACACAACATTTAAGAGGTAAAAAGTGCATTTTTATCTTATATTTAAAAAAAAAAAAAACTCTTTTTATCCTTTACTGTTGTAAAAAATGAAAAATATAGAAAAGGAGAAAATATATTAACCAAGATATTAATAATAGAAAATAAAAAAACATTGATAATAACTTTAGAAAACTTGTTAAGAAAAGCCAAAATAATTCTGGGAGCAATCGTTTTCTTTTTTGGGAAGTTGCAAGTTTTACATGGGAACCATTTTTTACTGTAATAAAAAAGTACAAAATAATTCAATTAGTTTTTGTGTACATATAAATACGCATTCACATATTAATTTTTTTTAAAAAAAAAAAAGAGGCTTTTTATAGTTCTCTACTCTTCCAATTGTGATACGAGCTAGGTTTATTGCAATAATTATGGAAGGAATGACATTATCAAACACTTAAATTTCTCAATTTTAAAATTTGTAGTAGAAGAGAGAAAAGTATAATATCATGTACGCCATCAAAAGAAGAGTACGAGCCCTCTATATTACAGAGTTGAGGTGAACCACTATTAACCTAATCCTAATTTGTAATCCTAAATTTCAAGCATTTTGTAAAGAAAAACTGCTAAAAGAACATAATTGACTTTTACATAACTAAAATTACGCTAGCAACAGTAGAGTTCATAAATTATGACTACACATTATTGATTAATATATATGAATCCTTGTTTCGCTCGATATTTTTATGGATGTCTCAATCTATCTTAACCATCGACTTGTGTCAAGTCAAAGCAACGCACGATGCAGAAGAATAAACTATTATTTTGAGGCTTAATCCCTAGATGGTTAAGATATATTTAAATGGCAGGTATACCGGTTAATTAACTCCAAAAAAATTGAGTTATCCAGATAAGCAAAAAGCTTTTAAAAAGTTCGAATTTGTCTGCATCGTCCCGTTATTTTCGCCTCGTTACATCCACGGCAACATATGTCCTTATTTTAATAATTGAAAGAATATTTAAATATGGATCTATGTATTCAATAATAATGCGAATCTACGATTGGATCTAGCGGGGCACGAACTTTGACTTTGGCCATTCACTATGCTAGTTTTCCCTTTTCTCACCTTCTTTTGGAGTTTTTGCACCTACAAATTTGTAAAATTATATATATCGAACAAAGCCAAAATTATATTGATTTAAAAGATATCAAACAGGTTAATATTATTTAATAATGCTAGAGTGATATTTAAATAGATCACATGAATTCCCATGTAGCAAGATCTTCCAATGCTCGCAATAAATCCTGCTATTTTTTGTGCTTATTTTTTCCCTTATGCTAGAATTTTTTTTTCCTAAAAATTATGCTAGAAATGTTATATTTGTGCTTGTGACAAATGTAGAAATATCTAAAAGGTTGTCGAGAACAATGGCTGCTATTGCTGATCGAATACAAATTACACGCTGCGGCCCCTGCGGGATTGAACAAGAGAGATGAATAAGGAATTTTGAGGAAAGTCTGAGCACGGAAAAAGGCTAAAATATAGTGGAAATAGATATCCACATTTTTCAGCTTTTTTTTATAGAAAAGAATAATATCTTGATGACATGCTCAAGTTTACGACAATCACGTTTAATTTGCCTGGTGCTTTTATCATCATAGTATAAATTTAAAAAAGGATAATCTCAGCAAAAATCATAAACTTTTATATGTAAGACATCAATGCCCTAAATTTTTTTCATCTCATCAATACCTCAAGCTTGTAGTAGTAACATAAAAATGCTGGCATTGCCCAAGCATGCTGCCATGTCAAATAATATTTAACACAGATTGGTGACAAAATGTATTTTTAGTCATTGGTACAAGTTTAGAGATTGATGAGACAAGAAAAAGTTTCAAATATGGGTATTTCTCAGGGGGAAATTTAGGGTTTATGAGATTTTTCCGGGAAAAAAAAAAGGCTTGCAGAAAGTCCTTGATTTGCAATGTATCTATTGTCGCTACAACAAAATGCTCATATGGCCGCACTTCATAATGCTAATGTTTATTTATTCTACATAAAACAAATGGGATTTAGAGATAATGCTTGGTGTACTATACTTGAGATCTTTCTGGCGAGAGTAGACGTGTGGTCTAGTGTAACCTAAACCAAATTTATTTGCATATGTTTCGATTATCCGAAGGAATAGATTCTTTTCTTCGGCGTGATGTCATGATTATTGACAATCCTAGCAAGAATCTTGCGGAGGTTATGTTAGCATTCAACGCATATGGGGTTCTTGAGACTAGTAATTAAATGAGATTTTCAATCAATTCATCTATCAAGGATCAGCCAAATTACTTTGATCAAGGAGATCAAATGAATTGTGGTAACTCTAGATCGTATTGAGAATTAGACTATAACTCTGTTTGTTTTGTAAAAAGTAAATTATTTGAAAAATAATTTTCAAAAAATGATCACTCATATCATTTAAAGTAATTAGTAAATAAAAAATCTTTTCATCATCAATAATAATTTATATTTAAATAATTTCATTATTTATTATTTATTTTTTAAGTAATTTCAGCGATTGATTTATTTTTCATGAAATAAATATATTTTATTTTTTAAAGAGCATGAAAAAAGAGGAAGTTTCTCTTAAAAGGGACGTGATGAAGTGGAGAAAGATATAATTGAAGACAAACGACACTGGCGGTCCACTTGCATTTATTTCAGATCATCCATCGATCTTCCCATCGCTCTCCCACCTTTTGGGCCCAAAAGATAATTTACTTTTTGAACTTTGGCAATCTTTAAATAAAAAAGGGGGGGCGCGGAAATCACAGGGACATTGAGGAAAGGTATAAATAAATCGAAAACATAGTAAGCTCAAGTTAAATCGAAAGAAGAATGACGAGGAAACGTTACGTACAAGTGAAACACATCAGATATACAAATACTAACCCAAGTTTTCAACACCCACCCATATAATAAAAAGGCGATGCTGTCCTAATTGTGAACAAAGTTTCATTTTCACCACCTCCACCGTTGGATAAGATGTTCTCACGTATAGATGATGTCACGAGTTCTAGGAAAGTATAGCTATGTTGCACCAATAGGATCGGGGGAAGGTAGCATCCAGTGCCAAGAATTAATGGACAAATATAGACGATGAAAATTTCATTCCGGTAGCATCAATAGCCTCACTTATGACATATGTTCATTTCACAAGTGGTGATGCGGCACCCATGGCTCGTTGTGAATGTATTGTAATAGGTTTAATATTTGTCGATAATGCTTATGGAGATTAGTTAATGATAGTAGTTATTCATGTGACGTTTGTCTCATAAGGAAAACAATAGTAAAATGAACAAAATTTCATATCAGGAGACAAAGCTCATTCGATCCATTATATCAATAAATATAATCAAGAAATTGATGGAGCATACAAACTCTAGTGATATCAATTACTTCAAATAGGGAAAGAAGAAGAAGAAGAAGAAGGCATATTCACAAGATGCTACCACAAAAAAGCCTCAAAAAACAGCTTATTCCATAATTTCTGAGTTTTTTTTTTCTATCCCAACCAAAAAAGGAAGACATATTCACGATATGGTACCACAAAAAAAGCCTTAAAAAACAGCTTATACCATAATTTCTTAGTTTTTTTTTCCTATGTCAACCAAATTTTTCGCTTTATTTTCCCCCACGAATTTCCAATTTCAACACGATCCCAACCAACCCTTGTTGACGCTCAAAACCAAGACCCGCCACACACGAATCTCTCCATCCAGGCATCCACTGAACATGGTGAAGAGGCCGTCACCGCCGAAGACGGCAGCCAGCGACTTCACGGGATTCTAGTGGCCCTCAAGCACAGCCAAGCAGCAGTACTTGCCCTCCGCCCCCTGCTGCTAGATCCTCACCGTCTGGTCCGCCGACCCACTTAGCAGCAGGTCGGTGACGGTGGTCAGGCAGAAGATGGCCTTGGCGTGGCCCCTCACGGCCCCCGTCACCGCCATGTGGTTGGCGTTGTCCTCCCGCTCCCACACCAGTATTGAGCGGTCACACGCGCTAGAAAACAGTGAAAGTGCTAGTACCAACACCTAGAGGGGGGTGAATAGGTGTAAAAACAAATTCTGCAAAATGCAGTGAAAACCTTTACTTTTAACCCGAGTCTGAATAACAACAGATTTTTGAAACTGAGTCTGAAGAGTAGCAGACTTTGAGCGAGATCAAACTTTAACAGTTAAATAGAATTACGAACAAAATAAAGAGATTCGAGGAAGAGAATAAGAACACAAGGTTTATAGTGGTTCGACTTAATCCAAGTCTACGTCCACTCTCCCACGCTAACAGCCTTCTTAGCTGGATTCCACTATGCAATCAACAAGAGATTACAACTTTGAGTGCAAACACTTAGTAGTAGATCACACTATCTCACTAAATCACTCTTTTGGTATTTCTCTCAAGATCACAAACGTTTAAGCTTACAAGAGACAAGTGTATGATCGAAGGTCGCTCAGACTTTGGAATTATAAATTCTACGCTCTGTCTCTTACTTGCTTATCGGTCCTTCATCTCCTTAAATACTCCTCCACTTCCAAACTAGCCGTTGGACAGCATCTTGAGGATTGTCTTCCAATATACCCATTGGACAGCTCTGTATCTAGAAGATTTGGTAGCCGTTGAGTGACAAAAGTAGAATCCCAAATTG
This sequence comes from Eucalyptus cloeziana, assembly GCA_014182715.1. Taxonomy (NCBI): domain Eukaryota; kingdom Viridiplantae; phylum Streptophyta; class Magnoliopsida; order Myrtales; family Myrtaceae; genus Eucalyptus; species Eucalyptus cloeziana. The sequence continues at coordinate 24,115,977 of CM024641.1, read as the reverse complement.
ATTCCGATCGCCCATACAAACGAAATCTTGGTTTCCATAAGTAAAGCTTCTTCGTATAGAAAGTTCTTGTCTTCAAGATCTAATTGTCAATCAATTGGATCGAGTCAATCAAATCAGTCTTGATATGGAATCCAAACCAGATCACTAGCCGTTATATGATTGGGGCTTGAGTTACATTCTGTCGAATTTGGATGTAAAGTCTGAGAGCAGTAGACTTTACAATCTGAGTCTGAGTGCGATAGACTTTGCAATCTGAGTCTGAACAAATTCTGCTTCTGAATAGATTTAGCTTTAAGGTCTGTACCCAGTTCGGCTTCAGCATAGAGTCTGTCTTCTAGTTCTTCATTCACGCTCAATCTGGAATTTGTCAGAGTGTGCAGACTTTTGATGTAGAACAGACTTTGACACTAAAGTCTGGCAGTCATCAGACTTTGACATAGAAGTCTGGAAATCTTCAAAATATACTTTGGACAAGTGTTACGTTCAGTCTTCTGGCCGTCTTCAGACTTTGACAATATCCTTTACATGTTCTATAATCTGCATGGTCTATTACTTAACTATTAAACACGTTAGTAGCCTTTGATTTATTTTGTCATCTTCAAAACATCATAAGGGATTTCCCTAACAAACAGCACCGACCCGTCGCCGATCAACGCAAGCGTGTTGACCGCTGATATGTGCATCTCCAGTGTCGCCACCAGCAAGTGTCACTCCTTACCCGCCTGCCTTGCCCAAACCCGGATGCTCCAGTCCACTAACCCGGTGTAGACCGTCCCACCGACAGCCACCACCACGGTGTTGACGGCGTCATGGTGGGCCCGGACAAACTCCAGGCACCAGAGGTCAAAGCCGTTGTTGCCGCCGCCGTGCCATGACTTAAAGGTCTTGTCCCAGGAGATGGAGAAGACGATGATGTCGTTCGTTGTGAGGGCGGAGACGGCGTCAGCGTGCTCGATCCAGAGCTACTTCCGGTGGCAGCGCACCGTGACATAGTTCTTCGAGAGCATGAAGCGGTGGGCCTACGGTGGGGAGAGTTGCAACTAGCCCATGCCGCCCCTCCACCGCCTAAGTAGCACCAACATTGACACGTGACATGCGACATGACACGCTGACACGTCGTTTATAAAAAAATAGATAATTCCAACATGTAAGGACACGTTATATATTAAATATATATTTTTATATGTACATAATAAATTATAATTTTTATGATTATTTCAATCAAATTAATTTGAATCAAATTCATAAATAAATAAATAATTAAAAAAAAGTCTAGAATGAATTTACACTAAAAACATTAATCCGCCATTTATAAATATCATTCATTGTTTCAATTTGATAAATTCAACCCTATTTCAATAATTCATAAAACTTGGAGAAAAACAAGCGATCCATACTCTGGACTCGCATGTTAAATATGTTGGAAGAGGAGAAAAAATAATTAAGGGGTGAATTGTGTATTACGAGAAGTGAGAGTCGGAAGAAAAGAGAAGACTGGGTTTTTCTTCTTTCTCCATTTATTATTTTTATTATTATGTTTTATTTTTTCACACACACACACACACATATATATATATATTGACCTCGATATCAAAATCATGTGTCGGAAACTCATATGTCAGAATTCCGACTTATTGAATTTCTAAAATTGACCTCGATATCAAAATCATGTGTCGGAAACTCATATGTCAGAATTCCGACTCGAGTGTCGGAGAGTGTCAGGAAAGTTGACCAAGTGTCGAATTTTCTAACACGTGTTGACCGAGTGTCGAAGAGTGTCCGAGAGTGTCGGACACGTGTTGAAGTGTCTAACACGACACGAAAGCTCTTGGAGAGTGTCGATGCTTCATAGTCCACCACCCCCACCTGCCAAACATGGATCTTCGAGTCCTAGTGCGCGGTGAAGACCTAGCCGCTACAAAAGGCGACCAACTTGACGGGGCCCGAGGACGAGATGCGGATGTTGGAAGATATGCGGCGATTGCACATGATATTTGATAGAAGATTTGATCCGATTACAATTGTACACAAATCAATTAAAGATTAGATTTAGATTTAGATTGATTCTTAGAATCCTTTACTTCCATTCATTATGTACATCTTGTATTATATCTACAGGGGACTATACACTAGAAACTATTGAAGAGAGAATACAAAAATCTTCCAAAATTTTCCGTCTTTAGTCACAATTCCTTTGCTTTCTTTAGTTTCTTTCATGGTATCAGAGCGGTGAAGCTCCTGTTTTTGCTTCCGTTCTTCTCGTCTCGACTGCTATCAAGGATCTTCAATCCTACGTAGAAGAGTCAACCCTTCAGCAAAGGAATCAATTTCCGTTTCTTTTTAACCATGACCCAGAATTTACCTTCAGCCTTCGGCGAGCATCCACAAGAAACAAACCCAACACAATCTCCAGAGAACCAGGATGCACCTCTTGCTGTTAATGTCACCAGACCCTAAGAACAAATTACTCGAGCCCAAGATATCCAAACTTTTCTGGCTCAGACAAATCTGGGGCAACCTATCTCAGGCCAACTCATTCCGGGCCAACCCATGATGAGCCATCCTTACCAATGGCTGCCATTTCAGATGCAGCCCAACCCATGGTTGTTTGGGCCAAGCCTAAATGCATCATCGCCAGGGATTCAAGGCCAACGAGTTTCCCTCCAACCCGACGGCAGTCCACCAACCATAAACGGGGCAAACACGACCATCGGATCGGATCCATCAAGTACGGGGTAGGTGACTAGATCCGACGAACCAGGTATTGGAACGAATTTATATTCGGCCGTTTTCAATGTGGGTTATGGAACCGGGTCGAATAATCTGGGTATGGGAACGAATCCTTACCTGGGATTTTCTCCGGATTTCTGCCGTATGCAACGACGGCTCTCACCGGACGACCAGAACCCAGCGACCCTTTGTTCGTCTCCACCGTCGACAAACCAGAACTGCTGTTAATCAGCTAATAGCTGACTAGGCCAAAAAAAAACTCCATATGGTTGCAGGAGTTCTGGCGCGCACTGGTAATGAAGGATAAAGTTGGGTTCCTCGATGGAACCATTCCAATCCCTCTCGATGAACGCCTAGCCCGACATTGGAGGAAGTGCAATCAACTTGTCCATACCTTGATCAGAAATTGCATATCCCCATAAGTCACGATCGGACTTCCATCGATAGAGGACGCTCAAAACATGTGGAAAAACATCAAAGAAATGTACGGTAAACTAGACCGAGCGAAGATCTTTTCCCTCATGCAAGATAGCGAGCTCAAATAGGGGCATATGACGGTTAAGGCTTGCTTCAACAAGCTATCATCACTGTGGAACGACCTAGAAGAGGCCGAAGAAAAACTTGAGAGACCAAAATCAACACTTAAACAGTACAGATCCATCAAAGAAAGGGAGAAAGTGACACATTTCCCGTTGATTTTGAATGAGTCTTATCTTACCTTATGTTCGTAGATTCTCTCTATGGACCCAGTACCACCAATCGAGCGGATTTTCCAGCTGGCTGTACAGGAGGAGAGCCAGCAACTCGAGTCACCGGAACACGTAAAGAGCAAGTTTCGCTCTTGCAGCTCGTGGTGAACGGCGAGACGGAGCCACCAAAACCCTAAATCGAGAAAGGGAGAAGAGAGGCAAGCTAGGGTTTGGCAGAGGAGATACATGAACCCTTAAAAGAGATGGGACAAACAGCCCAGATCGAGCGCAAGGATTGGACGACTCATAGGGGTCCGAAGTTATAAGTGGATCGGATGGTGGACAAGAATCCGCGATTAAAGGGATGGACAGCCATATCTTCACCACATCATCAAGAAATTTTAGACAAAATTTTAAAGGAAAGGGTGAAATGTTTTGCAAATATTGCAAGCGTTCTAACCATATGATTGACAGCTGCTGGAAATTACATGGAAAACCCGGAGAAAAAGGAAAACAAATTTCGGCAGCTTACCAAGTCATTGGACCCACTAGCCAAAATGTTGACCAACCTATTACATATGGACAATATCAACAGCTGATGCAAGCATTGCAAAAATTAGATACTTCCAACAAAGGAGAGAGTTTTTCAGGTATCACACATTGTTTGATTAATTCCATTTCAAGAAAGGCATGGATTATTGATTCAGGGGCAAGCGATCACATTATATGTGACAAAGGATTTTTCTCAAGTATAAATGAATGATTGAATTTTCCTATTTCCATACAATTACCCAATGGAAATATCACTCATGTTAGTGTGACAAGAACAATCAATCTCAGTCCTCATATTACTCTTCAAAACGTCGTTTATGTCCCAAAATTCCAATTTAATCTCATTTTTGTGTCAAGAGTCTACAAAGAAAATTCATGTCGGGTATTCTTTGATGCTAACACCTGTTTATTTCAAGCCCTTTCGACTAGCAGACTGATGGGCTGGGGTAGTCTTTCTGAAGGACTATTTTTTTGGACAAGTTTTCCAATTAATTTTGATTTATCATGCACTTCCTTAAATAAGCCATCATTGTGTAACTTGACTACCAATGATAAGAATTTCATTATGCATTTGAGAATGGGTCATAGTGCCTCCTTTCCTTGTCCTCAATGTCTCATATGTCCTCTTGCAAAACAGTCTCGTACTATTTTTTCATCTAGTAGTACTCGTGCTAGTGAAATCCTTTCATTAATTCATGTGGATGTTTGGGAACCTTACCATACGATAAATCATGATGGGTCTCGTTACTTCCCTATAATAGTAGATGATTATTCTCATGCGACATGGATTTTTTTTATGCAGTCTAAAGGTCAAGTTTGCTCTCATTTAAAAACATTCATTACACTGGAAAATCCATTCAGTGGATCCGTACTGATAATGGGAGAGAATTCTTCAACCATGATTGCTCCTCACTCTTTTCATCTCATGCGTCCAACATGAAAGCACATGTGTTTATATGCCACAACATAATGGAGTAGTTGAGCGTAAATATCGCCACATTTTGGAAGTCGCACGTGCCCTGAAATTCCAAGCATCAGTTCCAGAAGATTATTAGGGAGATTGTGTTACCACAGCAACTTATTTGATCAACCGCATGCCCACTCGAATACTCAATGGGTGAACACCTTTTGAACTATTATTTGGGAAGAAACGAGAGCTGAACCATCTCAAGGTTTTTAAATGTTTATGTTATGTCGCAACAGTGGGTCCTCGAGACAAATTAAGTCCCCGCGCTTGGCGTTGTATATTCATGGGATATCCCAACCTACAAAAAGGGCATCGAGTTCTTGAGCTGTCTATGAAGGAATTCTTTGTAAGTAAAGATGTTGTCTTTCACAAGAACATCTTTCCATTCCGTGAGAAGACATCTCTGAATGAAAATTCTGGGATAATCACCACACCTTATGGCTTCTTATCTGACGAAGCATTATATGGAGATTCTGGATATATACCACTGGCACCGTCGACAAATGTTCCTTCTGCCCCTACACTTATTCTAGCAATAGCACCTTCTTCGGATGAGAATTCGATCTCAGAAAGAATCTTAAAGAACTTGTTAGAAGATCCTACTATTGATGAGGAAATTCAGGATATCTCGCTAATGCCCTCCAATGAGACAATCTCTTCCCCTCCGAAAGTCGATCCTCCAAGATGTTCTGGTCCGGTTACACAACCTCCAACCTGGACAAAGGATTATATCTATGCCACTCTCAATTCGCCGAGTATTCAATACCCAATCTCATCCTATGTTTCCTTTCATAAACTATCACCGGAACATAGATGTTGTATTAGTCGTCTATCAGCAGATAAGGAACCATCTAGCTATAATGAGGCATCTACTGATCCACGATGGCAAAAGGCCATGAAAGCATAATTACAAGCACTTATTGAGAATCAAATGTGGGATCTTATTTCGCTGCCACCTAATCGTAAACCGATTGGCTACAAATGGGTTTACAAATTTAAATACCGTGCTGATAGCTCCATTGAATGATACAAGGCACGATTGGTGGCCAAGGGTTTCATCCAGCGAGAAGGTTTTGACTATCATGAGACATTCTCTCATGTAGCCAAAGATGTCACAATCTGTTCATTCTTGACGGTTACTACTATTCATGACTGGCCTTTACATCAAATGGATGTGCATAATACCTTTCTTCAAGGCGATCTAGATGAAGAAATATATATGGATATTCCTCAGGGCTTACGGAGACAGGGGGAGAATAAAGTGTGTCGTCTCTGTAAATCCCTTTTATGGGTTGAAACAAGCATCCAAACAGTGGTATGCAAAATTTGTGAATGCTCTTGCAACAGCAGGCTCCAAGCAGTCCAAACATGACTATGCTCTATTCACACGAACTAAAGGTATGTCATTTATTTATTTGATGATATATGTCGATGACATTCTGATTATAGGAAATGATAAAGCTGCCATAAAAAGTTTCAAGGAATATTTGCATGCCACTTTCCACATTAAGGACCTAGGAGCACCTATATATTTCCTTGGAATCAAAATTGTCTGATCTGATCAAGGGATTTCCCTCAGTCAACAGAAGTTTATATTGGGAATTATATCATAAGTAGGTTTATCAGGATGCAAGCCAGCTATCATTCCCATCGAGCAGAACACTAAGTTGACTACCGCAGACTATGATGAGGGCATGTCTCAAAATGATGATCCCATGCTCAAAGATCCATCAGGTTATCAAAGGCTCGTTGGAAAACTTATATATCTGACTATGACTAGGCCCGACATTCATATTTGGTACAAACTCTCAGCCATTTCATGCACAGTCCAAAGCAATCTCATTTGAATGCTGCCTTGAAAGTCGTCAAATATTTAAAGAAGTTTCCAAGACTTGGGATACTCCTATCCAGGAAATGTAACATGGAAATGACAGCATATTGTAATGCAGACTATGTGACCTGTCCCATGAGTCGAAGATCGAATACTGGATATTGCATTAAATTGGGAGAATCGCTACTCTCATGGAAGACGAAGAAACAACCAACTGTGTCTTTGTCTTCAGCAAAAGCAGAGTATCGAGCTACGGCTAAAACCACCTACCAAATAGTGTGGATACGAGGTCTACTTAAAGAGCTTGGTGTACAAGTACAAGGGGCAACAAAGCTGTTCTGTGATAATGATGCGGCTCTCAAACTTGCAACAAATCTTATAGTGCACGAGAGAACCAAGCATATAGAAATGGATTGTCATTTTACACGAAAAAAAAAACTCAAGAAGGAGTGATTGAGAGAAGAGGAATTAGGACGACAAAATAGCCTACAAACATCTTTACCAAACCCTTGTGTCAGAAAAAGCACGCATATCTATTGAGCAAGCTAGGCATCTTGGACATCTACAAGCCACTAGCTTAAAGGAGAGTGTTGGAAAATATGCAGCGATTGCACGTGATATTTTATAGAAGATTTGATCTAATTACAATTCTACACAAATCAATTAAAGATAAGATTTAGATTTAGATTGATTCTTAGAATCCTTTACTTCCATTCATTATGTACATCTTGTATTATATCTACAGGAGACTGTTGTTGACACCTAAATTTTAGCGATCTGGTCATTTATTTATTGCATAGAAAATTAGGGGTTAATTTTATCCCTAAAAAAAAAATATTAATTGCATAGCATAAAGATGTAGGTGCATTTATTTTTAATTTACATGTTTTGCATTTATTTATTGGACTGGTGGATTTGAATTGGTGGTTCTGAGCTTTAAATTGACGGACCGGACTAAGCCCATGAAGTGAGTAAATTGGCCCAAGCCTGTTTTTTTTTAAGTGATCGAAAATTATCTCATGAGAAAATAAGAATTTGAAATTTTCCGGGATATCGATTTGGAAAAATTGAAACCCTAATCAGTGGCCTATAAATAGGTTTGTTCGTGTAGGGTTTGGGGCCACGCACATATTGAATACACGGCCACGTTGAGAGAGAAAGGGGAGTCACGGCCGCAACACAGATAACACATGTTCTCCGCAAAAGAGGAGAGACGGCTACAAGACAAAAATAGTCAACAAAGAGAGGGCTGGCAATTTAGAATCTCGGAACACAAAGTAACGCGTGTGGCGAAAGAGAAAGGAAGAGAAAAGGGTCGCGGTTGAGACCTTCCTCGCATACGCAGCCCTTTGTCGGTAAAAGATCCCTCGCGGCGAATCCTGCTGCTGTCCTTGCATCATCTACAGCCACTCTCGGTTTCTCCTTGCGCCAGTTTCCTTCATAGCCATTGCTGTTCAAATCACGTTCTCCATTAGTCCAGACGAAACTCCTCACCCCAGCCACATCCAGGCGAACTTCCTAGCGAGCCACGTAATTCACAAATTTACGACAACTAATTGCAGAATTCTTGGGAAAGGCTTTCTGGATTAGGAGTGCACGTGTACTTGGTCAAAAGCACCACGTCAATTTAGAGTCCAAGAGTCTTCTTGAATCAGCCCCATCTCTTGAAACTTTAGGCATCCATCAAAGTTCGTGTCTTACATGCACACCCTTGTTCATGTTCGAGTTTTGCTGCCACGCATTGCCACTTTGCCCGCTATTGCGCTTCAACGTCCCAAGCGAATCCTATAGTTTCTCGGCACTGAGTCACCGCGAGACACCACCGCCTTCTCGAGTTGCCGTGACAAGTCCCTCGTGGTATTGAGCTTGAGACACCCCCTTGTCGAGCCACGCCAAGTCACCACCACAACTGCTGCCCTTGAGCCGTGCTGCGCGAGCTCCATCGTGGTCCATTCTTCGGTGCAGATTGTGAAAAAATTTCAAATTTAGGTAGAGATTTATTTTATTAGGTTATTTTATTTTATTAGGTTGATTTAATTTATTGGGTAGATCTGTTTTTATCTTATTTTAGTTTTTGATATTCCGTTTCCTTGTTTGAAATATTTATCGATGCTTGGTTGAAATTCCCGATGTACCAATTCGATTCGCAACCGCACACGAATTTTTATTCCATCTATAAGGCTTTAGATGGGATAATTATTCACACGGGAGTAAAATTGATATCTTGATTTTTAAGGCTTAAGATCAATTTATCGATTTTATTAGCGAAATAATCAAGTTTGAATTTCAATTCGAATGATGGATAACATTTTTGATGACCATGGATGATTTAGTGTTTATCTTTTGATTGCTTTATTTATCCCGAAAATACAAAAAAAAAATGCATTTTGCATTCCATGTAGATTAGGATTGATTGCATGATAGGTTAGTTATTTTTTTAAAATGCATGTTTAGAAGGCATTTAAAATAGATAACATTTCAATTTAGTTTTCACTTTAGTTAGATTTTTATTTTTTTAGTGATTTTAATTACGAATTTTCATAAAAAAATAAAAATACAAAAAAAAATCATGCGCATGTCATGTAGGATTAAGTTCATGAAATGCCCGTCATCTAGTGATTGTTGCTAAGTTCATTTAGTTAGAAATTGCTCGTTATTAGAATTAGGTCATTTGGCTAATTTAGATTGCATATTTAATTGTTGCATTTCCTTAATTTCGAATTTCATGGAAAATACAAAAAATATTAGAATAAATCAATTCCATTCTTTAAAATAGACTGCATCGTATTTATGTTATATAGGTAGGTCATATTGCCATGTTATATCATTTCATGTTAGATTAGTAGCATGCATTGCATAAAACATTTTTTTCATTAAACAAGAGAAAATCCTGAAAAAAAGGATTGAGTGATTGCGTGTTAATTAGAAATCATATCTAAGATTGTTGATGTAAAGCAGATGCTTTCATTGCTATGAGGTAAGTCTTGCAATTTATTCATTGTTTTCTTGGGTGTTAAATTGGTGGTTTGCATACCTGCATAAACATCTCACATGTTAGGGAAGTAAATTAAAATCAATTCGAGTTGCTTGCCAAATATTTTTTCAAAATAAAATAGAAAGGTATTAAAAGGGCGTTAGAAAAATCTAGCGTAATTAAGTCCCCGAACTCACAATCTCTAGTTTGTAGGAGTAAAATAATTCTCACATTATTTTACTTAGGTGTCTAATCGACCTACCAAAAATAGATTAGTGGCGACTCTTAAAAAATCATTTGCATGTTACAAACTTGAACCTAAATCGCGAATTGGTATAGGCTTGGGAAAACCCAAGCTAAGTCTAGGTTTAGTAATCCATTAGCCAAACCCGATGTGGTTCACCCAAAAATTTGGTCACCACAATTGTACATTAAAAACTATTGAAAAGAGAATACAAAAATCTTCCAAAATTTTCCGTCTTCAGTCACGATTCCTTTGCTTCCTTTAGTTTCTTTCAACGAACGTTGAAAGCATCAACGTGGGAGATCTCGCCGCTACCGGAGGTGTTGGCGGCATCATAGATGTGAATCTCGTGGCCACAGGCGGCGTAGAGGAGCTTGCCATGGAGGACGAGGGAGGCGACGGGGAGGAGGCAAGGAGGAGAGAGGGCGTGGAGCAGGTGGTGAGAGACGGAGAGGTGGAGGGAGTTGGCGGTTAGCGTTTGAAGGGAAGGGACGAAGGGTAGCATTTGGAGGGAGAAGTTGGATTCGATGTTGCTGCTAGTCGAGCTTGAGGAGGACGAGGACAACAACGGCGTGGTGCTGCCGAGAGAGTCGAAGGAGGGGCTCGTGCCGCCATTAGACGACCGGTCGAGGGACAACAAGACGGTGGTGTCGGCATTGGTGGTGGTGTAGGAGGAGGAGGAGCAAGTGGCGAGCCACGATTTGAGCTTCATGGCGGTCATCCTTGTTATGAGGGAGGGGGCGAGGGAGAGAGAGGAGTCTAAGGATTGCATAGATAGAAAAGAGCATGTGAGGGTAACTAAGGAAACGATATTATAGTTAAGCTATATAGACATGATCAACCATAAAGAAACAAATTTTTGCAACTTGCATTATTTCTTTATTTATTATCTAGGGTGAACATTTCTCTTTTGTGGAAAGTGTGATTGGAGACCCATGACATCCTAAATGCGCTTGATGTCCTAATACCTGACCAATTTTTATGAATGCTTAGTCATTTTTGTAAAGATAACTGTTTTTATTATTTGAATTATTAATCAATAAAAAAAATATTTTTATTATTGAATGTTTAATCATTTACGTGAACGATGAAATTATTTTTTAATCATTTTTTATGAAAGTGACAGAAGTAATATTTTTTTTAAATAAATATTTTCAAAACATACAAATATTTAATGCAAGCATTCAAATTCGCGTATTAACCACTGGAGTTTGCCCCAGTGGCCACCCTTTTAATATGGAAGGAGGAGGTAGCGGGTTCGAATCCTCATCTTTTCATAGGGGATTGGGATGGAATGGGACGAATTAGTTTCAGGAGTGAGTTTCGACTCCCACGCCCTACAAGGAGGCAAAGACAAAAGTCTGAGAGTGAGAATAGAATAAGACTAACCAAAAAAAAAAAAAAAAATTGCGCATTGAACGAGGAGAACAAGTAGTGGTAAGTTGAGCGACCCAGAAATGGAGGCACCGTTGCTATAGTCTCAATCAAGTGCAGGGCACGTGTTGCTCATTACTTTCGGCCGTTGGATTTTAATTTGCACTCTAATTATTCCTATTTGAAAACCAAAAGAGCAAAACCACCATTGGAGCAGCTTCTTTCTCTTCGAACCCGTCACCCTGTTACCACCACCACCGCTGGACGCGTCGCTACTTGCCACAACTTGCCCCGCCACACGCCGTCGACGGAACCCCACCTTCCTCCGAGTGCCACGACGTCACTGGCAACCCGGCGCCTCGCCTCCGTCTCATGCAGGGAAACGAAGGTATCGTATGTGGTAACGATACCCTTGCGCCCAAGCAACCAAAATCTCGAAAGTTCACTTGGCTTAACGATTTCTAGGGTTAAACAGTTTTAGCTTCTGTACATATTCCACCTGAAATCAGGAACTTACTTATTGAAACAGATTATTCATTTTTTGGAAATTAGAATCCACTCTACATACTCTAAATTCTGAAACTTACCCTATTATAAGTTTCAAAGTCAATTTCAAGATCTATATAAGTTTCATCTATATTGTTAATTAAACAATTACACATGCTGCTATAATTTATTAATCATAACTTATGTTTAGACACATGATAAATATGAAACATTAACAAACAGAAGTCTCGGTCATGAAATTTCATCATCGAGCACTATGAAATACTGCAAAATTGCGCGAAGACATAAATAAATAAATAAACAAAACACAAAAATTTATTACAGGTTCTACCAACCTAGAATCTGGAATCTATTCATGAAATTTTTTAAACTCGAAACTTACCCTACATATCTTAGAATCAGAATTCGAATATATTCTCATCAATCCGATTTCCAAGTTTTATATTTTATCCAAAAATCATACTCATTCCGAGCGATTCATTGTGAAGCTCAATGCCGACATGAATGGTCGGCCTTTTTAATTGGGAAGATAGAGTTAGAGTCTAGCACGTCAAAATTAGACCAGAAATCCCCCAAGATTGTCGTACCAAGATGAGATAAGAAAAAGAGACCAGCAATAATTACCATATTCCAGCACAGCAATAATTACCATATCCCAGCAAGTGTATATTGGGTGGTCCGGTACCGCCACGTCAACGTGGTTCCGGACCACTCATGCGGCGCCACGTGTGAGGGGAGGGGACAAAAAAGAGAGAGGAGAGAGCGTCAGAGAGGTGGGCCCGGTTCTGGTTTTTTCTCCCCCTCCCCTCACACGTGGCGCCGCGTGAGTGGTCCGGGACCACGCTGACGTGGCGGTCCCGGAGCACCTAATATTTTCTCCAGCAAGTGGGGTTGAGAGAGGACGTGAAAAGTGACGCGCTGGAAGATGATAGAAGGATAAAAAAGAGGAAGGGGGACGCGATTTGCGGGGACAATGCGTCCGAGGTTGTCAAAAGGACAAACCGAGCCATCTGGAATTGGTTGGCTCAGTGCGTTCCAGACGAGGCGTTGTGGATGTTGAATTTAGTGATCATCTTATGTCACGTCATATGCTCTCCCTTGATGGTTTCATATATGTATGAACATGGGAGTCAAAAAAATAAGGCAAGATTCGGATTTAGAAGATTAGATCAAGGAGGGTTTTTAAGTACGTTTTGGATCAATGATCAGACCATCTAGTCCATTAATCTCGTCTGATTTTCATGTGTCAACTCAAACTTGACCTAAACATATCAATTTTTACATGAGAAGGCCAACGGAGTCACACGAACACATGGATAATAAATTGGTAAGTTAATTTTTTTTCCTTAATCTCAAGGTAAGGTTACAGGTATAACTTCTTTGAGCAAAAAGAAAAATATGCTGGTTGAAATGGAAGTTAATTGGTAGAAAGAAAAGGACTCTTAATCAAAATGGAAAGTAAAAATAGCGCCGCTTAAAGATTAATCGTCAATCGTCTAATGTTAGGTGGTAAATGATTATATTGCGGAGCAAACAAGTCAAATAACTATCAGAGTGGCTACAAGAATGGAGAGCTTCCGTTCATCTTTTGAAGTCTTGGCATTTTGACAATTTCAACCATGATGAGATTTAGAAAATGATGAGAAAATGCGACGGTCCCGGCGTGGAGTCAGAGGCCGAGGGGGCTGGGCATGGCGATGGTCGCCCCGTGGAGTCCAGCACTGGGCACGTCAAAGACGTTAGGGGTCGAGTGGCCACTCGGCAAAGGCGAGGGGGAGGGGAGAGTGCACACGCACAAGATGCGAGCGTACAAATGACAATATAAATAGTTTTGTGTGGGCAACATCGGAAGAAAAAAACTCATTAAATCCTAAATATTGCATTTGGAAAACTCAAAGCCTGGTAGGATTTGCCTTGACCTTTGAGTATTTTCAAAACTCAATTTTATACTAAAGGCTCTTGAAATTGCATTATCAAAAATAGACTTTTGACCTGAAGCCGCTTGGAAACGCCGCACCAACAACAACCGACAAGGATGCAAAGCTTTTGTATTATTAATTGAACAATTATAGTGAATTATTGCATTTAATGACTATCACTTGGTGCCACAATTGACTAACCATTACTCATATTTAGACACACGAAATATATGAAATATTAACAAAATAAAAATATTAATCATAAAATGAAACTCAAGCTAATGTTTCTAGATTACACATTCACCATCGAGCGTCATGAAATACCGCAGGATTGCACGAAGACATAAATCAAGAAAAACACAAACTTATTCCAAGTTCCACAAATTTAGAATTTAAAATATGTCCATTGAAATAAGTTTCTTAATTTTTGAAACCTGAAACTTACCTTACATATTTTAAAACCTGGACCTAGACAAGTTCTCACAAATCCAATTCTCAAGTTCTAGGTTCTATCTTGGAATTATGCTCACTCCTAGTGATTTCTTGTAAATCCCAATCCCGACGTGTTTGGTGTGCCTTTGATTTAATTGGGAAGGTAGAGTTAGAGTCTAGCACGTCAAAATTAGACCAAAAATACCCCAATATAGTCATACCAAGATAAAAATAAGAAAAAGAGATTATCAATAATTACTATATTCCGGCAAGTGGGAAGAGAAAGGACGTGAAAAGTGACGCGTTGTAAGATGACAGGAGGATAAAAAAGAGAAGCGAGACATGACAATGCATCCAAGGTTGTCAAAAGGACGACCAGGGCATCTGAAGTCGGCTGGCTCGGTGTGTTCCCGACGTGACGTTGAATTAGGCAAGTAGCTGTTGACTTTTAGTGATCATCTCAAATCATGTTATGTACTCTCCCTTAGTGATTTTATGTGTATGAACTATTGGAAAAAGTATTAGAATATATAAAATAATAATAATTATTAAAAATACATTACAAAATATTAGAAAATAAAATGAAACGTCCGAGGCGTGAAAATACTGTCCTTAAGGATAATTCCGCCCCTCGGAGTACGAAACTCGGTGCGAAAGATTTCGGCGGCTATCCTTCCAAGATACAACAAACCTTCTTCTATACTCCGCACTAAATATTAGAATGAAACAGAATAACTTTTGTGTATAACCCAACAAAAAAAAAATAAAAGATGTGAGAACATATTGTATCTACTAAAATTGTAGTTTGAAGTTTAATTTATATTTAAACAAGAAAAAGAGAGAGCCGTTAGGAGATCATCATAAATCAATTGGTAATTAAAAAGATAACCGTTATAAAATAATGAAAATTTTATGAAGTAATAAATCAAAAGTTATAAAGCCGTTAGATAACCGTTATACAACCATTATAAAACCGTTATATGACCGTTGAAAAAGCCGTTATAAAATGATAACTTTCATGACGATCATAATTTCTAATAAATATTTTTAAACTACTAAAATATCCAACATGACCATGGTAGTCAAAAAAATAAGGCAATATGTGGTTTAGAAGATTAGGTGAAGGAGGGTTTTTTAGCACTTTTTGGGTCCTCGCCAGGCTAGGACCGGCCACAAATGAGAAAGAATGAAAAAAAAAAAAAAAAAAGAAAAAAAAAAAAGGAAAAATATAATAAAAATATTGAAAAATTAAAAGAAACAACAAAATTATATAAGTTTACCAAACTCATTTCTATTCCTGGAATATAAATTTTTTCCAGTTACCAAGCACGCTCATATACTTAGAAACAAAAAAAAAACAAAAATTATGTTTAAAAATAGTTTCCCGAAACAGAATAGTTACCAAATGCGCCCTTAATTTCTGTAGAAAATAGTCAATAACTTATTTGAGAAGTTAAAGACCGGCTTCTAGAAAGCGTCTGGAAAAAGTAGCCTATAACTTCTTTGAAAGGTTAAAGACTAGCTTCTAAAAGAAGTTAAATGTTGACTTCATTAATGTGTTAGTGAATGAATTGTTTATATCTCGTATAAAATGCAAGTCAATTAGGTTTGTGCATATGATCAAATTGGTGACTTAACAAATATTCCATGGTCTTTGTTTGATTGGGACATGGTAAGACAGAGTGATTGAATTACACTATAACTAGAGCTGACAGGTTCATTATGTTCTTAAAGCATTTACAATGTTTGGGTAATCATGACTTATTACTAGATGTCAATCATGGCTTATAGGACCTAGAGATTGATCAGGACAATCAATTCTCTTTGGAGTACTAATATGTTAGTGCAAGTCTTATTACCAGTTTAGTGATGAACCTAAGGATGTCACACACCATAACCAATTCACTCAATCGGATACAGCCCCACACGAGAGCTGTTCTCTTGCTCACTTAGTTTCTAGAGAAAGTAGTCAACAACTTATTTGAGAAGTTAAAGATTGGCTTCTGGAAAGCGTCTGGAAAAAGTAGCCAATAACTTATTTAAAATGTTAAAGATTAACTTCTAAAAGAAATTAAATATTGACTTCACTAGGACATTATATATATAGAGCAGAGAGAAGGTGAGTGGGTTAAGAAAGAAAAAAAGAGAAAGAGAGAGAACTACATGGTTAGCAACGGTTGCTAACCACGTGCAGAGGATTGTCTCCACAAGATTTCTAGCACAATTATAGCGGCAATTACCTGCGAGCTCTTTTTCGTTCGAGATGCCTTGGTGAGTGTCTGACCTAAAGGTTCGACATTTGTGGATCTCGAACTGAAGAACATCTTATTCAAGTTATTTAAAGCGCGCTTCAAAAGGTAATCCATATAACCCCCTTTAATATTCTAATTTTTTATTATAATGCATGAAAAATGCCTTTGGAGATACATGTATAGTAGAATTTTACATTTGCTTCCATTGTGTTTATGTTTATTTAGCCTATACATGTTCCGTGAAACCTCAACACAAATTTCCTAGATGCAAGCACTCCTCGTGAAATATGTATTTTTCTGATTTCGAAGTGATCCAAGAAGTATTCTTACTCTGTTTACCCTATGAACTGGCGTTTGAAGGCCTTTTGTTTGATACGATTTGCTTAACTTTACAGAGATCACCTTCAAATTAATGATCCTTAATCATACTTCCCTATATATACAATACACTTTAATCATCCTGGAAATCATACGATGCTGTCGGTTAATTAAGATGCATTAAACACAGTGAAATCAATTTAACTTCGAAGTGTACAACTACCCCATAGGACGAAAGGGGCTGCTTGTGTTTTCAATTTTTCAAGTACATTTATTGTGTGTAGTTAAGCTAATGGCCTCGCAATTGACGTAGCTATTAATTAGGTACGGCTGTCTGCTGCTGACGAAATTGCGATTAATAAACAAGACATTCACTGAAGGGCATTGACCAATTGAAAAAGGCATAAAATCACACAACAAGTCTTCAATCTTCAGAGTAAATCACACGATGTGCACCAGAGTTTTTTTTTTTTTTTTTTTTGGTCAGTCCTACTCTATTCCTATTCTACACTCTCTCTCTCAGATTTTTGCCCTGCCTCTTGCAGGGCGTAGGAGTCGAAACTCACTCTTGAAACTTACGCGTCCCCACCCCATCCTCCCTGAGAATGTGGGGATTTGAACCCCTCACCTCCCCCTTCCATGTTGGAAGGGTGACCACTTGAAAAATTCAAAATATTTAAAATATAAATATTTTATTAAACTACTCAAAATCATAGTCTTTATACTGTGTGCAATATATTCTTCTTCTTCTTTTTTATTGAAATAGAAGCCACAATTTCTGTACAAAATATTTGAGTTTGGTTTGAGGGTCACAAGTTTCATTCTTGCAAGTTACTTATTAGGAAATGCTAATAGTATGATTTTGATTGGGCGCACCCCCGTTCAGACTTCCGGCGTGGATGTGATTTGTTTAGATTAAGATAGAACTAAGATCACCCATCCTAATATATCTAACATTTATTTCCTAGCATTGCACTGCTGTGGGGCTGCAACAACGAGCTCATAATTCTGGGAAATATTTATCCCTCAAATGGAACATCATGTCACCAAAACAGGACTCTTGTTTCTAAAATTGCCAATATTTGTCCTTCATTCGCCCACTCCTCACTTACAAAAAGAAGAAAGAAAGATTCTATCAACGACTATCATAGGGACATTTTGTAGTTTTCAATGCACCGATTTTGTTCTTGTCATGCACAATTAATGCTTTAAAAATTAAGTTATTCGAAATAACATACATAATGAGTGATTTGAAGGCACTCATTAACGAGACTCAAGAAAAAAAAAAGACATTTGATATTCTAAACCAAAAATGTGCAAATTTGGAAGTAAACAGTTAACCAAACCATCTATCAAACTCCATCCCACCCAATGATTTCTCTCCTTCAAACACATTTCAAAGTTTTCCTGACTTCCTTTCCTCCATGTTTGATAGTTGTTACTCGTTAGTGTCCCAAATGAATAGAACATCCTCTTTTAAGATATAGAACGACACCCGAGTTTGCTATTCTTGAAGACTTTTTGGCTCGACTCTATTTAGTATTATACGGTTTATGTTGCATTAATGACTATCGTCCAAGGGAACGAATGACACCCTCTATATAAGCACACCTTACCATTCAATTGACTTCATTCTCATTACATGCACTCTCTTTCTTTTTCCTTGCAAGGAAGGTTCAAAAAGAGCAAAGACCCATCATGGGAACGCTTCCGAAGTTGCATTTCCTTCTCCTAATTTCGACAGTGCTCTTCTTTTCCATGGCCCAACACAAGCCTGTGGTCGCTCAGCAACTTTATGCTGATTCCCGGTGGATTGTCGACGGTGACGGGAGACGGGTAAAGCTCGCTTGTGTGAACTGGCCGGCGAACCTCCAGCCGCTGCTGGCTGAGGGGCTGAGCAAGCTACCGGCCGACACGATTGCCAGGAAGATTAGAGAAATGGGGTTCAATTGCGTGAGGCTCACATGGGCACTCGAGTTGCCTATGAATGAGACACTCGCTTCTCTTACAGTGACCCAATCGTTCCAGAACCTCGGATTGTTGGAATCTCTAGCCGGCATTAAGTCCAACAACCCTTCCCTTATTAATCTTCCTTTAATGGAAGCCTACAAGGTAACATTAGTTTTTGTCTCTTCTGATTTTAAGGACAAACGCATTGCCCAATTTGCGTCCTATGGATATGAAATTTTTAATACGATGTGAGACGAGTAATAGTTGCTAGAGCTTGTGAAGTCATATCATAAGTAATATAGTAGTTCTAGGATTCAGGGGAGGGAATGTCGAACTTTTATCATGTTACTAGTAACTGCATTCAATACTATCAAGACCATTATGTATTAATGTATGTCCTTTCCGGAAATCTCGTGTCTCAGTCCGTGATGACAAGCCTTAGAAACAACCAAGTGATGGTGATACTCGACAATCACATAACCACGCCGGGATGGTGCTGCAGTGGAGAGGATGGCAACGGCTTTTTCGGTGACAAGTACTTCGACCCACAAGTTTGGATGCAAGGTTTGCACAAGATGGCGACCATGGCTACCAGCTTTAGCAATGTGATTGGCATGAACTTGAGGAACGAGCTTCGTGGTCCTAGACAAAATGTCGATGATTGGTACAAGTATGTTCCATCGCTCTTTATTATATATGTTCGAGTTGGAAGTGATTTTCTCAGAAACCTATTTGATTGGCATTGGTTGGTAAGAAGTCAATGTGCTCATACATCTCAAGACGTACGATAACAACCGCTAATACTGCGCCGGTTTTGATTCGATGGGGGTGCTGTGTATAGGTATATGCAACAAGGTGCGGAAACCGTGCACGCGGCAAACCCTGATGTCCTCATCATCCTTTCCGGCCTCAATTACGACACAGTCCTTTCGTTTCTCCGGAACAGACCGGTCAGCCTCTCTTTCAAGAAGAAACTGGTGTTCGAGATGCACTGGTACGGGTTCACCAACGGCGAGGTGTGGCAATCCGGAAACCCGAACGATGTGTGCAAAGCAGTGTCGAACGAGGTAATGAGCCAGTCCGTATTCCTGCTAGGACAAGGGTATCCTCTGTTCGTGAGCGAGTTCGGTGCCGATGAACGAGGAACCAATGTGAACGATAATAGGTACATGAATTGCTTCATGGCCATGGCCGCTGAATTTGACTGGGACTTTGCATTGTGGGCCCTTCAAGGGAGTTACTACTTGAGGCAAGGAGTGGTAGGGATGGAGGAGTTCTACGGATTGTTCAACTACGATTGGTCAGGCATTCGAAACTCGAGCTACTTACGTAGGATATCGGTCCTTCAATTACCTTTCCAAGGTATGAATTATTTCAACTAGAACTGATTACATATATCAGCTACCTCACGGAATAAAATTTATCCAATCGTTCTAATTTCTGAAAATCTCCTTTTGTTTCAGGACCAGGAGGGCGACAAACAGTCGCTCACAAGGTCATATTCCACCCCTTGACTGGCCTCTGCATATTGAGGAGAACACGGCCGACGCGGCTCGTTTTGGGTCCGTGCATATACTCGGAGCCGTGGAGTCACACGCCACAGAACGCGCTATGGGTCATGGGGTTGCCTCTGTACTTGCGAGCCATCGGGCTAGGGAGGCCGGCGAGGCTGGGCACGAGCCCAACAGAACCCGGCACGAAGTGGGAGATGATATCGGCCTCCAAGATGCACCTGTCGTCCAAGGCCGAAGATGGGAGAACCGTTTGCTTGGACGTGAACGCTCACAACACCGTGATGGTCGAGGCCTGCAAGTGCTTGAGCAGCGAAAGCTCTTGCGATCCGGCGAGCCAGTGGTTCAGGCTGGTCGACAGAACCCGGCTCTGAAAATAACAATTTCTAAATTTGGTTAATTTTACTGCAAGAGGAATAATATGTTTATTTGGTATTCTTTTCTGACAGAAAAGGAGGAGGGAGGAGGAGGAAAGAGAACTTTGAAGAATTTCTTTGTCTTCACCGTATATCGTTGTGTTCTTTACGTATATTTATATTACAAGATGTAAAAAATAAAAGGAAAAAAAACGAAAATATGAAATCATTATGAATCATCAATCGATATCAATCTGAGCCTTGGATTGATTTAAGAATCTTCAATCAAATCAATTTGCGCAAAACATATCTCCAACATTTTCTTCTTCTTCTATTGTGTAATCTATGTGGTGGTTGCTTTATGTGGACCTTGAACATCTTTAAAGGATACGCTAGTTGGTGTGAGTTAGCGAATTGAGGTTGTCCCATTCTGAATTAGACATGTAGCCTGTCCTCTTTATCATTGATCTTCTTCTTTTTGACTCGATACAAAGGGAGATTCCTAAATATATTGTAGCTTAGACCAGTATTTACACTGAGACCATGTTTACACTCCCTCTAGTATGAATCCAAGGAGTTGCCAGAGTGGTAAGATAACGATAAGGGTTTTACACACCCCAGTTGGGAAAGCGCAGCAAGAGTATCATACTTTTATTGCTAAGAGGAAGCCTAAGTTTATACAATAAGTCAAGAAACATTATCAAGGAAGTCCTTAAATTTATTGTACTTTTACCAATTCAATTTTAAACATTATAATTGTGCCAATAGAGTCATAAACTTTTTCACATTTTGCCAATTAAATCTATCGGGCCAATTGTGGCCAAGCCGACATAGACGCCAGCTATCCTATGTGGCATGACTAACGTTGGCATAGACATTTTTTAATAACTTGAATCTTTTATGACTTTTTTTCCTTTTCTTTACTCTATTTTTAGAGTGAGGGTTGGCAACTAGCATCAATATTGGGTGAGGGCATTCGAGTCCTCTAGCTAGGGCTACCAAGCCTTCACCTCGCCAACCAAAGTGAGGGCACGCAAGCCCTCGCCTGAAGCCAACGAGGACCGCCAATCCTTTGCCTAGTCCAAATCTAGCGAGAGCGTTGCGACTCTTGCAAGGCCCTCAATAGCCATAGTGAGGGCTTTGCAACCCTCGTCAAATTTGGGCGAGGGTCACGACACCCTAACCGGCCCTTACTCAAGAAGACAATAAAAGGTAAAGAAAATGAGAGAAAAAAATATTTAGAAAAAGTCCACATTAGCATCAACCATGCCAAGTAGGATTGATGGTATCCATATCAGCAATTTATGCTAAAATTGATCAGATTGACTTAACTAGCAAAATGTGAAAAAAAAAAAAAAAAAAAAAAATCGGATTTAATTGGCACAATTAAAAGGTTTATAACCGAATTGATAAAAATACAATAAATTTAAGACTTTTTTGGTGATTTAACCCAATGGATGCACTAAGATGAAATTCTACTGAACTTATCAATCAAGTCCTTGAAGAATTAATTTACTTAAGCAAATCCTTGAACTTGAGTAATTTTTCTAATCATGTTTTTCCAGCACCAATTAATCCAATTTATCATAACTAGTGTGGCCGTTGGACAATGTTAGTGGATTACATAGGGGGCAAAAACACTCCGTGGTGGCTTGTCGATGCAAGGAGGCAAAGCTTTTAACAATCACTTGCCCACAGAGGGAAGTATCGCATTACCGGTCGTTTTCCGCGATCGTTTTGAGTTCATGAAGGCAAAAGTTTTCCCCATGTCATACTTCGGCATAATTCAACAGCCACGACAACTTTTTTTTTTTTTTTTTGGTCAGGAAAAGGAAACTATATTTAAGATAGGAATCCTTTACAACCGGCAACTAATGCCTCAGCACATATGATGTCCATCAAGTAGAAAGGAGGGGAGACAGCCCAATTCTGATGAGAAGAAGAACAGTCGTGGGCCTTGGCAGCCCAGTCGGCAGCCATATTTGCCTCTCGTCTGTAGTGGATGAGGGTAAGATTAGGGAAGTTGGAATACCAAACGGCATCTTCGAAGAACAGAGCTCAATCCTCCCATGGCGGCGCCCGTCGCCTGTTCAGTGTCTCTACCAAAATCCAGCTATTCGATTCAAGCAAGATCGATGCGTTAAGATCCTGGCATTGCAAATGCTGAAGAGTCAATGTAAAGGCCTGGATCTCCGCCTATAGAGCTAATCTCGCAGGAAAATGTTTGGAGAAGCCATTGGTAAGCCTTCCTTTGTAATCCCTGCAAACACATGCCATATTTCCTTCTATCAAACCTAGTGTATATGATCCGTCTATGTTTACCTTCAAGGTACACCGTTCAGGCGGCTTCCAAAGACCTCCCCTATTTGAAGCGATATTCCTTTGCTGGTTAGTGAAAAAGCTATTTGCCGAGTAACATGAGTTCTAGCAAGCGTTGTCTCCACCACACAAGAAGGTCAAAGTCGTTCATTTCGGAATATAAAACCATTTCGAGCTCACCAAATCTGCCAAAACACAGATGCAAGGGTCTCCAATCCAGGTAACGAATTCGGTCTCTGAACATGTTGTACTATCCAAGCATCAATTCTGTGTATGTGAAGAGGTGAGATCTGAATATTGAGTTGAGGATGAGACCAAACTCGTTGAGTCCACGGACATAATAGAAATAAGTGTTCTATAGTTTCTGGATCGGTCCGGTTACATAGAGGACAACTCGGATCGTCAATAATATGTCTCTGGTAAAGATTTGCTCTTATTGCTAAGGCATTCTGAAATAGCGACCATAGGAATGTTTAAACCTTTGGGGGGGAATGCATTTTCCAAATTTTCTTCCATAACCAACGTGGGTTCTAGTAAGATATGGAAGTTGAATTAGCTGTTTGATCTGTTGTTGAAGCTGTCAGTTGATGATAAGCACTTTTAACTTGAAAAGATCCATCATTTGTAGCAGTCCTCATAATCCGATCCTGAACAACATTGGGTCGCAGCTGTATAGAAGTGATCTGGTCTATAACCTGTGTGTCGAAGAATCTATTGAGCGGATTGACATTCCGGGTACTATTGGTTTGGTCTATAAGATCAGCCACTAGTGGAGGTTCCTCGCGGACCATAGGTCCGCCTAAAATGCCAATAGGAAGCCACCTATCACCTCTAATCCTGATTAATCTCCCGTCACCTACAGACCAACGAATGTTGGGTAGGATGGTGTCTCGTCCAATAAGAAGATTCTGCCAGCCCCAAGATGGGCGAGAGCCTCTGTCGGCTTTGCAAAAAGTCGTGGAGTGAAAGTACAGACCTTTAAAAATTTTACTCCATAAGGATAATGGTTGAGTAAATAAGCGCCAAGCCTGCTTGCCTAGTATGGCTTTATTAAAGTTCATCATATCTCTAAAACCCAAACCGCCCTCTACTTCGCTTCTCGTCAGAACATCCCAGCTCAGCCAATGGATTCCTGATTTAGTTCTGTCATTCTGCCACCAAAACCTAGCTATTCTTTTCTTAATAGATTTGCAAATAGATATAGGTAACTTGAAAATAGACATGGCATACTGAGGAATAGCCTGCACAACAGTTTTAAAGAGAATCTCCTTCCCATCTTTTGAGATTTGATTTTCCTTCCAACCTTCCAATTTGGAATGTACCCTCCCCAATATCCAGGAAAACATGTCCCTTTTTTATCGTCCCCAATCATAAGGTATCCCCAAATATTTCCCAAACTTATTCAAAATAGGTACTCGCAACTCCATGGCCATATTCTGCTGTAAACTAACAAAGCAGGCTTTTCCAAAAAAGATGCCAAATTTATTACGATTTATTTCTTGCCCTGTAGCTACACAGTACTGATGTAAAATGTTCGATAAATTCTGACATTCATGGACAGTTCCATCAAGAAAGAAGATGGCATCATCTGCGAAAAACAAATGGGATAAAGAAGGACACCCCCTGTTGAGTTTGATACCTTTAAGGTTTTCCATACTAACAGCATTCTTGATAAGAGAGGATAAAAGATTAGCCATCAAAATAAAGAGATATGGGGATAGAGGGTCACCCTGTCGAAGACCTCTGGTAGGGTGAAAGTACCTAAGATGTTCTCCATTAAATTTGACACAGAATGATTTGGTTGTTATACACTGCATAGCCCATTGGACCCACATGGGGTGGAATCCTAATTTGAGGAGATAAGCTTGTAAAAAAATCCCACTCCACCCTATCATACGCCTTCTTCATGTCTATTTTAAGAACAACTTGAAAAGATTGCCTCCCCTTTTTTTATTCGGAGCTGGTGGAGTACTTCCTGAACCAGTAAAATATTATCCTGTATCTGCCTACCTCCCACAAAAGCAGACTATTCTTCTGAGATTATGTCTAGTAGAAGAGGTTTCAATCTATTGGTTATGACTTTGGAAATAACTTTATAAGCAAAATTGCACAGGTTAATAGGACGATATTGATCTAAACTTTCATGATGGGGAATTTTAGGGATTAATGAGATAAGAGTCCTATTCAGGGATGAAGGCATAATACCAGATGTAAAAAAAGTTCGTACTGCTGTGAGTAGGTCATTCTTAATGATGTCCCAATGTGATTGATAAAATAAATCGTTGAGGCCATCCGGACCTGGAGCTTTGGTGGCTCTTAATTGAAATGTAGCCTGAGTAACCATTGAAGGACACTGATCTAAGATAGGTGCATAACTGTGACTTCCAACGGTGGTATATAGCCGTGAAAAGAAATCTGTCACCATTTCCTTTAACATTGAAGGATCCCTCACCCAAACATGGTTATTATCTTGTAACATTGTAATTCGATTCCATTGTCGTCGTTGGATAGTAGTGGCGTGAAAAAATTTAGTATTCTTATCACCCCATTTCAGCCAATTAATCTTGGATCTCATAGCCCAATACTGTTCTTCACGACTCCACACCCGTTGTAACTCCTCTTTCAAAGTTGCTGCTTCCAAGTTGTCAGAAAGGACATGCTATTTGTTAGTTAACTGTTGCAAATGTTGTTGCAATTCATTCACCTTGAGTCAATTATGTGAGAATCTGGTACGACTCCATGTTGATAGAGCACTCGACACTACTTGAATCTTTTTTGTTAGAGCTGCATCCTTCAGCCGATCAAAATTCCATGAAATATCAATAATGTCTCTACATCCCTCATCTTGATTCCAATAAGCTTCGTACATAAAGTTGCGCTGTTTTGTCCCACTCGTTGGTGTAGTGTTTAAAAGGAGGGGGCTGTGGTCATAACCAACAGCAGGGAGAGCCTGAACTTCAGCCCCAAGAAAAAGTAAACGCCATTTGATAGAGCAAAGGACTCGGTCTAGACATTCCTTAATAAATTCTTCCCCTTGCCGATTATTCATCCAAGTGAATGCACACCATTTTGCTTCAATATGCATTAAACCACAATCATTCACAAAAGCTTGAAAAGAGGCCAAGCAATGAAAATCTGCTGGTCTGCCCCCTTGCTTTTCCCAGTGGTAAAGAATCTCATTAAAATCTCCTATACGGACCCATGGGAGAACGTTAGCAATACTAATGCGAATGATGTCTTGCCATACCTGATGACGTAAATGAGAAACAACAGGAGCATGTAGACAAGTCAGACGCCGGTGTTGCCATCCACGTCGTCCTTACATATCATATCAAAATAGTCTGAAGAGGAGCGGATAAAAGTTAAAGAGGTGGTGCCATTCCATAACACTGCTAGGCCTCCTGCAGATCCCACCGGATTATAAGTGTAAAGAGTCAAAAAGTGCAAACGTCTTTTCATACGCTGTAGAACATCTTCCTTGTTTTTAGTTTCCATCAAAAATAAGAGATCGGGCTTTTCCTTAGCCACAAGGGCTGTGAGTGCGCGAACTGTCAGGGGATTGCCCAAACCCTGACAGTTCCAACTGAGTATTTTCATTTGTGACAGGGTGGTTGTTGAGGGCCAGCCACCTTTGCCCAACTTCCATCTTCAGATGCTTCCATAATAGGAGTGTCCATAAGTAATGATTCATCCAAGTCCTCTCGGGCTGAAATTCGTATATCGTAAGGGTTATAACGTTTTAGTTTCTTGGTATGACCAATTTTTGGTGTATGACGAGAGTGCTGAATCTTTTTCCCCATTTTTTACGCTGCTGGTCTGCTCTTGAACACCCTTCATCTTTGCTGCTGCAGGTATCATTGCTATATGAATATTACTACTTGGCATAAGGCTCTCATGTCCTTGATAGTCCGACTGAGCTATGGAAACAGGGGTGGCTACTGCCATTGTCTGCATCAGGGGAGCCTTTTCAGGGTTAGCTATTGACGGCAAGGGATAGGGTGAGCTGTTGCTGGTGGTGTTTCAGGTATGGTTTCTTCCAATGCTTCATCATTGTCTGTCGGTTCATAAAAGATTTTCCAGTAAGGGCTATGCTCCCAGACTTCGGCTCGAAGCCATTGTCCATAAGGTGGCTACTTTTTTCCACCTAGGTTCTCTTCCTCAAATGGAATATCCTTACAAGACATTACATAGTGCCCCAATCTCCCACATGAATAACAAAAGTGTGACAGCCGCTCATACCTAAAATCCAACCAGAATGACTTGTTATTAAGCTTAATCAATTTACCTATCTGTAGAGGTTCTTTAAGGTTGATTTCAACTCTTACACGACCAGATCTCATTGTGAAAGTGTCTTTAGTATCTGCCCTTACTTCCAACACTGTGCCAACATTCCTAACTGCTCTGGAAATTATCTGATCAGTGCACCATTTGTGACATCCCGAATTTCCAATTCCATTTTCAATAAATTGAAACGGGCATTTCATC
Source organism: Eucalyptus cloeziana (assembly GCA_014182715.1). Lineage (NCBI taxonomy): Eukaryota > Viridiplantae > Streptophyta > Magnoliopsida > Myrtales > Myrtaceae > Eucalyptus > Eucalyptus cloeziana. Next base: position 24,088,567 of record CM024641.1, on the reverse strand, counting down.
TGCACGTATATAGTTCTTTTCCCTGAACTGATCACTCATGGGATAACTAGTCTATCGGGTGAAGCCATTAAGAAATTCTAATGCATCGGACTCGAGAATTTGACCAGGAAACGATCTTTCGACCGAGTTAATCTGCAAGGGCCATTACGGCACAGTTAAAGATCGATTAGAGACCGGAGATAGGTCGACTCGATAGAGGCATGTGATCGAGTGTGGGTCGATCGGCACTGGGCCGGCTTTTCTGTCGTTTGGGTACCCTGTGTTTGTGTTTGAAACCTTGAGATTTTCTCGACAACCGAGAGTCGCCAATGTGTCAAAGATATACATTGTGGCTTGAATTGATCAACCACAGGTCAAATGCACGAAAATTTCTAAAAGCTACCCGGTAGATCAGGACGTGCTAATGTCGTGCCAGAATGAAATTAACCGTGAAATTGAGATCGAATTCAGAAATTGGAAGTCATGGTGTGTCACAAATCATTTTAGGAACATCGACTCATCTCCAGAGGATTTTTCATGCAAACCGAGTTTTTCAGCAAAATAATCAAATTATGGCTAATTTGGTTCGGAAAATTGGTAGGCCCGCTTTTGATTATACTTTTGGGATCTAAGTTGGTTCTATGGTCAAGTGGTTATGTGAATTGAAGTGTGGTAACATTGGGTTAATTTTACGGGTTTCAATTTAGCTCAATTGGAAGTGGATTGAATGAAATTAAAGAATGTGATGCACAAAGTTTAAAAAATTGGTATGCCACGGCGGAAATTAAAATTTGGACCTATTGGGAAGATTGTGGTGGAAGATTTGGGTGAGTGGGAAGTGATGTCACATGAGGTCATGGTGGGCCATTTTTATTGGATTAAAGAAAAAGAAAAAAAAAAAAAAGAAATGGTCCCTCTCTCTCTCTCTCCTTCCTCTCTTCTTCCTCTCTCCTTTACGTGGGTTTCTCCTCCATCTTTGCTGTGCAAAAACCAGAAAAATGGAAGAACGAACCAGCAGCCTCGACGCCGCCGCACGCCCGCCGATCGCCGCCGCTCGCACGCCACCGTCGCCGCCGCGCGCCTGCCCCGCGCCGCCCGTGCGCCGCTCGTCGGCCAGCTCGCGCGTAGCCCACGCAGCTGCGTTCCAGCAGCTTGTCCCGAGCTGCCAACCCCCACCGGAGCTCCCTCCGCCGCCGTGAGCCGCCACCGGTCGCCACCCGAGCTACCGCCGCCTCTCTCTGCCCATTTCCGACCCAAACAAGCCACCGATTCCCCTCCATCGGCACCAAACCAGCAGCTGCAGAAAATGGGTATCACAGCCCGGTCTTGGCCCTTTTTGGCCGCCTTCCCGAGCCCGGATGCTCGGCCCGCCTTGAGGAAAGTCGATCCTCGCGTCGATCCCATCATTTTGGCGTGCTCAGCTCGCTAATCCGGTGAGTTTAGCTCACTAAATCTTGATTAGACTGTTAATGATGCCCTAAGTGTACTTAGTCTAAGTTAAGTGAGTTTATGTGGGTTGATTAGTTTATTTGATTGTGGATTAGATTAGTATGTTTAATTAAGTTAAATGGTGTTTAGTTTAAAGTTAAGAAGGTTTATTTTTAATATAAGCCTTGATGTGACATAATGGGTTTTATTTTTTATTTATTTAAGTGTTTCGAAATTCTGGAATTTAATAATATATTATATTCCGAAAATCATTAAAATATTATTTATTTTATTAAAAAAAACTCGAAAAATTATTTTTGACTCAAATTGCTTAGAATTTCGGGCCGATCATCGCTGTGCTCTTAGAATTTGAATTTGATGAACGGAAGTGGCAAAATTGAATGTCGGCTATTTTTACTATTTAAAAAAAAAAAACTCGAAAAATTATTTTTGGCCTCATTTGCTTAAAATTTCGTGCTGATCGTTACTTTGTGTAGTTAGAATTTGAATTTGATGAATGGATGTGGTAAATTGAGTTTTGATTGTGATAAATAGGGTTTTTAGCTATAAAAACCCAAGTGTTGAATTTTGATGCAGAAATTTGATTGTTATGGTTTACTATTGAAATTGAAGTATGTGAGTGAAATGTGGAATGTCCGGAAGTCAATAATGATTTGTCGTGTGCTGGTTGATAGACTCGGGTCGCAGTAGTGGCTAGGCCGACTGGACCTGTATTCTTTGTGGATTGCCATCAGTGTAGTGACGTGATTCGGATCACAGTAGAGGCTAGGCCAACTGAATCCATGCTCCTTCGGGAATGCCGTCGACGTAGTGACAAAGCCGCGCTCCAAGGGGGGGAGGCGATGCTCCTTCGGGAATGCCGTCGACGTAGTGACGAAGCCGCGCTCCAAGGGGGGAGGTGATGCCTGGCATTAATGTCAGAAGATAGCTGAATTGCGAGTAGGCTATGCCCTTGGGTGGTAGTGAATAATAATTGGAATGCGTGTCGAGTGTATTTATGATTTCTATGAAAGTGTTGGCGTTCCAATTGTTCGAATTCTTATTATTACCTGAGTTTGTGAGATATAAATTGTGCTAACCTGCAAGAAGGAATTAAGACGAGGTAAGTCTTCTGTGTGATGTGGCTAGGCCACCCAGGGTGTATTTTCTTTCTAATAGGGGTTTAGGGGTTGAACTTGCTGAGACATTGTCTCATCCCGGTTTGGGGACAACAATTTCAGGTCCCCGGTGGATGGAGCGGCTAGATAGCTTTGGTTGGCTCGAGGAGTTGCAGCGGTGAAGTCATAAGGATTGGAGAACGTGTTCGACTTGTAGGTCGTAGGACGAGTTCCTTTTTAAGAGCCGGTCTTTCGTAGACTTTTGGCTGTAGGCCTTTGTTTGTAATTCTGTTGAATTTTGAAAGTGTTTTGTTGGGGTTTTGCTTCCTCCTTTTCTATCCCGTATTTCATTGTCGGGGTTTTATAATACGTTCCGCATGCGCATAATGAATTAATTGGGTCGGCGACACCACCTGGGAATGTCGCATTTGTATGACCATGGTGGGATGTTCACGTGTCTCGGGGTTCGGGCGTGACACCATTCCAGTGGTAGACCGAACACTTGGACCCAAAAGGCGCAGGTGGAGAAATCATAGCAATGCAGCGGGGTATTTGGAATCCAAGCTTTAAACACTACAAGATGACTAGAAAATAACCAAGGTCCGCCGTCGAGAATCCTTTGCTTGTCTGTCTCTAATTTAAATTTGGCCACATAGACACCATCTTCACACTGTGATATATCAACCTGTTCTATTTTCCATACTCTTTTTAAAGTGCTTTGGAAAGCTTGGAAATTGATAGAGGAATCCGAGAAGATTTTACCTACAAGAGTTAACCGACATTCCTCTAGTTTTGCAGGGGATGACGCATCATTGCAGACCTCTATATCATGGGTTAAGCATAAACTTCCCAGGCGTTGGCATAAAGCGGCAAGGCGAGAAGAATTGTCCTCATCTTCCTGTGCCATAGAAGCAGTAGATAGAGCGAAACCAGAAAAGGAGGAAATCTAGGTAAGGATGAACATGAGGAAGCTCTGAGTAACGAAATTGAGGATTGATTGGACCTGGAAGAGATGAAACATAGGCAAAAGGAAACATGCAAATAGCGACATGAAGGGCTGAAGATGAAATTCGAAGCAACTCAATAACCCAAGGCAAGTGACGATGGAACAGGGTATCAGGAGAAAGGAATCAGATGTTAAGATCGAAGCCAAAAGTCTTCGATGGTCTTTGCAAGGAGAGTGGCAACGCGAAGCGAAAACACCAAGGCAGCGAAAGATGGGTTAGCATCGCCATGGTGAGAGACAGGACAAGTGAAGAAGAAATTGGGGTTTCAGCTACCACAAGGGTAGAAGGAAGCTCTGCAAAACGAGAGAAAAAACTCCGTTAACGTGTTCTAACAACCATGTCAACTTGAACCGGGAGGAATTAACACCGGAGGGATTTGATTTAGAAAATTTAAGCGATTTGAGTTTTGTTTTTCTATTTTGGCTTTTCTCTTATGTGCGCCACGTCAAAACCACATCAACACTGCATAAGCTAAAAACCATTAAAAACAAAATTCCATGTTGGATCTCCAGAGTGGCATGTTAGCAAATATGGCCAGTAACTTGTGACAAGAATCAGATTGCAACCAATAAAAATGTTTAAGACTTGATTGCAATGTTTTAAATGTTTAGGTTACGTTTGATCATCTAGATTTTTTATTAGGATAGGACTATATAGGATGTGATATGAAATCCAAAGATTTTGTTATATCTTACCAATCGTTTGATGATTACAGTAATAAAATCGGATATATTTACATAATATATATTGTTTGGTATAAAAAGCATATTAGTACAAATGAAAAAGAAAATTTACAAACAAAAATGGTAAAAATCTCTAGCAACACTATTGCCTACTTTATTTTTATTTGCTTATTTTTTATTTTCCTTTTTTAATTAATCTTTTCCTATCTTCCCCTTCAATCATTCTCTAATAAAATTTTATTATATATTGTTATATATGTATATTGAATTTATATTATAAAATAGAATTAAATTCGAATTAAAAGATTCAATTAAATTAACTAATTTTTTTTGTTATTTTGAATTTATTATATTAGAATTCACATATTATTTATGTTGAAGTATAATTTTAATTTTGTTAATTTAATAAGTTTGTTATTTGAGAAAAATAACATTCGTATTTTGGATGTTAAAAATCCTATTCACATTTATCTCATCTCCTCCGTCAGATAATTTTCTTCGGTCTATATCTCCTTTATATCCAACTTTATATTGTCTTAAGCAGGCACTAAACGCAGGATACAATAATTTTTATCATATCCTTAATTTTATCCTAACTATCAAACGCAACCTTAGATTTTTATTAAGCATTGGGCCAAGCATTCAATGCATAAAATGTTAACAAGCAACTATAGGCAATGAAATTTTCACAAGAAAAGGAAGAAAAAATGTGGATAATCCTACTCTGAAATTAAATCAATGGAATTCTAGATATAAGAAATGCCACGGATTCATCTAAAGTTACAATTACATGTTCCATATTTTCTCAATATATCCAACAATTCTCTTCATGATACATTATTGTGGATGATGAGATATCCATCAGGTCTTTTTAAAACAGAGGATAGACATTAAATAGTTATGAAAAAGAAAAAAAAAAAAGAACTTTGCAGAAAAGAAAGCTAAATATGCTGAATTGAAAGATGATTTTGAAGAAATCACCCCTAATTCTCTATATATAAAGTGGAGCAAATGGATGGAGACTATAGATAAAATTCTCTACAAGAAAAATGTTCCTTTTCTCCCCACCAAGTCATCGGCACAAAGTTAAATAGTTCGACAAATATAACAAATATAATCTTAGGCTTGAGCAAGTGAAAATTAACAATTCAATTTTAAACCTATTATACGGTATTAGTTCAATTCTAAATTTTTTTAATTTTGTCATTATTACCCTAAACATTTACATGAAATTCTAATGTAATTATTCTAGCCAATTGCCGCTTTTGTTGACATGACGATTCTCGTTATACAACATTTTCGAATAAAATTGTCCAAGTCAACGTGCCACATAAGACAGCCGGCGATTCCAAATGCCACGTTAGATATTTTCAACGGCAAATGGCCAAAAGAACTATATTGTCAAAATTAAAAAGTTGAGAATTGAATTAGTATTTGTACAATAAATTTAGGATTAATTTGGTAATTTTTCCTATTGAGCGATGCACGGATATTTCCGGTGCTTAACAAAATTTACATGGACACCATAAGCATCCGACGAGCAGGGCTTGGGCTCGATGCTCCGCATCTCTCTTTCTTTTCGGAGTAACTATGCGGTGTGGTTTCGAGGCGCAAAACGTGCTCTGTGCGACCTTGACCTCTCTATGTTTAGGAAAAATGTCAATCCACGGCAGTCGGCGACTTTTGATTTCGTCGTTCTTGCGTGCGAAACCGACATTGACTTTTGTTTCCGCGAAGGTCGCTCGAGACTTGGCTCGTTTTCTTCTGTTCCAACCTTCGATCCGATTTTTCCAACCCTTAACGCAGTCCCTTTTCGGGCGTCGTGGCTCTTGAGGCAGTACAGTTCTAACCGATGTCTGTATCGTGTTCGAAAATCAGCAGCAGCAAGCGGATATCTGAACAGTTTCAAAGCACGTTTTCGAGACAACCCCGCTCGGTTTCATGCACTACTTCAGCTCCGTCGCCTGCTCTTGGTTCTCTCTCTTCCCTTGAATCCTCGCTAGTTAGAAACCAATCATCCGATAGAGAAAACTCGCCATCGCCATGAGACGACGTCCCTCCTACTTGTGTTTCATCGCCCTCTGGGCTCTAGTGGCCTCTCGACACGCTGAGCCCGCGAAGGCCTCGTGGCGCCTTCACACCGACTCGAGGTGGATCGTCGATAAGCACGGGCTTAGGGTGAAGCTGGCGTGCGTCAACTGGGCGTCGCACCTCGAGCCCATGCTCGCGGAAGGGCTCGACAAGAAACCCGTTGACTGGCTCTCGAAGCAGATTGCCTCCATGGGATTCAACTGCGTCAGGCTCACGTGGCCGCTCTTCATGGTCACCAACGACTCGCTGGGTTCGATGTCGGTGAAAAATTCGTTCCGGAATCTCGGGTTGGTTGATTATATCGGAGGCATTCGACAGAACAATCCGTCTCTTCTTGATGTTTCTGTTCTCGCTGCTTTCCGGGTACGATTTGTACTTTGTATTTTCGCAATTCATCATCATTGATTGACACCAGTCAATGAGTTAGATTAATCTGCATGCTACAGGCGGTTGTTACAAGCCTCGGAGACAATAATGTAATGGTCATACTAGACAATCACATTAGCAAGCCCGGTTGGTGTTGCAGCAACCGTGACGGTAACGGGTTCTTTGGCGACCCGTACTTTGACCCAAACCTTTGGATCAAGGGCCTCACTCGGATGGCCACAATGTTCCGCCGCGTCAGTAATGTGGTCGGTATGAGCTTGAGGAATGAGCTCCGAGGTCCTAAAGAAAATCTGCGAGACTGGTTCAGGTACTCCATGTAAATTTGTCAGAAAAGCTGCGGATTTAGCTTCAATGCGAAATATTTTTTTCTTCTGAACTGACTCTGTTGCTATTACAGTAGGTCATTATTCAATTGAAGGAAAACATGTTGAGCGTCGCAAAATGAGGCAAAACATGAGATATTTAAGGGACAAATTGATAAACTACATCGACTAATTATGTTAGGGTTTTGGATCGCTGGGAAGTATTCGACCTACTATGATCGTCAGGTTTGACGTTCGATTTTGGTCCTAAAATGAACTCCAGGTACATGGAGAGAGGAGCCGAAGCGGTGCATTCGGCGAATCCACACGTGCTCGTCATAGCCTCCGGCCTCTATTGCGACACCGACCTATGGTTCCTTGGCCACATACCGATGAAGGTGAGCTTCGCCAGAAAGCTAGTTTTCGAGCTGCATTGGTACGCATCCTCAAGTGGGACAGTCTGGGAAGACGGCAACGCCAACGAGCGGTGCAAGGACACGACGGACAAGGTGATGAGCAAGGCGGGGTTCATGCTAAACCAGGGAATGCCGCTCTTCGTGAGCGAATTTGGAGGAGAACTGAGCGGACAAAACGTGAACGACGACCGGTACTTCAACTGCTTCTTCGGAGTCGCGGCCAAGCTCGACTTCGATTGGGCCCTGTGGACGATTGTGGGGAGCTACTACTTGAGAAAGGGGATCGTAGGGATGGACGAGACGTTCGGGGTGCTGAACAAGGACTTCTCCGGGCCTAGAAATGCCAGCTTCTTGCAAAGGATCTCTGCCCTTCAAGCCCCTTTTCAAGGTATAATAACACTACACGCTCCTAATTTTGTTCATCTTTTTTTTTTTATTCAATCATCAAAACCCAAGATTTCCTTAGTGACGATATCTACTGAAAATCGAGAGACCGAATCAAACACGAGTCCCTCTTCAAATGGAACTCGACTAATCAACACTTCGATCATGTCGTAAATCACATCTTTTATCTTTCTTATGTCCATGACACTGCAGGTGCAACTTCATCAAGTCCTACGCGCAGAATTTTTTTTCATCCGCTCACGGGTCTCTGCATCCAAAGGAAACGAGAGCAGGAACAGCTGCAGCTGGGCGCGTGCAACGAGTCCGAAGCTTGGACCCACACTCACCGCCACACGGTCCGGATGAGAGGAACGGATTTGTGTATGCAAGCGGATCGGCTGGAGAAGCCGGTGAAGCTCAGCACAAATTGCACGGACCACGGGTCTAGATGGAAGACCATTTCGGAGTCCAAAATGCATTTTTCATCCAACATCGTTGGTAGTAATATCACCGTTTGCTTGGACATAGATTTTAGTACTAAGACCGTCATCGTGAGTCCTTGCAAATGCTTGAGAGAAGATGCTACCTGCGACCCGGCGAGCCAGTGGTTCGAGATGGTAAACATGACGCGGTGATCATTTTTCCTCTTTTCTTTCTTTTTCCCCTTCTAGGAGCTCTTAGTTTGCCAGGATTTACCGTTTTCTACTTATTGTGGCACAAAAGTTTGCTTTGAACTTCTCTCAATTCTGGCAGTTTTAGGTGCAAATGAATGAGCGGTATAGCAATTTTGTAAGCAATACCAACGATCAGCTTTTTACGAAAATATTTTACAAATCATTCATTTTTCATAAATTAACGTGCCTTAGAGTGCCCGATTCTATTCTGGCAGTGTTTATAGTAAATCCTTTGAATGAGCAACATTAGTGCTGGATTTCTGCTTTCAGAAAGCAAATTTCAGAAATGAGTTTTTGCTCATGTGGAACTGAACATGGAACATAAGACCAATAATTTAAGGGAAAATCCAAATAAGCGTCCGCTTGAAGTGGAGGTTGTCAAATAAGGGCCTAAAGTGGTTATAACAATTTTAAATAAGAGCCTGACCTCATCGATTACCAGCCGACTAAATATTCCAACCAGTCAAGGGAATTTTTCGTCAAAGGAAAATTTTAATTTTATATTTTTCTTTTCTTTTCTTTTCTCTTTTCTCTTTTCTTTTCTTTTTCTTTTCGACGAGCATCGGCAAGGGTCAAGCGACCCTTACCTATCGCTGGAAAGGGTCACCTCACCCAAGCCCTCGCTAACTACAACTAAGGCGACCCTCGCCTAGATTTGGAAGGGCTGGCCTCCACTATGGCTAGCAAGGATGGCTTCACCCAGGGGGAGACCATCCCTCACTAGATTGGGGGAGGTCAACCCTCGTCCAGTCCTCTTTGGGCACATTGGTGACTAGCCACCAGCGAAGAAGAAAGAGAAAACCAAAAAAACGAAAAAAGAAAGAAAAAAGGAAAAAGAGAAAAGAGAAAGAAAAAACTCAAAAAAAGGACGAAAATGTCGTTGACCAAATTTTAAAGTCAGGTCAGTTAATTGAAAATGACATAGCCACTTCAAACTCTTATTTAAGAAAATAATGGCACTTCAAGCTCTTATTTGAAATAATATCCTCTTCATATCCTTATTTGAGAAAATAATGACACTTCAAAATCGTATTTAGAATTTTTCCCATAATTTAATAACTCTACTTAAATGACGACATAAAATTCTCTAACGGTGTTTTACTCTTTTTACCATTATATGAATATTTTTCTCAAAAGTAAATGCAAAATGAACATCTTATAAAATTTTCAATAATTTAAGAAAACTTTTATTCAAAAATAAAAAAGAAAAGAAAGAAGATACAGTCGGTTGTTGCACTTATGGAACAGTTAACGAATTTCACTTATTGCCCATTTTGGTGGGAAATGGGTAGGTAATTTCTTGCTTTTACTATTTTTTTTCCTTTTTCTTTGGCGAATTTTTTTTTTCTCTTCAACACTTAATTTCTTCACAATATTATAATAAAACGTAGATGAACCATTCCAAGAGCAGTTCTTCACATGGGAAGATAACTATGAGTCTCTTCGAGATTAAGACTCCTTAAATATGTTGCTAATCTTGTCTAATCCTCCGCTACGATGTTTGGTGATATGTGGTAGGAAAGTGTACTTTCATCTCAACCGCTCTCCAACGCTAATCTAAAAGTGATGATATCCTTCATTAATTTGAGTCTATTGATGGTTGAGTTTAGGTAAGTCTAATTAACTAGTGCATCGACTGAATTTAGCAAACTCAAAATAACCTACGTAATGTTGATTATAGAGCACTAATCTACCTACTTTATATTAAATTCGTTATAGAACACAAATTATTTACCCATATTGATGTCTCGGTTGATTCCCAACTAGTAGTTACTATAAGAGTTTTCCTGATGTAGGTTACATTAATTGATATTATAATTTACCGTTTTTACGTGGTTGGTCAAAGGTGAGGTAGAAGATTTCTTAATTAGTCTAATATGAGGTTAGCTAGTGTGGGCCGAGTTGAGCCTAGCCCGTAAAGAGATGACCTAGTTGGAAACTCTATAAATAGTACTCAAGTCTCTCATCTAACTTGAATTCTCACAAGTATCCTCACATAAAAAGCGTTTATCTAACACCAAAGGTAAAGGGTCGTCTCATTGAACCAGTGATACAGAAAGCAATAGAGGAGAAAGACTTGCGCGTGGATCATACCTCTTCCTGGATCCCAAAACAAGTACGATAATATTTTTACTCGATTATCTATGCTCTTGTTCTGGTTATGGACATATTGGGATTACACGTTTTACATCCTACAGTTACGAGATATATTGGCACACCAATAAGATAAACGCGCGGGTTGAAGGGTTCTCAACTATCAATACTTAGGACCTCTATAACGAATTTCAACAGGGCTAAAATTCACTACTTCACACGAAATTCTCATGGGTGGCATCCTATCTTAGGGTCGACCGTGATGACCCCCTGGGTGCCACCAAAGGCCACGCCGCAGTACCGGAACGTGCCCTCGACCTTCACCAAGGCCCGTGTCGCCCGGTTGTAAATCTTGTCCTAGCAGAACGGGACGGACAAGATGATCCCGAGGAATAGCCACAGCATCGGGCCATTCTTGTTCGTTAGCTTCTCGATGATGCATGAGAATACGAAGTAGCCCAAGAAAGCAACGGTCACGTCCCAAAGAGAGACGTGACGTGCATGGGGTCATCGTCTGATGTTACTCAATGCACCACTTCGCCGACATGGATCAGCCATCTGAAAATTAATGGAGAGGTTGGAGTGAGGAGAAAACGTGCATTCCATCAAAATTCAAGTATCTAAAAATTAATGGAGAGGTTGGAGTTGGGAACCCGTTTGGAAAATTTTGAAAAGAGGAATTAATTAGGGATAAGCTTTGGTAGGTGCCATCAAGATTCAAGCAACAGGGCTGTTTAGTAACGTAAAATCAAGAATTAAAAAAAAAATTGATTCTTGTTCCGGGAACAAATTTAAAAATCAAAACCAACTCTTCTTCTCCTTCCCTTCCACCATCCCGCGACCGCCGTCCACCACCGCCCGCCGCCTTCTGCCACCCACTGCCATCCGCCACCGCCGATCGACGTACGCCAGTCCAACGAGCTCACCAGGCCAGGGCGAGGTCCGTCGAGGCTCGGCCTTGCCGATGGCCAGGTGAGCCTCGCCTAGCTGCCGGCGATGCTCAGCCAATAAGGGCTGACCACAAGAAAAGGAAAAAAAAGAAAAGAAAAAAAAATTATTTAAAAATTAAAAGAAATTGATTTGGAACATAATCAATGAGTACGATACCAAATGCAATTCTATTCCAAAATCAGAAATTTTGGATAGTTACCAAACGCGTTCTTTTACTCAGAATCAGTTCCCGGGAACATAATAAAAAAAAGTCATTTCTTATCAAAATTTGTTCCCGGGAACAGAATCGTTACCAAACGCGCCCTTAATTTCGAAAGCGAAATTGTGGCGGAACATTGGTTTACGCACGGTTGGAGAAACCGAAGTGGCAAGAAATACTCCCTTTAGACCCTAGTTTCCTGGTTCTTGTTTCTTGTTGGGTGGGGGTTGTCTTTCTTATGAATACTGGAGTGGTTCTAGATTACAAAGACGATAAAATTTAATAAATGATGTAGAAAATTAAAATGTACATTTTCAGTCGAAATATTCACGTTCAATTTGATGGCCAATAAGATGATGTAAATAGTACGATTAATCGACGGGTGTACGTATATTTAAATATCTATTTGTATGTCGCATGTAACTAGATCATCTAAAACTATGCGGATATTTTGACATGAAGTGTGGAGCGAATTGGGTAGGAGACGTCTAGATGAGGACGACATCATTTCGTTGGGGATCAAGGTTTTAAATATGTGGTATTTCCGAAACAAGAAGATACAGAAGGACTCCTCGCAATGTTCGTGGCGTAACAAGGAGAGCACTGTTCATGCAGTTCCATCCATCATGATCGCATTGCTTAGAAGGCTGGATAGCTCTGAAGTGAGTCAACAGCCCCGTTTGGCAACTCGGCACCATCTACAGACGGGCACTCACGTTGGCGTATGTTAATGACAGATCCGATCAGAGTCATTGAGGAAAATTCTCTAGAAAATTCTAACCATATATTGTACGACAATCAATTTATTCTTGAACTGTTTGAAAATTTATCAATTTAATCATAAATCATTTTGCAATTTATCAATTGAGTTCTAAACCTTTTAGTTATATAAGATTCTCTTTAACCCAATATTAAACCCGAATGTCTTGAGTTCTATATGAGATTCTCTTTAAGCCCTTTACGAATTTCAATTTTTTATTCAGGGCAACTTGAGGTTCTGTGTAATAAATTGTCATCCAATCATAATTGTTGACTTTGAACCCAGAGTCAATTCACTTGGCCCCAGCATTTGGAGGCATAGAAGGACCCGCTTCGATCCCTGAAAAGCCAGAATTGAATAGCCAACTTGATTGGAGTAGTGGGTGCAAGTGGATTGAATACGAAATCATCCGTGACGAATTCGGTTATCTATGGAATTCCAAAGTGGTGGGCCTTGGCTGGTGTTTATCTTCTTAAAAAACGTGGGCAAATGGCAAAACCCAAGTTCATGAGTCAAAGCCATGACAAGCAAAAAGCCCACGTCCGTCGCTGATGCTGCTGCAAATCTCAGCTGCCACATGAGAATGGGAAGTTCTAGCGACGAAAGGTCCACAGAACATATTGAGAACTGCGAATGGTCGTCCTCTACGGTCACTTCTGATCTGCATATGACATGCACGCATGATCTTGATGCTGACGATGTGAGGGTTTGGAAGTTTGGCGGCTGGACAGATGATTCGCGTGCAAAACAACGGGTGTGGTTGTAACGTGAAGCCGTAGCTTCGCTTTTGAATCATATTGCGAGTAGCGGCCCTTATACACAATGACCTTATTGGATGGCTCGTGTTTTCATCAGATCAGGTGCATATTTTCACTCTTTCTTTCTGGAGCATTCTGAATATGCAGGATTCGAAGTCTGAAATGAACTTTTGTCTGCTTTTTCACTTCTTTTCTTGGAGTGGCATGGATGTTTCATTGGACTTGACCAATTAAGTTCACTTGCAGAGGATCCATTGTCTATGTACGTAGACCAATTGAAACAACTCTCTGGCGAAAGAAATGATTAGATCGGCGCATGCTAGCAGGGGAACGGGTTAGGACCAGTCCGACTGTTCGGTGTTGATACAAAAAGAAATAATTAGATCAGCATATGCTAGCAAGGGAACAGGTTAAGGCCTTTCTTATACTCGTAATGTGTAAGATCTCTTTCTCTCTCTCTCTCTCTTTCAACTTCGTCAGAGCAAGTCCTTTTCTATTTCAACTAGACCTATCTAGCCAAAACTTGCGTAGCTAGTTCAGCGCCGAAGTCCTTCCAATAGATATGGCAGGGGTGGGCCAAGCTTACACACCACGACCCGTACATATAGTTTTCGTTTTTCAGCTCAACCTACTTTAAGTAATTTAAATAAAAAAAAAATAGTAAAAGTATCTAGATAAAATAAAAAGAAATAATTGCAGATTGCAAAGGTAAATAAATTTGATTTTTCTGAAGTACAAATTTCCTTCCTTTTTATGTAAAACTAGTGTTAAGACAAGTACTACACTAAATCAGAATTTGAATGATAAAGAAATCAATAGTTGTCTCTTAAGTGAAGGTTGTAGGTAGTTTAATGGCGTTCGGTAATATAACCCTACTCTTATTTTTTGACTTCCTATTACTAAATATAGAGATTATCAGGAAAAAAGCTAATAAGTGAGGCAAACCTCCACTTTGATATAAAATCAATATACCACTAAGAGGGTCAACCTAGTGGTGAAGGAAATGCCTATGTTGCACCGCTTCACAAGTTCGATTCGGTCATGAGCAAGCCTCTAAGTTGCTCGTGTTACGTTGCCTAGTTTGAATATACTTTGTATGAAGAGATTTTCTAACTGTTAGCATCTTGATGGGCTATAATGATAGGCTTGTCAACTTTGAATCTTCTATTCATCAGTGGTACAGAATAATTATGACTTAATCCAAACTTTTCTACAGCCGATATGGATTCTATGTTAATACTCAAAGGGGTTGCTAGCACTATTCGGTATAGAGATGATTAGGTGTGGCCCAATTTTGAGCGGGCCAAAGCAACTCTGCCAACCTAAAGTTTATCACTCAATATATTTGAGGTTGAGATTCATTGAGACATTAAGAAGGCACCATGCGTGTTGGCATAGATGGTCTTCGTTCTATCTTAGGTTTATATAAATACAAATTAAGCATTTGTTTATCGCTTATTGTAGTTGCCGACTTTGAGTCCAAAGCATCTAAATGCATATGGACGGATTGTGCCTTTATTTATAAATAGAAACGAATTGTATATCTCAATGCCGAATCAGCCGTGCAAGTTGCCCCGCGATTAAACTATGAAAGACAGCGACGAAGGGTTTGTCTATTCTCCATCGTCTTCTTCTGTCTCCATCATCTGTCATGAAGCACGTAACCATTTTATAGGAAGAGAGAGAGAGAAATGGTCGTACAACACCATGTTGGTGCATGTCTACTGTGGATTGGCGTTCGTGCAAAGAACACGAAACCTCGACATGCAAGGAAAGAAAAGAAATTCCAGTTTCAAAGCGTCATACGCTGTCTTGTGTCATCCTAATTTGACCAGCTTCATGCTAATGCAATCATCGATCAGCAGATTGTAACGTCTATTGACGAAAACATTGTTTAGAACAATAGGAAAATAAAAGTGTCCCGGTGAGGAGATTGAATGATACTGTTACCACGTGCTATCCCCAACCCTCATCATCGTCCCATTCACCGTCGGATTTGCGCCATGCAACGGCAATCCAATTCATGAAAAGATCTCGATCATTCATTCTCTCGCCGCCAACATCGCCGGTGGCCCACTTCTAAGCTCGAGGACAACAACCGAGATGCAAACCATCATCAGAGTACTACTTACTTCGAATGGAAAATTTGAGGCTGGCACTCGTTAACATTTTCCGAACAAAGATTGCTGTTTGGCCAGATCCGAATTAACAAAAGTGGATTGGATATTTTATGCCATTGCGTTAAATTAATCAGCATCCATTTGACGTTCCAAGCACTCAATTTTCCTAGATTTTTCAGTTGTGAGAGGCGCCAACACAGGTATATTTATGGTTCTTTTAAATAAAATCAAATGATTATGCTCGATTGAGCGACAATACATCTACTCCTTACTGTTGCCCTTAAATTAACTTCACTGGATTTTGAAATTCAGAAACCAAATTTCGATTCGAATCATCCAACGCACTAGGTAATCATCTTCTTGGGATCGAGGCATTTTGATCGGAATGCATTCAACTTTCCGGCTAAACAAAATGGAGGGCCATGTGGCAATATGATGCGACATATTAATTGCATTTTGTCTCATCATATAGGAACATCGATCGAGTTTCGGTTGAAACACATCAATTGTGAAGAAATGAAAATTTGGTATGCTTAGTGATTGGAAAAATAACACTGCAATGACTTAATTGAAAAAACACTCGATTTCAATGGTCATACGTGGAGCCTATGCAAGAATGAATCATGAGTATCATCATATCATATCGAAAAAGCTGATGAAAGCTTCAATTAATGTTAGACTATTTTATTATTTTTGCAATTATTTGAGTGTTTAGTGATGATGTATTTGGAGAAAAGAAAACCACACGTACATCTTCTTCTTCTTTTTTTAATTTTCCAAGGGGGACCAAAAATATCTCCTGACCGAAGATTTGCTCAGATGAGAAATTACAAAATAATCGAGTCCATGCAAATACCATTGTATACTTTTATTTTTATTTAATGTCAATTGGGGTTTAGGTTGACTCCGCATGGCTTTGATCTCATTCACTGGTGTGCTCAACTTGCCAACTTGAGCCTCAACGGCCCACCACGACCAAATCATGATCACTTGCTCTCTTCACATGATTTCTCCGGAAGCGTGGGGCTGGAGATTTTCATGAAAGGCAAGTGCCCCTTAGCATTTCCAGGTCCATTTTTCGAGTTGTCTAATAATAGAAAACGAAAAGGAAAATGGAAAGGAAAAAAGAGGCCCCTAAATCAATTTGGAAGTGACACTTCGTTTAATTTGATTTTGACAGGTATCATAACCCTACATTAATAACTCAACAACTCATACCTGCAACGTATTTAATTCAATCCGATTTAAGATTTAAAAAAAAAAATACAATCCATCATTTGGTAACATATTCATTCTTAATTAATTTTTATCTCACGAAAAATCTCAAATCTCTTCTTATCCGAAACTGCGCCCCACACAAGATCTTTTTTTTGGGGGTTGGAAGAATTTATCATTCATATATCAAAATAATAATCGATATGTACATAGAAAGTTTTCAAGCTTGGGGAAAAATGCATAAGCCAGAAAGCAAATTACAAATCACAATTTGTAGTTAGAAGCACACTCTCATCTCTCAAGAGCGCATCTGACATTGTAAATCATTGACGGCTAATCACCAAGTTCAATAATGAGCACACACTTAAATCTCTCATTCCATTTGCAATGGCTTGTGGTACACGTCTACATTCGACGTCCTCATCATTATTGCCATGCAAAGACACCAATATCAAACTGTTGAAAGAACATAGATCAAATATTTGTGAAGAACTTTGGAATAGTTCAAGAGAGTAAAACTCTGAAAACTTGACCTAAATCTAAGTAGGAGAGAAAAGTGGCCTAATCTTGTAGAGGTTGTTGAGCCATGTTATGAACATCCACCTTAGTGACTACCAACTGGACGAATGGCCAAATTGACCTCCACGTTCACACAAGGTCAGCTTAAAAAATTTATTCACACACAAACTCCAAGAGTAGATCAGATTAGAAAAGAAAGACAGAGAACTTCAAAAGAGAAAAGAGGAGGACAGAGAAAGGTCTCTCTCTCTCTCTCTCAGAGACGGTGCTACACATACATATTGCTAATGGTGGGTAGATTTGGTTCAAAGATGCCGATTTTAAAATCTTCAAAAAATAAAAATTAATTTAAAATAAATATATTATGAGCACTAATTTAATATTTTTAATGGTATTAATCTTATCCGTAAGATAGGCCACAAGCTTTCTTGGACAATATTTTATGGAAGTACTACAAATTCCATGATATATCTAATTACGATATTATTTTCATTCATATTTGACTCAAGATACGCAGGTCAAGTGTATTTCCATCTTTTGGAAGTACCCTATACGACATTTAAGAGGTACAAAGTGTATTTTTATCCTTTACTGTTGTAAAATATGAAAAATATAGAAAAGGAGAAAATATATTAATCAAGATATTAAAAATAGAAAATAAAAATATTGATAATAACTTTATAAAACTTGTTAAGTGAAAAGCCAAAATAATTCTGGGAGCAATCGTTTAAGTTTTCTTTTTGGGAAGTCGCAAGAGCTGAGATACGTGGGAGCCATTTTTTACTGTAATAAAAAAGTACAAAATAATTCTGGGAGCAATCGCGATTGTCCCTTCACTGACCATCCCTCTCTTTCCGTCATCATGTACATGAGTTTTTCTTTTACGGCACTTCAAAAATTGTTTAATTAGTTTCTGTGTACATATAATTACGCATTCACATGTTAATTTTTTTTTTTAAAAAAGGCTTTTTATAGTTCTCTACTCTTCTAATTGTGATACGAGCTAGGTTTATTACAATAATTATGGAAGGGATGACATTATCGAACACTTAAATTTCTCAATTTTAAAATTTGTAGTAGAAGAGAGAAAGTATAATGTCATGTACACCACCAAAAGAAGAGTACAAGCCCTCTATATTACAGAGTTGAGGTGAACCACTGTTAACCTAATCCTAAATCGTAATCCTAAATTTCAAGCATTTTGTAAAGAAAAACTGCTAAAAGAACATAATTGACTTTTACAAAACTAAAATGACACTAGCAATAGTAGGGTTCATAAATTATGACTACATATTATTGATTAATATATATGAATCCTTGTTTCGCTCGATATTTTTAGGAATCTCTCGGTCTATTTTAACCATCGACTTGTGTCAATATTTACATGCATCAATGGTTGAAAATGGTTAAAGCAGCGCACGATGCAAAAGAATAAACTATTATTCTCAGGCTTAATCCCTAGATGGTTAAGATATATTTAAATGGCGGGTATACCAGTTAATTAACTCCAAAAAAGAAGTTATCCAGATAAGCAAAAAGCTTATAAAAAGTTCGAATTTGTCTGCATCGTCCCGTTATTTTCCCCTCTTTACATCCACGGCAACATATGTCCTTATTTTAATAATTGAAAGAATATTTAAACATGGATCTATGTTTTCAATAATAATGCGAATCTACGATTGGATCTAGCGGGGCACGAACTTTAACTTTAGCCATTCACTGTGCTAGTTTTCTCTTTTCTCACCTTCTTTTGGAGTTTTTGCACCTACAAATTTGTAAAATTATATATAACGAACAAAGCCAAAATTATATTGATTTAAGATATCAAACAGGTTAATATTATTCAATAATGCTAGAGTGATATTTAAATAGATCACATGAATTCCCATGTAGCAAGATCTTCCAATGCTCGCAATAAATCCTGCTATTTTTTACTTTTTTTCCATTATGCTAGATTTTTTTTTCCTAAAACTTATGCTAGAAATGTTATATTTGTGCTTGTGATAAACGTAGAAATATCTAAAAGGTTGTGGAGAACGATGGCTGCTATTGCTGATCAAATACAAATTAAACACTGCAGCCCTGCGGGATTGAACAAGAGAGATGAGTAAGAAATTTTGAAGAAAGTCTGAGCACGGAAAAAGGCTACAATATAGTGGAAATAGATATCCACATTTTTCAGCTTTTTTATAGAAAAGAATAATATCTCGATGACATGCTCAAGTTTACGACGATCACGTTTAATTTGTCCGGTGCTTTTATCATCATAGTGTAAATTAAGAAAAGGATAATCTCACCAAAAATCATAAACTTTTGTATGTAAGACATCAATGCCCTAAATTTTTTCGTCTCATCAATACCTCAAGCTTGTAGTAGTAACATAAAAATGCTGGCATTGCCCAAGCATGCTGCCATGTCAAATAATATTTAACACGGATCAGTGACGAAATGTATTTTGTCATTGGTACAAGTTTAGAGATTGATGAGAACGAGAAAAAGTTTCAAATATGGGTATTTCTCAAGGGGGAAATTTAGGGTTTATGAGATTTTTCCGGACAAAAAAAGGCTTGCAGAAAGTCCTTGATATGCAATGTATCTATTGTCGCTACAACAAAATGCTCATATGCCCGCACTTCATAATGCTAATGTTTATTTATTCTACATAAAACAAATGGGATTTAGAGATAATGTTTGGTGTACTATACTTGAGATCTTTCTGGAGAGAGTAGACGTGTGGTCTAGTGTAACCTAAACCAAATTTATTTGCATATGTTTCAATTATCCGAAGGAATAGATTCTTTTCTTCGGCGTGATGTCATGATTATTGACAATCCTAGCAAGAATCTTGCGGAGGTTATGTTAGCATTCAACGTATATGGGGTTCTTGAGACTAGTAATTAAATGAGATTTTCAATCAATTCAATTATCAAGGATCAGCCAATTTTTTTTAATTAAGGAGATCAAATGAATTGCCCTAACTCTAGATTGTATTGAGAATTAGACTATAATTCTATTCATTTTGCAAAAAAAAATTATTTGAAAACTAATTTTCAAAAAATTTTCACTCATATCTTTTGAAATAATTAGTAAATAAAAAATCTTTTCATCATCAATAATAATTTATATTTAAATATTTTCATTATATATTATTTATTTTTTAAGAAATATCAGCGATTTATTTATTTTTCATGAAATAACTATATTTTATATTTTTAAAGAGCGTGAAAAAAGAGGAAGCTTCTCTTGGAAAGGACGTGACGGAGTGGAGAAAGATATAATTGAAGACAAACGACACTGGCGATCCACTTGCATTTATTTCATGATCATCCATCGATCTTCACATCACCCTCCCACCTTTTTGGCCCAAAAGATAATTTACTTTTTGAACTTTGGCCATCTTCAAAATAAAAAAAGGGGAAAATCACAGGGACATTGAGGAAAGGTATAAATAAATCGAAAATATAGTAAGCTCAAGTCAAATTGAAAGAAGAATGACGAGGAAACGTTACGTACAAGTGAAAAACATCAGATATACAAATACTAACCCTAGTTTTCAACACCCACCCATATAATAAAAAGGCCATGCTGTCCTAATTGTGAACAAAGTTTCATTTTCACCACCTCCACCGTTGGATAAGATGTTCTCACGTATAGATGATGTCGCGAGTTCTAGGAAAGTATAGCTATGTCACACCAATAGGATCGGGGGAAGGTAGCATCTAGTGCCAAGAGATAATGGACAAACATAGACGATGAAAAATTTCATTCCGGTATCATCGATAGCCTCACTTATGACATATGCTCTTTTCACGGGTGGTGATGCAACACCCATGGCTCGTTGTGAACGTATTGTAATACATTTGATATTTGTCAATAATGCTTATGGAGATTAGTTAATGACAGTAGTTATTTACGTGACGTTTGTCTCATAAGAAAAACAATAGTAAAATGAACAAAATTTCATATAGGGAGAACAAAGCTCACTCAATCAATTATATCAATAAATATAATCAAGAAATTGATAGGGCATACAAACTCTTAGTGATATCAATTTCTTCAAATAGGGAAAAGAAGAAGAAGAAGACATATTCACAAGATGGTACCACAAAAAAGCCTCAAAAAACAGCTTATACCATAATTTCTTAGTTTTTTTTTTTTTCCTACCTCAACCAAATTTATTCGCTTTATTTTCCCCCACGAATTTCCAATTTCAACACGATCCCGACCGGCCCTTGTCGACGCTCGAAACCAAGACCCGCCACACACGAATCTCTCCGTCCAGGCTTCCGCTGAACACGGTGACGAGGCCGTCACCGCCGGAGACGGCGGCCAGCGACTTCACGGGCTTCCGGTGGCCCTCCAGCACGGCCAAGCAGCAGTACCTGCCCTCCGCCCCCCGCCGCCAGATCCTCACCGTCCGGTCCGCCGACCCGCTCAGCAGCAGGTCGGCGACGGTGGTCAGGCAGAGGATGGCCTTGGCGTGGCCCCTCAGGGCCCCCGTCACCGCCATGTGGTTGGCGCTGTCCTCCCGCTCCCACACCAGTATCGAGCGGTCGCACGCGCCGGAGAACAGCACCGACCCGTCGCCGGTCAACGCGAGCGCGTTGACCGCTGACCTGTGCTTCTCCAGCGTCGCGACCAGCGAGTGCCGCTCCTCGCCCGCCTGCCTCGCCCAGACCCGGATCCTCCCGTCCGCCGACCCGGTGTAGACCGTCCCGCCGGCGGCCACCACCACGGCGTTGACAGCGTCGTCGTGGGCCCGGACGGACTCCAGGCACCGGAGGTCGGAGCCGCCGTTGCCGCCGCCGCGCCATGACTTGAGGGTCTTGTCCCAGGAGACGGAGTAGACGACGCCGTCGTTCGCCGCGAGGGCGGAGACGGCGTCGGCGTGCTCGATCCAGAGCTGCTTCCGGTGGCGGCGCACCGTGACGTAGTTCTTCGGGAGCATGAAGCGGCGGAGGCGGTCGCCTACGGTGGGGAGGGTCGCGGCCAGCCCGTGCCGCCCCTCCGCCGCCCCCACCTGCCAGACGCGGATCTTCGAGTCCTGGTGCGCGGTGAAGACCCGGCCACCGCAGAAGGCGACCGACTTGACGGAGCCCGAGGACGAGGCGCGGACGTTGAAAGCGTCGACGTGGGAGATCTCGCCGCCGGCGGAGGCGTTGGAGGCGTCGTAGACGTGGATCTCGTGGCCGCAGGCGGCGTAGAGGAGCTTGCCGTGGAGGACGAGGGAGGCGACGGGGAGGAGGCAAGGAGGAGAGAGGGCGTGGAGGAGGTGGTGAGAGACGGAGAGGTGGAGGGAGTTGGCGGTTAGGGTTTGGAGGGAAGGGACGGAGGGTAGCGTTTGGAGGGAGAGGTTGGATTCGATGCTGCTGCTGCTGCTGCTGGTCTCGCGAGAGCTCGAGCTCGACGAGGAGGACGAGGACGACGGCGGCGGCGTGGCGCCGCCGAGAGAGTCGGAGGAGGGGCTCGTGCCGCTGTTAGATGACCGGTCGAGGGACAACGGGACGGTGGCGTCGGCGGCGGTGGCGGTGGCGAGCCACGATCGGAGCTTCATGGCGGTCGTCCTTGTCGTGAGGGAGGGGGCGAGGGAGAGAGAGGAGTCTGAGGGTTGCATATATAGAGAAGAGCATGTGAGGGTGACTGAGGAAACCATATTTAGCTAAGCTATATAGACATGATCAACCATAAAGAAACAAATTTTTGCAACTTGCATTATTTCTTTATTTATTATCGAGGGTGAACATTTCTTTTTCGTGGAAAATGTGATTGGAGACCAAAGACACCCTAAACGCGCTTGACGTCCAATAGGATTTGCTAGATTTCTTTTTTTGGTACCCGACTAATTTTTATGAATGCTTAGTCATTTTCGTAAAAATAATTGTTTCTATTATTTGAATTATTAATCAATGAAAAATATTTTTATTATTGAATTGATTATAATGTCTAATCATTTATGCGAAAGATGAAATTATTTTTCAATCATTTATTTTTGTAAGCAGTATAAGTAATTTTTTTGAAGAAAATATTTTTCAAAACATATAAATATTTAATGCAAGCCTTTAAATTCGCGCATTGAACGAGGAGAACGAGTAGTGGTAAGTTGAGCGACCCGGGAAGGGAGGCACGGTTGCTATAGTCTCAGTCAAGCGGAGGGCACGTGTTGCTCATTATTGTCGGCCGTTGGATTTTAATTTGCACTTCATAAAAATTATTCCTAATTGAAAACAAGAATAGCAAAACCACCATTGGAGCAGCTTCTTTCTCTTCGAACCCGTCACCCTGTCACCACCACCATCTCTGGACACGTCGCTACTTGCCACAACTTGCCCCGCCACACGCCGCCGACTGAGACCCACCTTCCTATGAGTGCCACAACGTCGTTGGCAACCCGGCGCCTCCCCTCCGTTACACTCAGGAAAACGAAGGTACCGTACATGGTCAGGATACCCTTGCGCCCAAGCAACCAAAATCTCGAAGTTCACTTGGCTTAATGATTTCTAGGGTTGAACAGTTTTAGCTTCCGTGCATATTCCACCTGAAATGAGAACAGATTCTTAATGTTTTGAAAACTAAAATCCAGTCTGCATACTCTGAATTCTAGAATCTACCCTATTATAATTTTTAGAGTCAATTTCAGGATCTATACAAGTTACATCTGTATTATTAATTGAACAATTACACCTATTGCTATAATTTATTAATTATAACTTATCTTTAGACACATGAAAAATATGAAATATTAACAAATAGAAGTCTTGGTTATGAAATTTCATCATCAAACACTATGGAATACTGCAAGATTGTGTAAATACATAAATAAAAACATATATATAAATCTATTTCAAGTTCTACCAACCTAGAACTTGAAATCTATCCATGAAATAAATTTCTCAATTTTTGATATCTAAAACTTACCCTAATATCTTAGAATCTAATCCGAATATATTCTCATGAGTTAGATTCTCAGGTTTTATATTTTATACCGAAATCATACTCATTGATTCATTGTGAAGCCCAATACCGACATGAATGGTCGGCCTTTGATTTAATTGGGAAGGTAGAGTTAGAGTCTAGCACGTCAAAATTAGACCAGAAATATCCCCGAGATTGTGGTACCAAGAAAAGATAAGAAAAAGAGACCAGCAATAATTACCATATTCCAGCACAGCAATAATTACCACATTCCAGCAAGTGGGGGTGAGAGAGGACGTGGAAAGTGACGCGCTGGAAGATGATAGAAGGATGAAAAAGGGGAGGGGGACACGATTTGCCGGGACGATGCGTCCGAGGTTGTCAAGAGGACGAACCGGGGCATCTGGAATCGGTTGGCTCAGTGCGTTCCGGACGAGGCGTTGTGGATGTTGAATTTCGTGATCATCTTATGTCATGCCATACGCCTCCCTTGATGGTTTCATATGTGTATGAACATGGCAGTCAAAAAAATAAGGCAAGATGCGGATTTAGAAGATCAGATCAAGGAGGGTTTTTTAGCACTTTTCGGATGAATGATCAGACCATCTAATCCATTAATCTTGTCTGATTTTCATGTATCAACTCGAACTTCACCTAAACATATCAATTTTTACATAAGCAAATCCACGAAGTCACACGAACGCTTGGATAATAAATTGGTAAGTCGATAATTCTTTTTCCTTGATCTCACGGTAAGGTTAAAATAGAAGTTAAATGGTAAAAAGAAAAGGAGTCCTAATCAAATTGGGGAGTAAAAATAGCGCGGCTTAAAGATTAATTGTCAATCGTCTAATGTTAGGTGGTAAATGATTATATTGCGGAGCAAACAAGTCAAATAACTATCAGAGTGGCTACAAGAATGGAGAGCTTCCGTTCATCTTTTGAAGTCCTGGCAAATTGACAATTTCAACCATGATGAGATTTAGAAAATGATGAGAAAATGCGACGGTCCCGGCGTGGAGTCAGAGGCCGAGGGGGCTCGTGGCCATGGCGATGGTCGCCCCGTGGAATCCAGCACTGGGCACGTCAAAGACGTTAGGGGTCGAGTGGCCACTCGGCAAAGGCGAGGGGGACGTGAGAGTGCACACGCTCAAGATGCGAGGGTACAAATGAGAATATGAATAGTTTTGTGTGGGCAACATGGGAAGAAAAATATTCATTAGGTCCTAGAAATAGCATTTCGAAAGCTCAAATCCTGATAAGACTTGCCTTGACCTTTTTGAGTATTTTCAAAACTCAATTTTATACTGAGGCTCTTGAAATTGCATTATCAAAAATAGAATTTTGACTCGAACCCGCTTGGAAATGCTGCACCATGGCGGCCGACGAGGATGCAAAGCTTTTGTATTATTAATTGAACGATTATAGTGAATTATCACATTTAATGACTATCACTTGGTGCCACAATTTACTAATCATAATTTATATTTAAACACACAATATATGAAACATTAAAAAACAAAAATCTCAATCATAAAATGAAAACTCAAGCTAATGTTCTAAATTATACATTCATCATTGAGTCCATAAAATACCACACGATTGTTCGAAGATATAGATCAATAAAAACATAAACTTATTTCAAGTTCCACCAACCTAGAATTTGGAATCTACCCATTGAATTAAATTTATCAATTTTTGAAACCTGAAATTTGCCTCGTATATTTTGAAACTTGGACCTGGATAAGTTCTTATCAATCCAATTCTCAAGTTCTAGATTTTATCCTGAAATTATACTCACTTTTAGTGATTTCCTGTAAATCCCAATCTCAACGTGTATGGTGTGCGGAAGGTAGAGTTAGAGTCTAGCACGTCAAAATTTGACCAAAAATACCCCAAGATTGTCGTACCAAGATAAAAATGAGAAAAAGAGATTATCGATAATTATCATATATCAGCAAGTGGGAAGAGAGAGGACATGAAAAGTGACGCGTTGTAAGATGACAAAAGGAGAAAAAAGAGAAGCGAGACAAGATTTGTCAGGACGGACGATGCATCCAAGGTTGTCCAAAGGACGAACTAGGGCATCTGGAGTTGGCTAGCTCGGTGCGTTCCCTGACGAGACGTTGAATTAGGCAAGCAGCTGTTGAATTTTAGTGATCATCTTAAATCATGTCATGTACTCTCCCTGAATGGTTTTATATGTGTATGAAGACAGTAGTCAAAAAAATAAGGCAAGATGTGGTTTAGAAGATTAGGTGAAGGAGGGTTTTTTAGCACTTTTCGGGTCAATGATCGGACCATCCAATCGATTAATTTTGTATGATTTTCATGTATCATCTCGAACTTGATCTAAATATACCGGTTTATGCAACAACGTCCACAAAGTTGGTTTGACACGTGGATAATAAATTGGCAAGTCAACTCTTTTTTCTTTGATGTGGGAGCAACCTATGATAACTTCTTCGAACTCGACTCTTGAGTTTGTTAAAAAATATGACAGATTAAACCGAAGAGAGAGAAAAAAAAAGAAAAGAAAAAAAGAAGGTAATGTCTTATCAAAATGAGGGTGAAAATAGGGCCGCTCAAAGATTAATCGTCAATTGTCTAATGTTAGGTGGTAAATGATTATCTCAGGGAGTAAGCAAGTCAAATATCTATTAATGGGGCTACTAGGATGAAGAACTTTTGTTCATCTTTTTGAAATCCGGGCAATTTGACAATTTCAACCATGATAAGATTTAGAAAATGACAAGAAAATGAGGCACGTCCCGGGGTGAAGTCAGAGGCTAAGGGGGCTCGCGGGCATGGCGGCGGTCACCCCATGGTGAGCCAGCATTGGGCACGTCTAAAATGGTAGGGGTCGAGTGGCCGCTCGGTGAAGGCAAGGGGGGAGAGGAGAGCGTGCACCCAAAAATAGCATTTCTAAAGTTGAAAGCCGGGTACGACTTGTCTCGACTTTTGGGTATCTTCAAAACTCAATTTGGTACTAAAGGCTTTTGAAATTGCATTACCAAAAATAGAATTTTGACTCAGGGGCCTCTCGAGACCTGAAGCTGCTTGGAAATGCCCCACCAACGGCGGCCGACGAGGATGTAGAGATTCTTTTTCTTTTTTTTTTTTTGAGGATGTAGAGATTCTTTTTTTTTTTTGAAGTCCTTATATTTCGGCAACTTCAATCATTACAAAATTCGAAAAAAGATGATATGGAAACGCGGTAATGTCAAAGAAGGTAAGGAGGAGAGAGAGAGAGAGGTGCGCTTTTTCTCCGAAGGGCCCCACTCCAGTTGGTGCCAGTCCACTTGGTCTTTTTAATTCGCAAAGCTGGGGGCGGATCGGGAGATGCTGAAAACCGGGTGTTATTATTCCCTTTTAGGCTTTGTTTTTATTCCATTCAGACGAGAAAAAACAGGGATAAATGTCGCAAAAAGAAAGACAAAAAAATAAAAATGAAAATAATTTAAAAAATAATTAATATCACGAAAAATCCTGAATCAGTATAGTTATGACAAATTTATCAAATTTATTTTTGATCGTTAAAAACTCTAAACTTACATATTTGTAATAAATTTACTCTCCGTTAGTTTCTTTTAAATCGATTAATATAACAAAAATCACAAACCGATATGCATATCACAAACATAAGGTAAAATCCCAAATTGGTATTTCCGTCAACTTCCATTTGTTATCCAATTTGATAATTTGATGGTAAAATTTAACGATAAAATTTAATGGAAATTAACGGAGGGTAAATTTGTTGCAGGCGTACCAATTTAAAGTTTTTAGTAATCAAAATAATAGTTTGGGATAAATTTGTCATAATTGTCAATAATTTTTTGTAGTATTAATGAAAAAGAAATAATTGTGTTTCATACGTGTGAGCCCACTCAATCAATCTAAATTAGTTGGATATCAAGTGAGGTGCGACTATAATTCACGATTTTAATTTTTCACATTATTTAACGGGGAGATCAATTGAATTCGCGGTCGACCTCGGGTGGTCCAAGAAGCGTGTGATAAGATAGATGGCTGGCGCTGGAAAGGCAAAAGGGCGTGGTGGTGTTTCTCCATCCTGGCAAGCGTCGGGACATCATTGTCTTATCCACCTATTGTCCATTCAAGTGTAACAAGTTGTCTTTTCTTTTCTTTCATTTCCCTTCGTTTCTGTCGCCTGAAAGTTATAAAGAAGACGAATCCCGTCCCCATCGCCGGCGATTTCGGGTTATCTTGAATATGGGTCCGCATCATCTTTAGCCAACAAGTTGGAAGCGATTTTTTTCCCATTTTCGACGGGATAAATGCAGTCAAAAATCTTAAATCGTGTGTTCTACGACTTGATTATCCTATATTTTTTTTTTCCTGTGATATCAAATAATAACCCTCTATCAATTTTATTTTTTTTTATAACCCAAGAACCCCATGTTCGACAAATGGCGAAGAAAATCATTGAAAGAACTACTAGGACCCACCACCACCACAGACTTTTTGGTAGAATCCCTAACGCCACCTCTGGAATTCGAATTTCTCCCTTTCGTGAGGGGGAGAGAGCCCAAGCCAACTGCGCCGCTGAGGACAGTGGTTCCCTCTATCAAATTCTTGTCAATGAGAACCATTACAAATTTGTCTACAAGCGTGCTCGAAAATAAACAGTAGTGACATGATATCTGAGTGGTTTAATTGAAATAAAAATGACTTTATTTTGATAAAAAAAAAATCATCTAACGGAATATTATCGCATAGGTGCAAGAAGAAAAAGTTTATTTTGGATTTTTATATTATAAAAAAATTATGATAAATATGTCACGAGGAGGATGGTTTAGAGTTTTTGTGACTTTTTCCCTTTTTAGATATCATCTTGATAAGAAGTCTGGCTGAGTAATTGAAATGATTAGGCGAAGAGATATTACAGAAATGTGAAATATATTAAAATTTCGAATTTAAGCGAGATGGGATATCACAATTCGACAAATCTTGCTGCAAAACCAATTCATGAGATTAATTTACAGAGTGAAACGACAAGACTCTTAATGATCTAAAATATGATATATCCACGAGATAAATAAGGATTTTCGAAGATCGGGTCGTTACTTTTTTCCTCCCTTTGCCGCTCGTTTAGCATAAGCTGTATTAAAATAGTTATTACTTCTGTAATGTGGAGTTGTTGTAGCTATTACATAGTATGATTCGTATCGAATTGCTATTGCTTTTGTTTAATTTACATTGTAATAAGAAAAGAATAAAGATATTAACAACTTATTAATTATAATATCAAGATAATAATATTAACTATTCATTACCATATGAAAACTGTCCAATTCAATATGAATAATATAAATCAAGGAAGCTAAGGAGATTTATAATATTATTGCAAATGTTATATTTCATCACATAATTTCGATTAATCACATATAGAATTCAATTGAGCACTTAATAATATACCATGGATATTATTATGATTCATGCAATTCATACTTATAATTGGATCGCACTTTTTTCGCTCCTCATTTGACTTAGACACTCTTTCTTTTTCTTTTTTCTTTTTGTGTATTTTGACCATACTATCCACTATAGGCCCACCACCACTTTTGCTACAACTCTACAAAAGTGATACGCCCTCCAAGCAGTCTTGTTTGGAATTCAAGGATGTGCTCCACACAGTCGACTCCATCATCAATTCGTTGTCTAGCATGGTGGGGGATGAGAACCCACATAGTTGATGTAATAGTTTTGGCTTGAGAACTCACCAAACATGTCCAACTCATTATCTCAAGACAAGCTGACGATGTGGCGGTTGAACGTCTATCTCGAGAACTTGATAGATCCGTGGACTGCAACAATATGGAGGTGATCTTTTTGTGGGGCTTGTTGGGGTCGCCAATGTATGTTTACATTGTCTTTGTGAATGCAATATTTATTAGTGTGAATGCAAGCCAACCTTGTCTTGATGCCATGTGATTTGAGGAGTAGGGAGGCGTGGAAAATAAGGAAGGACTGTAAGAAAGGAAAGAGAGACAATTTGCCAGAGCCGAGAATTGAGATGGGCATGGAAAGAAAGAAGAAAAAGGAAAGTGGTACCCATTTGGAGAAAAAAAGAAGAAACAAGATAAAAAGAATTGACCAAATAAAAAAAAGAGATTACTTTTGTAGAGTTGTAATAGAAGTGGTGGGCTCCATAAGAAATAGTATGGTCATAAGACCAAAAAATAGAGTGTTTAAACTAAATAATGAGTGGAAAAAACACAGCCCTTATAGTTTGTCAAGATATTATAACAATAATATCACTAATTAATTTGTTCATAACAAATGTACTTATGACATTAATTAATCATATATATATATATATATATAAATTATAATATAGAATATTTTGTTGGTATTATCTCGAATTTGCCAGTCGCCTTTAGTTTGAAGGATAATGAGTGCTGAATTGCCGAAGGCTTGTAATCTTCGAACTTTCATGTCAATGGCAATTTGAAAACCAAGAATACATACTTCATATTCCATGATATTATTGATAAATGAAAATACTAATTTAGTGGCTACAGTATATTGGTCAGCTCGAGCAATAAGAAATGGCTCAGTGCCTAAATCAAATAGGCTGATAGCACCATCGAAGTACATTGTTCATTTGTTATTTGACACAAGCGGGATAAGCTCATTTGCAAAATCGGCCTACTCAGGGCTTTCTGATTCTCTTGGACTTTTGGTTATATCTTCTCAGCTATGGTTTTCTAATTTCCCTTGTCTTGTAAACTTTGAACTTGAGCGGTTTTTCCGCCTCATGTTCTACAATGACTTTGGCCAAGATGGTCGTAGATTTCAAACAAACGCCGGCCAATACCCTGGCTGAGGACTTACTGGTGAACTTTATTAAGATTCGCCTTTCTTGGTCTTTTAGGGTTCCTTCTTAAGGAACCGGTCCAGCCAATGTGCAGCCATAGATGAATGACATATGGTCCCCTTTCTTTACCAATTCTTTGGTTTTGACTACTTTGTGCCATACACAGGAATAGCATGTAGAGACAAAGTGATTGCCAATCATAAAACAATTGAGCAGCCAATGAATGGTAATTGCAGAATTAATGTATGATCAAAATCTTTTGTTGCATATATTCATTTGATGGAAGAAAGGAAGAATGTAATGCAAGGATTATGATATGTATCATACTGTGTTAAGATGTACATGTGAGTTGTGTTAGAGAAATCTCACATCAGAACATTAGTATGAAATAGAACACTTAATATATCCTAGTTGATTAATAACTTATCCGTTTAAACTTTTGAGTGAAAATGAGTTCAACTAGATATATCAACAAGCTCTTCCTTGGTGATCTCCCCTTCATGGTGCCTTTGTATGTAGGCCTCGACTTTACAATTGTAGTATTCACTGTTTGGTGGCATATAATATTTCATAGACACCGACTCCGTGAATGGCAATGAAATTGATGCTAACTGACCAATTTCTGGGCAGATCTCTCAGATGAATCCAAGCACCAAATGCTGAAACATTGTGATATCTACGCCGAATCAGTCCAAGGCAATCCTTTTATGCGTGGTTGTGAATTGTGATTATCTTGCCCGTTTTCGTAGAACTTTTTTCATGGAGTCAATGACTTCCGCGGCCATTACTTGCTGTTTCATGGCAACAAGCATTTGTTACAAATGGAAGAAGAGCAAGTCCATCGTGATGCAGAGCGACAAGTTTGAGGAGAAGTTCGGGGCGGTAAACTTGGAAGGAAATCATAAAGCTCCCGGCTGTTTTCATAGCGTCCTTCTAATTTTGTTCATCCGGACGTGCATGAATATAACTTTACAAGAGATCATGCACTAGATCCTCAGTAAATAGCTTCAGGACAATGTTAATATGCGGGAAACAATCAGCTTGTTCGGTGCTGTTAAGAGGAGCTATAGACTAAACTTACAGAATCTAAACATAGTAAGAACCATACTGATTGTCTAGATTGTGAAATCGAAGAAGAAACATGAACGTCTGTCAGGGTTCTCGTGGAGAAAATCTTTTAAAAAGGACGAGATCTTTTTGTTCGTAGAACTTAGCTCGATATAAGGCCTTCAGATCCTAATATTTCCCCTTCAAAAGTCAGGTATAAACTATAGGATATACAATTTTACAGCATCTTATGTGGAGTAATTGCCCTGTGCTTTTATCAGAGAGTAATAAGCCCCTCGACGCCCTGTGGCAATCAAATCCCCATGCGAGCCTCGTTCCACGACCCTCCCATCCTTGATCACGGCTATCAAATCCGAGCCCTGTATCGTGGACAGCCGGTGAGCCACAACCACACACGTTCGGCCAACCATCAACTTCTCCAATGATTCCTGGACTAAATTCTCCAAGACGCTGTCGAGGGCGCTGGTCGCCTCATCCAACAGGAGGATTGCCGGGTTTTTCAGTATCGCTTGAGCAAGCGCGATCCTCTGCTTCTGCCCTCCGGATAGCTGCACTCCTCTAGCCCCGCAGTATGTGTTGTACCCGTCCTTCATTGAACTGAAATGAGAAAAGCAGATTCTCAGAAATCAGAAACCACCACATAGTCATGCTTTTTGAGTCATACTAGATAGGGCAGTGTTTATATATACCTTATGAATTCATGAGCATTGGCAAGAGCAGCCGCCTTCTTGACATCAACCTCAGTGGCTTCCTCGTTGCCATAGACAATGTTCTCGTGAATACTTCCTGCGAAAAGAGTGGGTTCCTGACTTACTAGAGCTATGTGAGACCTCAGCTCTCTCAGCTTATAGCTCTTGACGTCCTCTCCATCTATTAGTACATGTCCGCTCAGAGGGTCGTAAAATCTTTCGATCAATCCTATGATGGTGGATTTGCCCGACCCGCTCTGCCCAACTAGTGCCATTCTTTTTCCGGCTTTGATTTCGAGGCTTAGACCCTTGAAAATTATCAGCTCGGGCCTAGCTGGATAAGAGAAGCGTATGTTCTTCAATTCTATATGGCCTCTCATCGGCCTTCTCATTGTGATTCCTTCAGGGTTTTGCGGCTCAATCTCGCTTTCCCGATCTAGGATCGCAAACACCAATCTGACGGCATCACAGCCTTTGGCCAGATCGGAAGTCATGCTTCCTGCATCCGCAATTTTATGGCCGATGCTCATTAATATGAAGAAAACTTGGAAAAGGTGCTTCGATGTGACCAAACCTTGGATCATTAGCTTCCCGCCGTACCAATACGTCAAAGCTATGGCGGCAGTCGTCAGGAATTGGCAACTGAACAAGCCAATGCCCGAAAACCACGATTGCCTGATGCTTTCTCTTCTCGGACCTTTGAGCGTGTCTTGAAAGAGATGGAGGATTCGACGCTGAGCGGAAAAGGCAGTAATAGTCCTGTGGTTCACGGTGGCTTTGATGGCCAGCTGGCATCCTTCAGTCTGCGCTTTCCGAGCTCGTTCGGACAATCCCTTCATCAACACCCTCCTCGAGTAGAGGGAAACTATGATAAGAGGCTGCATGGCGATCATCACAATCGCGACTCGCCAGGAGATCACCAATCCGAGCACAAAGGCCACCATGGCGCTGACAATGACTAGCACTAATAAGGACACGCGGTCGGCAATGAGGGAACGTACAAAGTGCGCGTCAGTTGCTAGCCGTGCGCATATGGCTGCGCTCGTGTTCTCATCTCGATCGAACCAACCGATCTCAAAAGTGAGGACTTTCTCTAGCATCTGTTCCCGCACCCTCTTAGTCAACCGCTCGCCCACGATAGCGAAGTTATGATGCTGAACAACGTTGGCTATTAGGCTGAGAACCGCAAGGCCTAGGAAGATGAAGCAATAGATCCTGGTTTTGGACTTGATGGCGGCATTATCTCCCAAGAAGTAAACGGAGACGATGGTTCCCAAACAATAAGCATGAACCGCCTGAATTGCTCCGAAGCCAGCAGCCCCTAAACATCCTAGTATTGCTTGTCTCCACTCCGGCGCATTCATCTTGAGCAACTGCCAGTGAGAAGACCGAGGATGAGGATGTTTTGCCGAGTTGCTACCATTGAAATCATCCCATGAATCCATTTGGAAGGAGGGCGGCAAACTGATGGAAAACACTGGGCTATAGATGGAGGTGGGGCTATTTGGCCAGCTCGGCCTCGCCTGGTTCGATGTTCGGGGACTTTGGTATGTCATTGTTGTACCATGATGTGCATTCTCTGTCTGAAAGAATGGACTAGGAGAAGCTTCGTTTTCGGTTGCCACTTCTTGTAGCTGCACCATCTTCCCGTAGATGCCCCCTCCACCATTATTCATATTGATCAGATCACCATGAGAACCCAACTCTATGACCTTTCCCGATTGAATGACTGCTATCAGATCAGCCCTACGGATTGTTGAGAGGCGATGAGCAACTATGATCGTCGTCCTTCCGACCAAGGCATTGTCCAGGGCTTCCTGTACTATTCTTTCTGATTGCGCATCCAATGCACTTGTGGCCTCATCAAGTAGAAGGATTTTCGGGTCTCTGATGAGAGCTCTTGCGATTGCAATCCGTTGCTTTTGTCCACCGGACAACTGCACTCCGAATTGTCCAACCTGAAAGCCCAAATAAAAACTCTGGTGACTCCTTAACATTCCCAGAACATCTATCTTCATCAAGACACAGAATTTGAGAGGAAATGAGAAGGCAAGAGTTCTGTGGTACCTGAGTATCATATCCATCCGGCAATTTCGAAATGAAATCATGAGCATTCGCAGCCTTAGCCACCTTTGTGATAGCTTCCATTGATGCCCCTTCTTTGCCGAAAACGATATTTTCCTTGATCGATGTAGCAAAGAGAACAGGCTCTTGATTAACCAGACCCATCTGGGACCTCAACCACATGAGCTGCAAATTCTTTATGTTGCGTCCGTCAAGCAGAATGTCTCCACAGATCGGATCATAGAACCGCTCCAACAAAGAGATCACAGTGGACTTGCCCGAACCGCTGCCCCCAACCAAACCTACCATCGTGCCAGCTCGTATTCTTAGATGAAACCCGTCTAGGACTAGACTATCCGGCCTCGATGGGTAGCTGAAGTTGACTCCTCTAAATTCTATTTCTCCTGTAAAATTGGCTATAGCTTTTCCCTTCTTCTCTTTGGAGTCGATATGAGGAACCTGATCGATCATTTTGAAGATTCGACCTGCAGCATCTATGGTGTCGGCGATAGAAGAGAGATTGGGGAGCATGTTCATGAATGACCTGGGTTTTGCAAGCAACCGGTTGTGACTCGTGAGATTAAAAAGACCAAACTGTTTTCGAAGCATGGATAGGTTCATTCATTTGCAAAACTTTTCTTCGGAGCGTAACCGTCTCTGGCGCAATTACACAGACATCCATATTTCTTTTGACGCACTAAACATCATTTGAATGGCATAACTGCTTGCTTGCACATCAGTTCAACCACATCCTGGTAGTTACTTGAGTTCTACTGTTCTAGTTCTACTACATAAACTGAATTGAGTGGCAACGTGAAAAGAATGCTGAACTCATCATATAGCCTGAGAAGATTAACAATCAGATGAGAAGAAACTTACACTCCTCCTGTGATGATGCAGATTCTGGCGACGAAAATAGGGCCACCTTCTTCTCCTCTCTCAGTGACAAGAATGCTACCGACCCAAGCCTGGAATGCCCAAGCAGCGAAAATCATTCCCATGCTCCCTAACATCAAGCCCTTCACAAAGCCTTGCTTTATACCAAGCTCCAGAGTACTCTGCAGCGTGTGGCTGAACCGAACTAGTGTCTGACGCTCCCCGACGTAGGAATACACTGTCCGGATGGACGAGATTGCTTGTTCAGCGATACCGCCAGCAATGGCATAGGACTCTTTGATTTCCATCCCCAGGTTCATTAGTAGCTTCCCAAATCCGATACTGGGTATCACGAACGTGATAGAAAATGGAAGAGCGGCAAGGGCTAGTCGCCATGAAAGTTTCAAGGCGACCAAAAACGTGAAAACGAAAGCCGAGAGGTTGACCAGGCAGTTTGGGATCTGCCAAAGAGTTCGGAAGTGAGTGAGATCAATGCTATAAGGAGAAGAGTCAGAGATTATGCATACACAATAGAAGTCGGAATTACTTTCTCGGCTATGACATCTTGGATCAAATGTGCATTGGAAGACATGGTCGACACTACTCAAAATGTCGCAGAAGAAGCATCTTGCCTATCAAAAAAACCAACTTCCTGTCTTAGGATTGATTTCAGGTACTCGACTCGGATGCGAGAAGTTTGTCTTTCTGCGGTCCTTGTCCAACAAATTCCCTCTGTCAAAAAAAGGGAAACAGGTGCGTCGAAACATCATCTCGATGACAAATCACATTTGCGTCACCCATACATTGCCATGATCTCATGATGCATACACTTCCCTATTTTTAAACATTACGTATTTGGCCAAAACCGATTTGTAGATACCTCACCAAAGATTTAAATTTTAGGTAAGTCACGTACCGATAAAAGCAGACGCACCAACTCCAATTGCGACATAGAATAGTCTCAGTGCGTGCTGTCCATGTAATAAGCAGCCGAATCGTCAGTAAAAGCTTGAATTGTCCATGTAATAAGCAGCTGAAATGCATATCTGATAACTAATCTCACACAAAATGTCAAAGATGTAACTTCTAGTTGCATTAAGCTGATTGCTTTCGGTAACAAGTCAACATTTTGCAAACTTTGCTTGAACCAGAGAAAATATTTTACGCGATTTAATGCTGTCACGAAGCAACTGCATTAGAAGATTGGAGAAAGGTACCAAGCTTGTTTACTCAATGAAACATACCTCATCCACTGTCGCTTTCTCGAATGTGCCGTTAAGACCAGCACCTCCATACTTGTTGATGACATCGCTTAGAACGAGCATTGTCAGCGGTATCATCAACCCATCTCCTACGCTACCTGCTACTCCAAGCAAAACCAACAACTTGTCGACGCCATCGACATATCGGAAGAGACTGCCTTCACGTCCCATTATCAAAAACCCCAGTAAAATCCTCAGGCTCAGGTGTTTCGGTTCACCCTTTCGACATTTAGCACAAGCCGGCTTCCGTCCAATAATGCATCAGGATTCCATTGGTCACTGAATTTATATTACTAACGGGACTCGGTAGCCACCCTGCATTTGTCTCTCAGTGAACACACGTCTCTCGCGAGACTGGTACGAATCGGACACTGCATCGTCGATTTAAGCCGGCAGCATCTATGTTTATTTGGTTCTAGCAGGTGTTGGTTTTGCTTATTCCTCCTTGTCATTGCTCATTCCATCAGTTTAAGCATTTAACGTTTGAAAAGTTCATTTCTTGATTTGACCCATTCTAAAGCGAGGGATATCGGACATGCTTAAGGAATAAGAATCTTCATGAAAGTGCACTTGAGGCCGCAGGACGACAGTTTCGTTAAAATATGACAAGGTTATCACTTGATGATTCGGTTTGATCTTTAGTAGTTTTGTTCGTATGAAACTGAAGGTCCATCCGGCAGAAAAAGCAAATGGAGTTCGGCAAGCGCCCTGGTTGTATCCAAATTGGAGTATTTGGGAGCATAGAATGAATTTGGAGCACAGAGATTCTGATGGGTCCTCCTAAAAATCTCTTACAAAGTTGTCACATATGGCACGGCACGTTCGGATCAATTTTTCAAAGATTGGGGCATGTGGATTCATTTCATTCGATGATAATCAACTATCTTATTATCTAATAGAAATATTTTATATAGTGCACTTCCTTAATAGTTATAGCATTTCCCTTAGATAGGCCGGATTACTGGACAAAGACTGTCCTCCCTCAAATGGATCTCATCTGAAGGGCTTCTCTCGAAAGAGCTCCTCTTCACAAGAAGGAAAACTTGGAATCTTTCCCATTTTTGCTTAGGGTTAATATTACTGAAATTTCGAAAATGATACACTTATAATAAATTTACTCCAAACTAATTTTTTGACTATTAAAAATCTCAAAAAAAAAAAAAAAAAAAAAAAAGACCATTAAAAATCTCAAACTAATACACCTGCAATAAATTTACTCCAAGCTAATTTTTTACTACTAAAAATCTCACACTATTACATTTGTGATAAATTTACTCTCCGTTAATTTTCAACCACCAAAAACAATAAATTGATCCACATGTGACAAATGGAAAGTAAAACCCCAAACTGGTACGCTGTCAACTATCATATGTCATCAAACTCAATAATTTAACTGTGAAAGTTAACGGAAACTAATAGAGAGTAAATTTGTTATAAGTGTACCATTTTGAGGTTTTGGTAATTAAAAAATTAGTTTTGAATAAATTTGTCATAAGTGTACAAATTTGAGGTTTTTCATTATATTAATCCTTTTGCATAAACATACAAATGTGTATGCCTCTTGACGCAAAAAGAAAAGAAAATTACAAGTGTGCACCTTTTGCCTAGTTGACCCCAAAAAAAAACAATATTTATAGTGTGTTTCTTTCTCTAAAAGAATTTCTATGAAAATATTTTCT
Source organism: Eucalyptus cloeziana (assembly GCA_014182715.1). NCBI lineage: Eukaryota > Viridiplantae > Streptophyta > Magnoliopsida > Myrtales > Myrtaceae > Eucalyptus > Eucalyptus cloeziana. Next base: position 24,050,091 of record CM024641.1, on the reverse strand, counting down.
AAAACTTCCAATGTTTGGAACATTGAAAATGGGGGAAATGACCCAAAAAGTCCTTAAATTATTGCACTTGTGCCAATTCAATTTTAAATTTTTTGATTTGATACATTTCAGTTCTAAACCTTTTAAAAATTTGCTAATGTAGCCCTTTCAGTCAATTTTGATTGGAGTTTGTTGAAGAGAGTGTTAGCCATTTTACATGGCATGGCCAATATTGACATAGATAATTTTTACAATTTTTTATTATATTTTCTGAATTTTTATATTTTTATCTTATTTTCCTTTTCCCTTTTTTTTTTCTTTTTTTTTTCTCCATCGATCACTAAGCCTTAATGATGGTCAATGACAAGCCACGGGCAATGACCAACAAAGGTCGCCCTCGCCAACCTCAAGCGAGGGTGAGGTCGAGCCATGCTCAAATTTGGCGAGGTCACCCTACCGAATGCATCCTAGCAAGGGCAACCCTCACTAGTCGTCAGCCATTATTGAGGCTTGAAGATCGACAAAGAAAGAATAGAAATAAAACAAAATGAAATAGAATAAAAATCATTAAAAAAAAATTGCAAATTGCCCACATCAACGTCGACTTTGCCATGTAGTATTACCAACATCCACATTAGTGATTTCCTATCAAAATTAGCCGAATATACTACATTAGCAAATTTTTAAAATGCTTAGGATTAAAATAGTTAAATTGAAAGATTTAAGACTAAATTGATATAAGTACAAACTTTTAACTTTTTTGATAATTTCCCTTGTTCCAATAAAAAAAAACATTTACACTTTAAATCAAGAAAAAAATTTCTCTTTTTCAACAAGAAAAACCGTTTCAAGTTGTAAATTCTCTCTCTCTCTCTCTCTCTCTCTCTCTCTCTCGCGGCGCGCGCGCAAAAAAATGTGTTCCCATTAAACTAATACTTTCAATCTATGATTTTCTACTTAAAACTTTATTTCAGGGCTCTGGAGGAGAGACACTGAGGGTACTTGTTCAAATGTCAAAGTAGATTTTACATGCTACTTCACTTCTTTCCAACACTGAATCCGAAACCAAAGAAAGGGAATGAAGAAATCAAATACTTTCACGTATGTTTATGTTTAGAATTACTAGCGTGCAGCCTTTTTCTAAAGTTGTTCAATATATGTTTTTATTTGAAATTCATCAATCTTATATTATTCAACGTTGGGTGCATTGGATTCATCATGTCCAAAGAATTTTGGTATCCCAAAGTCCCTTTAATATTGTAATTCCAAGAACCACGTTGAATAAATTAAAAGTTGAGGTATTACATTAAAAATTGAGTTAAAGTTCAGAGATTATATTGAACGAATTAAAAGTTTGGAGGCCATATTACACAATGAGCCGAAGTTCAAGGACTATTTTGTGTCATTTTCCCGTTGAAATATGCATGCTCAAAGTGTATTTTTCTTTTCTTTTTTTTCTTTATTTTTTGGGGTCTTAAGAGGCTCCTCCATGCCAAGCATGTTTGGCTCAATGACCTTTGGAGGCCCAAAACTCTATGTGAAAAAGCTGCGCCAACAGCCCCCGTAGCCAAATTTGACGAAGCCGAACGCGCGAAAGATTAGTTTCTGTTAAAGAACAATCCAAACCGGACCACCCAAGAACACAACCTTTGGAGAAAAGTTTCCAGTTACGATGGAAGAAAAGACAAAGTTCTTGGCATTCTCAGAGAAAACTAAATCGTCACCCTACATGAACAGTCAGTTAAAGAAGATAAAGCATGCAGAGATGCAACGAGTAAAAAGTTCAAACACCAGCCCAGATGTAGTAGGCGCGACGTCTGATGTCTGAAAAGCATTGTGCTTTTTCCTTCATTCTGAAAAGAAGACAAAGGCCTAGGAAAAAGTGGACCCTTTTCCCATTGAGTTTTTTCTTTGCAATGCATTTTAGTAATACGTTTGGTGTAGTTTTTAATCATCTGCTACTTTCGTTTACCTTGCCATCGAAACTATTTAAATATATATAGATATATGCATTTTAATTTATGTAGATTGAGAAAAAATTCGACATGATGTTAACGCCGATATTTGTATGTTTTTAGATACATTCCATGCGATACTTTATGACAATTAAAATATAGTCTCTTATACCTTAAAAATGAAGTAAAAATAGCTTCAGATGCCCCCAACTGAACCTCTAAAAGGTGAAAAACTTACCTCAACATATCACAAAGGGCTCATTGGTTCAATGGTATATATACAAGGCTGCTAAGCTAACGACATTATTGTCTCTTGTGAATGACAAAGCCATTTTTACCACGGAAGGCCATTGATATGCATTTGACAACCGGAACCAATATTGGACACTGTTTCTTTCTTCCAAGAAGGAAATGAAACCAATAAGAAGGAAATCTAATTACTGCATGTGAATTTTTTCTTAACCATAGGTAAATACTAAAATGTAAAACTCAATTTTTTTTGCAATGTACCCATGCAAACAATTTAACCTATTATAGATATAAAGAAAGTCAAATTAGCAATCACGCGGGTATTTTTTTCTACCTAATTTAATGAAACTACAAAGAATTACCCAGCAAGTGACAATTTATACAGTACAAAGTCTCTTTGTGGTAATGGTTGAACTAAAATACAATACATATTTTATTTAGTTTAGTTATTTGAAGGTCCCTAACATGTGGAGTTGTACCCACAAAAAAAAAAAGAAGAACGAGGTGAAAAATTTAATCAAACAAAGTCAATATACTTTTAACTTTTAAATACATCTCATTTTTCGTCTAGTCACAAGATGATCATGATTTTGATTTTCATGTTAACTTGGACTGTCATGACTTGAGGTGAACTTATCTCTGATTTAAGTTATGGAAATAGGGCGTCACTATTACTTAAAGAAATAGCCTTTTTTTTGTCAGTCAAATAAATAGCCTTGATAAAAAAAAAAATGATAGCAGAAAAGTTTAAAGTAAATGATTTTGTTATTTTAAGGATTTGGATTTCAATTAGTTTTAAGTAGGGTAAGGCATTACACTTAACCAACTTGAGGAGTGAATTAAAACTCTACTAGATCTTTTTTCTTGATTAAGTTGGTCATCTTTTTCATTTGGTCTTATTTAGAGTTATTAGAACTAGACCACATCAAAGTGATTTTCTCGTTATTTGACCATGTGTAGATGGCATATTTTTTTACTGAATTGAGTAGGTAAAATTATATTCTGCTATGTAAAAATCATGTTAGATATCATTTTTAGTTGTAACAACAGGAAAAAGAAATGAAGGATGACATGAATCCGGTAAAGCAAAGAGAGAATAATACGTAAAGACAACCGATGGCGTTAGGCTTGCCTTACGTATGACAGAGAATGAATAAGCAAAAGAAACCGGTTAAGCAAGTTGTCCAATTTCTCTTGCAATATGTGCAGTGATGAATGCACTGTCACTTTCCTCCCAGTAACAGCTCCGCTACCTTTTCAATTTCCATTACATGTATGTTCTTCAGAACAACTTATGCAATCGGTTCCGATTGTGACGTACTGTTAAAGTATGGTACGTGATAAATTTTTAGAAGCTGCTTGATTTGATCTAGTTTTCGAGCATGTCTATTTATAATGTCTCAGTATCTACTATATCCCAAGTTCAATTTACATAGATTAAATGTAAGAACCTATCTAGAAATATGCAATATGTACTCTGGTGGCTATTTCAGATGACAGAGGTGCCAAAAAATGACGACGAGGCTCTGATGAGAGTCATGGCCAACCAACCCGTAGCGGTGTCCATTGACGCCGGCAGTCGAGACTTCCAATTCTATTCCGAGGTTAATCTCCTAAATCAAACTTTGAAAGAGATCGCGAACAAAACAAGAGAGACGGATGCATGCGCGTGCAGAGAGTTGCTCGACGGAAAATGCAGGACGGAGCTGAATCACGGGGTGGCGGCCGTAGGATACAGGAGCACGAGGGAGGGGACAGAGTATTGGACAGCAAAGAAACCCGTGGGGCACCAACTGCGGCGTGAGAGACTATGTTAGAATGCACCGCCGGATCGACAAGAAAGAGGGTTCGCGCGGCATTCGCCATGGACGCCTCTTATCCCCATTAGGTCCTCCAACAGCACCAGCAAACCACCCTCGCTCAAACATCAACCCTAACGTCATCATCTTCTTCATCCCAGCACTTCATGCTTCTAGGTTGCTCTCCTTTGGGATAAAGGCATGGTTTATTATTTAATTACTCTAATACTCCCCATCATGCATAAGTTGGATTTTGACCTAAACCTAAAGCGTGGAAATAGATAATTAATGAGAAAAATAGGGGCTTAGCGAGATAAATAGGAGTTTGGAAAATTTGAACTTAAGGCCTCCTACTCAAATATCACGTGAGATTTTGTGGAACCACTGCTAATTATTCTAAAAATTTAAGCTATCAGATAAAGGCATGAGTTAGAGATAATTTAGTTAATTCTCTAGCGGTTTTCGCCATGTCTCTTCAACCGATAGGATTGAGATTTCATGAATCTTTTTCAGATGTTCTTACCTCCTCTTCTTTGTAAAAGCTCGCCATCTTCACTTCTCGCACAGCGTTGCCTTGCATCTTTCTCAGGCCTAGCTCTACAGGCCCACCCAGATGCAGAACGGACCAACACTCGACATTTCATCCCTGGAGAAGAGAGCAAGTGAACAACAAAAGCAAAAGAATCAATAAAAGATGTTTTCCAAACTTTAAGCCCTGTAAACTTCGGTTTGCTTCGCGGTGGCGAATAATTCAAAAAATATTTTCTTAAAAAATAATTAGCCAACGAAAAATCTCTTCATTGCCAATAAAAACTTATATTCAAATATTTCGCAAATGCTGAAAACATTTTGAGTCCATCCCTTTCTGTAAGCAATGGAAGCAATCATTTCTAAGAAAATAATTTTCGAGTCATTAACTTTTCATGAAGCATAATGAAAACATTTTTCATTCATTCCATTGTCTAAAAAATATGGGCAATCGAAAATTGAAAAAAAATATATTTTTCAAATCGTTAATGTTTCATGCGGAATTGGTCCCTCCCAAAGCCCTCTCAAAATGACACGTAGGTCATGCTGGTTTTCAGTGTTAATAATTTCTACACTTTGGTATACCGAAAAGAAATGGAATCTCACCTTTTTGTAGGGTTGTTTATGAAGGGGGAGAAAGGAAATCGAAAAGATAGATAGATGAATAGATAGATGGATAGATAATATTAAAAGTAAAAGTTATCAAAAATTCTAAACTTCACTCATTGTGACACATTTATCATTAATTTTTTTATAACACAAAAAACTCAAATTTATACCCATATAACACATTTATCTTAAACTATATGACATATTTATCCTCTTAATTTTTTTTTATGATATAAAAAAACTCCAAACTTTTATATGTGCGACATATTTATTTCAAAAATTTGTGTCATTGAAAAAAATTTGAGATAAATATATTACAAATATAAAAATTTTAAGATTTTTGATGTCACAGAAAAAAGTTTTAAGTAAATATGTCACAGTAAATAAAGTTTAGAGTCTTTTGTATTATAAAAAATAATTTAGGATAAATTTATTATTATGGATAAACTTTGGAATTTGTTGTCCTTTTTCCCTTATATTAAAGGGAGGAGATGGTCCCAGGTGGCCAACCGTGTGGCCTTGATGCACTCGAAAAGAGCACACGAGTTTCCACCGGTGTGGGCCCCCAATCTTTGACCGCCCGGTCAAAGCCAAGAAAAGAAAAAAAAAACATAATTTGGAGAAATACGACAAAAATGCGCCAACCGACGCCTAAAATCGAAACCCCAAAAACAAAACCAAAAAAAACATTGACCTCGGAACGACCAACGACCGTGCGCTCGGGAAAAGGACAACGAATCCCCCATGTCACGGAGATAATTAGTCTCTCCCCTCGCTTTTTAAAAAAAAGTAATAATAAAAAAAAGAAATTAGCACTTAAATATTAAATTGACGTCATATATCCAATTTTCTAATCTCGTCTTCGATAACATTAATATATATGCAATTAACGAATAAGAACACTCGACCCAAGAGTTATAAAAATAGTTTATCTCTCGCGAGGTCCCCTTTGCTAGATGATGGCAAACAAGACTTGCTCTATCATATATTAATTATTTATAGTGCGTTTCCTTCATGGAAAACAAAAGGTTCGGAAACTATTTTTTAGGAAGTAGTCGCTTGAAATTTATTGTCAATAAAATATTTAGGTATAAATTATTTTTTATAATGAAAAATATTTTCAATGACTAATTATTTCAAGCTATAAAAATAATCTTTTTAAAAAATATTTATCAACTTATTCATTTCCTACAAAACAAATGAAGCTATAGTGTTATTCAATTACCGTAAACTTGCATCTACTTTCGATCAACTTGCAAATCTTTGTATCTAATTAGAAGAAGAGAGGCACGTTCTTTATCTTTTAAGCATGTATTTAGTTTAGGGTTAACGTTTCAAAAAATCATACACCGGTACACATATAACAAATATATTCCAAATTAAAAACCTCATATTAATACACTTGTGACAAATTTATCATATGCTTGCTTCCGTTAAATTTTACTTTAAAATTGCTGAATTGAATAACATGTAGCAAGGGACGAGTGCACCATTTTGAGGTTTACCCTTCATTTATACTAATTTGTGATTTTTATGATATTGATCCAATTTAATTAAAACTAATTGAGGATAAATATGTCATAAATGTACCAATTTAAGGTTTTTGATAGCAAAAAAATGAATTTGAGGTAAACTCATCACAAGTTTTATTTGAGATTTTTTATGGTTAAGAAATTAATTAATTCAAGATAATTTTTTACAAATGTACCAATTTGAGTTTTTTTATTTATTTATTTATCAAAACCCTTTAGTTAAATTTCAGTTTTAAAGGAAGATAAATTTCTTTGGCAAAAAAAGTGCTATCTTTTGAAACCCATTCGTTAGCATTTAAGTTGTTCAAAACAAATTTCGCAAATTTTTCTATGTTAAATTAGTGTGGTTGTTGTTTTTTTTTTTTTTTTTTTGAGAGGAACTCACATGTGGCCACCATCCAAACATTTCGGAGGTATGTTCTATTTAGGAATAAATTCATTAGAAATTTTAGAACTTGTCATGAAAGTATAATTCAGTTCTAAAATTTTCAAAAATATATAATTAAGTTCTAAAACTTGTCAAATTGTTCAAAACAAGTTCCTTCGTTGATTGCATATTTTGAAAATTTTAGAATTTGATTGTATTTTCGTGACAAGTTTGAAACTTGATTGTACTTTTTTGATATTGTTAAATTCGATTGCATTTACATAACAAGTTTTAGAATTTCTAAGGAACTTATCCCTTCGATTTATTAGGGCAAGTGTCTCCGCCAGCCCTCTTAGCTATTTGCCACATAGTCTCTTTTGCTAGCTTTTCAATATCTCACTCTACTCACGATCGATAAAAAAATATATCTTACTCTACCTTTGATTAACCATATATAACTCTAGATATGATAACTTATATCCTACTTTGTGATTGAGATAACATAAAAATTGGCTTGAATCCCCATGCGATCAAGATATAAACTAGATAAAATAAAAACAAAAAAAATCTAAAGGGTGAGATATATCCGAATAGGATATCTCCTGTTTGGAAAATATTTAAAAAACAAGAAAAAACAATGTTGGGGCGTCATCATTCTCGTTACAAACTAGAACGAGCTCCATTGTCTCAAGCTCCAGAGCTCGTGAGTCAGACTAGCATGAGCTCCACCATCTCATAACTCGAGGCTGTCGACCTCGAAGGAATCTAGATCTAGGGTTGCACGAGGATAGGCGCGGGCGTCAACTCCGGCGTTTGAAGGTTGTTCGCAGACGCTGACCGAATCGCGCAAGAAGCACACATTCGTGCTACTCTAGCTCACGTTTGAAGGTCCTTCAGGCCAACGATGTGCACGGAGGAGGTGTCGGAGTCGACGGCGAAGCACTTCCGACGTCACTCGAGAGCCTCCCCACTCATAGATGACACGCAGAAATCGCGTTTGCTGGAGCGATTTTGCACATTGGTGATGCCCATACAGCTCGTGCATCCACAAGGACTCAGATCTAAATGGTCGAGAGATTCAATCCAGCACGGGCAGAGAGGAGGAGGAGGATGGTAAGAGGAGCAAGATGGCATCTGCCAGCAGCGAGAGCCATTATCTTGGGAGATTACTGATGTCATGCTCATGCTTAGTACTCATGTTACACCAGGATATTAAAATAAACCCGTAAAAGATATAAGAAATCTCAACTTTATTTAATCCCGATCTCGTCCTATGTGATGAATTGGCCCCACCAAAGGTCAATGAGGTACTCACCCCCATCACGATTTTCTCTCGCATTAAATTCCCTGGAGCTATCTCGGATCACATCTCGAGTCAAATCCATCGGATTCGGGTATGGTACGACGGTTGCCAGGTCGGACGGGGCTACTGACGTGGCGCCACGCTGGGGGGGGAGCCTTTGACCGGATGGAGAAAATCCCTTTGACCGGCGAGGGCCCCACCTCATGCGGATCGGGACCCACGGGTGATCGGAGGAGGAGGAGGCATGTGCTGTGTCGAGTCTGTTGACTGTTGACCGGCCCGTCCGTACGAATTCCAGCTGAATCTTTGTAACAGGGGAACTTTAAATGCCACATCCATCCATATGAGATAAGGAGAAGGAAGGCCATGGAGGGGAGAGCCTATCCGTTGCCTGCTGCCTAGTATTGTGTAGGCCAACCTACGCTAAAGTCTCTGTCGCCACAGCTACTCTTCCATCTCTATCTCCTCTGCCTGCGCGAAATCATTATGTGGGCATGTTGGTGTTTTCTAGATTTGTATTTGAAACGTCGAAGATGGTGGATTTTATTTGGAATTCCAATTAGGATAAGCATGCATGTTTTTTATGACCATAAATGACTTTCCATGATGAATTATCTTCCAGAAATTGAGCATATGAAAATTCGAGAAATCGATAAGTGAAAAAACTCTTTTACTCGGATAAATACACCTGATTTTATCTGTGTCCTTGAATGCTCACACATCTAGGGGTGATTGATTCGAGAGATGGATACCGAAAATTCAAGGCCTACCTAATCTTGGACTCTCCTAGGAATTGAATCGACCGATCTGGTCCGTTTTCCAAGTGGGTCCAGGCTTCGGTCGTGATAATTTCTTTTCCTATTCTTTGCGAGTTCACAAGCTTGACTACGAGAGGGACAGGGAAGTTCTTCGGCCATCATGAGCGAGAGGTGGAGGAGTGAGGGAGGAGCGTCGTGAGGTGTGAACGAGAGGTGGAGAGTGAGCGAGACTACGAAAGCGAGAGAGAGAGAGATAGAGAGAGGGGCGTGGCTGCGTGAGTCAAGAGAAAGGAAATTAGGGTTTTCACTTTCACTTTTGTAATTAATAATTAGGGTTTCATGTTTTATAATAATAATAATAATAAATATATAATATAAATCGGTCTAGTCTCGGTAGATGGGTCCACATATGAAATCAGGAACTAAATTGATACTCACTTATTGCAAAGTCTAATTTTTTGAAACTGGAAACCGTCTAAATCAGCCGGTTAGGTCCAATTTGAAAGGGCTCCCAATTTGGTCCCTTTTGTTGCTTACCCTACACACATCCCTCTCGTTACCTTTTCATTCCCCTCAATGGGAAATTATTTACATCAACGGAATGAGTTTATTTATTACTGACACAATTACATTTTTACATCATGTCATGAAAAAATTATTTTGTGTTAAGAACTTGCAAGAACGGTTCCGCTCTATTTTCTGGTTCGACAATGTATGTCAAATGCAAATTTCTAACTTTTGTCACCAACTTAGAGTGAAAGCCGTTTAGGTAAAAACATTAGCATGAATTTCACTCCTTCATCATGCAGAAAATGATCGATTTCTCTTTAGAATTGTTTTTTTTTTCGCATTAAATTTCGTATTGATTTGATTGTTTGAGATTCGAGTGTCACTTTAATACTGGATGCCTTAATGTTTTTTTTTTTTTTGGGGGGGTAGTGGGGTTTGGTGAGGTGAGGAAAATGGAGGGTAAATGTTAAAAACGAAAGAACAGTTTTGAATTTATAAGAGAAGAAAGCATAAATATCTAAAGAAAAAGTTTGCCAAGTAAAACAATTGCACCCATTTCGAGTGATGCAAAACCTTTTCATTTTTTATTGAAAAATATAAAAGAATCTTGATAGTGAGTTCTTTATAGACACTTACAACTATATTTGATAAAGGATATGTTTCTATTTTGAACGTGTATAACGTAAGAAAATAAAGTTTTGAGAACTACACATTTTATTTACTAGAAAAGGCCATCAAAATCCTCAAATTATGTGTACTAGGACTCATGTACTCTTGAAAAAAATTGATATCTAAAACCCCAACCTATGCCTATTAACACATTTATCTTAAACTTTTTGTGATAACTCGAATATTTTTCAATAAAAACATTGTTTTTATGTAGACGCTACGTCAACACGGTTTGCTTTATGGTGCCCATGCAGACAAAATTTTAATAGTTCTTATTCACAAAATGTTATCGGATAGTAAATATGTCACATGAATATAAGTTTGGGATTTTCTAAGTTAAAAAAAAAAATTAGGATAAATACATTATAATAAGTATAATGTAGTTTTTTTTTGTGGCTTTTAACCTTCATTTAATTTTAAGGGCATTTAGCAAGTACTACCGTGGCATTTGTTAACCGTAAAAAAAAAAAAAGTCATCGTGAAATACATAACGAGCTATATCATAACAAATGTCATCTTCATTTGTCTTCTCCACGAATAATGAGGGTAATTAAAGTTAGTTTATCATCTAAATCTTCTCTAACTTTGTGGATTCAGGATTTAATCGCTTTCTTAGTCTTAATCGTTAGATCAAATTTATTAAGTGTAGAAAAGGCGATCTAATGATTGAGACATTACTATTAGAGATAATAATACAAATGGTTCATAAATTTTGATCTAAGATGTAATATTATCTCTAGACTTTTAAATTTATTCGACATGATCCTTGACTTATTGATAAATGTTCAACATAGTCCATAAACTATATAATAATATTTAAAAATTCAAGCACAACATTAAAATACTGAATCAAAATTCACGGACCATATTGTATAAATAAGAAATTCGAAAACGATATTATATATTAGACCAAAATTAAAAAAAAAAATATTAAATAAATTAAAATTTTAGAAATAATATTACACATTAAATCAACATTTAAATATAATTGATGTTAATTTGTCTATGCTATTATGGAAAAAAAAATGGAAAGTCATTGGAGTGATAATTTTTAATCAATTGTGAGAATTCATACCTAAAAAAGTTCATCATTCATAATAAATTATTATTCTCGCGACCGCTGATTATTTATTCTCTCTCTATGTCGTGGCTGTCCCTCGCCTCACAGTAGTTGTCCCGCCCAGCCAGCTTTTTTCATACTCATCAACCCACCCACGCACACACACCACCACGTCTTTTCTTGTCAGTCCAGCGACCCCCCTGCATCTCCTCATCCCGCTCTTCCCCCGACGCCCTGGGGTATCGACACGTGGACCTTCCCGATGCCCGCCACGCCCCCACCACCCCACCCCGGGATCGTTGGTGGGGCCCGGGCAGGATCCCCCGCCGCGGCGACCGCGCCACCCCGACCGTCGCGGCGAGGCCGCCCAACCTCGTACCGTTGGTTGGTTGGCGTCGAGATGATGCTGACGCGGCTTTCCCCTCGAAGCGCCCAAAGCAGCGGGAGACCTTCTTCCCCTGTTCTGTTCTGTTCTGTTCCCATCTCCATTTTCTCTCTCTAACATGGCCATTAAATATCTCTCTCTCTCTCTCTCTAGCTGACACGACCTGCTTTGACCTTATGCGCATTCAGGAGTCGAGACAAAACGCTGCTCCCCTCTCCTTTCTCCCTTACTAGAAACAAAGATTTCGCCAAGGGACTCGCGATGGCAGCAGAAGGACCACTTCCAGGAGATTGGACCACTCCTAATGTTGCCAAGCCCCTCTCTCTCTCTCTCTCTGGAAGCATTTTTGAATAGGAAGGATGCCATGACATTGGCTCCAGGGATCCCGGTTTCTTTTGGTAATGGAAAGCTCGTTGGTGCATCGAAAACGGGCCTACGGAAGACCCCGCCGACCTCATGAACTGGATAAGGCGCGAGTTGAAACCCGGACGAGCAGTCATAAGATTGTTTACACTTGATTGTGTGAAAAATTGAATTAGTGTGGCGATTGTAATTTACACACAATCCGGTTTCTTAACCACCGAGCCAAACCCATCTGATCATTGAGGTAAAAAAAAAGTATTATTCATTTTGTAAAGTATATGAACATGCTTTAGCATGAATAAATAAGAAAGGAACATTTAGAAAGTTTTGTCTCCCCACATAGGCATATATGTTTTTATTTCTCTATTTCCTTACATGGAGCCACATAATTATTGTTTGCGTGGCATGCCACACAAACAATTTCAAGACATTGGTAAAGATGGATGACTCAAAGCCTTAGAGATCCAATTGCACTGTCAATAAAATTCAGGATTAAAGTTGCAACTAATCCATTTGATTTAAATGGTTTATATGAATTCAAAAAAATTTCTATGTTGTCCTAAGATAAGGGTACTTTTTTTTACTCATTTTAGGTTTGTTTTCTAATCCGAAGTATCTAAGTAACATATCAAATATGTTCACATACACAAAACTTGATGATATTACATCCGATTTATATTAAAAAAAAAAAAACCTACCATTGAAATAATCTGGTATCATGTAGTAATGAAACTCAAATTATACCAATTTTCTGGAAATTTTAATGTGTGGAATTTTAGTCTAATATAAAATATTATTTTTTATAGTTAAAAAGTACTTGAAATAAACTCATTAGAATATTTTTGAAAGGGTTAGGCTTTTTCCTGTTATGCACCCAATATTCACTAGGTAGACAAAATCGCCATTGATGGTTTCTATTTTTGCAAAATTTTCCTTAATTCAGCCATTTATTTTAATTATGGATTATCTTCAGACTTAAACTTATTGCTATTTAGACAATTAAATATAAAAGAGAGACCTCTTCTTCACCATTTTTTATAGCTTATTTTTTCTGGCATCTAAAAGAATTGAAAAAACATCAAATCTTTTTATTTTCTATATCTAAGAATTGATCACTATTTTTACTGTCAATAAGACACTTTTACACAGAGCATGTAAGAAATTATAAGAATATCTAAAAATACACTAAAAACAATGACATAAAACCTATGCTGCATATTGAGACGCATTTATACATTTTCATAAGCACTCCATGGATAGTATTAATTTTTGTTAATCCCAAATTAATTAATTAATTGCCTTTTTTTAATAATGTCTTTTTCAAAGGTTTGATTAAACTAAATTGCATCCTTTGAATTTTTGTACTGGAGAATATAATTATGATCTTAAATAGGAAAATATATAAAAAAAAACTGCTTTTTTTTCTTCTTCTTGTCATCCAATAACCTACTATACATGTCTATAAAGACAACTGCTAAAGAAAAAAAAAACCGGCAGTCATATGCACGATGAAAAAAAAAATGCATAAATATTTGACGTGGTAAAAAGTTGCTCATTTTTGATTTTTTTAATTGACAATCGATTCATAAATTTACTCGACAACATGGAAAAGAACTAAGCTTCTTGGAAATTTCTTGCATGGTAATACCTACTTAATTTTTTTTAGAAAAGATAATATACATAACTATGGCAATTAGACCCAACATAAAAAAAATTAGAAAAAGAAGAAAAGTGAATGTATATTGGGGTTCACCACTTTTAAAGCCTATTGGATAATGAAGAGCAATTTTTTTTTGGAGAATGAGATGAATTTAGCCACATATATGGTGACATAATACCTTGTCATTTTTTAAAACCCATCACATTTAGGCTCCGTTGTTTTTGAAATAAAATGTATTAAAATAATTTTTTTAAATGATTGCTTGTTTCGCTTGTCAATAATAAAATATTTTCATTACAATAATAATTTATGTAAATATGTTATAAACGATGAAAATACATTTTATAAATGATATAAATAATCAAAATATTTTTAAATAATTTATTTTTTGAAAGAAACGGAACTTTGATCATTTTTTTTTTTTCATATTTTGTTAGACTAATGAAGGTACACTTGAGATACACTCATGATTATAAATTTAAAATCACATCATGTCGATGTCAATTTTCCATGTGCTTTATGAGAGAGGTGACTAGGTTGTACCCATCTATGTCTCCTTACTTCTCATCATTCCCGTCACTATTTTGCAATCTGTGCTTTTCGAGATAGGTGACTATTCATCGCAGGAAGCTACATTTAATAAGCCACTGAACTTTATTTCGATTAATCAAGTGCGCTGAACTTATACATCTCTTCGTAATTGATGTACTCCGACTAACTTTCAACCGGTTTTTTCAAACGAAAGTCCGATGTGACATCCTGTGCAATTCACCGAAGATCACATGGCGCGACAAATGTGACAAGCATATTGCTTCAACTATTGAATGATGTTTAGTACAAACAAAATTATTCGGACAAAGAAAATTTTAAGAAAAATTGAGATAGAGAGAAAAAGAGACCAGGGGTTGGGGCCGGGGGGTGGGGAGGGGAGGAGGGATTATGCTTCGGCGGAGGCCCTTGTCTTGTAGTGATGGCAAGCCCTCACCGTCGCCTGATAGGGTTCATGAGCCCTAGCCCTACCCTCGCGACTCAAGGCCGACGACCCTTTGTTAGGCCATGGGAAAACAATTCGTTGATCCGCCACACACATGCACATATATTTGAAAAGTTATATTAAAGAAGTTTCACCGATTTGATGTTTTTTTAGTAAGGATCGGTATGATGTTGAAGCAATGTTGATTTAGTGTCACGTCAATGCAAGTGAGGAGAGATTATGCTTCAACTAAGGCCCTTGTCTTGTGGTGATGGCGAACCCTCACCATCGCCCGATAGGGTTCATGAGCCCTAGCCCTACCCTCGCGACTCAAGGCCGACGACCCTTTGTTAGGCCATGGGAAAACAATTCGTTGATCCACCACACACGCACATATATTTGAAAAGTTATATTAAAGAAGTTTCACCGATTTGATGTTTTTTTAGTAAGGATCGGTATGATGTTGAAGCAATGTTGACTTAGTGTCACGTCAATGCAAGTGAGGAGAGATTATGCTTCCACTAAGGCCCTTGTCTTGTGGTGATGGCGACCCCTCACCGTCGCCCGATAGGGTTCATGAGCCCTAGCCCTACCCTCACGACTCAAGGCCGACAATCCTTTGTTAGGCCATGGGAAAACAATTTGTTGATCCACCACACACACGCACATATATTTGAAAAATTATATTAAAGAAGTTTCACCGATTTGATGTTTTTTTAGTAAGAATCGGTATGATGTTGAAGCAATGTTAACTTAGTGTCACATCAATGCAGGTGAGGAGAGAATATGCTTCCACTAAGGCCCTTGTCTTGTGGTGATGGCGACCCCTCATCGTCGCCCGATAGGGTTCATGAGCCCTAGCCCTACCCTCACGACTCAAGGCTGACGATCCTTTGTTAGGTCATGGGAAAACAATTCGTTGATCCGCCACTTACACACACAAATATTTGAAAAGTTATATTAAAGAAGTTTCACCGATTTGGTGTTTTTTAGTAAGGATCGGTATGATGTTGAAGCAATACTGACTTAGTGTCATGTAAATGCAAATGAGGAGAGATTATGCTTCCACTAAGGCCCTTGTCTTGTGGTGATGGTGACCCCTCATTGTCACCTGATAGGATTCATGAGCCCTAGCCCTACCCTCATGACTCAAGGCTGGTGATCATATGCTAGGGCATGGGAAAACAATTAGTTGATTCGCCATGTTCACACATATGTATGTGTGTGTATATATTCAAAAAGTTATATTAAAGAAGTTTCACCCATTTGGTTCTTTAGGAAAGATTGGTATAACGTTGAAGTAGTGCTAAATCAGTACCATATTAATGCGAGGACGAATTATGCTTTGACTAAGGCTCTTGTCTTGTGGTGATGGCGAGCCCTCACCGTCGCCTGCTAGGGTTCATGAGCCCTAGCCACTTCCCTTGCGACTCAAGGTTGACTATCTTACCGACCAAAAAAAAAAAAAAAAAAAGTTGACGACCTTCAGTTGGGGCATGGGAAAGCAATTAGTTGATCCATCACACACCCACACACATACATATTCAAAAAGTCATCTTAAAGAAGTGTCGCCCCCTTTTATTTTTATAGTAACGAGTGGTATGCCATTGATGCTGTGCTAACACAGTGCCACGTCAATGCAAGTGTACACGAGAGATTTAGAGTGCATTATTTTCCGTGGATTTCCAATCTTCCTTTAATGATTTGACTGTGCAATGTAACAAAGTACGGTGGTCATAAATCAAAATTTGAGACTATTATTTGTCTCAAGTCATCTAAAATGCAAGATTCTCTAAAATTCGAGGGAACTAAATTACACATATATACTCTATTAACCAGGCATATATCCTCGTAGCTTTTACATTACTCACTTAATGGTTAATGCCGGAATGGGGGATCGATATTATAAAAGTGATTATATACATGATTAAAATTCTAAAAGTTTAGCCTATTAAACTCAAATATTATGACAATAAAAAAACATAAACACCACTCAATTTTCTATTATTTTTGAAAATGAGTGTTAGTGTGATCAATATTTTAAAAGTTTAAACTATTAAAAAACAATATTAAATTATTTGTAACATCCTAAAATTTTCATATTATTTTTATAAAGAATCATAATTTATAATGGAGGAAAATGCCACTGATTATAACTGTCTCATCACATACTAATTACTAATTTCCAATCTTCCTTTAATGTAACAAAGTACGGTGGTCATAAATAAAAATTTGATTGAAATTTTAAAAAAAATTGTTTAAACTATTAAAAAAAGCTTTTACATTATAAAAATTATTTTATAAAAGTGATTGTATACATGATTAAAAAGTTTAGGCTCAAACACTATGGCAATAAAAAAGACATGAACACTACTCAATTTTCTATTATTTTTGAAAATGACTGCTAGTGTGATTGAAATTTTAAAAGTTTAAACTATTAAAAAACAATATAAAATTATTTGTAACATGGATTGAAATATCGTAACATGGGAAATTCATATAATTAGAGCCATAATTTACAAAGGAAGAAAATGCCTCTATGATTATAACTATAGGCCAACAAGTTGCCGAATTGAGCCAAATCTCATCACATGCTAATTTCATTAAACAGTCATCACTTCAAATTCCTAACAATTTTATTCCAAAAGTTTAAGCCTCGAAACATTGCATGTCCCTACTCATCCCCATCAAATAAGCACGGAGTTTCGAATTCAACAACCAACAATAGCGAAATATCTTCGAATTCGAGCCCTAATTAGGATTTAAGTGATTAAAACATTCAAGCTCTACCTCGAGCTCAAGGAATTTAGGGGTCGATTTCAGTTCGACAACACCTCTCTAAACATATCCTTAATTATGTACTTCAATCTTAAACGCCCCAAAATAGAGAGGGAAAAGGAAGTTTGGATCTTTCCCCCCCAAAATGCAATTTCGCATTTCCAAACAAATGAATAAATATAAACCCATCAAAATGTCAAAATTACTCCCAAAAAAACACTACAAAAAAAAAAAAAAAAGGAAGAGATGACGAAATAAAGAAGAACGTCACCACATATTAGACACAGAAAATCAAAAAAGAGAAACACCAAAAAGCCATGCACATACTAAAAAACCAGGAGAACCAGAGAGAGAGAAGAAGAGAGAGAGAGAAGAGAGGAGAGTGATAGAGGAGCTGTGCGACGGAAGGCTATTGGCGCAGAGCTCGACGGCCGCCCATTGGGCTGTGCACCCACGCCCTGCGCCGGTGACGCTTCGCATTCCTCTCTCTCTCTCTCTCTCTCTCTCTGCGCGAATACCGAACCAAAGGGAAAGGACGCGACACGGCATTCAATTCTTCTCTTTGTCACCATCATCATCACCGCTATCGCCGCCGTCGTTTGAGCTTCGACTGCCGTTCCCTCTGCGCCCGCCGCCTCCGCCTCCGCCGCCGCCCGACCCCTCCCCCTCCCCCTCCCCTCCTTCCTCGCTGCAGCAGACGTCATTGCCATCAGTGCCCGCCCTCCTTTCGTCTCCGCCGTCCGTCCCGTCCTCCTCGTCCTCCTCCTCGTCGTCCCCCTCGTGCCGCCGGTGCCGGTGCTGGTGGTGGTGGTGGTGGTGGCCCGCCACGGGGAGCGGCTCCGTCAGCCGCCTCCCGTCCCGCGGCGGCGAGAAACCACCGGCAGGTAGTGCTCCGCCTCGCTCGGGAACTTGGAGTTCTTGAAGTGCTCCTTCAGCGCCTCCAAACCCTTCACCCCCGCAAAAACCCAAATTCTCATTTTTCATCATTTTTCACTTTCGCAGGATTCATTGAAAGAGGCGAAGGTTTCTCTTGCCATTCGAGGCCCGCTTGAATCCCCATGCTAATTGCTATTGGACTGAAGTCTAGACGAAATACCAGTAAAAAATAAAGTCTTTGTTCCCAAATTATTTTGCCATACCTGGATTCTTGCATAGGTGACTTCGCAGATTTTCCTGGAGTTGAAGACCTCCCAGTGGCGGAGATGGAAAGCCTTGTAAAGCCGCCTCGCCGCCAGCGGCGTCGTCATGTTCACGAACCCGTACCCCACATTGCACTTGTTGCTGTCCAAAATGCGCGAAAGATCGATCAATCCCGACATCAGCAATTCAAACCCCAAATGAAATCAAGAATAGGAAGAAAAGAAAGAAACAAATGGGTTCTTGCGAATCTTTATGTTCAGATGATCACTTGAAATCAATGGGGAGATAGACGAAATCGTATGCGGACAGCGGCTGGCGGTCGTCGTCGTCCTCGCAGTGGTCTTCTCCAATCTGCTCGTTGCAGTGGATACAGTGGTTGTCCAGCATGTTCAACAGCAGCTTCTGACTGCGCCCCACATTAAACAATTGCCGACTTTAATAATAAAATAAGAGGACGAAGACGAAAGAAGACGAATTCCATTCACAAAAATGGCAAGTATGATGAAGCAAGAACGAGAACGAACGAGAACGAGAGCGAGAGCGACCCCTTGTTCACCTGTACTTGTTGGGAATGTTCTTGATCATGACGGTGGTCCTGGAGTCGCCGGAACTCGCCTCCGCCACCGCGCCGTCCTCCTCGCTGATGACGAACCGGGAATCGAGCTTGTGCCTGCCTTGCTTGTTGCTCTTCCATGGCCTCCCGCTACCGCTGCTGCTGCCGCTGCTCCGACACGGCTGCGATTGCTGCTTAATGCTATTGCCGTGCTTCTTCTTGGCACCACTCTTCCTGGCGCTGACGACGCTCCCTTTGTTACAATACTCTCCTTCTCCTCTCTCGCTTCCATAAGCATCGCCGCCGCCGCTCAAACTCAAGCGGTCCATCGATGCCTCGACTCCCGAGCTTTTCTCCGCGGTAGGGCTCGCTTCGCCGGGGCCCATCAGCGGTTTCTTGGCGGGCTTGTTGGGCTGCAAGATTCGCAGCCCGGGGGAGCGGCGGCCAGGCGGTGCGGCAACGTCAGAGGCGGAGGAGGGGGCGGGGGCGGGGGCGGCGGCGAATCCTTGGGAATCTTGGCATGGTAGGCGACCGCCGGGGAGGTATAGAGGAACGACGAATTGTGCACGAAAGCGGTCGGGGTCGTCGGGGTCGGCGGGCCGGTGGCGTCGAGCAGGAACTTGCGGTTGTAGCCACCGGGGCGGCTGAACTCGATGACGACGTTCTTGCCGTGGATCTCCTTGCCGTTCATCTGGGCCAGCGCCTTGGCGGCATCCCGGACGTCGTAGAATTCCACGAACCGCTGGTGCTTCTTGAACGGGGTCTCCCGCAGCTCCTTCACCGGACCTGCGCGGAAGCCATCGAGGAGAGCTTGTGAGCATGCAAAGGGGAAGGAGAAACAGGCGCAATGGAGATGAAAAGGGAGAGAAGAAAGGATGGTCGATAACCCAGCTTTTACGCCCCCACTTTCCCCGAGCAAATAAAGAAAGAAAACCCCTCTATCTGAGGCAAAGCCCCACCAGAGAAAAAAAAAAAAAAAACTGAAAAACGCTCGCTTTCTCAAAGCAAAGATTTTCATGCAAAGCCGACGGATTCGATCCGAACCCAAGAAGCGAAAGAGGAAATCGCGTCCGTCAAGGCATGCTTTCGGAGGGGTAGATACCGAATGGCTCGAAGACCTCCCTCAAGCTGGCCGTCGACACGTCCGGGTCCAAATTGAAGACCACGAGGGTGCCCTGGTTCTGCCCATCCGGGATGGCGTGGACCGCCGGGATCACGAACTGGGCCCACACCCCGGGCCCCGCCACGAGGCCGCTCCCCGCCGCCGGCGCGCCCGGGCGGCAGCAGGGGTCCTCGGCGGCGGCGGCGGCGGCGGGGGGAGGGAGGGGAGCGCGCCGTAGTAGTGGTCCCGGAGGCGGCACTGGCGCTGCATATGCTGCTCCCGGATGGCCCGCAGCGCGCGCTTCGCCTGCCGCAGGTCGTAGAAGTGGACGGTCACGACCCCGTCGCGGCGGGCCCGCTCCATCTGCACCGCCCGCACGTCCCCGAACACCTCCAATTCCTGCCGCACCCACGACTCGCTCGCGTCCCCGGCACCGGGCACAGCGCCAGCGCCCGCGTCGCCGTCGGGGAGGGCGGCGGCATCGGCGGGGCCACGGAGGCGGCGGCATGAGGCGGGGGCGGCGGCGCGGCGGCGCGGCGGGGTGGGGGTGGTGGTGGTGGTGGTGGTGGTACTGGAAGGGCACGACCTGGACCTCGTACGGCGGCGGGTAGTAGAGCTGCTGCGCCGGCGGCGGCGGCGGAGGCGGTTGCTGCTGCGCCGGCGCCGCGAAGAAGGGAGGGTTAGGGTTTCTGGCCGGACGGAACTCCTGGGCTGCCGGGTCCAGGTTGCCGTGGAACCGGACGACCCCGGTCTCAGCCATCATGGAGCGGCGGCGCTTCTAGCGGAGACGGTCGGCGGTTGCGGTGGTGGGTCGGAGTTTGACCGGGCTCATGGACCGTGCGGCGGTCTCTCTTTGACCGGGGGGGCCCTTTTCACAAGACCGACGCTCCGTGTAATTCCATGCCTCGAGCTCCGGCGATCTTCCCGAGTAAAATACGGAGGCGACGGAGACGGCGGCAGCGACGGTGGCTCCGCCCCTCCCTCTCCCTCTCTCTCTCTCTCCCTCTCTCTCTCTCTCTCTGCCGATTCTTGCTCTTTAACCTAAGCAGTGTCGCCTCCTCAAGGTTGCGGTACAGTTTAGTGGTAAGTGAGCAGGAGCAGCAACGAGAAGGAGAGAGCTGGACGAGATGGGTTTTTGCCCAAATGATGTCCTCAGATTTCCCTTAATAAGGGCCATAACCCATGCCTCAGATTCTATGTTAAAATGGATCCCATTCCTTACTAATAAAGAAGATGGTTATTAATTTTTTTTTTTTAAGATACTCCATTTAAAATAAAGTATTGCAATCGGATTCTTTTCCCTTCATGATCCATGTTCCATTACTCAACGCATCGAATGAGGGCTATATAATTCCTTCCATATTTGATATGAAATGAAGTATTGGACATGCGTGATTTTAAACACTATATAACTAAATGTGGGGTGATTTTCATATCCATGACCTACTAATGATAGCTATGTTTACTAAGAGATGGCGAAAAATATAGTTTCAATTGATAAGTGCACTGGAAGCTTCTATTAATAAAGCTAATGGTACAAAGAATCTCAAATCGGTATACTTTTATCCTAAACTAATTTTTGTGAAGCAAAAAACCCCAAACTGATATAATTATGATAAATCTACTAACATTTTAGGGCAAAATGAGAGTAAATGTGGCATGACAATATGGATTTAAGATAAGATGTGTATAAAGTGGCATAGGTATAAGGAATTTAGGATTTTTTTGTATAAGAAAAATAACTGATTTTTGTTGAATATGGCACATGTAACCATTTCGAAATTTTTTTGTGCATTAATCCCTTTATCAATAGAAGCCATTTTTAGCAAATGAAATTCAATATGCTTATAATCATTTTCGTTTTTGCCTTTTTCACTTCAGCTGCCTTTGGAAAGCCAAAGTTGCGCCTGAGAAGGTCCTTTTGGCCATCCATATGCTTCGTGCAGGAAATTACGGTCATGCCCCTGCGTCTGGCAAGATGGCACTAGAAGTCGAAAAGTTTTTTTTGGCTGAGGAGGGTTGTGGGCCATACACGTGGCGTCGCAAGAATGTCGTGTGATCTAAAACGCCCAGGACCCAGGTAGTCCCCGGAAAAGAAAGGAAACCAAAAAAGAAAGTTTTTTTTTTAAATCAACTTTTTAAATGGAAAATAAATAAATAACTCCAATTTTTTTTTTTTTTTTTGGTTAGTCCTACTCTAATATCGCCTTTTAGTGGCCACCCTTCCAACACTGGGAGGTGAGGCGTGGTCAAACCCCACTTTCTCTTGAAATGGGGTGGGCGTCACACGAGTAAGTTTGAAGGGGGGGATTTGATTCCCACGCCCAAGTTGGAAGGGTGGCGTAAAAAATCCGAGAGTGAGTGTAAAATCCATGATAAAAAGCAATTAAAAAAAAAAAAATTATGTTGATCTCTTCATAGAATTATTCATTTTCTTTTATCGACAACTACTCCATTTCAAATGTACCTAACACTGATATTTTATTGTTTGGTATTTTTCGATTAAACTATGTGCTTTTATTGATGATGCCTTATCGCTGGTGAATTAAGGTTCTATATGTTTCGCAAAAAATAAATGATATGAAAAACATATTCCTAAAATTTGATTGTTTTTATCTCTTGAAATAATTAATCAATAAAGAAAATGTTATATTAGTAGCAATGATTTACATCTAAGCACTTTAGTGAACGATGCAAATAATTTCCATCCATTCATTTTAACAAGTGATACAATTGATAGCTTTTTTAAAATGTTTGTTTTATGGAAGATAGATAATTTAAAAAATATTTTCTTAAAAATGATCGCTTGTATTATTTTTTTTTAAAAAATAGTCAACAAAAAATGAGTTCATTATCAAGAATAATTTATTGTCTGAATTGTTTTGTAAACATTGAAAATAATTTTTGGTTATTTATGTTTGTAAGCGATACTAATGATTATTTTTAGAAAAATATCTTTCAAATTATTCATCTTTATGTGAAACAAATAGAGTCCAAGTGTTATATTAATTATATTTGGCTAGCTTTTAGAGGTAATATCTCTTAAAAATCTACCGATAAATTTTCTCTTTTTTATTTCGATGATTTGCCAATTTAATCATAAACTTTTGATGACTTGCTAATATAGTTTTCTTGACCTAATATCTAAATAATAGGTTTATGACTAGACTGACAAATTTTCAAGAAGCTTATGACTTAATTGACACTAGGAAATGCTTAAGATTAAATTAGTAAATCATCAAAATTTTATGACTAAACTGACATCATTGAAAAGTTTATGATTAAATTGACAATCGTTTAAAACTATCAAACATCATCCTATCTAGTGTATTCAACAAGTTCTTTCAAGACACTGGTTCACACCGATCTTCATAAGGCATAAACCCCTTTTTCTTGGGCTCCAAGTGTCCGACACGATCTTTCGAAATGGAAGGGCACAAAGCAGCAAAAGCCCTCCTTTCCTCGGGTTCCAATAGACATTTTTCTCGGCTCCCGCCAAAGGGAGAGGGAGAGAGAGAGAGAGAGAGGGATAGAGAGAGACTGATGTTATCATAGCCAAAACCGAGGGAGAGAGAGAGAGACCATGCAAGTGCATAGATCGAGCACATATGACCGGCACACGTGCACCGAAGTTCGCATCGTCTTTGAGGTACCGAACATGTTTTTTTTTCGCAGCATACGAGATTTCCAAAGCCACCATCGCGACACCGCCTCAATCGCAGTAATTTATATGCTTTCGAGTTTGTACTTCGTGCATGCCTTTGTCTCCCACCACTCCGCGTCCCTCCTCCTCTCTCACGCCCGTAGACATGGTTTTATGGGAGAGGTCGTGGCTCCTATCGAAGCAGCACGTGCTGCCCAGAATCCCCCTCGAAAGTTATATTATAATTCGAGGGATTCGATCGTCGTTGATCCTCGTTCTGTCCGTCTTAGCTTTCGAGATGGACGATTTGAATTGTCATGAGAGTTCGAATCGATATCATCGTGCGTTCATTCTTCTGCATTCACTCGATGAATTAAGTTGGTTTACTAGGAAGAAGTATTTAGTGATATGCTTGATGTCAAGGGAAGATTTGGGATTTACACTTAAATTGTTAAGTGAGTCGATGGAGATAAAAAAAAATATAAAATCATGTCCTTGAACGCGTCGAGGATTTGGTCCACATCCTTCAGGATGGTACGTCCTTTACTTTGGGCGTTCTCAGCCTTCAAGGTCAATAGGAATGTCACATCATCTTTCCTTACTATTCTCCCAATTAATGAAGAGATCTTGATAGAATTGCCACATTAATGAGTATATAAAGGCTGTTGTCCCTCACACGTCAATAGGTCTAGTTTTGATATCATGTCAGATAATTAAGTTAGATGGAAAGTGATCAAATAAATTTGAAGGAGATCCACCTTCCACACGATATAATGAGATGGAAGTACCTCAAATTTTCATGTTCATGGCATTAGGGCATTGATGATGGGACTTTGATAGCAAAAAAAGAAGGTTTGGTCCCACCACTAACTTGATCACTCCACCGGCAATTTCTTTGGTGAACATTGAAAATGTGGAAGAAATGGAATTCATTTTTTAATATGTTAAACATAATGAATAGTTTTTAGGTACCTAAATATCACATCCATTGTCCAATCAGTACAACGTTCATGATAAAAAATATGAAATTCATGGTACATTAGAACGAGCTATGCACTAAAATTCCGATGGTAACCCTAGCTTTGCCGATTCATTGTAAATGATATAGGAATATATGATTCATCCCGTCATATGATGACTCCAAATTTTAAAAGTTCAAGTTACCTTATCAATCTAAGATAGCATCTAAGCAACCAACTTAAGAAGATTTTTTATAAGGGAATAGTCATTCGATATTACCTCATTTTGACCGTCTTTGATTCCT
Source organism: Eucalyptus cloeziana (assembly GCA_014182715.1). Lineage (NCBI taxonomy): Eukaryota > Viridiplantae > Streptophyta > Magnoliopsida > Myrtales > Myrtaceae > Eucalyptus > Eucalyptus cloeziana. The sequence goes on along the minus strand of CM024641.1, from coordinate 24,024,912 downwards.
ACTCCCTCTATTACTTGCTCGACTTCCCTTCTTTTTGCATGATTCCAAGTTGAATTTGTGAAAATTTCATGTGAGCATGCAGTTTTGTTTTCCATTGTCTTCCCATACTTAATGGGGAAAATACCCCAAAAAAAAAAAAATGCCTAAGTTTTCACCTTTGATGCTAAGAACATACCTCTATTTTCAAGTTTGCTACTTCAACTCTATCAAAATGCCTAGAATAGCCTCCCGTATGTGAAGGTTCAATAAACCCTAGTGTCACACCATCCACACATCCAAATTGTCGTATGAGGTCGCAATGTCATGAAGAACCTTAGAACAAGGCTGCCTAGGAATGGAGGTGCACTCTCGCGCGTGAGAGGGAAGTTGAGGATGACTAAAGTTCTGGGAAAAGGATATTAGAAATATAATAACCTTTATACAATGCTCACTTTAGTATTAATTTTTTTAATTAAATTACTTAAGTGCCATTTTAATAAAAAATGATAGCTTAAATGTCAACTCTTTGATTTTGGATGACGAAAATCCAACACGATAATGTTTTATCAATTTCGCCGACCAACGTGCCCAATTAGCATATTTAGTTCTAAACTACATCGTCTACATGTTTTGACCCAAATATGAACCCTAATTCGGACAAACCAAGCTATTTACCCAAATTCTTCAAACCCTAGTTTGGAAACCCCAAAATTGAGAGCCAAATCTTGCAATGGAGAGCAACAGTAGGACAAGCGGCTTAAATTCGTTTCAATGTGGACAAACACTCATCTTTTCCCTCCACCCCATGGTGGGCGAGTTGGTTAGGGCACACACTAGCCACACGAAAGGCCAGGGTTCGATTCCCCTCCTCGTCACGTTGCGCGACTTAAGTGGGGTGCCGTGGGTGGTGGGTCCTCATGCTAGTATTTTCCCGGGTTTATGTCGCCGACTGCCGGCGGTTCCTGGGTATCAAAAAAGAAAAACTAAAAACACTCATCTTTTCCCTATTGTGAGATTTTTCACTCTCGCACGGAGCCCCAATTTCTTTCCTCCAAGCATCAAGCCCTACTTTACCTTCCAACCACCAAACCGTAGAGAGAGGATGATGGTGGTCGAGTAAGTAACTGAGTGAGAGAGAGAGAGAGAGACGGCAAGTGAGCGAGCGAGGGTGACCGGCTAACAATGAACAAGAGTGAGCGTAAAGTCAAGGAGAAAGACAACGACAGAGAGAAATCTATTTTTTGAGAGGACTTAGTGCAACGTCATTTTGGCCAAGATCAACCATCTCATAGTCCACAATGGACTTGTTTTTTAATTAAAAACCGCATATGAATAAAATTTTTATTAAAAAAGCCACGTAAAATTTTAGGCAGGAGCACTTAAAGTGATCTTTTTTTCTTCCGATTTGTCAATTGAGGGATTTAATAAAAAATTTTGCCACCAAAGTGAGTGGCATATGGGAATTATTCCACTTCTAGTATCCTTTTTCTAAGAAGAACTAGTAGGGACATGGACAATCTGGCTCTTTGTCTCTTAGTGGTGGGACTTCGCCGCCTTTCATGATGTCGTGAGCCATGGACCTTGGCCTTGGCAATAGAAGTAGTTGTGAATATAAAATTTTGTAGCACTGCTGTCAATGGTTCTAAAAAATTTAAGCTATTAGATAAATGTTGAGTTTAATATTTGAATATTCTAACACTTTCTCACACAAGTAGACTAGACTTTGACCTATGACTAAGCCTATATTGTAAGGGAGACGAATAAGTTGTCTAGAAAAAAATGAATTTAAGACTTTCTACTTTGATATTAGATAAAAATTTTGTGAGATCATTGTTTATTATTATAAAAGTTTAAACTTTTAAATGAAATTGTAGTTTAATCTTTATACATTCCTACATGAGGCATGGCTCATTTGGTTCAACTTTTGGGGAAATGCAAAGCCATTTCCCCAAGTGACTTTGAATGAATGAACATTTTGTGAATGTAAGTGTGTTTGTAAACCCATTTTTATGTATATTTTGCAAAGTAGCTTTCACGGGAAAAGAAAAAGAAAAAAAGAAAAGAAAAGAAAAGGGAGGAGGAGATGCAAATGCTCGGCGGTGGTGGTGGTGGTGGTGGTGGGGAGGCGGCTCGCTTGGGTCATGCCAACCTCAGGCGACGCCTTGGGTTGCGCAACCCAGGCGGTGCCTGAAGTCGCGCGGCCTCAAGCGGCATCGCCTGGGTCGCTCAACCTCAGGCGTGACCCAGGGCGTCGCTTGAGGTTGCGTGGCCTTAGGCGGCAGCGCCTGGGTTGCACAACCTAGGCAACACCCGAGGTTGCCCGACCTCCGACCACCTCGCTCAAGGTCGCACGACCTCAAGCAAGGCTTCCCGGCGGCCCGATTTAGCCCCTCGGCGGCCAGATCTGGCCGCTCGTGGCTGAGCCGCCCGCTGGCTGAGCTTCGCGAGGAAGAGGGAAGAAGACAATGAACAGTACTTTTTGAGGGCAAAAGAGGAAAACATGATTATCAGTAATGCCAATATTGAAAAGAAAAAAATTCATTAAACCCTAGATTAACATTTCGAAAATGCTGGCATTTGACAAATGGAGACTCAAAAGTGTGAACCAAACGCAAAATATTTTCCCCAAGGGGCTTTGGAGGCCTAAAGCCCGAAGCCCCTTGGGAAAGCCGAACCAAACGGGCCGTAGTCCAGTTGCCGTGGTGACTGTCAATGATGGGTGAGGGACGGGGGATGGGATTGTGATTTGTTGATTAGGGTATGGATGTACAAGAATATTGGCAGGAGAATTTTGGAAATAGCAATGACAAATTCAAAAGTAGAGGCATTTTATAAGTATTTTCTCAAAGAACATAACTCAACCTATCGTTTTCCAATGGATAAAACCTCTAGGACTCCCCGGTGCAGACACACAAAGATCCGATGGTATTGGAGAAAAGCTGTCGTGTCCAGTTCTATGCATTTCGCTGTACACGTTTTGAGCCTCTTGAAATGACTTTGCTTGCTCCAGGCGTTTCTCATCCCACTGCGCTCAGGATTTCTTCATCCTGTCATCTCTGTGGAGAGCGAGAATCTCGAGGCAAGACTGTCGAATTCTGCATCTTTCTCTAACATCTTCAACTTTCTCCTTTAGGGCACATTCCACCAAGAGAGACATGAGCACACGACACAACCTCGTATATGCACATTTCAATACGAAATCCATGAAAGAGGATCACAAATTACTTAAGGCATGCATGATAATCATTTTATTTTTTTTGTTCTCAGGAACAAGTTTGGAATAAAAAGTTAACGCAATTTTATTTTTCTATTTTCGAGACAAATTTTTAGTCCTCAAATAAATTCAGAATAGAAATGTTCTACTTTTTTATTTCTGAAATAGAAACAGAAATAAAAAAGTAGCCACCGCCCATCGGTGTGTGATTTCCATATTGATGTTTGCAATTCAATTGATTAAAGATATTTTATCTCACGAAACAATGGAGCACAATGAATGGAAAAAAAAAAAGCATGAGAATGAGATATTTAATAAGGTTTATCAAACGAATATTGTTCAAAATATAGAAATTTTGTGTATTTATCTAATGTATATTTTTGCTCATAAACTTGTTTAGAGACTAGAAATCAAATATGGCTGGAAATTGTTCCTATGAACAAAATTGTTATCACTCTCGCATTTAACCTACCCCTTCATGACCTATTAAATAATAGACAAGATGCACTAACTAATCTCTGGATTTTCAAGATAGGGAGTCATATTTCGACAGCAACGAAAGTTGAACGATATACTGACCATGGATTTTGTTTAGTATGCGATGTACACTACATCGACTATGCACACGGAAACATTATCAATCCATTGAGTGTACCAATCTTCGGATGAAAAAAGCAGGTCGCCTTTAAGACCGCACGAGCTGCAGTGAATCACGTTAATCCCCCTTGTCATGATAAACTAATGAAAAGCCGCCTTGTTGACGCATGATGTAAGACACAATCATGGAATTTTGGCTATGTGCTTTTGGTTGGATAATCATAAATGAACAAAGTGGGATAACATCATGAAGCTTTGCCAAAATAAACTTGTCTTATATCCATTGAATAAATCCTGGCTTGTCAGGTTTCTTCCCAAACCCTAAAAGTTATTATTCTTTATATGGTCAATATCCCCAAAAAATTATTCTATGTAGGCTAGACCTCCTAGGTTTTGATACACTGTGTCCCCCATTTGCTCCACACGATAAAAATAGGGGTCATTGCATATGCATAAGAGATATCCCCCACTTTTCCATGGCTTGCGAAAAGTGGGTGAAAGGGATGTTTTCTTTTCCTCACGCCCCACTTCACTCCCTCTTTTTAAGGAGCCTTGTGTGCACATTGCTCCTACAAGATTAGACATTATTCCCTTTGCATTGCGGGAGCAGCAGGGTATTGGCTGTAGCTAGCCTTTCTGCTGCTGTTCTTTCCTAAGCATGTTCACATTTATATGGCATGGAAATGGCTTTGTCATGCTTGCCTAACCAAATAAAGCATTGTCACCTGGCAAAGAATGAAAAGAAAATGAGAAACATACCCATAGCACACCTACTTTTACCCTAAGTCCACTTTCGATAAGAAAGCAGTTATTGGATGGAAAGTGAGACGGGTTTTTATTGATTTCGGGTTATCAGATGTTGAGTAGAAATGGCTTAAATCAGATATTTCGTAACGCGTGTATGATCCTCCTGAAAATACTTCAAAACTGGAGTTAGCTGCGTTGGTTGTCTGTCCATGACCTAAAGCAATTAATATAGTCGGTTGACTTATGCCTCATTTATTTAAGCTTTTTAGTGTATATTATTTCAATTGGGTAGGATAATAATTTGGAGGAGTATAAATTCATTTATCAACACCTCTTCAGACACACCAATGCATAATATGGCACTAGCCATTCACTAAAGTCAGTTTGATAGAATCGCATATGAAGTTAGCAGATACTTCACCAAAAGGTTTACACGCAGATCAAGTTCATTACCAAGCACATTCATTTTTGGCCAATTTGATGTGCCAAACTTTGAGAACAATTAGCATTGGAACCTAACAAATAAGACTAAAAAACAAGGAGACAGTCACAAGCACGTCACAAAAGCAAAAAGCCTCCTCTGATCCTAAAAAAAAGCTCCCAGACCACCACTTTCCCATCCCATTCACTCTCTAGTGCTCACCCGCAGAGTGTACTGACTCTGTAGTTTTTGTTTACTGTTTGCTCTCACCATCTCTCCCCATTCATTCCCTTTCCCATTCTCTTTTAGGACAGGAGAATATTTGTCTGGTCACTTGAAGATGTCCACCAAAACCAACATGAGCCAGAGACATGGCAGAGAGGGAAAGACACTTGAGGCGCTCCCCTTTCTGAACCAGCACATCCTCCATTTTGGGCTCCAAGCACTCGTACATTTGCCACTTCAGGTCTCTCTCGTGCCTAATAAGACAAGTTCAAAAAGGATGTGCCAACTCTTCTTTCCTCCTTTTTTTCTTTAGTGTTTTGCAAGCACAAGAACCATTTGGGACCATCCCCATTTGCTTCCCCCTTGTTCTCAGGAGGCCCACTTATCTATTTTTTATATTTTATTTGTTATTTTTATTGTTACTTTATTACCTCAATTCCTGGGTCAAAAGGGTATTTACCATCTATCTTTACGATTATTTAAGTGTGTATATATGATATAAATATTTATAGTGGGTGTTCGACCCATGAGAAGCAAAATTGAATTGAATCTCGTTTGGTGCGTGAGTCAGCACGTCCTGCTTCCCCTTTGCTCTGTTACTGTGGCGAATCGTAGTGCAATTTAAGCATGTTGGGAATTGAAGAAAGAGGCACTAATTTATTTTATTTTATTTTATTTTTCTAGCTGGGTGTAGAGTTCTAGGTTGCTTTTTAAGAGTTCAATTATATGTCGGGTCCCCCACCAGTTCTTTATACAAAATTTCTTTATGGGTCTAAGTTAGACCGTGCAACACTGTGATCAAGAATGTCAAGTTTCAACTGCGCTTATTATAATAATGAGAAGCATTGCTTTTGGTTGAAACGAGAAACGATTTCCTTAAGAAAGAGGTAACGAGGAGGCTTGTTTAAACCGGTGGTGTTGATCTGCAACTCTTCGTGACCGAATTTCTTGCATCCGTCGTGCTGAATAAAGGGTTCATACATAGTAACTTCAGGTTACTCGTTCATCTTCGCGGTCTGCATCTGCGTCGATGCGCGAACTCCAATCTGGGACTAAAGAAAAATGGTCACTCGGGTCCAGGGAAAGGCTATGCAGTGCTCTCCAATCATCTCTCTTCCCAAGCATGAACTGCAAAGACCCCACAAATTTCTAAGCCAGGAGAGGCTTGCTACCTTAAAAACACAACATCCTAATAGATAGCAGGGAGCAAAGTCGTGTATACTCGCTTCCATGAACAACGAGACTGGATCGAATATACATCGGACTTTGCAGTTTTATCAATAACAAAGCAAGACCCTGTGTCGGTGGATTCTCCAAAATGTGTATGCTCGCTTCCATGAATCATGACTGATTCAATGACTATACACCAGAGGGGTTACAGTGGATTCTCCAATAATGATTCTGTATGCTCACTTCTTTTTACCTCTTCAAGGCTTAAGCAGTATATACTCACTTCATTTTATGTGCTTGTCAGGCATGTGCTTTGCCTGATTTTTATCAGGTCTGTTCAGCAGCAGCAATAATACTTTTTAATTTCTATTATCAACCACATTAGACGCGACCTCTTCACATTAATAGTGAGATATTTTGACGAAACTTTCATAAAATGCCACTGGAAGTATACACGTGCAAAATGAAGCGCATACAAAGAAAATAATTTTTCAAGCAGAAGTTTGAGGAATGGAAGTGTATGCATTGACACTTTGCCATCAAGCTTTCACCTTTCCATGGCTGATTCAATGACTATACACCAGAGGGGTTATAGTGGATTCTCCAATAATGATTCTGTATGCTCACTTCATTTTATGTGCTTGTCAGGCATGTGCTTTGCCTGATTTTTATCAGGCCTGCTCAACAGCAGCAATTATACTTTTCATTTCTATTATTAACCACATTAGATGCAACCTATTCACATTAACAGTGAAATATTTCGACAAAACTTTCATAAAATGCCACTGGACGTATGCACGTGCAAAATGAAGCGCACACAAAGAAAATAAATTTCAAGCAAAAGTTTGAGGAATGGAAGTGTATGCATTGACACTTTGCCATCAAGCTTTCACCTTTCCATGAGAAGAATGATTTCCAGACTAGGGAGGACAATTGCACAATTACAACCCATGTCTTACTATTCAACAGCTTCAACTACCTATCTTTCAGCATCTGAAAATAGGATTTATATCTTTGCGCTAGTCCAAACATGCCGAGCGTGCCACCAGTGTGAAGCATCACAACCTCCGCGTCACCTCTTGCTTCCTTTTTGCTAAGCAAACTTGCCAGTTCCCAAGCTGCCAAAGTATAAACTGGATCCACGAGAATACCAGTTTGCCGGGTAATCTCCTGGCATACTTCTACTTCACCTTTAATTACATTGCCGAATCTATGAAGACAATTACCATAAAGATCTGCAAAGTATCAGTTTTCGCCCAAGAAAGTCTTACAGCAAAATCTGGATATGGGCCATCAGCACCGCATGTGAGGAATAGCTATGACATGGTTTGAGTTTATGATCCGCCAATGTTGATTAAGAAATGGTTTAGCCAGAAAGAATAATGTGCATATGACTTTGCAGATACAAATACCCTGTCACAAGAAGATTTCCTAAAAATGCTATGTCTAAAGTAGTGTCTTCTATTTGACCGAAAAAAAAAAAGAAGTGTCTTCTTAAAACAGTAGGTCTTCTGAAAACATGAAGATGTTGACATTGGTCGAAGTAAGGTGTTGACCAATGGAGTGAAAGTCAATGGATACATGGCTGCTGATTTAAATGTCAACTACCATATTATACTAAACGAAGCAGTCTATAAAGTTGACAAGACAACAACTATTGAATATTGATAAAAAAAGGCAGTTATTTTGCCTAATGAAGCAGTAACCATTGCTAAAAGGCATTTAATTTTGCATCAGGCTGTATGATAGGTTTATATAAACTGTTCAATCAAAGCATTATGGCACTGAATTCATGACAAGGACATCCACATCCAGAACTGAAAAAACGCAAAAACCCCAGAACCATCAATTGATAGGCAAAGCAAATTATGAGCTTGTTTACCCTTACGAGTGCACAAGGACATCTAAATGAAGGTGGGGCATAGGGCATTGAAATATGTGCACTATCCATATGTCTCATTGCAATGCATCTGCTACAACCAATGGAACTGTTATAGAGGGAGATTTACTCACTTTCTTGGATGATATCGTTCCACCCAGTGCACCACTCCCCCGTCAATTTCATGTAAGGCGTGATCAAGATCAAATCTGAAATGCCTCTTGAAGTCAGAGATCAACCTTCTCTCCCTTTCTCTGTAGTTATCAAGTGTATCGGCCAGCATCACAGCAGTGATTTTCCAGGGGAGTCTGATGGAGAGGAAAGTATAAGTCACCACTTGAGCTCATTGATTGAGGCTCAACTTGGCAAAGTGCAAATAGTGTGGTTTAAATTGATTAATTCAAAATTGATGCAATCATCATAATAGTTAGCTTGATCAAAAGAATAGGCAAATAACTCAGGATGAAACACACCCAAAATATATGGCTCCAAGTCCTAGACCAACAGCCGTAGTCCCTGTACCAGCATCTATAACAAATTTCAAGGCTTTCTCTTTTCCGAGCAAGTGACTTTGAGATAAGTGATGCACCAAGCGAATGACGCCTAAGAGAAAATATAATAGTATCATCATCTGAATTACAAAGGAAAGAAAAGACAGGATGATGGTTTGAAGCCCCCCAAAGAAAGCAATGATCATATTGGCGCTCATTTTCTTGACAAAAATCAGGATGCAGTCATCGATCAAACTAATATCTATTTACGTCAACAAAATAAATATTTCACGCGCCTAAAAACCACCTTCAGATATCTTTTAATTGAATTATCGCAGCACGCAGGAGCCCCAATACTATCTAACCCAGATGCATCTCTTACCAACGATAACACAAATTATTGTACGCTTGTGTCAATGGATAAGCACATTAGTGGACCCAGTAAGCATGCCGACAGAAACACAAGGTCTATGACCACAAAGGTGTTACCTAGTAATGCTATAGAATCTCCTGCTCCTTCATTCATGATTACGACCTTCCTTGAGAAGTTTCCTAAACTTCTCTGGTCGTCCATTGAAGTTGAAATAGGATGGGAAGAGCTAACAATTTGCTCAGTCAAAGGAGCCTCAAGAATATCAGACAGTGAAAGAACGAATCCATTTCCACCTGCCACTGAACCTGCGTGGGTCTTTAGAGTTTCTTCTCTATTGGCATAAACAGACCTGGGCACATATATGACATTTCCATACATTGTTGAAATCAGGTTATATCCAGTCAAAATATCAGGCTGCTCTCCTCTTAGAAGCAAATGTGATCTTAGTCCTCGTTCTGCACATGAAACAGCTGCGATTGCACATCATTAAGAAATGATGACTCAAGATAGACCATTTTTGCAGAAACATCAAAGATTCTACCTTTAATTTCACTTGTTTTCCACTGTTACTGTCTCAAAAGAGTTGACTTACAACAGAAAAAAAGAAGATCCAGAAAGTGAGGGACTCATGTCACAAAAATGTCAAGAAATTCCAGATGTAGCTAATCCAATGCGTTTTTTCTCCCAACTTCTCCTTGCTTGTCTAATTCAAGTATTGATGTGAAATATATATTTTTTTTTTTGCATAGAATACATAAATGTGATTATTTCCAGAAGAAGGAAAATACCAACAGCTGCTGCATGTGCACTTTGACATCCTCCACATGTCACCTAGAAAATGTCCCAGCAGAATGTCATGCGAATTGAATGCACATACTCCATGGTTAAACAAATGATTGAATCTGAATGGACAAGTCAAAGATTAATTTAGAGGGATCCCACAATCCCAGAAATGAATTGCACGAGGCTAGCGGCAAAAGCATAATAAATGGTGAATAACTGACTTGATGACTTGTAGATACTTTAGTCAAAATTCTGCAGAACGTATTCATGTTACTATACAAATTGGCAATCTTATGCTCCAATAATAGAATCAAATAGGTTATTATTCCAAAGATGCTTTCAGCTACACAGTACCTGGAAAAAAACAGAAACACGAATCTTTAGTAGTGTAAATGAACTCTTACCACATCAGTCACCGAGTGATCCTCCAGAAGAGGAAGCACTGCGTCCAGCTTCCTCGCTTTGTTGCCATTGATTAGAGGATGGAGCAAGTCGTCCCTGATGACATAGAAAGAAGAGTCCGGACCGCTCTTGTCTGTGATTTTATCACCCAACAATGGATTCGGAATGTTAAACCAGGACTTATCCTTCAACGGCCCATCCTCGTCTTCGATTCGCTTAGGAGCCGACACTATCTGCTGGATTCTAGTATCCGGGCTGGGCAACGTCCACCTCCGGTCAAGGAGTTTCGCAACGAATTCTTCGCAACCCAGTTTGGCTTCAGCAATCCCCTGGCGATCGAAGCAAACAACTCGTTCAATCACATTTGAAGATACGGTGCAATTCCTAGCGGAGCGAAACCCGACGATGGAAGCGATGTAGACATATAATTACTACCCACAATTAGCGGCGAGGTTGGAGTTTCTGAACACACTCGAAATTCAAGAACCGAGACCGGAGAAAAGATATAAAGCACCGAAATGATCCTGTTCCGACTAGTGTTTCCCAGAAAGCCGCTTCCTTTTTCACAACCCAGTCGCTAGACTCGATACTACTGTACGTTGAGCGAAACGCTCGGACTCAGATTGATCAATACGCGCCGACCCACTACAGTCTAGAAGCGTTACGCCGCCAAAATCATCCGCACGAGCAGCTACGTTTGTTCAACGGAGAGGGGAGCAACTTCCATTGGAAAGCAGTTGCCCACAGAGAGAGAGAGAGAGAGAGAGAGAGAGAGAGAGAGAGACCTGAGGGGCGTGAGGAAGATGGGCGGAAGAGCGAAAGCCGCATGAGACGGGAAGAGGAAGAGGTAGACGTTGCTGCAGCTTCATGTCTGAAAATCGTTCCTCCTCCAATCTCGTCCGCTTCGGAGAAGAAGGAATAGATGAGGAGAAATTCAGTCATTACAAATGGTGTCTGCATATATATGAGAACCCTTTTGGTTCTACTTTTATTATTATCGTAGTCATCATCTTTATCAAGATTATAATTTAATTTATATGTAAATAGAAGGGTTAATACTTAAAAAATCCAAAATTGGTACACCTGTAACAAAATTACCCCAAATTAATTTTTTGACCACCAAAAACCTTAAACCAGTACATATTTAACAAATTTACCAAAAACTTATACTCTTGTGATAAATTTACTCTCTATTTTTTTTAATAATACCCTTTGTTAATTTCCGTTAAATTTTACTGTCAAATTATTAAGTTAAATGATACGTGACAATTGATTAGTATATCAATTTGGGATTGTTTGTCATAGTTTACAATTTTTGTGATTTTTTTGTGGTATTAATACAAGTGTACTAGAACTACCAGTTGTGGTGGCTTAATTGGATAAGAACCCATTGATCCTTTCCCAAATGTAAGGGGTTCAAAACCAAGTAGAGGCATTTGGTGTCTTAAGTGTGGCGCCGATGTGGTGAGTCATCTGCTAGCGTTATCCCGGGTTTACCTGCCATCGGCTACCGGCTGTACGGGGTTCCTTAAGTATAAAAAAAATAAAATACAAATGTACTAGTTTAGGATTTTTGGAGGTCGAATAAATTAGTTGGGGTAAATTTGTCATAATTATATCAGTTTGGGATTTTTTATGGGTAGTCGGGATAAATTTGTCACATGTATACTAGTTTAGGGTTTTTCATTGTAAAAAAAAATAGTTTTGGGATTCTTACCTGGAGTACTGTGGTGGTGGGTCATGCAGTCGTTCCTCCGGGGTTTTCTCGCCGGCTGTCGGCTTATGGGTTCCCTGGGTTACCAAAAAAAAAAATAGTTTTGAGTAAATTTGTCACGTGTACCAGTTTGAGATTTTTCAGATATTAACCTTAAATAGAAATCGTCTTAATACCACCCATTGCGGTGGCGTAGTTGGCTGAGCTTTGTGCTCCCACGAAAGATGCCAAGTTCGAATTCTAGCGGCGTTAATTGGTGACTTAACCGCTAGCGTGAGTGTGGTGGCGAAACTTGCGTCAAAAAAAATAGAAATCGTCTTAACTTTTGTAAATAAGCAAGAATGTAAAATATTAATAATAAAAGGATAGATACTTAATTTTCATTTTGATTTGAGAAACGAACGAAAAGATAGCGTAATTATGTAAATTTATGTTAAGAACCGATTTATTTTTATTTTGAAAAGTAGAGGGACTCCGTTGACAAAATTAGAAGTATGGGAGTCATTTCATGATAAATTTATGAATTTATCCTAACTCTCAAACAAAATTATGTATTAAATGTTTATGTTTTGTTAATTTTATAAAAAATAAATGATTTGGATTTTTTAATAATAATTACTTATAAAAATAAATGAACAATTAAAAGTAAAAAACTTTTTTTCATCGATCAATTATTCAAGAGATAATTCATTAAATAATTTGTGCTTTGCAAACAAATTGTACTAAAGAATCATATTGTACGTTAAATTTAAATTTAAGAAAAATATTAATACCATTTTAAAATATTTTTAATAAAATAGATTAATCAACGAAACATATAAGAAAAGGGCAAGCGGAGTCCGTCGGGGTTTTTCCGGTTCTAGGGTTTTTGGGAGAGCCCGTCGGAAGTCGACAAATTAGTTCGCGCCGCCGGCGATGTCGTCCGCGCGCCTCTCGCTGGACGCCCTGTCGGCGTCCGGCCGGAGCTCTGAGAAGCTGAGCCTGGCGGCGCTCCAGTCGAAGATGAAGTGCGACCCCGAGGGGTACGCGACGGAGCTCGGCCTCGTCCGCAGCCAGTTCGAGTCCTCGCTCGAGCTCTTCGAGCAGCAGGCCGCCCTCAGCTTCGCCTCCATCAGCGGCGTCGCCGCCGACCCCGCCGTCGCCAAGGACCTCGGCGACCGCGCCTCGTTCCTGGCGCACGTGGCTCCGTTCTACCCCAAGCAGCTGGCCGAGTTCCCGGCGCGGCTCGCCGAGTTCCTCCGCTCTTCCGCGAGGTCGCTGCCCTCCGGTCTCAGGTGCACGGTGGCTCAGGCGCTTATCTTGCTCGTCAATCGGAAGGTCGGTCCTGATATGGAATTAATTTCATATGTCTTGGTTGATATCGGTGGGGAACTTGGCATTTCTTCGTCGATGTTGCATATGTCAATTTCTAGGAGCTGTTATTTCTCGGAAATGTAGGTTTTTTTACGTGTTTGCGTATGATGTTGTTAGGATGTACGTTCGCAATTCAGCTTCTTTATGCGTCTGGGATGATTTTTGTTGATGGAGATGGATAATTAGTTTTGAGCTGTCCTGTGATTGTACGATGTTCGGAAAGTTGACACTCTTCTAAATTTTAGGATTTTCTTTTGATTGATTGATGCTGAAGTAGCATTTTATAGTCATAGTCTTTTGATTATGCCGATTTGACTTTGGGGACATGATTTGATGTGACCCTTATCTCCTTAGATGGTCGATATACGAGATACTCTGGCTTTGTTCATGGAGCTGCAGACGCTGGGGGATAGAGCCTTGAGGAAATTGGCGTTCTCACATGTGGTTCACAGCATTCGGAAGATGAATCAGAAGCACAAGAATGAAGCCACTAATCGTTCGCTTCAGAATGTGTTGTTTTCGTTGTTACAGGTTTGGAATCCTGATATTCTTGTAGCCTCTGGAATTTTACTTTGTCAAGGTATGCTTACCTGTGCTAAATTGCGACTGTCCTGTTGTAGCAAGAGGAGGAGACAAAAGCCAAGCAATCGCTAATTATGCTCTGTGAGATTCACAGAAGAAAGGTGTGGTTTGATGATAGAACAGCTAATGCCATATGTACGGCGTGCTTTCATCCAGCATCAAGGTAGTGTCCTCTTGCCTGTCTCTCATTAATCTTCTGTATTCTTAACTTTCAGAAAAAATCATTTGTATCTTTGATACCATCAGGATCATGATTGCCGCACTATCATTTCTTCTTGATTATGAGAAGATTGAAGATGATTCGGATAGTGATGCTTCAAGCAGTGATGATGAATTATCTCATCAAAGTCCTCATGTTATCGTTAGTAAGGAAGCTGCCTATAAGGTCAGTAGATTCTCGAAAAAACTTGTAGTCATATTGTGCATTCTCTGATGAAGTTTTCAACGAAGAATTTAATGTTGCATTGCCTATGTTCATGCTTGAAAGTTTTTTGCACATGCGATTGCTACCAACTTTTAAGAGATTACATTATAAAAGTACCAGTTGGAATTTGAGTTCCAATGTCTAATCGAGTAAATATGATGTCAGAGGTCAGGATCTCTTTTCTCTGCTGTTGAGTTGCATTTACTAATTGCTTCTATTGTTAAACTGGATAAAATCTTAATGTTTACATTTTGAACTGACTTTCAGGCACACCATAAAGGTACTTCTGCTAGCAAGAAGAAAAAGAAGGCAAAGCTGCAGCGAGCTATGCGAAGCATGAAAAGGCAACAACGATTGTCTTCAGAAAAGAGCTCTTCAAATTATTATTCACCCCTTAATCATCTGAAAGATGCCCAGGTTTGCCATTTTCTTTGTCTTTGTGCTTCTGCACCTTAGCTTATCCTTGTATTCTTATCACATTCACCTTGTCTTCAGGGGTTTGCTGAAAAGTTATTCTCACGCCTTCAGACTTGCAATGAACGCTTTGAGGTCTGTAATACTATTTATTTAGTGAAGATATTGAATTGCATATCTGGAAGTTTGCCTTTCCATAGCTACTTTACAAGTATTCCTTGTGATTGATTAGGTTTCTTCATTTCTTCTTCTTCTCTTAGCATAATATGATTTTTTTTTCCTCTAAATCAATAAATTAAGGTTTTACAGCATTATAGCTGGCTACATTAGGAGATTTGCTGGCATGAATTCATCTTTTAATTTCAATTTGAAGAATATGGTATTAGACTTTGATGAGAAGTTTTCATACAAAACCAGTAAGAGGGTGGGACAGATCTCGTGCCAAATCAGTTTCGTAATTGTAGGATGTTTGGGTTCTTTGCATAGTGTCGGAACATGGAAATTATCTGCAAGAATTTCTCAGATGAGCATTATAATTTAAAAAATTTCTTCACTGCCCTAAAAGTTTTAGCAGCAAAGTTTTTTTTTTTTTTTTGGTTTGATTTTTCTCTGAATTTAGTATGTATAATTTCTATTTTCATTGGCCAAGATGGATTTTTTCAGGTAAGCGTTTTAAGCTCCAAAATACAACCGCTGCCAATGAGATCTTTTATTATGATCAAGTTCTAATTTTATCACTAAAATATTTCAGGTTTTTTCTTCTGTGCAATATCCCTATATATTGGCTCAAAGCCTAAACGTTTGCTTGTGTCTATTGTCTCCCTGATATGTTGCAGGTTAAGATGATGATGTTGAAAGTAGTTGCACGAACTGTGGGCCTTCACCACTTGATTTTGTTAAATTTTTATCCTTTTCTCCAAAAGTATGTTCAGGTATGTGCTTGGAAAAATACTGTGCGGCTCATTTCTTGTTTGCTAGGTGTTGGAGATTTTATTATTTTCTACTTTTGTTACAGCCTCACCAGCGTGATGTCACAACCTTGCTAGCAGCAGCAGTTCAGGCCTGTCATGATATGGTAGTGTAGATGGCTTGCTTTTTCCTCCCCCTTCCCTGTCTTTCCCTTTCTGTTTACTTCAACATTTTCCTCCTGATTGCTGAATCAATATACTCACTTGGTTTGCTGGCTCTTGTTACCTGTTGATTATTCTGTTTTCTTGAAGTAATTATGTTTTCTGTAGGTGCCTCCTGATGCAGTTGAACCCCTATTTAAGCAAATAGTAAACCAATTTGTACACGATCGATCACGTCCTGAGGTACTTTTTTGGGACGAGCCTATTCATGATGTGATGAATTTTGCAAGGTTCTGATCTTTTGATTGCATTTTCCAGGCTATTGCAGTTGGAATTAATGTTGTAAGGGAGATATGTCTACGCATGCCCCTGGTGACTACCTCTTTTTCCTCTGCCTGTATTCATTTTCTTCCACAAGACTTGATAGGATTGATTTTGCATTGTTCGGTTCTATGGTGATGCTTTCATTTGCACCTTTACTGGTGAACTTGGAATGTGCACTCACAACTTCACAAAAAGTGAACAAGGAGGAAGTTATTTAATATTCAATTGTCCTAGTACCTTTCTTTCGTCTTTACTTTTGGGCCATTTTCTTACTCATGTCGGTTTTGATTCCATCTTCTGACTGGCATATTTGTTATGGCATCTAGTTGATGAATGAAGACTTGTTGCAAGATCTTGTTTTATATAAAAAATCACACGAGAAGGCAATATCAGCAGCTGCTAGGTCTCTTATCTCTTTATTTAGAGAGGTACTCTCTCTCTCTCTCTCTCTCTCTCTCTCTCTCTCTCTCTCTCTCTCCAGTGTTTTATAACTACTGTTTTAGAGGGCGTCTCACTTATTTGCTGCTTTGACATATCACAGCTTTGTCCCTCAATGCTGGTAAAGAAAGACCGAGGACGCCCTAGTGACCCAACGGCACGACCAAAGGCATATGGTGAAGTCAGTGTTGCCAGTGATGTTTCTGGTGTTGAACTGCTACAGAATAGTGATGATGATGAGGATGACGATAACATTGGCAGTGATGAGGACATTGACACTGAAGACAGTGACGATGGAGGTAGTGTTGGCATTGACATTTCTGTATCCGGTGGGTCAGATGATGAGAACGCTACTAGTGATGACGAAGAAACCCACGCATCTGCTGATGATAATGAATGCGATGATGAATCTTTGGAAGGTGACAGTGAGCATGAAGAAGATAACTCTTCTGCTGAAGATTTGGATGAAGTAAGCAGTGATGAGTTAGATGAAGATGAGGACGAGCATGATGATGAGGATGCAAAAGCAGATTGTGGCGATGATAATGAAGAGGTGCATGATGAAGGTAATGCTGTCTCGGAAACTAATAGTGGTGAGGAAAAAACTGGATCCAGAGTTAAATTCTCTGAGACAAGGAAGAGGAAATTCTCTGATCTTGATGGACAGATTAATGCTGCCCAAACAAGTCTTAGGGCCTTGAAGAAATTAGCTGAAACAAAATTGAGTCAGCCTCTATCTGATTCGGCTGATGGCATTCTTTCTAATGAGGACTTCCGACGTATCAAGCAACTAAAGGTACTGAAATTTGCTTATGATGTGTTGTTGCACCAGTTGTCTGAAGAAGTATTTTTCACTGTTTCTAAACATGGTGAGGTCAATTGATTTTGAAAGTACTGAAGCTTCGGGTTATTTATCAGGCCAAGAAAGCAGCCAAAGCTGCTTTGACCAAGCATGGGTTGTTGGGAAAGGGTGTGGAAACGAAGTCAGCTTTTAAGGTTCCCAGTTCTGATCAACTAAGCTTCAAGCGTGTGGATCCTGCAAAACTTGAGGTACTTTGTTTGGTCTCATGTTTACTTTCTGCACTTTAAAAAAGCTGCGTTTCAATTGGTGGAAGCAATGGCATACATCAGTACTTATCATCGTGATGATAGTTTCTCCATGAAGTTTTCTTGAAGTGATAGAATTCAAAATGCGAAAATTCCTCCCAATAGTCTTGAAAAGGTTATTCATGTGAAATGCTTGCAGCTCTTGTTTGGATGAAGTCTCTTGTCTCCTATCACTGTGTTAATTTGCTTTGTCCTTTTTCATTTGGAGTGCTTCTGTATCTCTCTTTAGTATTTACTTAAGCATGGTGTGCTGTGGAATTCAGGCTCATGTGAAACAAAAGCTAAGTAAAGAGGAAAGATTAGCACTCGTGAAGGCTGGACGGGAGGAAAGAGGGAAGTACCAAGCTCGAGCTGCCATAAAGCAGAAGAAGGTACGATATTTTACTCCATCTGTCTGGAAGCTGGCAGCTCTTATCAACAAAATGATATTTTGACTTGCAATATAATGCATTCCCCCAAAGACAAGTAGTTGATGCTACTTTAACATAATTTAACCTTAATGACATTGATTTAACTATGATGGACAGACGGGTGGTTCGAGCAACAAGCAGAAGGAACACAGGAAGCTTATGCCTATGGCTGCGAAGAGAGCGAAAGTACAAAGATCTCGTCAGGACAAAAAGAGGAAAGAAGGGCGATTGGGTAAACAATTCCGTGGGAAGAAAGCGTGGAAATGATCTTGTAAATCGAGAAAGCAATGCAAGTGGAGCTTAGGATGCTAACGCATATTATGGTATCATAATTCTCGTGGAGAGCTGTATTAACTTTTCTTCACCTTCTGTAGTTATGCTCTATCTTTTAAGTTGCATGATGTGGGGATTTTCTCTTCCCATTTGAGAGGGACAGTCTAGGCCTGTCTGTGCGGGTCACAATTTTGTTACTTTAGAGTGGATGCCTAGGATGGAACTAGAATGGAAGATTGTGTTCTGTAAATTAAGCATAAGAGTAGTTTATCTCAGTGATGAAATGGAAGGATGATGCCTTATTGACAGTGCTGAACTGATTAACATTCATGTCACTACTCACTGCAGTTTAGGACGAGAATTCGGGATCGAAACGACTTGGGTTTTCTCCTTCTTCTATTGGTTTTCTTTGGTATGACGATAATTCACATCCTGAAGGTATCGGGCGAACAGACTGCGAGGAGTCGTCTCCCGAGGCCGTCGGTCCGTGATTGGAGGGTCCACGTATGTGCTTATTTTCACATGTATTTTTCCAAAAAATAAAAAGTCAAACTCAATTTGATGAAACTGCTTTGCGATCTTACATTGAAATCATGCCATGAACTAAAAATCATAAAGTGGTGTGCTTTGCACGTTAGATGTCTCGCATGCTGACCGAATATGATTGGTTTCGTCTTTAAATGTCGATTGCAATATGATGATGATGAATAACATGGTAATTATTTGTATAGGCTTATGATAAAATTAGGCCAAATGCATGAATAAGCAAGCAAAAGCGCATGACAACTCATATGACGTTCTGAATCATTTGCTGCCTCGAAATTACATGCTTGTTTTTAATTGCTCTTTGTCGTTATTGAATTGCATACAATCGAATAAACATTGCATGAGATGATAAAGTAGCACCCTAATACTAAAATTGAGTGTTGTCGTGATGGGATTAATCTATTTTAGTAAATTTGGGTTATGTTTGGTTGTCTGGATTTCTAATTAGAATATGATTGGAAGTTTAAGGATTTTGCTATATTTTATCAACTATTTGGTGAATGCAGTAATAAAGTCGCACATATAGAGAATGGTATATCAGTGTAAATGAACCTAAAAGTTCACGAACAAAAATAGTAAAAATCTCTTGTGACACTCTTACTTTATTTTTAGTGGAATTAGATTTGTCTCCGCTATTTTTAAACTTTGAATCTAAGTTGCTATGCACGATGTGGATTATCTATCTACATGTTACTTTGAATTCTTCCCCTCATTTGATTTAGAATTGCTTTTTTTTTTGACATGTTGGACCGGATTCGCAACCACTATATCATCTTAGAATTCAGAATATCCACTAGGTCCATAGGCATTGTGGATATTGTTTGGATTGAATTTGGAATGTCATTTGAATGTTTAATCAATATGGATTGGATTCATCTATGGGACTTGCTCTGAATGGATTGAACACTTATTGGAATGAAAACAATTACAAATGGCATGATGGAGTCGAGTCCTTGTGTGTAATTTCTCCCCACATGCGTAACCGAATTCTTTGACCTAAATATTTGGTTTTTTGGACTCGCTGGCTCCTATGATTAATCTACTTCCTGCTAACACTAGAATTTCAATTTTTCTACGACTTAAGAAAATGATTAATGACGACTCTTAAAACAGTTTAAGATTTAAATAGTAAGGATGCTTTCCAACCTAAGGTAGGGAAGACTGTAGGCCGCTATCATGGGATGCTTTTTTCCTTTTCTTGAAGTTGCATGTTTTTTTTTTTCCTTAGCCGCTATCATAAGTAGATGGGACTAATTGGTTTTGATCAGTTCAGTTCAATAGAATTAGTTACTTGGTCATTCCACCTCCAAATTTCAACATTTTAAGGGTTTATTTGGTAATGTACAGTGTTCGATTCTATTCTTTTATTCCTTGAAATAAAAAAAAAAAGGATAGAAATCTATTTAGTAATTTTTTTGATTTTGAAAACAGATTAGAAACAAAATTAAAAAGTTGAAAAAAATTATTTCTTTATTTCTAGGAACAACTCCAAAATCAAGCCAAATCTTGTTCTTTTTTTCTCCTCTTTTTTTTTTTTCTTCTTCTTTCTCTATCTGATCGCAAAAATATAATAAAATTATTTAAAAAATTAAAATTAAAATTGAAAAATATAATAAAATTATAACATGAAATTATATTAAAAATATAATAAAATTACATGATAAAATTATATTAAAAGATAAAATTATATAAGGAAATAATTAATAAATATGATAAAATTATACATGAAATTATATTAAAAATATAATAAAATTATAACATAAAATTATATTAAAAATATGATAAAATTATATAATAAAAAATTAAAAATATAAAAATATAAAAAAAATAAAATAAAATATTTAATAAATTCATTAAAAAATTAAAAGAGAAAAATAAAATAAAAGTAATAAAAAAATTAAAAGAAATTCTAAGTCATAAAAAATTTAAAAGTAAATGCACCAAACACATTTCTATTTTAGGAATATGAATATTAGATAATTATCAAATACCTTCAAATACTCATAAACTCGTTTGGAGAATAAAATCACAAAGAATTAATTATTTTCGAGAGTCGAATAGTTATCAAACACACTTTAAAAAAAAATCTTTTCCCAAAAATGACACAAAATGGACCAGGTAAATCTTTGTCCCAAAAAAATCTGGACTCGTTGCTATATATAATCAATCTGATATGGTCTGGTTCTCTTCATCATCGGTCCCATTAACGGAATGGGGAACGAATCAATACCTTTAGGAACCTCCCAATATTGGCCTGTTTAATTCGATCCGGACAACTCTCGATTCTGACATGCTCACCCCTCAGTGGCGCGGACACGACACGACACGAACCCAGTCGTGAAGCAAAATTCGCAGCCCTCTGTATCTGCGTCATCGATTCCGACGTCGCGGGGGTCCCACCCCAGTTGGTGGGATCCAATGACCGTCGGTCTCCCCATCGGACGGCCCAAGAGGGCCACCCCACCCCCCCCGGCCCCTAACTACACCCGCACCGAGTCAACTCGCGAATCCCCGCTTCGTCCAAAAGCAAGGGGAAAAAGGCGTCGGGCCTGAGTCGACTCGAGCTCGAGCTCGATTTCTTCCTTGCTCTCCATAATTCGCCACTTTTTCGCCGTCCTGCAAAAGAAAATTTCAGGTTGCTCAGTCGCCCTTTTGGCCCGTCCCTTGTCGCGGTCGCCGTCGGGGTCGGCGTCGTCGTCCTTCTCCCACGAATTTTGATTGCTTCCCAAGTTAAGCATCGATTCTCTCTCTCTCTCTCTCTCTCTTTCTCTCTCTCTGGGCGGTGAACGACCAATGATGCACGACTCCTCCACTTCACCTACTGCCCCTCCTACTTCTCCCGCCTGACGCGGTCCCAGCCTCTCCACCAATCCCCGACCGCCGGCCGACGAGGGCCGCCCCGGAAGCCCTCCGTTTTGGAATTGGCTATTGCAATCCCCGCGCCTCGTCTCGTTTCCCAATCGTCCCCCGCGACGGCGGCGGCGTCGGCGCTCCTCTAAGGCGCATCGCCTGAACATGATCCCTTGCCTCCCGCGCTCTCTCGCCGGATCTCAGTCGCAGGTCCATCTCCATCTCCATCTCCGTCGCCACAGCCACAGCCGCCGCTGCCTCGTCTTCCCGTGTTCTCCCCATGGACCCCGCCGCCTCTCGCCCCGCCGTCGTGATCGATAACGGGACCGGGTGAGATTGCCGTTTCGGCTAGCCGTTTGAGCCGTTCATGTTCGGGAGCGCCTCAGCTCGACTGGGTTAGTTTCAAAAATTCATTTTCTTTTTGGGCGTGGAATTCGATCTGCAGGTACACGAAGATGGGGTTCGCCGGCAACGTGGAGCCCTGCTTCATAGTCCCCACGGTGGTCGCGGTGAACGAGTCGTTCCAGAACCAGGCGCGGAGCTCTTCCAAGAGCAGCAATTGGCTGGCGCAGCACAGCGCCGGGGTCATGGCCGATCTCGACTTCTACATCGGTGAGGAGGCGCACGCCCGATCCCGATCCAGCAGCATCTACAACCTCACCTACCCGATCAAGCACGGGCAGGTCGAGAATTGGGACGCCATGGAGCGGTTCTGGCAGCACTGCATCTTCAATTACCTGCGGTGCGATCCCGAGGACCACTACTTCCTGCTGACGGAGAGCCCGCTCACGGCTCCGGAGAGCCGGGAGTACACGGGCGAGATCATGTTCGAGACTTTCAATGTCCCGGGGCTTTACATTGCGGTGCAGCCGGTGCTTGCTCTTGCTGCTGGGTACACCACTTCCAAGGTTTGCATTGGACTTTAGACATTCTTTTTAGATATAATTGGTATAGACTGGAGTTATCGTAAGGTTTGCGGCTGTTTACGAGCTAGGTATTTTGCTTTATAGATCTTTATCAATGGCGGAGTTGTAGGATCTTCAGATGTTATATTCAATGCAGTTGGTGCAGTAGGAAGACGTAGATGTCTCGATGGAATATTTTTGAAATATTTGATTAACTTCTTGGAAATTCTGCTGTGATTAGCACTCTGAAAGATTTATTTCATGATGCTAATGAAACTGTGAGGTGCTTCCTTATTTATATCCATTTGTGCAAATCATGTCGTTTCTAGAGGCAAATCTGTCTGTATTCTCTATTTTTTGAAATCAGCGTCTGGAGTATTTCGTTTGTAATGACGAGAACATACTTCTTTGTAGTCCATTCTCCTTTATAAACTTAAAAATGGAGGCGTCCTGTGGGCAGAATGTCCTGGTAGATCTTCAGCAGCATAGTTCTTGGAGAATTCTTGAGCAGTAATGGACCGAGTGTTGGCTGCATAACATTACAATCTACTCTCTTTAGTGTAAAGTTGGCCCTTGGAGAAACAATTACGCTAAGGTTGTCTGAAGTATGGTTATGGTAGTTGAGGCCAATAGAACAAATCAGTTTTAGATATGATATCTTTCTGCATTGAAGAGTGTGGTTTTACTTTGCTTTTGTGTTGGAAACTGGAGCTTGCAGTGAAACACCTTGGGCTCAACACCATATTCTTGATGCATTTGAATCTTTTAATAAGACTCTGCTGTACGAGTGATCTCTGCTCTTTCTTTTTGGGTATTGCGTATGGAACAGTTATTCAATAAAATGCCACGTGAGATTGTTGAACTTAATTGGTTGTAGGTTACCTCTTTGGTGCCTGTATTCTGGATCTTTAGATTTATGATGTGAACCCTCTTTGGCTATTTAAACTGAAGCGGTAACTGATGCCTTCTTGAAGTGGAATCTAAGTGACTTGTGCTCACTGCTTGATATAGAACATTAATGATCTTCAGATTGCCTAATTTTAACTTCTATAACTAACCAGGATTAATTCTTCTCATGATCTGATGAATTGTGGAATGGGTGTGTTTGAAGCTTGTTAATTTTGTTTAAGGCTTACGGTTCTATGGTGGACTTCACCTAGGACC
The DNA here is from genome assembly GCA_014182715.1 of Eucalyptus cloeziana. Classification (NCBI taxonomy): domain Eukaryota; kingdom Viridiplantae; phylum Streptophyta; class Magnoliopsida; order Myrtales; family Myrtaceae; genus Eucalyptus; species Eucalyptus cloeziana. Next base: position 24,001,057 of record CM024641.1, on the reverse strand, counting down.
ATCTCTGGTATTTTAATCTGAAATTGTGACATTGACATGCATTTACCACTGCAACTGGAGAGGTTTGTTTTAATATGGTTCAAATGATTAGAATGAAGTTCTGACTTTTTCTATATTTTCTGTCTCCTTTACTAATTAACAAAAATAGCTTGGTTACATGGTTCTAGGTATAATTGAAAAGATAAACAGTTGGCTTATTTGTTTGGTTGATCTTGTATGGGGAATCGACTTAGCTTTTCAGCTCTAGCGCTCAAGAATACTTATGAAAATGGTTTATCGGAATCAATATTTTCTGAATGCATGAAAAATAGTCTAGATGTCCTTGTGTTTTTTGTGCCAAAATGATTAGGCCTTTCGTTCATCTTCTGTATTTTTCTTTTTTCTTCTTTTTCCTTTAGAATGACATTAGCTTTTCTTAGTGCGAGATGACAGGGGTTGTAGTGGATGTTGGAGATGGTGCTACTCATGTTGTACCGGTGGCTGATGGTTATGTTATCGGGAGCAGCATTAAGTCTATACCCATTTCAGGAAAAGACGTTACTCTCTTTATTCAACAGCTCATGCGGGTACCTTTTACTTGAATCTTGCTCTGTCAATGTACTACTTGTCTTTGTCTGAATAAGAATGTGATTGTTGTCACGGCAGCACATATCCTTGTGATCCGAAATCTTTAGATTGCAAAAATTTCGTCCTAGGAAGGCAGCGTTAGTTTGTTGAAAGTAAAATTTTGCTGATTGAGTTTTCTAATATTTGCACTTGTACAACTTATAGCCTCATACAGTCTATTCTTTATGTTTTAATTGTCATTAAACAAGAATTAAAGAGAGTTGCAACAAAGATACAGAAAAATAGGTGATTTTGTGCACATAGAGTGTATATGCCTTCTCTCACATAATTGTGGGGGAGATAAAAGAAATATACAATGTGTGTACGTAATAATCCCCTCATAAAAATTGATTGTTTGGTTTACTGATTTGACTTCAGTGGGCTGATTACAAAAAGCTTTGTTTCTTTTCTCCAACAATGGGATCTATACATACTAGATATCCAATTTGAGACTTCTTTGATCAATCATATGTATCACTAACCAATGATCACCGTTTCTATGTGCTTTGTCTTGCAAATGACTTAATAAGAGTTGCACTTTTGCTTTGCAAGCCTCATATGCCTTCAACTTAGTTTTGAGCAATTTTTCGAAGAAAATAAGCAAATTAAACTTTTAGCCCTGGAATGTGTCCTGACGAAGATAATACTGAAGTGGAAAAAAATGCCCAATCATTCAAAACCTTGTTCTGGAGTCCATAAAATGCACCCTTGGTTGAATAATGAATTGTAATGACTAATATTTATAGTCATTGGAAATCATACGTTGTTATGGATACCTATTCTATGGGTTGAATCTATTCAATAATTAATTGGAGTTAATGAGAATGGACCCAATTTTTCCATTACTTTCATTTTTTAAAGTACTAAATAAATGCTCGGCTCCAAGATGTTAAAGATCAGTGGAAGTGGTGTTGAGTTTCTCAATCCTATCTTGCAAATACTGTGTTATAGGTTTTAATGGGAGCATGAACGACTGTAACTTAGTGTACTTTTATTTAAAATTGTAATGATAATATTTTTGCAATGCATCACATGTCCTAGAATAGGTGGCACTATTCTACCCTAGTCAAGGAATAGGTTTTGACACCAAAGAAGAGTTTGGGCAATTGCTTTATTTGTGATTCAACATTAAAAATTCAAATCACTGAGTATGGTGATGACTATATTAGCAAGGATTATTGCCTGGAAAGATCTGAAAGGGATTCTGGAGTAAGATTTCAAAGGTTTAGCCAAGGCTTAGCTTAGGACCCCACTTATTTTTGCAATTGTGCATGACTTTGAGATTCATGATGGTATTACTAAACTTATTTATGAGATTATTTTTGCTTCACTTTGGTCAAGTAGCAGCATTTTCTGTGACCTTACTGAAATCTATTTCATGTAGTGCCCTATTTTTAAGTAGATGTTGTCTATTACTAGTAAATTGCATTCTGCCAGCATGGTGGAATCTTTGAACAGACAATGATTCTTGCTTTTCTTTTACTTCGACATGCAGTCGTTCGTTTGTTTCAAACGTCCCAAACTACTTATCTCAAAGAGAAGACTTCTTCAACTTCCTTTAACTGTCCATTTGGTTAATAGATTTTCTTTTCCATAGTCGTTGCTCGTAAATTTCCTCATTCAAATGAATCCTCAAGCCCAGTCATTGCCTGACACTTTCGTTTGGTTACATCCCTGACCTTTTTAGTGTTCATTCATTATAAATGTGTTTTATCATTTGAACATGGTACAGTATGATTAAGGTCCAGCCAGTCTTACTAGAGGAGGGATGTTGTTTCATGTAGGAAAGAGGGGAACATGTACCACCGGAGGATTCTTTTGAAGTAGCGAGGAAAGTGAAGGAAACTCATTGTTATACCTGTTCTGACATTGTCAAGGTCAACTCAACTTGAAATTTATGCCCATTCTCCTTTTCTAGATATCTCTTTTGAGGATTGAAATCTATCTTCTGGTGAGACTCAAACTTGGTAATGATATATCAGGAATATAATAAGCATGACAAGGAACCAGCAAAGTATATTAAGCAGTGGAAAGGTGTTAAACCAAAGACAGGAGCTCCTTACACTTGTGACATAGGATATGAACGATTTCTTGGACCTGAGGTTAGCTTCTCAAATCTCTTCCTTTATCCTTTTTATGGGTTTCCAGAACTAGTTCAGTCTTTAAACCTCTCAGGCTATGTTTCGCTGTTCAACCGGTTGGACCTCTTATTCATTGCATGTGAACTCAACATTATCAGTTGTACATGCCCAAACAAGGAAGACCATGCAGCTTAGGTGGCACAGTGCCCAGTACTCTGAATTATGGTTGTTGGGTTGATTACACATGTGCCTCCAATTCATTTTTTATTTTTGGTGGAAATGCACACCTAGTTCTTTATTTATATCTATTGTTTGTTCTTAGAGAATTGAGAAGTGATGTATCTAAGTTGGTGGGATATACTCCTCCAAATTTTAAGTCAGGAGCAAATACCTGTTGTACTGAGTCAGCGGCATGTTTTATCCATCTTTTTACCTTAATGTACGGAATCTGATTAGATTGAACCTCCGTTGTCAATTTAACCAGTTCAACCTCCCGGTTTTGGAAACACTCCACCTTCTTTATTTCCACTTGTCAGACAACTCAATAATACCAGATATGGGGGAAGACTTGCTACCCTTTCATGAATAGAAGCTATAGGAATTAGAATATACCTGATGCTCATCCCTAACTTACTTATTATCATTCTCTTAAAGTGTGTGTATACACGTTTGATCCAATATATATATATATTTTTTTTTGGGTTCATTTATCTAGTTATTGCTTCATCTTTGTTATAGTAATAATTTGTTTCTATTTCAGGTTTTCTTTAATCCAGAGATCTACAGCTCTGACTTTACTTCCCCTTTGCCTGTTGTCATTGACAAATGCATTCAATCTGCACCAATAGACACGAGGAGGGCGTTATACAAGGTACGGTATTGTTAGTCTAGAATAATGATAAATGACCTTAGCTATATTTGTAACTCAGGACAAGCTTATATAAGCTTAGAACAGTCTCATTGCATTTCTGAGATTGATGTTTATATGCTCTGTAAAGCTGCTTTAGTTTAGTTCTCTGGAGAAACCAATAAGAGCAAGTATAAGAAAATTTATTGTCCTCCTCTTAGAAGATTAAAATACGCATATGGAATATTCAGTTATATAGTTGAAAAACTGAAGCAAAGCTCAAATTACAAGGAAATGATGGATGGAAATAGTTGAAACTTGTAGGATTGTTTGTATGCAGTGCTTGACAGGATCTTGGTTACAGAATATTCGTTCGTATATGTCAAATTCCTTCTGTGAGATTGCAGAATATTGTGTTGTCTGGGGGATCAACCATGTTTAAGGATTTCCACAGAAGGTTACAGCGGGATTTGAAAAAGATTGTGGATGCCCGCGTTCTTGCTTCTGATGCCCGACTTGGTGGGGAAGTAAAAGTGAGCTTGCTAGATTGTATTAACTCCTTGAGATCTAATGACTAAGCCTATTTCCTATCATACTAATTAGCTGAATGGTTATGCCAACTTTGTCTTGCCTTCAGGCACAACCAGTAGAAGTTAATGTTGTTAGCCATCCTATTCAAAAATTTGCTGTTTGGTTTGGGGGTTCTGTACTTGGGTCAACCCCAGAATTTTTTGAGGTATGTCACTCATGCTTCTTCTCATAGGCAGAATATGATACTGCACATATTAAATTTCCTTCTCATGTGTATCTGAACTCTTCTCAAATTCGTATCAAGTTCTGTCCTCTGTTCTGTGGCTGTTCTCGTACGCCCAAACTAATTACAAGCACCTGTAATTGCGGATTTTCTTTACTATGTGTCAATGTTATTAGTCTTCTGTCTCATCTGTTCGTCACTGTCAACAGCTCTGATGGCCATCTTGCTTGTCATAAGCGTTCTTTAATCTAGAGAGTAACATCAGGCTCAACCAATATAATTAGGTCACAGTCCTAGTCTCTTTTGAGTGCCTTTCAAGGCAAGAACTTTGTCGCTTCATTCACTGTCTCAGCCTCCTTTCCCATGGACCTCTGCCTGTACCAGTATAGCTCTTAGTGTCGGTGCCACTTGTTGCCACTTTGCTAGAGCTGCTTCTAGTGGCTTTCATGTGGATTGACTATGCTAGGGGTAGAATCCTTCCTGACTCTTGGTTGGTCTGTGGTTTCTTATTTGTAAAGCGCTCTTCATTTCAAAAGAAAACAGAAAAAGAAATGAAGAAAAAGTAAAATTGATACAGGAGCATCAGACTTGATGGAACAACTCAATAAAGAAAAGAAGAGGAGAATAGAAGAGGAGTCAACTGTTGATACATCGGCTGTTTCTTCGGTGCTTAATCGATTAATGCTGCTTTTGATGTGGTTGATTCTTGTTTATTGTATAAGCTTCGACTTGCACTATTGTCCTTTTCTAAATCCAGCTTTGACTAAACCTGCCATTCTTTGTGCCTTGCATTTAGCTTTGACTGTCATTGTATATGCAATTTTAGGACGAGGATGAACTTATTGTTAATCTACAAGCGACCAATTAAAAACATTTCTTTATTCTTTCAGGACTTTGCATTTGGGATTACTTTTGTTGAATTACTTGATCTGTAGTTCATTTGAATAGTGACGATAATCTGTTGCAAGTATCTAAAATAGTGCCCTTTTCCTTTTGTTGAATTCTTTGGTTAAAACGGTTTTGATATGTCTGCAGGCTTGCCATACAAAAGCAGAGTACGAGGAGTATGGGGCAAGCATTTGCCGTACAAATCCAGTTTTCAAGGGGATGTATTGATACATGATGAGGAGCTTGACTTGGTTGGCATGCCTGGTGGACAGTACCCAGAAATGCCTGACCATTTGCAACCGTGGCACCTCCATTTACCTATGAGACTGAAACTGCCATGTGCTCGAACATTCTCTCGCCATTGCGTCCAGAGATGGTGTACAATACATGCCTGTTTACTGCTCTTACTTTCAAGGAATGTACTTCTGGAACTCAATTCTTTCATTAAGGATATAGGAGATTAGGATGGCTCTGATTTTGCCGCCAAGAGGGCTTACCATGCTGGATCCGACCGATAGTTCTCATTCAGCAGTCACATACAGAGAAGAAGCTTAATTGCATTCTTAGGTTGCAGGTTAGATGAATAGGGGGATAGTGATAGAAGGTTTTGTTTTCGGTTTTACCATTTTGTTGTTCAATTACTTTAGATGAAGTAGATTTTGAGGTTGGAACTCGATTCTTTCTGGACAGAGTTGGATCATAAGATAATGTGAATTACTTTGCAACGTCTGATATTGTATGTCCGCAGTGATTGCTGAAAGTCGTGAATATTCGATGCATTGCTTCTCTTAGCTTAAGAAAATAGATGGGTCGGGGAGGAATTTACCGTCGCTGTAGAAATGCTCTCTTGACATTTATTTCAATTTGCTTCCTCATTCTCCAAAGATTGCCGGTTTCCACCTCCAAACAAAATTCAAACTTCAAAAAACTCATTTGCCTCTCCTTAAAATAGGAAACCGAAAAAGAAAAAGAAAAAGAAAGAAAGAAAACTACCCACCATCACCTAACTTAACCTAGGTGCACAGTGACCAGCACCTCGTCGGTGACAGCCATTCGCTGCTCGTGGCCATGGCAAGTTTATTAAGAGCTCTGCACAGGGCTGCAAGCTCTCGGCATGGTGAACACAGTGCTGCGGGCTTGTAAGCATGACGAGCCCTGTTCCGGGACGCTGAGGATCATGGCTCGGACTGGGAAAGTTGCGCTGATAACAGCTGAATCGGGCAATGGCAGCAGCAAAGACGGTAAGGAAGAGCAAGGAAGAGGAAGAAAGACGAAGGGATTTTAGTGTTTTGGAGCTTTTCTTTCAAGAAGGGCCAAGTACGACGAGAGCAACTGGGGAAGAAAAATGACACTTCCGCAAATAAGGAGACAGTGATAGTGGGAGGGAGATGCAAGTTGAACTCTAATACGGGAGATAAATCATAGGTTTATTAAAGTGAGCTACAAATTTTTAAAGAAATAGATCTCACAATAATTTATAATTATTTGTGATTTGATTTTTTGTGATCTAGAATAAATTATTATTTTTATGGTAGATTAAAAACTGTCACGTATTATTTCTCAAAAAAGTTTATGTGCTGTTGTTTGAAATTATTATTTTCCTAAATCAAATAAGTTTTCATCAAATCTAAACAAAAATGCATCCGGATTATTACTGAAAAAAGTCGAAACTGGAGACGTTCTCACGAACTAGACGGGTTCTCACATTTTCCATTTCTCATCATGCTCTTTTCTGTGCGTCTTCAGTGCAATATCGATGAATGACGACCCCTTTCTTTATCCGCCTCCACTGTTCTCAGGAAAGATCGAACAAGTTCCTTTGTTCGAATGGAAGTTTGAACATTCCAAACGTGTTTCGAGCTGACCGTATGGCTAAACGAAGCATTCCGACATCGATGGTCATCGCATTTCTTGTCCCACTGTAAAATGGGGCGAGGGAAAAGTGCGCGAACGCGTGCGCACACATGCTTACTAGGGTCCCTCGAAACTTGGTCGACCGTGACGAAGTACCTGAGTATCGACCTGGTTTCAACCCGCGCATTGCCTTCTTAAGCACATTGACTCAAGGTGGAGGATTCTTTTGATTAGATCGAAGCCTAAGATTCGTTCGTTCCCTCATTTTGCGACTTCATTGCTATGCATGCCTCTTGAAAAACACGTCCCGTGTTTACTGCACCTTCATCGACGTTTTGGAGGGAATGAACAAGCAAATCATAAATGAAATGAAATAGAAAAGGGTCGTCTTAGAAAGGCACCACTCTTCAATAATAATGTGATGAACAAGGTACCATAATCTTTGACATTCTCGATAAGCTATTGTCGTTCGTCACTTAGAAGAAGTACCCGGCGATAGCTGCGACTGCAGCAACGGCAGAGACCTTGGTGATGGTGGCGCCGTTTTTGGAGGAAGGTGCTTGGGCCGGTCCGTCTTCGGTGGGAGGGAAAGCTCCTTCGGGGACGGGGCCACCTACCGGGGCCTCGACAGCATCATCTCCACCGGCGGGACCATTGTCGATGGGTCCGATTGTGCCGTCATCAGCTGGGCCTGCTGCCTCGCCACCAGAGTTTGCAGCTGGTGCGCTGGCTGGTGCCTGGGCGGATGCCAAGCCGAGGACGGCGACGAGCACGAGGGCGAGGACAACAAGTTGACGTGCCATCTTGCGGTTCTCGCTGAAGTTCTTCTGGGGGCAAGAGATGTATTGTGCAGATGTTTTCTCCTAGGTTTGAGAGACAAACAGCTGCAGAATCGGTAGGTGGGGAGACAATGCTGCTGGGGGGAGAATTTGAAGAGACTTGGGTTGATGAACTTAGGATGGAGCGGGCAATGCGGAGGGGAAGGCATGCTGTTTGTGAGGAAAGCCGCGAACGTGCATGCCTCTTTGTTCTGGTTCCACTCTAATTTTAGACAGAAAACCACGTTTCCTGGTTTTCTGCGGCTCCTAGTCTGTTTCCTATTTTTGGGAATATAACGGCTGAAGAGGTGCCAAACGTTCATCAACCTAATTCTTGCTAAGCCTTTCTCTGGGCAGCATTGACGATTATCGACCGATCTTGATTGGGTTGTACAGAAAGATGTGAGTAAATAGCAAACCATCGAAGGTTATCGTACACGACATGAAGCTGCAATATGAAGAAATGTTTCTCGGTTTGTGCGAATGATGAGTTCCCTTGTCTGCGGACGAAGGCGAGTCGCACTTTGTTCGCGGCATTGATCCGGCAATGCTTTTGGAACGACAAAAAAAAGAACATTCTAATTCATTATGCATGAGGCATGAAACTTACAAAGAATAAGTAACAAATCGATTTAATCATATCGAAACTTATACGTTGTCCTTGTACTTCATTAGCGGTAGAGAAGCTAGTGTCCTTTAAGATTCTCATTTATTAATAGCATCATTCATAGAACGACCGTTGTCCGACAAAGATCACTGCATTGCTAGTGGTGAAACTGGTGAAATTTCTCTCTCTCAAGTGCAAGATGCTAAGATTCATCTATCTCGGTTTTGTGTTAGCATCAAGTGTCAACTTTTATTGAGTCAATGATATGAAGAAGCAAGTCATTAAAAATATTTCTTGAATTTGAGTTGAAAAGAAAGCTTTCCTAATTTAAGTAGGTTTTCTATATGAGTGGTTACCTAGTTTGAGGAGGTTTCTTGCTGTAGTTCCAATTCTTGCCTGTATGAGCCAATGTGAAAATTCTTAAAAATATGTTTTAAGTTTGAGCCTGAAAATGAAAATTTCCCAATCCAAGTAGGTTTTCAATGCAAGTGGGTACTTAGTTTGAGCAAATTTCTTATTTTGGATCCATTTATTATTTATATAAGAAGTGAGTTTAATTTGTAGACTACTTCTTCATGAATTACACTCTGAAACACTTTGAGAGCATTGAAACCAATTAAATCCCGCAAGATTTGTAAATTTTTTTGTGAGATTCGGAAATTATTTTACGAGAAATTGAGGGGCTAAATATCGTGTAAGTTATTGGCTATAATTGGGATTGTGAAATTCTAAGAATATTTGAGTGATTTGAGTATGGTTGTAATTTTCATTGTATCACTTGATCTAAAATTGAATTCTATGCTCCTTTCCTCATGCAATAGGTCCCACCGACCAAACCCCACAAATCCGATATCTGATCCATTTCTTTGTTCTATTTATTTTGTCATAGATCGCTTGTTTTCTCCAAGACAGGTAATGATAGGTGATGGAATTATCTGATGCACGAATTAAATGAGTACACAATCCATATATATATCATATGGACGCAAATCAATGTTGTACTTTCGTCAATATTTATTTTTCTCAATTCCCAACTTGTAGTTTTACATTGAATGAACTTTCAGAGTTTTAAAGATGTTGCAAATTCCAAAGTAATAAATGTGAAGTACCTCATCACACAAGAGGGTTGGCCCCCCGGTAAGCCCCATTAGAGGCCTATTACCAACATAGGAAACTCTCTCATGTCTTGCCATGTTAATTGGTGAAGCCGGAGTAATTTTATACCATGATATCGAGTGCCGGACATCTAGAGTGTCAAAACTTGGCATGAAGGGACATTTATATGTCAAAAGTTAGGAAAGTGATACTTAAGTGTCAAAATTAGAGCAAAATAGATCACTTAAGTGTCACTCTAGCGAAAATTCGGCCAAAATGCGATGTGGCGATTTTCCGGCGAAATAAGTACAAAACGTCGTTTTGATGCGATGTGGTAAAAAATGAATATAAAAATTAATTAAATTAAATTTAAAACTAAATTTATTTAAAACATTTAAAAATAAAAATAATAATATTTATAAATAAATAAATAAATTTTAAAAAAGGGGAGGAAGGGGTGGCAATGAGGGCTTAATTTTTATATTAATTTTTTTTATCATGTCAGTATCAAAAAGATACCGTTTTTGTATTGTTTAGTCACGTTAGCGTGCAAAACGATGCCGTTTTGCGTTTATTTCGCCGGAAAATTGCTACGTCAGTATTTTGGCCAGATTTTTGCCGAAATGACACTTAAATGATCTATTTTGCTCCGATTTTGGCACTTAAGTGTCACTTTCCTAACTTTTGACACTTGCGTTGTACTTCTCCCTCACGACATCATTCTAAAAGATCAATATCATGCCTCATGTGACCCTTTGTGTGTGTGGGGTGTGTGTCACGCACATAAAGAGCGCATTTTAAATTAGGATTGGAATCCTATAATTTATAAAGGGGTGTCCTACCAAGCGTGCATCGATATTGAACCATATCATAATTCTCTTGATCTCACTTTTTAATTGATTAAAATATTGGTCGATAATTAAAATATAGTATAAGGGGATAAATTTAACTAATATATTATCCATTGACCAAAATACCCTCTTCTCTCCCCCTGATGAATGCGTGCTACCAGACCCGCCACACTTGTCACGCCTCTGCAGTGTAGCCGTCTAGCTCACAGGTTTGCTAGCCAGACTTCGTGTTCCCTCTCTCTCTCTCTCTCTCTCTCTCTACAGTAATTACAGAGTTGCGACAATTGAGGTTACGAGCACTCTAGTGTTTACCTTTGAGTCTCATGGGATGCCACATCTAGCGTTGTCCCCTAAGGTTGACGAGACCTTTCTCCCTTTTGCCTTGTCATCTTCGCGAATAGAGTAAGGCTCTAGGGGTCGTGACCCCCTTGTCGTCGCCGACCAACCTTTCGGCAACACTAGATCCAAAGTCTCGAGCCGAGACTTGACTCGTGACTGATAGAGCGCCCAAAGAGCGAGAGATTTTGTCATGATGGGTGCTTGGAGACGGGCCGATGGAGACGGAGGCATTATTCACACGACAAAAGCGGGGAAGTGGCTGGAGTCGTGGTCATGGTTGGCTTGGCACCTACGAACGGGGGCCCAGGGCAAAAATGGGAAAGAAGAACGAGGGAAGGAAAGGGGGTAAAACAACACCCGATCTGACTTGTCTAATTTACTTGTTCCTAATGTTTTCAAAATAACTTGACCTTAGAGGATTCTAATTTCCGAGGTAGTCAGTCGGTGTATGAATTAACAGCTTTTCTCTTCTCAGATTGTAGTGGGGCAGGGAGAATCCAAGGGCCAGTGATCGGAAAAGACAGGGAACATCTTGAAGGGTACGATAGCTGGCGTTCCTGTCTTTCAATAATGCAATAATCCCATTGAATCTGACGAAAGTCTCGGTATTTTTGAGTATGTGTAGGTCATCGATTTCATGTGCATATGTTCCGAATGGGAGTCTCTCCCACTTTACCGCTTCATCATTGAGCCGGGCGGAAGTCCAAAAGCACTAGATTGATTGCACCATCCGTCGAGCCAATCTTGAAATAGTGGGTTCTGTGGTAGGGACTTGACCCTTTTTTTGCAAAACTTTAATATTATGATGACTCTCGGACCTTTGTGATTGATTGCACGGATGATCACGTAATATCGTCTTCTAAAATAGTTTAAACGAAAACTTCATCATCCATATGCCTCCGAAAGTTGTTCTCTTCTTATTGTATGTAATGGGATGGTTGTCACACATCCTAGTACTCAAACACTTGTTTTTGTGGTGAATTAGACATAGTTACTTAGAATAGACTCATGGCACGGACATCTTGAAGGTGGATTGGGGTAAAAGAAATCATCCTAATATAATTCGATATACCAATCGATTCATGCTTTAGAAAAAAATTGAGATTCACATTGGAGATCCCTCAGAAGGATAGACACAAACTTATCTAATGTAGCATGGTTAGCCTCCTGATCATGCATCTAACGGAACAACCCTATACATTTCCAAGAAAATCGACCGTTCCATTTTCTAGACAAAACAAGATTTCCATTGTCTGCCGACGCTGCATTTGCTGTTTACGGATAAGATGGGGGTGGTGGTAGGGAGGTGGATTGGTGGTCGCGCGTGGCCAAATCTGTGCTTGTCGGGAGGCACGAGGGGCTTTTAATAAATGGAAGCTGAGAGCAAGCATTGCCCTCTGTCGTGTGGAACGAACGAGCACGTTACTTCAATACAGCATTGCCCTCTGTCGCGTGGAATGAACGAGCATGTTACTTCAATAATAGTACGTGTAAAGAACCGAAACAAAAAAGAAGAGATCGGTCCCGTTACTGTTCAATCACTCATCTGTCAAGGTACTCTATTGACTTTTTACACATCCTCTCCTGTAATGCATATGCTGCCAAATCATCAGCTTTTCACACGTTAATACGAGATGAAACTTCGGTGAACTTTCAAGTTTTAGAGATTGGTCGTCATCCCAGGTCATTCATATGAAGATGATTGAATCTCTTTCTTATAGAAATGAACCTGTTCAAGTGAGGAATTTTTTTGGGTCCGATAGAAATTAAGATTGAACGGAATGCGACCCATCGATTAATTGAATATTCTCCCACTGAACGTTCACGATAGGGCTTATTGTGGACTTTATTGGGTTGGGCGATGTCTAGGTGTCTGGTGCATTTAGTCTAGATATGCAACCGAGATTCCCACCATGTAAGAGAAATGTAAGTTGCAACGATTGAAGACAGACAAAAAAGGGTTAGATGGTGCTCAAACTCGCCGTGAAATCGCAGGGATGTTAAAATGAAATGAAGGTAAAGGATTGCATTAGATTAAATATGAATTGAGATATAAGCATTATCACTATAATTCTTGTCTTAATTACAGTTGCCATTGTTATTTTCCTTGCCCTTCCTTCCTTGTTCCATTCCATCTACTTTTCCCCCATTTTTACAGTCAATCCCATTATTAATCCCCCAAGCAAGGCTCCATAATTAAAGGCCAGATTAAGGTAATCACTAATCCGTCAATGGGATTAATTGATTTAACAACGCTTGCCCTTCTTGCAAACGAGCGTGCCGGCGCTTGCTGTGATGGAACCCACCAGGGACGACGGCCTTGCGCCCAAGCTCGAGGCCTTCGCGTAGCTCGAGGATGCGCCGGCTCCAGGAGGCTGTGAAGAAGGCTCCGTTCATCATCAGATCTCCCTCCGACCTCCAATTCCAGTGCTTCCACTCACTCTGCGGCGCGTCTTCGTGCTTAGTCACCTGAAATTACATCCTTTTATCGTACTGCGATCTCGATGAAGTGCGAAATCAAAATACCAAGATCACTTCGAAAAATTAGAATTTTTAAGTGCACACGTCACGCGAAAATCGCCCCTCTTTGAACGTTGCGTGCGACAATTCGAATATAAAGGAGCATACTTATGATAATTAATTCCTGGACCACTCAATTCTTCCTAACTTTTAACTGTTAATATTGTGTTTGAAAAGAAATAATAAAGAGTAATCTTCTCACCTCCTTGTTAAAGACGTCGTCTGGAGCAACGAATCTGTTGCCCTGGCTATTGATTGTGGGTGCAGCACTGCCACCGACAGCATACATTTCCCAATGAGTATAGTCATTGTTCACCACATGGAAATACCCATGTCTACATCTGCAAAAAGATAAACAAAAATAATAATTAAATAAATTAAATTCGAGCTTTAGCCATTCGTTGTTAGTTCATAAAATCAAATGTGGAAGTTCAAATGATAAAATCATCGCCATAATCACCTGGGCATCCTTTGGACTAGCCCCTCCCCAAAGTGGTTGAAGGCAATGGTGATTTGCATGTTCTTGTCTTGAGTGTAACTGTCACTGTGCCCTAAGAGCATGACCTTGTTATGGTGAGTCAAGTAGTAGTTGGAGAGGGTGATGGCCGTGGCTCCATGGATGGCGTCGATCAGCCCGTCATGGCAATTGGAGATAGAGCAATGGTCCACCCAGATGTGGCTCCCTCCGAATATCGACACCCCGTCGCCATCCGAGACGGTCCTCCATCCGTAGTGATCCGGCGAGTCCCTCACGTACGCGTTCCCTCCTTGCTTGCAGTCGTGTATGTTGAGGCCGTGGATGATGATGTTGGTCACGTACTGTATGGTGATGCACGGCCCGCCCGCAATGTGCACGCTCGTGCCCCGGCCGTCGATCGTCTTGAACGAGTTCATGATCAGCTCCTCCTTGAGCCTTATCACCATGTCCCGGGCAAACACGATCCATAGGGGCTCGTTCTGGATCACTGCATGCCTCAGCGTCCCGAGCTTGGGGTTCACCGGGTTGTTGTCCCCTGGGTCCGTGACCACGTAGATCTTTCCGTCCCGGCCCCCAATGGCGTGCTTGCCGAACCCGATGGCGCAGTCAGCGAGCCGCTGCCGGTTCTTCTCCCAGTTGGGGTCGCACCTCCAGCAGTCGTCGATTGGATTGCCCGTCCCACAGGAGAGGAAGCCGAGGTTCCTTCTCGATGCATTGAAGATGCTCCTGTGGAAGAACATAAGAAAGCATATGGAGAAAATCACGTTGTGAGTAGCTAGGCAAATTAGTGCCTTAAGTACTAATGGAGGTCAATTATGGGGGTGTACTTACTCATTCACTTCTTGTACAACTAGTTCAGGATCCTGAACTGGGGATGGAGAAGCAAATGCACGAGGAGCCAGAAGAATGTGCATTAGGAGAAGTGGAAGGCATGGATGAATTGCCATTGCTCTTATGGCTAGTCCTGGCTGGAGGGATGAGGGACGGCTGCTGCCAGGAATGCAGAAGATGAGTTTTGATGGAATTTATAAAGGAAAGAAGGTAAGAAAAAGTGCTTCACTAGGGCATCTTGTTTGGGCCCCAAATTGTGAATAATATCTCACTTCAAGGTCCCAAAACTCTCTCTCTCTCTCTCTCTCTCTCTCTCTCTATTGTACCGACCCTTTTTGAGGAAGAGAACAAGGGTTGTTTGGGGAAGAGCAAACGGTGTTGCAAGAGCAAGAGCTTGTGGTCGTTATGGTGAAGACCGAACATGTTTGATTCATCCTAAGCACACTGTCCTTGCACGCTTAGCTTCACACCGACAGTTTTCTAAATGATGCTTTTGTGTGCTTGCTTCGGTTGCTTTCTCCATCATCCATATCAACATCAGGCATGCATTCGTCCCATCATATAAAATGTATCATCTTGTATGGACCCTTGTAGGCACATGTTGGCACTTGAATAATTCTCAAGCTGGCAGAGACAGCAAGATCAACTACAATGACTAAAGACGATCTATGCTACGATATAGTCACATTTACTTGCATTCCGAGATAAATTGATTAGCACATCGATTGTGTATTGAAGTGAAGTAAATAACCATTTATCTAAAGTAAGTGCAAATTGGTTTCGTATATGCGCAAATAAAATACACATGTTTACTTGTCGATCTCGTGAATTGCGAGGGCTGGTCGGAAAATTATACTTGGAAAAATAAAAGTTCCTTTGATTAGTTTAGGGTAATTAATCACCTTCAGACATAAAAAGATGATGGGGTTGAAGAGAACTGGAACTTGAAGCTGTGGTAAAATGAATGTTCAGACCGTTTTACTATCTTCTCTTTGAAATCTGACCATGGTCTTTTTAATTTTAACAATGAATCTGCCATCGAACTTTATTGCTTTTTACGAAGGTCAGGAAAATCTATAAATGGATCAACAGAAAGCTCGAGCACATTGGAAAGTCCGTACCGTCCCGTCAAGCTGCCGACGTGCAGTGTCCCCTTCCCTGGGGGAGGCACGTCAGCCCATGTGACCCTCTGTTTTCGTACTCTCTCACTGAGGTCCAATTTCAGGCTCCTCCTGCCGAATCGATGAATCTACATCGTGAAATCTTCTTATCCTTTTCCGCTAATTTTAACATATTTATAAAATGATTGGTTTTTATTTATGTATGCGCAACCATTTACTTCGAGGTGATTTGGCAACCAAAATGTTAGGCGTGCGAATTCGATGCGTGCAAGTTAAAAACTATCTAAGCTCTTCGTGCGTGATCCGAGGAAAATCATGTTCAATGAAGATGTGGGGATTGATCTCAAAACCTCTTTCTTAGACCAACTCAAAGCAGCATGCACAATCATTTACTAAAAATGTTTAAACTATCAGAGTGGTGGGCAAAGTAGATTTTCTGTATTAATAAGTGCCTACTTAATTCCAATTTATCATTTAGAAAAGAAGTTTTTTCGAACTCACCCGCTGTGGACGTGTTGGTTTGGGCCCCATCCCGATTGGGGGGAGGTTCGAGTCACCGTGTGCGCAATTGCGTGATTTAAGTGCGGTGCCATGGGAGGTGAGTCCCTGTGCTAGCGTCGCTCCGGTTTATGTCGCGGCTGTCGGTTATATGTCAGTTTCCAAGTCATCAAAACAAAGAAAAAAGAAAAAAAAAAAAAGGAAGTTTTTTCAAAATCCAAAGCCCTCTTTTGCAATCAATTTCACTACAGCGCCCATTGCTCTAGCTAATTGTCTACCCTTTCCAAGTGTGATTTCTATGTTATGTATGGCCGTGCCTAAGGGCATATTGGTTGAAGTAGATTCTTCTTTTTGATCAATCAAAACCCCTTCCCAAATTGTACAAGCTTCTTCCGAAGCATATGGCTTTCTGGATGTAAATGATGATATCCATACATATGGATCTTTTATATATATATATATATATATATATATATATATATATATATATATATTTGAATAATTCTCAAGCTCCCAAAATTGCATTTGATTTGTCTTTGGAAATAGATTTTAGGGAAATGCAAATGCCTTTAACCTAAAGGGTTTTAGGAAAATGTAAATTACATATGGTTGAAAGTCATTTGTAAAGCAATTTTGGATTAAAATAATGTTCGACAAAACTTTTTTGCAAAGGACTTTGGCTGTATTTTATCTATTTTTATGAAGACTCAAATCCTTCGCCAACCTAGGGAAGGGCTTAGATTATCGATGAGTTAGATCTAGCACTGAGGGTTGTCATTTAAGGTTGTATGAGCTAGATCTAGCATTAGGGGTTGTTGTTTAAGGTTGTATGAGCTCAGGCTACCCTCGATGAGGGTTGTGTGACCTATGCAAGGGTAGCTTGTTGTTGCATGACCTCAGGCAACTTGGTTGGGTTGTATGACCTTGTGGGCCCCTCGTTGGCCCCTTGCTGGCTCTTTGTGACCTCTGGAAGAATTTCCTTTTTAACCCTATAAATAGCCTTTTGCAAATGTTGAAAGCCAAAGTTGGGAGACTTGCCTTGGGTTTTTAGTTTTGCCAAGGTCGGCATTTGGCCAAAAAGGTCCAAATTTTTTTTGCCAAATACTTATATTTTCCCCTAGGACCTTTGGAGGATCAAAGCCCTCCTAGAAAAGCTAAATCAAATATAGCCTAAATTCCCCACAAATTCTCATCTCTTTGCCACCCACCACTAATAGTTGCTAGGCCCATTATGCTGAACCAACTTCCACCGTAATCTCACCTCAGCATTGTTGTTAATTACCTTTGTATTGGGATAATTATGAAAGAAGTTATAAAATTCTTTTGTACGAATGTCAATTTAGTACTAAATCATTCATTTTGGCTAATTTAGTTCTAGACTTTTTGACAATTTACTAATATGATCATTTCAGCCAATTTCAACCTCGGATAGTTGACATGGATGCCAACCATTGTATGTGGCATAGCTAGTGATGGTCGGTGTTGACATGGGTAAATTTTTATTTATTTTAAATTTTAAATATTTTTTAAAGTTAAAAATAAAAAATAAAAAATCAGATTTTTTTTTTTTTTTAAATACAAATATTGTTAATGTTATCACTTGCCTTGCTATGTAGGATGATTAGATGTTCACGTTAGCAATTTTCAGTAAAAATTGGCTAAGAGGACTACATTGACAAACTATCAAAAGATTTAGAACTAAATTGATTAAATTGAAAATTTTATGACTGAATTGATATATGTATAATAGATTTATGGCTTTTTCTAGTAATTTTCCATACAATATCCATCCATTGACCAAAGTGTCCCACCCTCAATTGCTTCCTCTTTGTCTAGTCTCTCTTCTCTCTAATTCTATCTCCTTTACTCTTTGCATGACCCTCTCTCTCCCTTCCATCTTGCACATTTGGAAAGACGACATTGAGGTCATTGTGGAGTTCGTGATACCTTGAAATGAGGTCAAGGTCATGGGGGCTTAGAGACCTCATTTTGTGATCGCAAATCCTATGGCAATCTTTAATTTGAGGTTGTTAGAGTTTTTCTAATGTAAGCTTTATTAATTGTAATTTATCGCTTCATGAAATTAGTCTAATAAGGTGAGAAAGAATGTTTCTTAATTAATCTAATATAAGGTTAGCTAGTGTGGGCTAGTTGAGCTTGACCGGTAATGAGATGACCTAATTGAAAACTCTATAAATAATGCTTAAATTTTTCTCTAACTTTGACACACAATTATCCTCACATAAGGAGCGTTCACTAAATGCTAAGGGTGAAGGACTGTTTCATTGAGCCAGTGATACAGAGGACAATAAATGAAGAATACTTGTGATTTGGATTGTTGCTTTTCCACATCAAGAAAAATGGCTTCCAAAATAGGGGCATTAATCTCTTTACTTGTTTATATGCGTTCTTGATTTTAGTTATGGAGATCTTGGGATTGCGCTTCGCGTCTTACAAGAATATGCAAGCATAGTAGAGAAGAGCAATGGAGACAACATAAAGGAGGGAGAGGGAGGGGGTGAGTGGATAGTGGTGAGGTTGTTAGTAGGTGACATGGTCTAGGTGAACGTGGGCATGAAAGTGCCTGGTGACGACGACTACATTCAAGGTACAATATTTTTGGTTTTGGGTTGGCTCAAAGGTTTTCTATTGAACAACTCTTAAGCTCAACTTAAGTCTCATTGATTAATCCATTGCAATCCTTACTCCTGCAAACTAAGGCCAATCTCCGCTATAACTTGCTTCGATGGGTCCAAAGTTGAAGATTTAGGTTCTATAAGGAAGTTGTTGATTCAATGGACTAGTTTTCGATTTCATGGTTGCAATTGACTATCAAGATGTTGATTTACAAGTTTGTTGTCACTTTCGAGGCTACTAATTTTTTTTTGGTCATATCGAGGCTACTAATTGAATACCTAGCAACTGGACGTTGTTTTCATTGATTTCCATGGCTATTTATTGATATTCCATATGGCTATTTGGCTTCCAAGGCTGGTAGATGAATTTGAAGGGTCTAATATTTCTTATCATGAATTTGATCTTAGTTAAATGCATTTAGTCCTAGTGTTTATGAATTTTTATTATGATGCCGATCTTAAGTATGTGAATATTCCAAGAGTCATTTCAGTTTCTAAGATAAAAAAATTCTTTTTTTTGTTTGACAGAATCACTCTATAAATAGATGTATAATAGAGAGACCAGACTTACATTTGAATATACAAGTGAGTGGAGTTTTTATTTCGGTTCTTTATTTGGTGGTAAACCAAAAGGTATTTTATCCTTACCGTGGGTTTCCTTTAAGCTTTGGGGATGAACTTCTCCTAATCTGAAATCCTTTATTCTTAGCAAGTAGTTTAATCCTTTATGTCTAGGTGGCAAACTTCGTCTATCAGAAGTCTTTTATTCTTGGCTGGTGGTGTTTCTTAAGGCCTTGATAGTGAACTCCATTTATTACAATCATTATCCTTGGCTTGTGACATATCCTTTATGCCTTGGTGGAGATCATTATCTATCGAAAATCTCATCATCACTCAAAATACATTCCCCATCACGGACACGCATCACATCTTTAGTAAGGAAACGACAGTTTTGAAAATACATCCACATTGATAAACACATATCAAAGTGGACTCTAAAAGGCAAAACTCAAGGTATAAACTGGTGCTTTGGAAAACAGAGATACGTAAGTGGTATGCGGGGGTGAAAAATGAGGATGTCTACGGTATTTTCCCAAATAACTTTTTTTTTCTTTTCCTTTTGTGAAATGGTTCTCCCTTCCATTAACATAGTGACTTTCTGATTTGAGCTAAAACCATGAGGACGGTGTCGGTGGGTCAGTGTTAGTGGGGTTAGGGAGGTCGTAGAAACTGGTTTTACTGTTAGAAACCGTTATCCTCAGCTGACTTCCCATCCACTCAATATTCTTGTGGGGACTCCCACCACATGGAGGAGTAACACCAGCCTTCATTTGTCAATTGTATAGGGAGTCCCATGCTTTGCATGTTTACACTAGTCCTTCCACTGTAGATATTGGAGTTTGTATCTTGTCACACAGTGCCTATAAGCATATGGTAGAAGCCACCTTTTGAGTTCATCCGCACACACACACTTGCCATTCATGTGGAATTTCGCTAATGGACTTTTGTTAACAAGCGCCTCGGACATGCTGGTCAAGCAACCGATCAAAAATGCACTATAATTCTCATTGCAATTGACCGTTTCGAATGGTATGCATATAATGAGTATCCGCAAGTGCTTGTTAATGCGAACCTTTCATTGTTCCTGAAAATTATTAGGAGCTCTCGAGATATGCTCCCTATCTTTCATTCGTGCTGATTGAGAAGGGAGGTTGACATTTGTAAGGCGAAAAGTTTTGGACATTGATGTCGCATATTTATCTGAGCAATTATGGTGGCTTTGACATATGAAATTCAACATGGCACATTCTTTTCAGCTTATTCGACGGCAAGTTTAATTATCTTGTACTTCATTCTATTATAATCAATAACAGCTTGATGGGAAGCCATAATTAAAAGAATTCAAGGCATTGAACACTCTGAAAAGTACTGATTTGTGCTTCTCATGATTTTTCATTGTGAGTGGAATGAGAATTATCACGTTAAATAAGTCTGAGGTAGGTAGTCAAAGAGTTTCGGGCATCATTATTAGGAAAAAGTGCATGTTGATATATATGTGTGTGTATACACACACTATAATGTATTATAAATATATGGATGATAATTATAATTTGGGCCTTTTAAAAATAAAAGGAAAGGGGGCGGCGGCGGGGGCGGAGGGGGAACAAGCGACCGTGCCGACACAACTATCATTTGTTGTGTTGCCTTCTCAAGCAATCGTGAGCCGAATTTACGATGCTACTTCGTTTTTGAACAATACAAGAGATATTAAAAATCAATTCTTATAGCTTTAATGAGCTAAATGTTGCAAGTTTTAACTTAATTTATAAGTAAATTTGTCATTTTCGAATAATAAATAGAAATCTATCACATTACTTTATAATTAATCATGTAAAAAGATTTTCGATATGTGTGCTACTAAACTTTTCCCTAAGAGGGAAATCAATCAATCAGTACTATAAATATACGAGCAGGTATGCATTTATGAGGAGCATGTGACAAGAAATTTGCAGGGGACATTGCAATTATTAATGTCACTCTTTGTCAATGTGATAAGAAAAGGTGTCCCCCCCCGCGGGGGCACCAAAAAAAGAAAAAGAAAAAGAAATGTTAGAGGGAAAAAAGAGTTTTTCCAAATTTCCATATTGCTGTTTTCATTTTCTTTTTTTTATTATGTGTTCTTAAATATTTATATTACGCAATAATTTGATGTTTAACTAGCAAGAAGATGTTGATTATGAGGATACATTAAGTCCAATGTGGTGAAGGTTGTAATGATTCGAGCTGTCCTCGTTCTTACCACAACTTTTCATTGGTCCCGTTTGAGCTCATTGCATGGGTCTGTCGGTTGTGCCATTCTCTCCAGAATGCTCCCTATGTCTGGTTCCTTTGCCATGGGATCACATGTTTTCTTCTGTATATGTTCACGCTTGTATAGGTGAGAATCGGTGGGAGGTTAGGGGATTTTTCTGGTTTGCATTGTTCGGGTCGTGTATGAACAAATTCAGAAGCAAAACACCAAACACGGTTACTTTTTAAATGTCCATTTGATTATGTGTGTTTTGAGTCTGTGGTGTTGTCCAAGCATGCAAGGGTCCACTCTTTGAGGGTGGGGCTTCAATTCCACGTTGAGGCACACCTATGTTGTATTATTATTATTATTATTTTGAATGGGTGTACATAACTCTTTGAGTACCCGATTAATCTTCACCGGATGTAACGATTCTCCTAATCACTCATAAGCTTAATGAAGTCTTGGTTTGTTTGCCGGTGTATGTTCTGTTGTGCCATGGCGTAGGATAATACCAACTCTACTCTCATTGATATCATGGAAGAGCGGCCATGACAAATTTGCTCAAAATCAGCAGTAGTTATACCTCAAATTATTGGGGATATAGAACTTCCATGGTGATTTTTTTGAATCATGCCTTATTTTATATATATATTGCAATGCAAATGTACAATTTTCGAAATCAGCAATCATTGCATCCTCGATTCACATAATAAAGGTGCACATTATTTTGAATGGGATGCTTTCAAAATACAGTGAAAAAGCTTTTCGTACGATAAGTCAAGAATGTAACCATGAACATCTAAAGTCCGTTGCAAAAAAAGGGGAGTTGCACCTAGTTACAGTGATCATTGGCTAGCCAAAAATATGGAGATGAAATGGAATTCGCCACGTATTGAGTTCAATCAGAGTCAAAGAGAACATCATGTGGCATTACTAGCAAGCCATGTGCTCAGCCAAATTGTGAAGTCCGACACTTTGGCAACTCCTAGAATAACACTATTTATAATGACAGAAAAAAAAAGGAGAGTAAGCACAAAAACAGGGCTTCCCCTTCTGATTGTTGGTTAATTGAGGGTTTGATATCTTATCTTATTCAATGGAGAAGTTAATATTATATATATAAAAAATAAAATTCTCAATCAAGTCTCAGCTTGCTGTCGGTGGAATTTGGGCCATGAAAACTCGACGGGGCATATTTGGCAATGTCGTTTCCGACGTTTAAATTCCTTCACTGGCAAGGCTCGAGATCTAATTATGGTTTTTAAAATTTTATGCCCTTAATTGACTAAAATGAAATTTAAAGTTCTCAATTGAGTCGTACGAAAAAAAAATTCCCGATTGACCAACAACCAATATCTTAAGTCATGTTTTTGCAATTGTCACGAAAAGAAATATACATTCTTTCAATTTATTTCATGGAATTTATATGACAAGTTCTCTCCACCTTCTTTCCGAATGACAGGGTTGCTCAATGTTTTCTACTTCGTGTTTGGGCCTTATGGCCTTTATTCTTTATTTGTCTTGTTCAAGGCCTTTATGGCTCTATGTTTATGGGCCTTTTCATCTTCCATTCCCCATTTGCGTACCTGTTTCCACTGTAACCATAATCATTATTTGTCGAGAGAAAAAAAGGTTGATCTACTACCTCTTTAATATATGGGTATTTTGTTAGTAAGTTTACTTAGATGATTGGATAGGTTAACTAAAAATAGTAAAAATATTTCTCAATACACTTTAAATATTACAAATCGACACATTATAAGCATGAACCCACGTTAATTAGTAAAATTTACATTTTCAAAACAAATTTAATGTGTCATAAAAAATCTTAAAGGCACTCTTCAATATGTGTATATAGTAGGAGTAAGCATGGTTCTAGGGTAGAACCTAGAACCTGAGAACATGACTGATGGGAATTGTAGGTTCTAGGTCCAAGGTATGCATGATAGGTTTCAACTTCCAAAAAATGAGGAATGAAACAGATAGGTTTAAGGTTCTTAGTTGGATGAACTTAGAATTTGGAATATGGATTTTGAAATTTGTATCTAATAAACTAGAATTTGGAACAAGTTTAATGTTTTTTTTTTGGTTCACGTCTTTGCACGATCGTGTGATATTCCATGTTATTTGATGATGAGTGCATAATCTAGAAGCACTAGTCTGAGCTTCCATTTATGATTGAGACTTTTACTTTATTAATATTCATTTTTTTCATGTGTCTAAATATAAGTTATGGCCAATTAATTGTAATAGCAAGCGGTAGTTCTTTAAATGTTTTAATTCATTGCAATCATTCAATTAATAATATAGATGGAATTTGAGTAGATCCTAGAATCGATCTTAATACCCGTGACAGGATAGGTTTCGGGTTTTAGGGTATGTAGGGTAGGTTCCGGATTCAAAAAATAAGGAACCTATTTTAATCGGTAGGTTTCAAATGAAACTTGTACAAAACTTGGAATTACTCACTCCTAATATATAGTGTACTTCATAAACAAGTGCCCTCGAAACAAAATAAAGAAACTTCTCCGGCTCTTGGTCCATTCTTTTTATGTCATGTGCAATTCTTCTTTAAAAAACTCAATATATCTTAAGGATGTGCTCAACCAAGCTCAATCGTTAGCAATCTTGGCTCTTTGTATTGATTATGTCATCGGTAGGGGTGTCAATAGTTTGATCTATTTTGGATTTCCAGGAAAAACAAATTGTTAGTGAAAAATATTGAATCGAACCAAATGCATGGTTCAGTTCGAATTTTCAATTTTCATTTTCGTTTTATTTTTGGCTATCATTTATTGTAAGAGTAATTTTCTTGGGTCCAGTTTGGTTTGGTTTAGTTTGGATTTTTTTTTGGTTTTTATTTTTTTTTTTTTTTTTTTTTTTGCTGTCATATATTATAAGAGTAATTTTCCTAACAACATGATCCTTTTCAACTTGACAAGTGATGAAATGTCCAAAATCTTGCGTAAAACATACAATTGTTGGTTTAATGCAAACCATTTTCTTTGAACTTTTAGTAAAATAAAATACAAATAAATTGGTACGCATATTATTGTACTTTAGTTGGTACGTTCATGATGTGGTGTGATTGGAATGCACCGTTTCCACTTGAAACGTTACGATGGAAAGACACTAATGGAGGGGTACGAAAGGAGACATATATAAGCCTCCCGAACACAACCGTTGGAGAGGTTGGCAGAGCATATGATCAGAAAATCCTCTCATTAGTTCGTTCCATTTCCATCAAAGGGACAATGCCTTCTATTTCAGTTTTGCAAGAACAATTTGCATTTACGCCGTGGAAATCGGGTGTTTTCCTCGTGATCGCATCCAGACCAATGTGAGGTAGTGTTGTTCGTGATTTATTTGCAATTCAACGTTCGTTTTGGGGCTATTTGCTGTTTGCGCATCGGAATTAGGTAAGTCGTCTTCCGCCGACTTGAAATCCAACATTGGTATCAGAGCTCGGTCATGATTTCTGCCTTGTTTTTCATTGAATTTTCTCATTTATCTTTTGATATTGAGATCAAGAGTATGAAATCTACACTGTTTGGATGTCTAATGGTCGGAATTGCCATATGAAAAACTCGAAATCGAACCGAAGTGAAGAACGGACTCGGGGTCGCGTACACCCGTACGGTTTTGGCCATTTTTCAAAATAATTTTTTGGCCAAAATTAATTTTTAAATATACAGGGTGAAAGAGCTTGTTGAGACTAGTCCGACGATGGGTCGAGAGCCACCATACGACGCTGGACGCGCCTACACGCCCGACAAGAAGCCGCTGCGTGTGGGTGCCATGCGGCTGAAGCGCTGGCAAAGCCAGTGCGTGTGCCACACGCGCCGGTCAGTGAACCGGCAAGTGCACGTCACGCGTTGGTCGGCGAACCGGCGCGTGATGACGTCACTGTGATGTCACCCAACGGTTGGTAACCACTGGGATGACGTTAGTGCCCGGTAGTTGGCCGGCCGGCGACCCGACCCGACCAGCGACCCGACCCGTTGACTCGACTGACCTGACCCGTTGGACCGTTCCCGACTATTGACCGGTCAACGGTGGACTGCTTGACCGGTCAACGGTCGGACCGGTTGGACCACCATGAGCCTTTGGGCTCAGTTGGCGCCACACGTGCGCGCACTCGCGTGGGGCCGAGCTCCGATTGGAGCGTGGTCGGTGGCGTTTGGTTCGTATGGATGTCCTCTACATTGTGGTATAATTAGTTTTCATTTTTGGATTTTATAAATGCATGAAAATGTGTAGGGAACCCTATGTACGCGTATTTTTGGGGGTTTAATGCATAGTTTATTCATTTGTAGCTTGTATTTTCATGTGGTTTAGGAAATACAGTAGCTAGCTTGCATGTAAATGATGTCATATGTGCTGTGTAGAGCTTGGTTCGATGATAACATGTATATAGTTTAATATATTTGCAATTTTTCAAGTTGCTAGAAAATTCGAACAATGGTAGGAAATCCATTACATGTTGAATTGTGGTTTTGATTGGAATTGTTGCATGATTGTTATTTGTACATTGGTTTACATCATGCTATGCTTTTGTGTTAATAAAAAAAAATGCAAACATTACATGAGGTCATGTAATTATTTTTTCTAGTGGGAGTTCGTAGGTTGGTAGAATTCGAAGGAGTTCTCACCTAGAACTCAAAATTTGTGCAAATTGAACTAATTAATGATAATAGAACAATCGTACATAGAAGTTGATTGGAACATAGTGAACTTTTGTTTCTTTGTCTTTTGTTGAATTATCATTATTTTAGTTTGTTTTTTCTGCAAATTAAATATGTGTGTTACTCTAAAAATGTGCTAGTATTGATTCTGCGTCTATTATGTCAATGTGTTATAGCAATTGATTATGGCATCGGCATCCAAGACCATTGTGGCTGACCTCAATAAGGGTGAGAAGCTGAATGGTGACAATTATGATATTTGGCACCGAAATGTTTAGTACATCATTGAGGAGTAAGAGGTTTTGGAAACCCTCAACCACACCATGGATGAACTTGAGCATGGAACTTTAGCTCAACACAGGAGAGATCTAGAAGCTTATCAAGCTTGGAAAAAGAAGAATAACATTACTCGCATCACGTTGCTGAGCTGTATGCAAGATGATCTCATGTGTGAGTTTGAAAGTTATGATAAAGTTCAAACAATGTAGGTTGCCTTGAAAGATAAGTTTGGGGGTACATCTGTCACTAAGCTGATGAGACTTACTATCAAGTTTGACACATACCGAAAACGCCCAAGTATAACGATGAGGCAGCATCTTCGGGAGATGTCAAATATGATTCGTGAGTTGAAGTCGGTAGGTCACTCCCTTATTGATGAATAGCAGGTTCAGGTTGTTATAAGGTCCATTCTAACAATTGGGAGCATATGAAGATCAATATGATGCATAATGAGAATATTGTCACTTTTAATGATATAGCGCGTCATTTGGAATTAGAGGATGAGCGCCTAGAGGCTGCGAGATCCTCTACTTATGCTTATGTTGCTGAATCGAGTTCGCGTAAAGTTTCGGGCTTCAAGCGTAAAAGGAATTCTCAATTCAACAATAAAGGGAAGAAGACTGATCACGCACCTAAAATGACTAAGACCTTCCAACGCAAGAAGGGTGGTGGGAAGAAGGACAATGCCAAGATGAAGTGTTACAATTGTGGCAAGATGGGTCACTTTGCTCATGAATGCATTGAGCTGAAAGAGGTACCCTATTACTCAATTACTTTAAGTAATGCTTTTGTTTCTAGTACTGTAATGCTTGCTGAATCTCATCCAATGTGGACTATAGACTCAGGAGCAATAGACCACGCAGCTAGAGACCGAGAAGCATTTGTGGAGTATCGTCGGATACAGCTTGGAAGAAGATGGATATATGTTGAGAATAACTCAAGAGTTGAAGTGAAGGATATCGGCACATGTAAATTAATTTTACGTGGTGGTCGAAGCCTATTCTTACATGATGTTCTTTATGCTCCGGATATTTGATGAAACTCGGTCTCCGTAGTTATTCTTCTTAGCCTAGGTTATGTAGTAAATTTTCATGGTGATTGTGTTGACATTTTGTATGGAACAATTTATTATGGTTTAGGTTATGTATCGAATGGTTTTATGGTGTTAGACATTGACTATGATCAGTACAATGTTAATGTTAATGGTTGTTTTTCTTTAATTGCATCTTCTAGTAATGTTGAGATTGATGCAAGTACTTGGCATGCTAGATTAGGTCACATTGGGTTGCAAAGAATGCAAAGATTAGCTAGAGAAGGCCTTTTAGGGTCACTCACTAATGTTGATTTACCCGTATGTGAACATTGTCTAGCGGGAAAAATAACTAGAAAACCATTCGGTAAATGGACTAGAGCTGAATTTCCATTGCAACTCATATATTCTGACATTTGTGGTCCTTTGAATGTGAAGGCGAGGCATGAAGCCTCATATTTCATTACTTTCATAGATGACTTCACGCGTTTCGGTTATGTCTTTCTGATCTCCCATAAGTCAGAAGCATTAGATTGCTTTAGATGATATATAACGATGATAGAGAATCAGTTGAACAAAACAATAAAGGCATTGAGAATCGATCGCGGACGTGAGTATTTATCGGAGCAATTCAAAGCTCTTTGTGATGAAAAGGGAATTGTACGACAATTAACTATTCCTAGTACTCCACAACAAAATGGGGTAGCTGAAAGAAGGAATAGAACTCTATTGGAAATGGTTAGGTTTATGATGGCGCAAGCAAATTTACCTATCTCCTTTTGGGGAGATGTATTATTGACTACTGCCTATGTACTTAACCGAGTGCCCTCAAAATCGGTCACTTCCACCTCTTATGAATTATGGATCGATAGAAAACCAAACTTAAGTAGTCTACGTCTATGGGGATGTGCCGCTTATGTTCATAAATCTTCCCATAAATATGGCAAATTAGGCCATAGAGGGAAGAAATGTATATTTATAAGATATTCTGAACACTCCAAATGATACGTGTTCATAGATGAACAAGCTAATGTGAGTGTGACAAAAAAGAGTCACGAGATGTCACGTTCTTGGAGAACGATTTTCCTAGTAGAGGTGAGATTGATAAGGATTTCCAATTATATGAGATGGAAGATTCTAATAACACACTCGCTAATGTTATGGAGGGAAATGAAAATTTACCTCAACATGAAAGACCTAGTGAGAGTGTTGCATCGTCTGGCGAATTGAATTCAAGATAAATTCAGTTGCGTAAAATTAATCATAAAAGTATTCCTCGTCGTCGTTTTGAGATTGAAGGGGAAGCATTTATGATTGCTCATAAAGATGATGCCGAGCCTAAGACTGTTCAAGAGGCTCTCTCATCCTCTGATAAGGAAGAATGGAGAAAAGTTTTGGAAGATGAGATGGAGTCAATGAGGACAAATCATGTCTGGGACTTGGTTGATCTACCACCCAATCGTAAGACCATTGGAAACAAATGGGTTTTTAAGATTAAGCAAAGGGCGGATGGATCCATTGAAAAGTATAAGGCTCACTTTGTGGCAAAATGTTATACTCAACAAGAGGGTATAGACTATGAGGAAACCTTTTCACCAGTTGTGAGGTTTGCCTCAATATGCCTTATTCTAGCCATCGTTGCATATTTGGACCTTGAATTACATCAAATAAATGTAAAGACGGTATTTCTCAATGGAGAACTAGATGAGGAAATCTATATGAAACAATCAATAGGTTTCATAACTAAAGGTCAAGAGCATAAAGTTTGCAAACTTCATCGCTTAATATATGACCTTAAGCAATCATTTAGATAGTGGTATCTTCATTTTTATCGAGCCATAACAACTTTTGGTTTCACGATGATCGAAGAAAATCACTGTGTATATGTCAAGCGGTTCGAAGATAAATTTGTAATTTTATCACTTTATGTGGACGATATTCTGTTGGTTGGAAATGACAAGGTTATGGTAATCACCATAAAAGAATGGTTGTCCTCCAATTTTGAAATGAAGAACATGGGAGAAGCTGCTTATATATTAGGAGTTAAGATCGAAAGAGATCGATCAAGGAAACTCCTTACTTTATCACAAGAATATTATATTATAAAGATTATTGATCGTTTTAATATGCAGCACTGTAATCCCATTGATACTCCTGTCATGCAATGTGAAGGCCTAAGTATTGAGATGTGTCCTAAGACTCCAGAAGAAATTAAAATGATGGAAACTGTTTTTTACACTAGTGTGATCGGAAGTTTGATGTATGCTATGATGTGTACTCGACTCGACATATGTTATGTCGTGGGATTGGTGAGCCGATATCAATCAAATTCCGATCAAGCATACTGGAAAGCAGTGAAGAGGATCCTGAGATACTTGAAGGGCACCATGGACTATCGACTTTGTTACCAAAGGAATGATTTACGCCTATTAGGTTATTCAGATGCTGATTTGGGTGGAGACCTGGATGAGCATAAATCGACTTCTGGATATGCGTTCTTGCTCAATGGAGGTGCAATTTCTTGGAATAGCAAGAAACAGACATGTATAGCCTTGTCTACTATGGAGGCTGAATTTATTGCGTGTTCTGCCGCAGTGCAAGAAGCAGTATGGCTAAAACGTTTCTTTGAAAGTTTAGTCACTGTCACTGAGGTTCTAAGACCGGTAACAGTTTATTGCGATAGTCAAGCAACCATTGCCTATGTGAAAGATTCCAAGTATTATGGAAGGACGAAGCGCATTGACATAAATAATAACTTCATCTAAGATATTATAGCGCAAAAAGAAGTGATCCTATAATACATTTCAACCAATAGAATGGTTGCCGATCCATTTACAAAGGCTATTCCTAGAGACATATTCTTGACCCATAGGATGTCACTAGGTTTGCATATAATGTGATATGTGTTATTGTAAAGGATCACTGTTTTATGTATTTGTGGACATATGTATTGTACTTGTTTGTTTATTAATGACTTGATGTTTTATCAATAAGTACAAATACATTATGAGACTAGCACATACACACATATTTTATTGAAAATTATGTCAGCAGGCAATGATTGGCTCACTCACACGAGCAATCGCCTCAAGTGTTTTAGATAGCACGTTGTGATGAGACGTTATGTACAAATAAATGTTGAAGAGCAAGTCTGGTACATAAAATATGTCGCCTTGATTGGAGTCAAGATGAGGTTTGTGATTTGTTTATAATAAGACCGAACATGATAGTCCCACAATCATATATGCTTGTAAGATGCCGGATGCGAGTACTTAATTAGGCGCAAAAGAAAGTGAGCTGATATAGCACTCGAGCTAAACATGAGTACGTGAGAAGCATGTGACTATGTTTAAGCTAAGATCTGTATAGTGGATATATTTAAGAAATAACATACGCTCTTAAAGAAAGAGAAATCCACTATAGCGTGTAATTTATACTACATGTGCATTATTCGACCGACAAGGGAATGTGAGTAAAATTATCCCTATTTACTCATCATGTGAGCCCTTTAGGTAATTTATAATTTACCTCTTTTTGTGCCTTATGTTACTTCTGACTATGTTCTCGAAGTGAAAAATCAATGTTGCTATTTTAGCATATTACGGGCGGTCATGAATAGATATGGCCTATGGGACGTGTCTAGGAAAGCAGTTGTTCTGAAATGGAGAAAGACATGAGTGCGAAGGAAGACTATTGTTATTTTACATCTATCACATGTATTTACTGGTCGATCAATTATATCACCTTATGTGGTTGCTGATATAATTGTGAATACATGGTGTTTTGAGGATAATCGAGTATAGCCTTTAAGGGATATGTATACTTGAATTTATGTAACAAAATAAGTTTGGGGCACTATGAGACATCGATTGTTTATTTCTTTTTGGGGTTGTAGCCATTATGTCATCCCTAACAGGTGCATAATTTGAGCTCCTAAGTGCAGGTGTACTCACTGGTCGCACGGCTTACTTGCTAGTATGAATTGTTTTGTAAAGTTGATGAATGTTGAACGCCTTGCCTTATATTTTGATAAAGTGCTATCAAACCCATCATGTCCGAGTGAGAGATATTGTATTTTAGCTGGTACGTCCATGATGTGGTGCGATTGGAATGCACCTTTCAACTTAAAACGTTACGATGGAAATACACTAATGGAGGGGTACGAAAGGAGATCTATATAAGCCTCCCGAACACAACCGTTGGAGAGGTTGGCAGAGCATACGATCAGAAAATCCTCTCATTAGTTCATTCCATTTCCATCAAAGGGACAAGGCGTTCTATTTCAGTTTTGCAAGAACAATTTGTATTTACGTCATGGAAATCGGGTGTTTTCCTCGTGATCGCATCCAAACCAACGTGAGGTAGTGTTGTTCGTGATTTATTTGCAATTCAATGTTTGTTCCGGGGCTATTTGCTGTTTGCACATCGGAATCAGGTAAGTCGTCTTCTGCTGACTTGAAAAATAACACATATAGTAGAAGCCGATGCATAGATAGATGCTTCTCTCATTTGGATCACAAAAGATGCATTTGTCTTACATTAGCACCGTGCAACTAGAAAGAAGTCCCACTAGCATTCAATCATATGTGGTACGTGAAATGTACTAGAATATGATGAGTTTTATATACAGCTACCGGTAAGTATTAAGAACTTAACTTTTCCCTCCATAGCACATCGGTTTGAACTTTAAACTTTCGAGTGCTTCATGAAAACGTAACTCTACAGGCCTGGATCTAATATTCATTTTTGTCTTTGAAAGAACAATAGTTTCTCCCTCTCTTCAGTTAGTCCACTTTCTCTGATTTGATGATATCGTAAATGTCATTGAAAGCATTGC
Source organism: Eucalyptus cloeziana (assembly GCA_014182715.1). Lineage (NCBI taxonomy): Eukaryota > Viridiplantae > Streptophyta > Magnoliopsida > Myrtales > Myrtaceae > Eucalyptus > Eucalyptus cloeziana. The sequence continues at coordinate 23,968,608 of CM024641.1, read as the reverse complement.
ACCATCCTGAAAATTTCAATGTGCACATAGAAAGAATCATCTTTGCAAATGAGCTGAATAATGGTTATTTTTTTCCAATTTGTTTCTTACTTCCAAGTATAACACAGTCCTCTCTCAATGTGTTTCTTGAAGGGATTAAAAACTTCAACTAAATTCTATTTACAAACATCCGAAATGCCTCATTTTCCACAAATTTAAAGGGTAGTTCACCAATAATGATCATTGTTGCATGGTCTTTTTGACTAGCATTTCAGTCAAATTTCCATGGACCAAATGAATTAGAACTACTGACTCCAACAAGTTGATTCAAGGCACTTTTTTGCCTTTTCTCCATGTTTGCACATGGAAATTGTTTACACCTATCTAAATGCATCGCATTGGTCCCTTGACCTCTAGAACAACCAATAAGAGCCTCAAAATGTAAACATTCAGCTTGGTCTTGATTTCTTTTGTGCTTTTAAAGTGTTTTCATGCAGCAGATCTCATCCTCCTTTTATTTGTGCCACTAAATTCACTCATTGAAGACATTTATCAATCCTTTTATCTATGACAATTAGAACTGAATTATTTTTACTATAAGATATAATGTGTCAGACTAGGATATGTGTAAGCATGAAGCAAGAAATGTTGAAAATTTTCTATAATACGGGCTTACATTAATTAATTAATTTTCTATTTCAAATAATCGGGTTAATGGATATTCCAATATTTGTTAAACCCTTGAGTGATCTTATTGAATTGGGTTTTGGCATCTATTAATAATATGCCTAATTGAGCTAGTAAAATGTAAGCAATTGTGTTTAACTAAAGCCCGTAATGGGAATGGCCCAGTTGACACGCTATTGATTAGGGTTTGCTAGGTCCCATCTCTAGCCTATAAAAGGGTAGGTTATAGAGGTGGCAAATGGGTGGGTCGGGTTGAAAATGGGTTGACCCATATTTGACCAATTTAACTCGTTTTGACCCATATTATTGTAGTGTAAATATAGTAACCCATACCCGACCCGACCCGTATTGCTAAAACCTATTAATATTCTAGGAAAACTCACTTCTACTATATGTTAATTGGATTAAAACTTCAAATTAAATTAAAAATAGTAAATAAAATAAAAAAAGTTAAAAAAACCTATAAATTTAAATATTTATAAAGAATTAGACTATGCACATGCTTCTCTTATTTGAAGTGAACATACCATTGAATAACTAAAAAATTTAACATGAAATTTTTTAACTAAACCTAAAAAGCTCATTTTTATTATTTTTTTTATAAAAAAGTATTGTTAAAACATTTTTATGCAATATAAAATTTTTAACAATTTTTATGCAATACAAATTTAATGAAATTTTTTTATAATTCTTTTTAAAATATTTTTGAAAAAAATAGAATTTTAATTTTTTTATATATAATTTTTAATTATTTATATTTTTTTAAATATTTTTTAAAATATAATTTTTAATTTTTAATAAAATTTTTCTTTTTTCTTTTCTTTCGCCATGACGATAGCCGGCGACCGGTCACAGTGAGATTGAGCTCGCCGGGCGTCAAGTGAGGCTCGATCTTGCCGAACCGGTGAGGTCGAGGTGCCGCTCGATGCCGGTGAGCTTGAGTCTCGCTAGTCGTCGGCGAGGCTCGGTGTCGGCGAGCTCGAGCCTCGCTTGGCCTTTCATCGGCCGGCGGCCGACCATCGGCTAAGGGATGAAAAAAAAAGAAAGAAAAAAAAAAGAAAAAGAAAAAGAAAAAAGAAAAAAAAAAATTGAAATATAAAAAATAATTATAATTTTGATTTTTTATAAAAAAACATTTTATAAAATTAAAGAAGGCCATTGGCCATGGGTTGAAAGTGGGTCTAAATGGGTTATTACTAATAACCCATTTAGACCAATTTTTTTTTGTGTTTTACTTTCTCAAACCCATTTTTGACTCATATTTAATTTTCATAAATCCATATTATGACCCATTTTGCCACCTCTAAGTTATATCTATTTGTTGCTTTAATTTCATTGAAAGTTACTATACTGAAGTAGGTCATAGATATGAAAATCTGTCATTCCAATAAATCTCTGGTATCAGAGTGATCTATTTTTCTTTAAGTGAAGCAATGGCTTAAACAAGTACACTTTAATTCCGTTGTGCTTATCAATTTCGGTGTTTTAGAGTCATTTATGGATCCAATTCTTCTTGATTGATTAGTTGTTTATGTGAATAATTTTCTACAAGAAAGACATTGCTAAACAAGGTTTGTTGTACGGAATGAGCCATTATGCAAGCGTGAAGCAAGAAGCTATTCAGAAATTAACCAGCCAAGTCTATTGGAAGAACAAAATTCTAGTGCAAGTGTGAAGCTAGAGTTTATGACAGAACCATTGAAAAATGTCACTCAAAGAACAATAATTCTCCGGAGCAATCTACTTAGGAACTACATATTTAAGATAACTTTCCTAGCGTAATTTTCATCTATTTACCTATTAAGTGGCGACCCTAAATTCATGAGCACATTACTTAAAAGTATTTAAATAAACTGATCTTTTGTATTATAGGCATATTATACTCTTTAACCTAACTTAGGCTGCTTTTAAATTTGTCGAGGGTCAAAAGTTGCTTTACCAACTTTCACATGACTCCTCTGTCATCAAACAAAACCCATATCCTGTACCATACACTTATTTTGGAAAAATTGCCGTTTGGAAATTAGCTTTCAATGGAATAGTCTACTAGCTGCCTACATTGGATGATCAAATACCGTGCTTCAGGATTTTCAGGCACTCGACCTGTCTCAACTTACTTCAGATTAGAATCTGTTCACGTTTAATGTGGTCACCGATGTCCTTCATTTAGTTTGTGTATGTACCTTTGTCTAATTCACCGGCAATAGAGGTGATTTTGCAAGTCAAATAAACTAGGTTGGTCATTCTTTTATGGTTTTAAAGACACACCTACACACAATTCCACATGTATAGAAGCCCTTTTCGTACTTTGCTGCAACATGAAGTATATTTTGGTCTTCATAGAAAGTAAGAAACTCTTATGGTTCTAACCAATTTTGCCAATGTTGATGCAACCCCTTGATTGTTTCGGGACAACCCATCTTACACGTGACGTGGATTGGAAGATAGCCCTTTCCATTGCCCTCAAAGGAACTGATAGCGAACTTGTCAACCAAGAGCTTGACTCCATCGACATAATTCTCAAATTTGCTAGATGGAGGGGAGTACCCCTTCCAACAATTCTTAAATTAACTCTTTTTTCCGCTCTGACATCTCTTTCAGCAAATCTAGATATTTAGAGAGCAGGATTGACTTTGTGGCATGCTCATAACGATGGGCTTAGGAACTAAAACATGTAGAGCCAAAACTCGGCCCGTAAGAGAAGGGCCTATAAGAGAGAAAGATAATAGTTATTTTTATGTAAAATAAACAATAGTATAAAAAGAACGTTGATAGAAAAAATCAGTACATACATTCTTTTGGCTTTTTGCTATCGGTAAATTCTCTCTCAAGAAAGGAATTCAAAGACTTCAATCGATCCCTCTTGAGACTGCAACGGTGTTTAATCCTTAGAAAATAAGGTACGTCTGTTATGTTGATGTGCTTTTCGATTAGTGTTATATATATCCTTGGGCCCCGTTTCTACATTTGTTTTTTTTTTTCTACATTTGTTTTTAGTATTCGATAGTTCGAGTGTCCATTTTATTAGGAATCCATTTCCATCATTGGTATTAGAGCATATTATTGTTGTTTCCCAATCATTCTTGTTGTTTATACATGGTTTTATGCCTGGAATTCGAGAAGCGACGCCGAAGAACGCTGGGGAGTAGAAATCCCAACACTCGACGTTCTGTTCGACCCCCCTTTCTCGAATTTCCACTTGTCAAAATTTGTTTTTGAAAGTGTAGGATCAAAGTTCTCGTCCAAACAAGAAAATCGATGGGTGCCATGCCACCGGGAGACTCCAAACGCGCCTTCACGCCCTGCCGAAAGTGGCGAGGCGCCGGTACGTGCATTGCACGTGGGTCGCAAGTGTGTAGCGGGCGTAGAACCACTGGCGCATGCAACGCGTGCATTGCACGTGTGGCTGATGTTTTGTGGCTCATGGAGAGGGCAGTGATCCCGATGATCAATGCTGTATCTAATGGGATACCTAAAAGCTTCTACGATCACACTCATTCTCCTCGAAATTAATATAGCAGCTCTAATGATATAGTCGGCGAAATTCTGTACAAGATGACAGCCGTATCCAAGCCGAACGAACGAGACAATCTAAAGAATCAATATAATGAAGAGGGCAATGATTTCGACGACCAATATGACGATCGTGACCTAAGTGCGTTTGCTTATGGTCACGTAGACCCCTACCATGAAAGCCACTGACATTGTGGCAAGAGCTATGAGCAGCGGTAGCCTTGTCATTCAAAGGGCACGAAACACTGTATGTGAATCATTAATCTGCGTCCAAAGAAGGATCACAACTGCAATTATGGAGTTGTACATGACAATAGAGTTGTAGATCACGAAGGCGTTGTACATGAGCTTGTTCAACAGTGTAGCAATTCTAATATTTGGTTCAGAACTATTATATCCTCTAGGAACAAAAAAGTCAACGGCGAATGTCACTAGTGATGAGCGTTGCCATGACCATACGGACTTTGGCACTCCTGTTTAGCATACTTATGTCTGGAGGCTCTCCTCACGGGCCAAAGCTTCTTGTTTGTAAAATTGCTTTGTCTTTACTACTGGATGTCTCGACAAATACTAAGATTGTCTGTGTCAAGCTTTGGTTAGGAGTGATAGGAAAAAAAAAACTGCTATTATCCATGAAGATGGACTCACAATCAAAGATTTAGGATTCAAAAACACAGTACCTTTTGAAGCGATACACAGACTTGCAAGTGCAATCTTTCTTAGCTCACGCTAGAAACTTAATTCCACTTGGTGACTCTAGAGGGAGTTCAATAGGTCAAAATAAACTTTAGTTCCTTTCGTCTCTCCAGAAAGGAAGTAACCAAAACAACAATGAAAAATAGAAGTAAATAACTTGTTAATTTATTTTTGTCGATATCATTACTTGGTGAAGTGGGTCTTTGATTTTTTTAGTTGCTCATCTACAATGTCAAGAGCTATGGAGTTGCTGTGGTTTACAAGCCCAAGATTGACTCTGTTGTCCCGAGTGAGAGAGAAGAACCTCGGGTTGCCATTACTTTGTGGCTACATGAAGAGGCGCATTTCCGTGCTTCTCTTTTGCATTTATAAGCTTCTCAAGCTTGGGATCGCCAAGTATGTACTGCACTACGGAAGCTCTTCCATACTTTGCTGCAATATGAAGTATATTTTGGTCTTCGTAGAAAGTAAGCAACTCTTTTGGTTCTAATCAATCTTGCCAATGTTGATGCAACACCTTGATTGTTTCAAGATGACCCATCTTACACATGATGTGGATTAGAAGATAGCGCTTTCCGTCGGCCTTAAAGGCACTCATAGTGAACTTGTCAACCAAGAGCTTGACTCTATCGATGTAATTCTCGGATGTTGCTAGATGAAGGTGAGTACTCCTTCTAACAACTCTTAAATTAAATAACTTTTTTTTTTTTTTAGGCTTTGACATCTCTTTCAGCATATTTACATCACTAGAGAGTAGGAATGACTTTGTTGCATGTTCATCACGATGGCCCTAGGAAATTTAGCCTCTTTCTATTATATTTTACTAAGATGAAATAAAAATGCGAATATTACATGAAATACATACCTAGAATCTAAACTTTTGAGGGGGGTAATTATAGTATAGACATTGGAGATTGCTTCAAAGCATAGCAACATTCATCTCCAAGTAGTAATTTACGATATGGGAGTAATCAAGGGCAACCATGACATGAGTCTCTATTTTAGAAAAGGTCCTCGGACAATAATATAGGCAGTATAGTATCTACAAGAGCTTGGCACAATTTTTCATGCCCTGAAAGTTTATTCAGCCTGTGGCTCTATTTCTTTAGTATTTTGTTTGAGCATGAGATGGGCGGTGATGCTAAATATTATTCTCACATTTGTCATATTTTTCATATATTAATTAGTAAATAATAATTAGGGTATTTCGAATGTTTTAGATATATGTTTGAAATTGGCATGAGATTCTTAAGATATCTCTAGAGTTATGTGGTGTACCCAAACTCAATATCGACTATTTGATTCCTTAAATGAGTAGGGATTAAGACTAGTGAATCATGAAATTCCTATATTGTGATTATAAAAAAAATTGATTATTCATTGTGAGAATATTAATTCCGTGTTAATCAATCTCTCTAAATTATTTAATAGTTCCAAAACCATTTTCTCATCAACTGGGGATTGGATGGGCACCAAATGTTTCGTATAAATAATCAAAACATGAGTTATCATCACATAGTATATTTAAATGCCTCTGATGATAAAATCATTACATTAGCATTACATCACTGACTTTTTCACCATCCATGACATCAAATTCTAGTATTTGCTAAAAAAAAGGATATGCAATCAAGCTAGATCTAAGAAGTGGGAAGTGCCATCTACTAGCTAGCGAATGACGATCTTCATAATTTGGTGATTTCATTGTATCCTAGAAATGCAATCAAGCTAGATCCAAGAAGTAGGAAGAGTCATCTGATCGCTAGGGAATGACGATCTTCGTAATGTGGTGATTTCGTGGTATCCTGGAAGCGGACTTTGCTTATCCTATAAGTAATATAGTGGGGTCAAATATTTCTCTAAAAAAAGTGATCGCACACCTCAATTCATGAGTTTCTTCGGGAGACGAATGTCTAAAGGTGGAGTGGTAGAAAAGAGTGGTGGAGGTGGTTTACGTGGTGGAAGTGGTTTGCAGGGTACATGGGCCGTACTAAGGTCGCGTGTCACACATGTCACTGGTTGGGCGTATCTAATGGGACACTCAGAAACTTCTTCGATCACACTTAGGGGTGAGTAAGGTTGAGGTCAACCTTGGACCAACCCTAGATTAGCCAAACCTTGTCAGTCTTGGTTCGATTCCCTAGAGGATTGGGTCAGTCTTTGGTTCTGGGACCCTTGGACCCTTGGACCTTGCACTATAGGTTGGTTATTGGTTTTGGGAGTTTAGGGCTGATTCAACTTGGACCCTGTAGATATTTTGTATTGTATGTAATATAAATATATATATATATATTATACTTAATATGTTATATATAATATTTTTTTTTTTATCTATTTTAAAGTCTATAACCCTAACTTAACATTAATGGCGTTAACGAGTCCTCCTCCTCTAGCATTCTATTTTGTCCTCTTCTTTCTTTTTTATTCTATTCTTTTATCTATTATAAAGTGTATAACCCTAACTTAATTTAATGGCGTTAACGAGTTCTCCTCCTCCAGCATTCTATTTTATCCTTTTTTTTTTTCAAAAAAAAAAAATCTTTGCCAAGTAAATCCAAAAGAATAAAGCCATAATTAGAAATTTTGAAACCCTTTCCATGAGCAACACTCGACGCTCACCTTGCTCCCACTCGTTGCTTGTTGCTCGCTCGGCTCTTGCATATCGCTCGCGGCTCGCCCCTCACCTTGCTTGCCTTATTACTTTGAAAATCATAGGTTGTAAAAGGTCAATCAACACCATGTCACCCTGAAAAGAACCCTTCTCAATGGCTGCTTCAAGTCATTAGTGTCATTCATTAATGCTAGAACTTAGATGCTTATTTTATTTTAAGTATGATTTCCATAAATCTTTTTATGGAGTGTTAGTGGGGTGAATCTGGTGTAGAATTCTATATTTAAGAAGCGGTACTTCCTTAGTAATGATAGATTTCTTCTAGTGATCAAGAGGATAATGGATCGGGGTTCACTTCTTTAATTGAAAGAAAAAAACAACATGTAGATAATTATATTTCTTTAACTTTCTTGCTCCTCTGCGACAAAGCTTTTTAGAGTTTTGCTTTGAAATTCTCTCGAAATTGTAGAATTGTTATGTTAAGTATTTGATGAAGGTACATGATTTAAGCTCATGTTGCTTTTGGCCTTTTATATTTTTCATTTTCTTTTTTTCTTCCTTTCAAATAGAAATTTATGAAACAGTGCTAGTTGGACTCTGTGAAATTATATCGTTACGTTATCTAAAATTTATGTTGGATATGTACTAGTGTTTATAATTTAGTTAATCAATGCCACATTGTTAATGGATATGTAATTTCAAATAGTAGATTTGTCTTCTTAGGGAATACAAAAAATGAAACAAAAAATTTATTGGTTAATTCTAGGTTGACTTTGGAATCGGACCGAGCCCATATGGTCGGTCTAGTCCTCGATCTCAGGGTCAATAGGGTCAATCATTGGTCCCAAAAATTGAAGACCAAGTGAGTTGGTCCTTAGGTTAGGTGTTGGATCGGCTCAATCCGGATCATACTCACTCCTAACTATCGTTTGTTATTCACAGATAGGCATGAACTGATGTTGTAGAGTGATTCGCACGTATTAGACGAAGCTGGAGTCTTCCATGAAGGCAAAGGAGTGCACGAGCCAAAACAATATAATGCTAGCTCCCACAGATTCCGTGGCTCATCGTACTTGAATAGGCCTCCAATGTGCAGCTCATCATTGAAGAGCTTCCCCGGGCCTCAGACATATCCACATCATGTCTGGTTTCGTCCTATTTTAAGTGACCCATCCCACTCGTGGATTCACCGAATAATTTGGCGCTAAATACCGCGCAAAGGATCTTCTTGGCACCTTTCGCATTGATCTCAACCCAGAACGTTCGCCCATGCATTTCCTTTGGGAGGTAGGGCTTTCTTCCGGGGTAGCGTCTCAGCTAGAACTAAATTGCGACGTCCGCCCATGCATTTCCATCCAATCGTCCTCCTCATTCGGTCTCTTCCTCGTCGCATAAGGCTAGTTGCTCGCCGGAGAACCAGCATGTGGGCATCATCGCGGCGGAACTCACTGAGTTTTCCTAGGTGAACGGCAATTAAATCGTCGTAACGAGAAAGTGAAAACAAAAATTCGGATCGTCGAACGATCTTAGAGAGCGACAATAGCGTTAGGAAGTGGCAAGCGTGGGATTGAGAACCGGCGAAGTAAAACGAGCCCGTGGGCCTGTGTTGACCTAGGCCCAATGGGCCGGGGCCCGAGCCCGCTGGGCCGAGCTCTGGACGGGCGCCTTCTCCCTCCGTCCTCCGCCGATTCGCGCCGCCGATCTGCATCTTCTTCTTCCTCAGTTTGAAGGTGTAGGGGGAAGAAGAAAGCGATGGCGCTGCTGGGCGACGACGGGCGGGGGTACGAGCTGGCGAGGAAGCTGGAGAGCCTGGGGTGTGGCGGACGTGGCTCGGGGACTCGGGATACCTGAGCTTCGCCCCCTTCCTCTCCACGCCTTCCTCCTGGGACGCCTTCATGCGGGCCGACGGCTCCACGCCTAGGGCTCAGCTCCACCTCCAGCTCAGGGCCCGCGCCCTCCTCTTCGACAAGGCCAGCGTCTCCCTCTTCCTCCGCACCCCCTCCGCCGCCCCCGCCGCCCCCGCCGCCGTGAAAGCCCCTTCCTCTTCCTCCACCTCCGTCGCCGTCGCGAGGCTCAATCACCCCTGTGCGTCTCCGCGATTCGACTTCTCCTTTCGATCGAAGTTCCTTTTTTTTTTTTAGCTGTTGTTGTTGATTTGAGCTCACCTTTGCCTTTTTTTCCTCCCTTTTTCTTCGTCTTTTGGCGAATTGGGAATTTCGTAGATTTGCAGTTGCACGGCGACGATTTGTACTTCACGCTTGACGGCGCTTCGCAGGATGGCGCTCCTCAGCGAGAAGGTCTTAACGCCTCCAGTTCGATGTCGTCGAAGGTATCACGGCCTAGTTTCGTCGATTATTTGGTCTAAACGAGGATTTGATTTTGTTGAGTTGGAATGTCAGTCTCTGCAGTGTGATAGGGTCGTAGGGCTGCTTGTCCGTAGTTAATCGTCGATCGGGCGTCAAACACTTTGACATTTTGATTTGATCACATTCCTTTAAATTCTTACGCGAGGATTAATTACTTTTCTGTATTCTAGAAGAAGGTTTGGCTGATTTGCTTTTGAAAGGCGTGTCCCGCGGCATGGTGTTGCCTTTGTTTTTAACTTGGGTGTTGCGATGAAAAGATGGAGTGTTGGGCAAGTTGCTCCGCATTTGTCCTTCTGCGGACATTTTTGGATTGGACCTTGGATAAACAATAAGCTGCAACTTGCTATGACAGGGTATGCAATCTCAATCTAAAGCAACTTTTGGTGTTGGCCCGAGATACAGTGATGCAGAAGTGGATGCTTCATCCCAGAGATCAAGGAAAGAAGACTTGCCAGAGACATGGTACGATCAGTTTATGGAGAAGCATAGAGCCAGTAAACCGTATAGAATATCAAATGGGGGTCTAGGATCAAGCAAGCGCACACCTGAAGATATGTTTAGTTATCTCAAAGTTCTGGAGAAACATAAGAGAAAGCGTGCTGTCTACAAGGATGATCAAGCTGGCTTTTCAAATACCACCCAGCACACTCCCATCGGCATAAATGCAGGTCCTGTTCAAGATGTTGGAAGTGATGACGACACATCTTTTCTACCAGAGGTGATGTTCATGTGTAATTGTGTTCCTGATAGTGCGTTGCCAGTATCATATAGGTTAGAAGACAAGAGTAAAGTGGAGTTTCGTGGCGTTCTTGATTCGTTGCCTCAAGTTGTAACCAGGAGCCCAGTTATGATCGAGAGACTGGGCATAAGGCCTGAGTACCTAAGCTCTGAGCAGGGAGGAAGTTTATATCGAGGGAAAAATGGTTTTGAAGGGAGTGGGAAACATCTTGCTGAAGAACAAGCATTACTTGTTTCTCAGAAAGTCATCGCACGAATGTTGACTAGTTTGGGTTTTGAAGGTGCCACGGAAGTTCCAATAGAAGTGTTTGCTCAATTACTGGGTTCTCATATCTGTAAACTCGGCCGAAACTTGAAAGTCCTCGCAGATAGTTACAGGAAGCAATATTCGGCCATTGAATTGCTTAAAATGTTCCTTCAAGTATCTGGTTTCAGGTAAGCTCAATATATCCTTGATAGAGCATTATGACGTAGGTAATTCTGAGTCTCTCCAGTGACTGTCCTCTTTTTTTTTTTTTTTTTTTTCCCTTAATTAATTTGTTCCACCACTGGCTCTTTCACCTCGTTTAAATTTCTGATGAAGGTATTAATTTTTTTTCTAAAGTTAAAATTTTAAATTTTCTCTCATTTAAACCTAAATTTTACTTAGTGAAGTCTCAAGTGCTATGGCTGAAAAGGATTCTCCTTGTTGTTTCATTGTCATTATCATGAATTAGGAAAACTAGGATGGTTGTGTCATTAAGAATTCAGAACTTACTGGGCTCGACTACTTTGGCAAAGGGAAAGTGTGCTTGTGACGAGCTTTGTTGAATTGCTGAAGAAATTCAGTATTGGTAGAAGTAATGGCCTTTAGGCAATGATTAAGATTGGAGGATTTATGACATGGTAGTTTTTCTTCTCATTCTATTTATGTTTACTTTTCTGACTTCCTTACTAGCAATCTTGGGACCTTAGCGGAGCTTGTCAAGGATGGTCCTAAGAACCTTTCTCAGCAAAGTCAGTTGCAAGTACCAGAAATGCAGCCCTTATTGCATTCACAGCAGCAAACCCCCCTTAGACTTACCCAGCAAGTATGTATTTTGAGATTTTCTATATGCATTGCTTGATAAATTCCTTTGGCCAATGCTAGGTACTTATTGGGAAATTATATTTTCTGCTCTGCTATACCTGCAATTGTGCCTTGCACCTTCACATTTTAGAAATTACATTTTGCATCCTCAATTTAAACGATACTACTTCTGTCATTGGAATGATAAAATAGTATATAATTCCCTGGAACGAAATTTCTCTTGGCATCGTTAATAATGAATTAGTGACACCTGAAGTCTTAGCCTGTCTGGAGAGTTATTGCATATCCACCTCCCCTCTGTACAAAATAGCATGTCCGATATTTTGGAGTTACAAGCTCAAGTATAAATGTTAGTATATAAGGGGTTGTTATGTCCAACGATGGTTTACTCGACTCAGTAAAAGTGATGTCAAAAGATAATGATATCAATGATAGTCAGCCATGAGAATTGCCAAGTGAATGATTAAATGGTTCTGATATTCCCTATGGGGTGTTGTCAGGAGCATAAGGGAATAACCATCATGAAGAAGAGGTTCTCAAGGATCTCAACAGATCAAAAGCATAAAATTTTTGAGAATTTGGGTATTTTCAAACATGTAATCATATCCATGGGCTTTAATGATTTGGGATTCACAATGTGACGATTTCTTTTCTCATGTGATTTAATTATAGATTACACGATGAATGTTGCCACATATCCTTACGTGCTGCTCTTACAGCTATATTATATATTGTTGCCAAATCGTGTGGATAGTGTTCTTTCAAATGTACTTTGGCTTGATTGAAGATGATGTCTAAAATAAAATTAATAAGTCAATGGGATTAATATGCCATATGTACCGCCATTGGTCATTCCATAAAATTTTGGTTCTTGAAGACCCTCATTGCAAAAAATTCAAAAAACATTTAGAAGAGTAGAAATTTCAATTAAATATTATATATATAAAAGAAGATGATCCAGAATCTAAATTATGGGACATGATAGGTCTAATTTTGGGTCTTTGTACGAGGGCGATCTTGTCTTTCTTTAGAGTTATAATGGTATTCTTGCGAATCAATGATTGACTAAGGTAATGTTTGGATTCTTTTGTTTCTTGGACGACTTTTTTCTAGTTTATTTATAGCAGTTTTAGGTTAAAATGTTGTTGGCTATGACAGCAAAAGGTTGCATGTCATAGAGCACTATACAAGTTTTGGCATTCACACTTATCAATTGACATCGATTTAGATCATTCAAAACGATTTTTCAACAATTGCCTTACTAGTACATGATGCTAGGAATGACTTGATCCCTTTTTAAATTTTACATGTAGTTGTGTTGAACAAATTGACCTTGGAAGGCTGAAGAAAATGTAGTTATAGAACTGTGTATAGTAGATGTATCCAGTGAGATGTTTTATCAGATGATGCATTGGATAATGCATTCTTATCTGATGCAAAATGCTTAATGTGACATACGTAGATGGTATGTTGAGGAAGCCTTAGATTCATCAAATGCAAGTGGAATCAATATGTCTTTGATCATATGAATTGTCTTTCTGGTGGTAAAAGCAACTTCTTATTATATACTTGAAAAATAGTTGATTAATCTGGTTTTTGTTTTCATTAGAAACTTCTCAATGTGGTTTTAAAAAATGAATTTGGTCAGATGATTATTGAAAAGCATTTATCATCTAGTTCTTTTACTTAGTGAAGGATAACACAACTTTGTAAGAAGAATTTTAAATGAAACTGCAGATGCCAAGACAGATGATTCCACAGATGCAGCAATTGATTGGTTCCCACAGTTTACAGCATTTTGAGCATATGCGAAGACGGCAGGCTTCTGGTCCTCGTCCTGTCATGGACTTCGATAAGAGCCGGCCCATCGTCCAAGTGAAAATTGAAAACCCATCAGATCTACCAATTGATGGTAATGCATTCAATAATGCTGTCAATATGAGACTCCCACCACAAGTGCAACAGTTCCGACAGCAGCAATTGGCAGCACTGTCCAATCTCCATCCTCAACACAATAATCAATTCAGACCAATGTCTGCTTTTCAAATGTCCCAAATGCAGGCTCAGTAAGGAAACTTTTGTCTATTGCATGTTAATTGGGCTGTTGCTCAAACTCTAAACTGTTTCGTTTACATGTAGGAATGTAGGTATGGTTAGAGCTCAACCTGTGAAGGTTGAAGGTTTCCAGGAGTTGATGGGTGGTGATTCTACGATGAAGCATGATTCGGATGAAAATAAGCTTGCCTCTCCATCAAGTAAATAGATTTGTACATCTAGCTGCTTTCATAATCATCTGAACCATTTGTTTAGGGAATAAAGGAATCCCTATTTTTTTTCTCACTAGATATGATGTATGTGCTTGAATATGGGTATAGTAGATGTCCATGTGGTCTGATGTTGATAGTCATACTCTTGTTTTCTTGTAGTCTCCTGGGGACAGTTCGCATGCTGATGTCTCCAATGAACATGCAATAGACAATAGTTAAGAGTTTCTGACTTACTGAGATATATCCACCTGACTGGGTATTCTGGCTATGCATCTTATGCCGATATCTTTCTATAGGAAAAATAAATAAATAAAAGAACAAGGATAGATAAAAAGAAAAAAGAACATTTATCCATTAATCATATTGACATTTTTTCTAGTATTTTCCCTGGAAGTTCTCATCAGCTTATCGAGGAAATGGGATTGTACGCTCGCCGTCTCCCTGAAGACAAAGTTCTGCCTGCTTTGTATGTTTTTGTTTTTATTATTCAGAAGTATTCGTGTTGAGCTTTCATTAGATTCTGTCCTTTTCTTTCCCCTTAATTGTGTGAAAACACGCTGAATTAGGTTCATCCGGTGGTCTAAGTTTAGGTAAATTTCACTAGGCTTTTTCTTTTCGATGACAATGCATCTATTGTTATTCCTTAAGATGTGGTTCTCGCCTTTTCGGTGTGGGAACAAGGTAGCAGAGGAGGGAGGGGCAACAAAAATCAATAGGTCACTCGCTAGATAGTATTTCCTGTTATGCACTTCTCATGGTCGCATGACATGTTTCATCATGGTATGGCGTGCTTGCACATTTAATTTTTTCATGGTAGAACTCCCTCATTTTAGTAATGTAAATTTAACTTTACTAAAGTCCCCCGTTGGAAAAGTCTTATTGGATGTATAAACTTGATTCTTGATGCATTTTAATTAAGCTCGTCACGTGTGGCTTGAATTTTTTTTAGTAAAAAAAAGAAAAAAAGAAGAAGCTATGGACGTAGTGTTTTGGTTGACTAATTTCGTTGCTTTGGCTGACCGAACTTTGTACAAGAAAATCAAGCTGAGAACGCAACTACGTTTTCGTATTTCTGCAATATATGTATGCCGGTTTAGTCCTAAAGATTTAGACGATTTACCAATATAGTCTTTCCGATCAATTTTGATTGGAAATAACCGATATGAACATTGGTCGGGTTTTATAGCATCACATAAATGATGTAGATAATTTCTGAATTTTTCTTTTCTTTTCTTTTATATTTGTCAATGGCTAATCCCAAGTGATTGCTATGATCGGCCACAAGTAAGGGTTGGCCTTGCCAGATCTAATGAGGGTGAAGATCATCCTCGCCTCGGCAAAGGTGGCCCTTGCTTAAGATTGGTTGTTGCCCAAAAGAAAAGGAAAAAAAAAAATCAGAAAAAAGATTTCCACCTTGCTTAAGATTGGTTGTTGCCCAAAAGAAAAGGAAAAACAAAAAATCAGAAAAAAGATTAAAGAATTCTAGAATAATTCATGTTGAAGACGATCATACCGCGTAGGTTGGTCGATATCTACGCCAATGATTTTTGGTCAAATTTGGCAAGAATGACTACATTGATATATTATTAAAAATTTTAGGATTAAATTAATGTAATTGAAATATTTAAGAATGAATTGGCCGATGTACATTTTGTTTGAGACTTTTTGAACTATTATCCCATATCTTTAATAATTGCCTATACTATAAGGTTTGTTCCAAGTCTGAGTTTATATGAACTCCTCTAGGTTTCCTTGAGGACAATTGAATGTTTGGAAGTAAACTCTGATTAGAATATCACCTTTTACTTTATACCTCTTTAGTGAATTCCATTAAGTGTTAAACCATGTGTCGTATTTTGAGGTGGTTAATAGATGATTAGCATTTTCGTTGTTGTGTTTGTGTTGACTTTTAAATTTCTTACTCTTCCAATATCAATCTCTACCCTTAGCAAAGTAACCGTGCTGGTCATGAAATTATTTGGCACAGAATATCCAAAGTCCTAATTAAAAGACAGGTCCTTTTTGTAGTAGTTATGTTACATGGTGTAAACATATGGAGAAGTAAGTCAATCGGAAGTCAATCGGAAGTCAATCGGCAGAGAGAAATTTCAAAATTCAAATGTAAAGTAGATTGATTGCACTTCATCCATTGATCTGTCAATACATAAACTACTTTCTCCTCAACGTAACGAAAGAATACATCTATTTTCATGCACAAAGCAAAATACCTACGCCTCGCCAAACATCGATACTCAGCACAAGCACTAGATAGTCACATCATATCTTCTTGCCTTATATTGTGATCCCCTTTGATTTTAGGTGTTTCACAGGCCTGTGTTCCTTCAGATAGTCAAGAAGGTTGTTGACATAACGTTCTTGGACATTCTTGTCCCCAAATATAGGCCTCATCTCCTTTGCTTTCTCTCGGTAAACCCTACCCTTCTCTTCCACCATCACCAGCCTTAGCGACTCGGCCACGGACTGCCTCGTGACCGACCCATCGGACTCATTCCTTGGTATCGGATACCCAATCCGTCTCTCCTCCAAAAGCCTCGCATTTAGTCCTTGATCTGCCAAGAATGTGAAAAGTATTAGGGCTCTCTCGAAGCTTAGTGCCTCCACCACCGAACTCCAGCCGGCATGAGTCAAGAACCCACCCACCGAGTCGTGCGCGAGTATCTTGAGCTGAGGCACCCAGCTATAGCAAACCACACCACGCCCTTTGACTCGCTCCTCAAAACCGTTCGGCAACACGACTGACTCGGTGTCGGCTCGGCCGAGCCGAGTCTTGAGTACCCAGAAAAATGGTAACCCCGAAAGCTCTAGCCCTAGGGCGATCTCGGTCAATTCGGTTTGGCTTGGTTTGGCCTCGCTCCCAAATGCCACATATACCACGGTTCCTTTCTTCTGCGAATCTAGCCATTCCTTGATTGACCGCCACGAGTCGGTTTCGCCTCGCGTCTCGGGATCGCTTGGGGGAAGTTGTCCAACGGGGAAGATTGGTTTGGTGTGGATATCCTTGAGGAGGCTCAACCATTCGGGTTCGACCTCATAGCTGCTTCTAAGTGCTATTATGTCACAACTTTCTTGGCCTGCCCCAAAGCGATATAAATCTGTGACGCCCGACGCATTGCCTATAACCGCATCGAAAATCTTCTTGATCTCGAAGTGGTGGAATGCGACCCTTGTCGGGAACGGAACCCAGTTGGGGCGCTTCGTGAAATCCTCTGGAGTTTTCCGGTAGTCTCCCCCCTTTAAAGCCCATACTGGCCCAAGGAAGCCCAAGCAGGCACCAGTCGTAATACTGAAGAAAACACTTCTTATACCGAGCCTAGAAGCGATCGAGCCGGCCCAATACGGGGCGAAATCGTACATGATCCAATCAGGATTCGAAGATTCGAGGAACCGGGCCACGGGTTCTTGGAGCATGTCGTAAGCCTTCTTGAGGTACTGGATCTTGTTGTGGGGCAGGTCGCTGGTGGCTTCGGCGCCTTCTGGCAAGTGTTCGACGGCTGGTAAGGGGAGCTTCACGAAGCTGATGAGAGAGGCGAGGTCTGAAGGGGGTTTAGGGATGCGATCTATGTTTCTCGGGGCTGATAGGAACGATATCCGGTGACCCTTTCCGGCCATCAACTTGGCTAGCTCCAAGTATGGCATCATGTGGCCAAAGGCTAACCATGGAAGCATCACTACGTGGAGACTGTCACGTGTTTCGGCCATTTCGCAATAGACGAAAATAGGGAGAGCTCAGCAGAAGCTACAACGCTTTAGTGGGTATTGACAAGTTTGTGAGCTTATAAGACCGTGAAGTTGTATAAATAGAGCATCATTCAAGAAACTTTTGTCATCCATGACGCTTGTGGCAATGCATTATCTTACATTATCTTTTTGAGGACTCTTTCATTAATTATGTTGCCGGCGTTGGAAGTCGTGTTTGCTAGAGATCTTCCTGTGGAGAACATTAAATAGATTATCAGCCGGCCATTTTTCACCCAATAATTCCCTCTAGACAACTGTAAACAACAGCTAGGGATACTGAGTTGGCTTGTGGTTGTTTACAGTTGCCTAAAGGCAAGCCAATTTGATTGTTGATCTCTCATCTCTCCTTCCCCTTTCATCTGATTGATTGACTATCAGTTGATTAAATTGTCACATCGAGAGACAGATTCCAAGAATGAGTTTGTAGATACATTTGCGACACTTTTTTTTTCCCAAATAGAAGTGAACTTGGTGAGATAAGTTTATTTTTGTTAGACAAAAAAACGAACAAAAGAAGATGGGATTAATTTCTGAAGATGATGCTATGATAGAAAAAATCATAATTTATGGTGACGATTATATATCTATAAAATTTTGGTGATTGTTTGCTCATTTATTGAAGAAATATCTGCAATCACGGTACACAAAAAATATACTTTTTGTGATGATTTTTAATGTTTTATTCCATTGGCTATATTACTTAATTAATAGAATCACCATAAAATCCTTATCATCGGTCAGGTTGGTGATGATGGCTCTCATAAAAGACATGAAACTCGTAGTCAGTTGTCTATATTAGTTATTTATGAAATATTTGCTATTACAGAATATGGTGGCTCTTTGATAACGCAAAGTTTTCTTCTTGTAAACTTTTTTTATCACTTGTAATTGCTCCTTAAGTTTAATTTTGTGTTAAATTTTTGGTCATTTGCATCCGAATACCTTATTTTTTTATTTTTTTTGTTTCGTGCCATATTCAGATGTTTTCTCAATATTTTTCCAACCCAGTCAGCCTTTGTGTGCATTTAAATAGTACTACAAAAAAGACGGGTTGATGGAGTGCGGGTTGTTGTCTCTGAATGAATTCAAGCAAAGAACTGAATGAGCTTTGCCTGAGCAGATATTCAACACTTGGCACGATTTGAGCTTGGATATCGGCTTGTCGGCTCCTTGTCCTCGGTTCTCAGTGCGTCGATGGTGTGACAGTAGGGGAGGAGGGGAGGGGGAGGCTCACGGTGTAGAGTGGGGGAGAGAGGCGGAATCCAAAGGCCTCAAAGAATGAGTGGGAGGCAGTCTTCCTAGTAGAAGGGGAAAGAGTAACCAAACCACTCTTTTTTCTTCGCTAGTGCTAGCAGTGTGCCAAACTGCAGCTCCTTATGGTCGACCTCTCCCTGCTTGGATTGGCTCGAACCCTCACCAACATCCTGCTGGCCTTTTTGTACCCATCTTTTCACTACCACATTCTTCATTCTTTCGACCTATCATATTCTTTGCCATCTCCTTTACTGAGTCTTTGTTATGCCCTGATGGTCTTTGGCTGGTCGGTGCACCCTACTAAGTCTCTTTGATATGGGCACCCTTTACTTTTGTACTTCATGCCTATGCCACTCTCCACTTTGTGTCACAAACAGTTTGAACGTATGATGCTTTCAGTTGAGAAACTTGGCCACTATTTGTATAATTGGTTAACCTCGTTTATCTGACCTCTTTGTGACCACTCTTTCCACTGCCAGCTCATTGCTTGGTCTAGAATTGAGGATTTCTAATATTAACTTATCCACCTTTTCATCTTCAAATAGAGTAAAACAATTTTGACAAAGATGAAGCACTTCTTTCAAACTTAATGAAGGTGCAACCATGGTTGACCCGCCAAACACATCCATGCATTGTTGTGAACCAGCTTTATGAATCTCAGGTTTCAACACTACTAGCACCTCCTTCACTCTTTCTTTGATCGATCATTTCTTGAATAGCTTTGCTGTTATACGATCTATCCTTGGTTGATTGAAGGTTCAGTTTAGCCACAGACAAGTGATGGGGTAGCCGCTGGTCAGACAAGCAGTGTGCCAATCCAAGTGACGGCATCTGCTGGCGAAGGCCAATGATAATCCGCTAAAGATGGCCGTCGTGAGGCGGTGGGCACATGGTGGCAAGGGTGGGTGGTCTGTGTGCAGAAGCTTGAGAAAGGAGAGGAGAGAGGCAGGGGGAGAATTTTGGAATTGGATTTTTTATGGACATGTGACCCAAATCAAGTAGGACCTTGAATGGGGACTATACATGGACTTAGGGTATTGGACTGGTATTACCACACCCAACAAAATGTCAGTGAGGGCAAAAGCCTCGTCTAACACTCAATGCAAACATAAATGTTAAGTCCATCTGTTGGAGAAAACTCCTTTGATGTTTTGAAGATGACAAAACTTATCCAAAGTCTATTATGAAGAATTCCAGACTTTTGTGTCAAAGTCTGAAGACTCCTAGATTTTATCAAAGTCTAAAGACTCATAGATTTTGTGTCAAAGTCTGCTTACACTGACAAATTCCAGACTGAACAAAAGTGAAGGATGAAGACTTTTCCAGATAAGGGATTATCTTTCTTTCTTCAAGGGATTGGTTTGTATGGATTATATATATGGTTTTTGGTTTGGAAATCACATCTACGAGATTTGATATCTTTATTGGAATCAAATCTTTTGGAAGGCAAGTAATTTTGGAAAGAATCTACCTATGGAAACCAAGATCTTGATTGTATGGGTGAATATAATTGATAGGCTTTCATCACAATATTCAAACGGCTCGAGATCTGCTTAATTGATTATGTCCAACGGGTTGATTGGAAGAATTCATTTGGAAAGTGCCAACGGTCGAGAAGGCATGAATGAGAATTTAAGAAGGACTTTACAGTTGTTCTATAGAGTGCGTGAAAGAGAAATTCCAAAGTATGAAGCTTCCTAGTTTCTTGTTATTCCATTTACTATGCTCTAAATTGTACTCAAAAGAGAGACACTCATAGTGTGACTTCGTGAGAGAGTAGTAGATACTCTTCATTGTGAAGTCGAGATCACAAGATTATAAATTCTCTTTTGATTCATAGTGGAATCCAACTAGAAGGCTGTCAGCGTGGGAAAGTGGACGTAGACTTGATCTAAGCTGAACCACTATAAATTTTGTGTTCATATTCTCTTCCCTGAACTTCTTAATTTTGTTCTTAGTTCTATTTAATTACTAAAGTTTGAACTAGCTTAAAGTCTATTGTCATTCGGACTCAGTTTAAAAGTAAAATATTTTTATTGTTTTTGCGAAAAATTGTCTTTACACCTATTCACTCCCCTCTAGGTGTTCATACTAGCACTCACAATTGGTATTAGAGCCCATGTGCTTAATTTTTCAAGTGTTTTACTTTTAAGCTAAAGATCCTATATGGCTAGTATTTTGGCTCCAGATTTGGTTGAAAGTTAGAGCAACACCAGACCTCCTTACTTCGATGGAAATGAATACAATGTCGAGAAGAATAAGATGAAGGCATTTCTTAGATCCAGAGATCCTATGGAGTGGGATGTCGTAGAAAAAATGGATCAACCCTAAAGCTACATCAGCTTCAGACCGAGGAAAAGAAGTCATTGATGCTGTCTTGACGCAAAAGCAATCTACTCTTTATACTATGCTTTATCTCCTATTGAGTATAACTGAATTTCTTCTTGTGAAACAGCAAAAGAAGTTTGGGACAGATTACATGTTATGTACGAAGGAACTGACCGTGTGAAGGAAACCAAGATAAACATTTTGCTTGGACAGTATGAAGCCTTCAGAATGAAGTCTAGAGAATCTATTACTGATATGTTCAGTCGATTTACAAAGATTGTAAATGGCCTGGCTTATCAAGGTCAACCAATATCAGGACCAATGAAAGTCAATAAGCTGTTGTGTGGGCTTTCGAAAGACTAGAATCATGTGAAGACTTCAATAAGAGAAACCAAGAGGATCATGCCTCTATCAGTTGACGAACTAATAGGCACGCTTCAGTCGTACGAAGTGGAACAAATAAATGATGAAGAAGATCCTAAAGGTAAGAAGTCAATTGCTTTAAAGTCTAACACTGATTCTTGATGATATAGATTCAGATGATGATATGGACGACGAAAAGCTGGCACTCATGATCAAGAAATTCAGAATGCTGAATAGAAAGGGAAGAAGATTCAATTGGAAGAAACAAAGCACGCAAAAATTCCAGAAGAGACCAACTAAGTACAATGAAATCGGCAACGATGTGATATGTTTCGAATGCAAGAAAAATGGGCATATCAAACCTAACTGTCTTTTGTTGAAGAAGAAGAACTGAAGAACTAAAGAACTAAGAAGTACAAAAAGGCACTCAAAGCTGAAACATGGAATGACACTGAGTGTGAGGAAAGCAAAGAAAAATATGCCAACATATGTCTAATGGCTCATTCTGACTCAGACTTAGAATCAGAAACAGACTCTGATTCAGATTCAGACAATGAAATTAAGGTTAGTGATTAAAAATTCCTTCAAAGTCTCTAAATACATAGATGAACTTTGTTTCAGTCTGAAATCCTCTCTTAAAAGGATTTTTGAATTAAAAAAGGAGACTTCTAAGCTCAAGCAACAGGAAGTTTTTTGGAAAGAAAAATTTGACAGTTTGAAAACAAGTTTTGATATGTTGAAAGAAAATTCTGATTCTCTTTTAAAAGAAAATATTTTTTTTTAAAAGTGATATCTCAAATATAACAAAAAGATTTTCAAAAGGATTCGAGAAATTGGAGAAAATTCTTTCAGCTTAAATACCATACTTTAACAAATCTGGTTTGGGTATGACTTCAGAAACTGTTCCATTAATCGATTTTCCTAAAGTAAAGAAGAGAATCAAATAAAGACCTGCAAAGGCATTTTACAAAAATCATTTTCAAAAAGTTTTTGTAAAACCTATTAGCCTAAGTGCACTCAGATGTTCAAAGTGTAATAGCTTAGAATATTTCGAGAAAGAATGTCCCAAGGTTTGGAAACCAATTAAGAAGGGCCGGGCTAAGACTGTTTTTAATACTAACCCTCTTGGACCCAAGAAAATCTGGGTACCAAAGAAAATTTGAATTCCTCTTTTGATCGTAGGTCACTATCAAAAGAAAGATCAAATGGTATTTTGATAGTGGCTGTTCGAGGCATATGACATGAGACTCAAGCTGTTTTATAAAGCTTGTTAGACTGAGTGGAGGAAAAGTATCTTTTGGAGGAAATAGCAAAGAAAAGATCGTAGGATGTGGAACTGTGAAGATTGGAAGCCTAACCATTAACAATGTTTCTTTGGTTGTTCTGGAACGAGTCAAGACTTCTCTCAATCTTTCACTGGGCGAAGGCATGGCAACATTTACCTTCTGGATGTAAACCATAAAGTTCTCAGTGTCTTATTTCCATTCAAGATGAAGCAAGTCTCTGGCATAGAAGCTTGGTCATGTTAACTTGAAGCAAATTGCCAAGATTTCTTCTAAGAAGCTTGTTTGAGGACTTCCTAATCTGGCTTACCAGAAGAATGAGTTGTGCACTCCTCGTGTTATGGGAAAACAAGTCAGAAGCTCCTTTAGATTTGTGAATCAAGTCTCTACCAATCGAGCTCTGCAGCTTCTTCATATGGATCTTTTTGGTCAAACCAGAACTCAAAATATTGGTGGAAATAAATATTGTCTAGTAATCGTGGATGATTACTCTCATTTCACTTGGGTCTACTATTTGGCAAGTAAGTTTGAAGCCTTCTCTTATTTCTCGAAGTTTGCCAAGAAGGTTCAGAATGAAAAGGGTTATGCTATTTCGAGCATGTGAACTGACCATGGAGGTGAGTTTGAGAATCATGATTTTGCTAAATTCTGTGATGAATCTAGTTTTCAGCATGTCTTCTCTTCTCTATACACTCCAGAACAAAATGGGGTTGTGGAAAGGAAGAACAGATCCTTACAGGAGATGGCCAGAATTCTCTTAATAAAGAGCAAAATATCTTCTCGATTTTGGGCAAAAGTAGTTTCTACAGCTTGCTATATTATTAACAGAGTATTCTTGAGGCCTATTATAGAGAAAACTCCTTATAAAGTGTATAAAGGAAAGAAGTCAAATGTTTCCTATTTTCATGTCTTTGGCTGTAAATGTTTCATTCTGAAAAATGCAAATGATCAATTTGGAAAATTCGAAGCAAAGTTAGATGAAGGAATTTTCCTTGGCTATTCAACTTTAAACAAAGCTTACATAGTCTTTAACAAGAAAACTCAATCCGTGGAAGAATTTATGAACATTAAGTTTCAAGATTATGTGGAGAATTTACTAGTCCAGACTCAACTTGAAGAGTCTGAACCTATTCCAGACTTTATAAAGTTTACTTCCCCCGAAGAGGTTTAGACTTCTGGAGAACAGCAACAAGCAGAATGAGAATATTCAACCAATGCAGAGGACCAACCAACTTTCAAACCAAGCAACAATTGGAAGCACAAGTCAAGTCATCCCAAAGAACTCATTATTGGCAATATTGATGAAGGAGTTCGCACCAGATCCAAAGGAAGAGAAGAGTCCAATGCTCTAGTACTTATTTCTGAGATAGAACTAAAATGTGTAGATGAAGCCTTGTTTAATGAAAGCTAAATAGAAGCTATGCAAGAAGAACTCAGACAATTAAGCATTAACAATGTATGGGAGCTAATTCCAAAACCCAAAGGCAAATCCATTATTGGAACGAAATGGGTTTTTAGGAACAAGATGAATAAGAATGGTAAAGTGATCAGAAACAAAGCAAGACTTGTGGCAAAAGGATATACATAGGAAGAAGGGATAGACTATGACAAGACCTATGTATCAGTAGCGAGGTTAGAAACAATTAGATTATTATTTGCTTTTGCTTGCTATAAAAATTTCAGGTTATTCCAGATGAATGTCAAAAGTGCATTCCTGAATGGATTCATACAAGAAAAAGTCTATGTGGAACAACCACCAGGATTTGAAGATCCAAGAAAGCCAGACTCAGTCTATAGACTGAAAGAGGCCTTGTATGGACTGAAGCAAGCACCTCGAGCATGGTATGAAAGGTTGAGTAAGTTTCTAACTCAAAATAGTTTTGAAAAGAGAAAGGTTGATACAACCTTGTTTATAAAGAAAGAAGGAAAAGACTTTCTACTAGTACAAATTTATGTAGATATTATTTTTGGTTCACCTAATGAAAGTCTTTGCAAGAAATTTTCAAGATCTATGCAGGATGAATTCGAGATGAGCATGATGGGTGAGTTAACTTTCTTTCTGGGATTGCAAGTTAGACAATTGAAGAAAGGTATATTCATTCATCAAGAAAAATATGTTAAAGATCTCATCAAGAAATTTGGATTGGAGAATTGCAAGAAAACAGAGACTCCAATGTCAAGTTCTTCGAAACTGGATAAGGATGAAGAAGGGAAGAAAGTAGATCATAAGCTATACAGAAGCATGATCGGTTCACTTCTCTACCTTACTATTTCTAGACCTGATATTTTATTCAGTGTGTGCATGTGTGCTAGATTTCAGTCTGATCATAGAGAATCTCATCTAAGTGCTGTAAAATGTATTATTAAATATGTTGCGACCTGTCCAAAGCTGGGTCTGTGGTATCCAAAAGAATGAGACTTTACTCTTCTTGGATATTCAGACGTTGATTTAGCAAGTTGTAAAGTCGATAGAAAGAGCACTTCTGGCACTTGTCAACAGCTAAGAAATATGTTAGTATCTTGGTTCTCAAGGAAGCAAAGTACTGTGGCTCTTTCAACTGCAGAAGTTGAGTATGTTGTTCTTGGGAGTTGTTACTCTCAAATCCTATGGATAAGACAACAACTGAGAGACTTTGAGATTGAAGAATCGTGTACCAAGATCAAATGTGACAACACCAATGCTATTAATCTCACAAAGAACCCAATTCTTCATTCAAGGGCGAAGTATATAGAGATTCGACATCACTTTCTAAGAGATCATGTCCAGAATGGGGAGATTATGATTCAGTTTATTGATTCAAAGAATCAGCTAGCAAACAACTTCATGAAGCCCCTGGAGAAAAATCTATTTGAGTTTATTTGCACCAAGTTAAATATTATTTCTACTATGGACTAAAGTTTGAAGTTGGTCAAACTCAGACTTTCTAAACTCTACTTTAGTAAAGTCTCGAATCCAGGTATTTTATTTTTGGAATGAAAATGTATGATTATCCGAATCGTTGTTTGCCTATTTTATTTTTGGAAGTTATCTTTTTCGAATTTTTGAATTTTTGGCAGTTTTTATTTTCAGTTATTTCGAAAAAGGCAATTTTCTTTTTTCTTGTGACGGTTCATTTATCTCTTTTATTTGTGACCTTTCATTTTCTTTATATACCCTTTTGTATTCTTTTCAAGCACCTCTTTCCAAACCCTAAAGTACAGACTTTCTACTCTCAAGATTGTTCCACAAGTTTCCATCTTTTTCACTCGAACCTGTTTGAGAAATCCTCCAAGACCATGTCTTACCAAAGGAAATCATCTCGGATTGCTAATCAAGGACCGAGAAGCATACAAGAAGGGCATACTCATTTTGATCTCACCGAGGAAGACTCTCCGTGCAACTCTCCTCAGCATTCTCCGTAGCATTCTACTCATAATGTTCCGTGCCATCCTCTAGAAGAAGAAGTTGTAGAAGACGTAGAACCTCTCAGAGCCTCGAGACCTCAGGTTCACTATAAGCTTTACTCTGATTTAAAGCAGGGTGGTACTCCCATAATTTTTATTGAGGAGTTTTTAAGAGAAATGTTATAAGAACGAGACTTTGTTCCCAAGGAGAATGGAACAGTTAGTTATAGCGCCGAAAGGATCGGCATACAATGCATTCCTTCATTTTCCTACAGACCCTAGGTTCGGTTCTAATCATCCTGAGAACAAGGATGATGATGAAATATTTTATTCTAATTTTCAACTAAGAATGGGTGTTGCTGCAGATGTTCCTGGAGAAAGAACGAGACTGTTTCGTTTTAAGGAACACAAAAAGGTTTACTCACAAATGCTGAATAGAGGGGTGATGAACCCTCGTACTGTTGATTTTGACTTCATGGACTCGATTAGGGTTAACTTGAGGGAGAAGTTAGCCTTCTTTCAACTGGAGAATTTTTGTTCTGAGACAACTATTGCTTATCCAGAGTTGATCGCTTATTTCTATTCGAACCTATCTTTTCTTGACCATAATCATTTCAGATTTTCTGTGTGTGATAAAGACTATGTGGTGGATGTAGATACACTGGTAGACATTATTAGGGGTGGAAATGAGTGGTTTCCAACCAATAAATGTCTCTTTTGGTCAAGCAATGAGGTTTCTTGTCAAGGATAGAGTGCTGGAAGGATGCATCACTTATTATAGACTGTTAGCCTCAAATGTTCTGTTGCATAAAGTGTTCATTAATTGCATCAGATCAAAGGCTGCTTCAAAAACTGATGTTTCTAGGTTCGAAGCACGGCTCATGTTTGCAATCTGCAATGGGATGAGATTTTCACTCCCTCATACCATTCTGATGCCCATGCATGGAACGGTTGTGAAGGACAAAGGACAATTACCTTATTCTGCCCTGGTTACCAAGCTATTCAGACATTTCAGATTGAGTTTCCCGCCTCATTTTGCTCTCGAACTGTTGCTCCTATGGTTATAGGACTGAAAATGATTTTGAAGATGAGGCTGAAAGATCTGAACAAGGTTATTGAGCGCATGAAGAAGGAGTCCTCTAGCAAAATCAAAGTAGATTCTGCTGCAAGGAGGAGAAAAGGCAAGGAGATTGTGAAAGAACTTGTAAAGAAGAGAAGATCTCTCATCCTGCAGGACAGAGAGGATGATGATGATGATCTTACAATCTTTGCCTTGGCCTTAAAGAATCTTTGAGGTTTTGAGCAACCTATTGAAAGAGAAGGAGAAGAAGCAGAGCCAGAAGAAGAAGAAGAACCAGAGAAGGAAGAACCTGCAAGAGAAGAAGAAGCAAGAGAAGAGGAAGGAAGAGATGAAGAAGGAAGAGATCAAGAGGATGAATCTTATGAGGCAACCATTGCCATATCTTTTTCTGAAGATTCTGAAGCAACTCGGAGTGGTCCAATTGGAGTATGTATAGAAGAAGCACATCACTCTCGTCCTACAAACAAGAAGACTCAAGAAGAAGAAATCCCGTCTCCACCTGTAGGCACGGAAACATGGGGAGCTGTTGAAAAAACAGGGACTTCTCCTCTTTTTACGAGTGATGGTATCAGTTGATCTCTTGCACATCTAGAAGATGTCTATGCTTCTCGATTTCCTAAAGCAAACATTGAAGAATCCACTCCAAGTCATGGAACTAGACAAGTTGATGTTCCCTCCTCTCTCAACTCTCCACAAACTCAATTTGTTGAAGCCAGTGCGCAAAAAGAACCAAATGCTGACTATCCCAGGATGATAGAGCTTCTTTTGGAGGAAAAGGCTTAGCAATATGCTATGGATATTGAGATACAGAAGCTGCACACTGCGTTGAGATCATCTTCTGACTTTCACATTGAAAAGGTACAGTCCTTAGATACTCAACTACAAACTTTGAATCAACAAACTGTAGCCAAGCATGAACATACTATTCAAATTATCAAGACTGTTCAGACACAAGTAGAGAATGTTCATCTTCAGTGCTAGAAGGTTGAAGAGGCAGTGCAATCAATGGTGGATTTCCATCTCGTTCGAATTCTAAGACAACCTTGACTCTTTTTATTTCTTCTCTATTTTGACATTCTCCACTTTTTGCTGTTGACAAAAAGGGGGAGAATTTGCAAATTTGAACTTATTTTCTCTTAATTTTTGCAGATTTGATGATTTGATTTAAGTTTGTTTTGAACACTTATTTTGCAGCAATTCTTGCAGTAGTGATGTTTATGGATGTGGATATGTTGTCTAAATCTTGATATGTGATTAATTTTTCAAGATTAACATATTTTCTGTGGTTGTAGAATCGATGCTATCCAAATCCTTAACTAACTGTTTTTATAAGATATCTTGTACTACTAAGAGTTGTTCTGCAGGTTATAAATCTGTAAATCTGCAGGGAAGTTTTGTCACCATAAAAAATGGGGAGATTGTTGGAGAAAACTCCTTTGATGTTTCGAAGATGACAAAACTTATCCAAAGTCTATTATGAAGAATTCTAGACTTTTGTGTCAAAGTCTAAAGACTCCCAGATTTTGTCAAAATCTGAAGACTCTCAGACTTTGTGTCAAAGTCTGCTCACACTGACAAATTCCAGACTGAATGAAAATGAAGGATGAAGACTTTTCCGAATAAGGGATTATCTTTCTTTTTTCAAGGGATTGGTTCCTATGGATTATATATATGGTTTTCTGGTTTGAAAATCACATTTACAAGATTGGATATCTTTATTGGAATCAAATTTTTTTGGAAGGCAAGTAATTTTAGAAAGAATCTATTTATGAAAACCGAGATCCTGATTGTATGGGCGAACATGATTGACGGGCTTTCATCACAATATTCAAATGGCTCGAGATCTCCTTGATTGATTCTATCCAATGAGTTGATTGGAAGAATTTCTTTGGAAAGTGCCAACGGTCGAGAATGCATGAATGGGTATTTAAGGAGGACTCTACATTTGTTCTATAGAGTGCGTGAAAGAGAAATTCCAAAGTCCGAAGCTTCCTAGTTTCTTGTTATTCCATTTGTTGTGCTCTAAATTGTACTAAAAAAAGAGAGACTCATAATGTGACTTCGTGAGAGAGTAGTAGATACTCTTCACTGTGAAGTCGAGATCGCAAGATTGTAAATTCTCTTTTGATTCATAGTGGAATCCAGCCAGAAGGCTGTCAGCGTGAGAGAGTGGACGTAGGCTTGATCTAAGCCGAACCACTATAAATTCTGTATTCATATTCTCTTTCTTGAACTTCTTTATTTTGTTCTTAGTTCTATTTAACTGCTAAAGTCTGAACTAGCTCAAAGTCTATTGTCATTCAGACTTAGTTTTAAAAGTAAAATTTTTTACTGTTCTTTGCGAAAAATTGTTTCACACCTATTCATCCCCCTCTAAGTGTTCATACTAGCACTCACACCATCTATCAAGGATCATTTTGTTTAGATATTTTGAAGGGTTTCTGTGCTTCGATATGGTCAAATAATATATGATTAAAAACGCTGGTTCCAATCTAATGTTTTTATTCCTGGAGTAGTGTCAACAGTCAATTTTTTTTTTTTTAATCTATATCTTGTCTAAGGATGGTTGATTTTGTCTTGGGTATTATAGGAGTCTTGAGATATGCCTATGCTTGGAGGTTGTACCAAGTTAAAGTATATGTAAACTCCTCTAAAGTTTCCTTGAGGGTGAGCGAGTATTTTAATGATATTTTGGATTTGTATACTTTAATTAAAGTTCTCCTCTCTATCTCTTCAGTGAATTACTTTAAGAGTGAGTTACATTTGTTATATTCCGAAATGGATCCAATGGGCGGTGAGCATTTTCATTATCGCATTTGAGTTGACTTTCAAATCTTCAACTCCTCCGGTGTAAATCTCCGTCTCTTGCAAAATAATAGTTCTGCTCAAGAAACTATTTGGCAATGAATATTCAAAGTCCTAACAAAAAGGAGGTGTTTTGTGTAGAGGCCACGTCACATGACATTATGGAGAAGCAAGTTAATTAGACGCGATGGATTTCAAAATTTTAAACATAAAGTTATGTGGAGTATATACCCATGATTTATATTATTGATTGATTATACCTTGTATACACACACTACTTTCTTCTTAAAATTCTCTCTTTCGAAAGCGCACACCTAGTTTCACATAGGACGCAAACCACCTTTGTCTCGACAAACATTGAATAACTCAGCAGAAGCACAAGATATGCACGCCTAAGAACACTCAAACCACGTCATAGCTTCTTGGCTCACGTGGAAATCCCATATTGATTTTAGGCGGTTCATAGGCCTGTGCTCCTTCAAATAGTTCAGAAGATTGTCGACATAATGTTTTCGGATGTCCTTGTCTCCAAAAATAGGCCTCGTCTCCTTCGTTTTCTCTCGGTAAACCCTACTCTCCTCTTCCACCATCACCAGCCTCAGCGACACGGCCACTAATTGCCTTGTGACCAACCCATCGGACTCGTTTCTCGGTATCGAATACCCGATCTGTCTCACCTCCAAGAGCCTCGCACTCAGTCCTTTGATCCGCCAAGAATGTGAAAAGTAGTAGGGCTCTCTCGAAGCTTTGCGCCTCCACCACTGAACTCCACCCAGCATGAGTCAAGAACCCGCCCCTCGACTCGTGCGTGAGTATATTGAGCTGCGGCACCCAGGTCTTGCAAACCATGCCTCACCGTTTGACTCGTTCCTCAAAACCATTTGGCAACACGACCGACTTGTTGTCGGCCGAGCCGAGCCGGGTCTTGTGTGCCCAGAGAAATGGTAACCCCGAAAGCTCTAGCTCTAGGGCAATTTCAGTCAGTTCGGTTTGGCTCGGTTTGGCTGTGCTCCCGAATGCCATGTACACTACAGTACCTTTCCTTTGCGCATCGAGCCATTCCTTGATCGGCCACCACATGTTGGTTTTGCCTTGCGTCTCGGGGTCGCTCTAGGGAAGTTGCCCCACAGGGAAGAATGGTTTGCCGTGGATATCCTTGAGGAAACTTGACCATTCGGGTTGGAACTCACAACTACTTCTAAGTGCTATTATGTTACAACTTTCCTGACCTGCCCCGAATCAATATGAGTAAAGTGTCAAAACTTGGCATAGGTGGATAGTTTAGTGTCAAAAGTTCCAAAAAGTACATTTAATGCCTTTTTTTTTTTTAAATAAGACACTTCAATACCAAGTTCGGCGGTGAGAGTAGCTGAAAAT
The DNA here is from genome assembly GCA_014182715.1 of Eucalyptus cloeziana. Lineage (NCBI taxonomy): Eukaryota > Viridiplantae > Streptophyta > Magnoliopsida > Myrtales > Myrtaceae > Eucalyptus > Eucalyptus cloeziana. The sequence continues at coordinate 23,937,048 of CM024641.1, read as the reverse complement.
CCGACGTGACATTTTTTTAATAATATATATATGATCTATGTGGCTTGTCGAAAGCCAACTCAACAATGAAAGTGCAAAATAACATCATTTTGCCCATAAATTTATTAATTTGATATTAATTATAAATAAAGTAGAAAACTAAATTATAAATATTAAAAAAAAAAGAAGAAGAAGAAGGGAAATAGCAAGTTCAATGAGGGCCTTGGCCCTCGCCATCGCCACCCCACCATCGCCAGAAAGGGCCAATGAGGGTGGGGAGGGCCGCGACTCTTACCCTAGATTTGGGCCGGTGGTCAACTAAGGTTGTCGACCATTGCCTAGGGGCCCGCGACCTTAGCAAACACTCGCCACACCATTGCTGGCTCTTTTCGGAGATGGTGGAGCGGCGGTGGCAAGGACCGAGGCCCTTGCTGAACCTGTTGTTCCCCTTCTCCTTCCTTTTTATTTACAAATAATTTAGCTTTTAATTTATTTTTAATTAATATTTATATTAAAATTAATTTTAGGGGCTTTTTATTGACGTTGATAGTTTTTTTTTTAAAAGAATTGCCACATGGATAATTTTTTTTTTTTTTTTTAAAATTTGTCACATCAATAAAAATGGTCGCTGGAAAATGTCGCACTAGTCATTTAGTCGGGATTTTTCACCGTTGGCACTTAAGTGTTCTATCATTATCTGATTTTGGTACTTAAGTGTAAATTTTCGAACTTTTGGCATTTAAGGATGTGCATGACAAAATTTGCATTTATTTATTTCTTTGTTTTTCTGTTCCTAGAATAGGTTTGGAATGCAAATCTAATTGGTAATATAATTTCATTTTTTATTTATTTCGGAATAGATTTTTCTTCTAAAAATAAATTCGGAGCATAAATCAGAAGCTAAAATTTTTAGCTTGTCTATTTTTGAAATAAATGTGAGAAATGAAAACTCTTTCATCGTTTACTCTTGTTACCGCCCATCACCATCCGCTGCCTATCACCGGATGCCATCGGCGACTGGTTGCGGGCATCCATTAGTAGAAATGGAAATTTTGAATTGTTATCAAATGCGTTTCTTGCTCAAAAACTTATCTAGAAAATAAAAATTGAGAAATCAATTTATAATCAGAAATTAATTTCTAGAATAGAAATTTTATCATGTGGGGCATAAGTGCTAAGTTTTAACATTTTCGGTGTTCATACCTTTGAGTCTACCCGATGCATCGCCCCTTACCACTTCGAAAATCTTCTTGATCTCGAAGTGGCGGAATGCCAATGCGACCTTAGCCGGGAAAAGAATCCCCTTGGGGCGCCAAGTGAACTATTGCGTAGTTTTCTGGTAGCCGCCCCCCGCGCGAGGAAACCCTAGCTGGCACCGAGCCTAGGAGCGATTTGGCCAGCCCAATACGGAGCGAAATCGTACATGATCCAATCGGGATCCGACGATTTGAGAAACCGGGCCACGGGTTCCTGCAGTATGTCGTAAGCCTTCTTGAGGTACTGGACCTAGTTGCAAGGCAAGTCGCTAGTGGCTTCGGCGCCCTCCGACCAGTGCTCAACAGCCAGTAAGGGGAGCTTCACGAAGCCGATGACAAGAGTGAGGTCCGAAGGGAGCTTCGGGAGGTGAGCTACGTTAAATTATGTGTCGTATTTTGAGGTGGTTAATAAATGATGAGCATTTCATTGTTGTGTTTGTGTTGACTTTTAAATTTCTTACTATTCCAATATCAATCTCTACCCTTGGCAAAGTAATTGTGCTGATCATGAAATTATTTGGCAAAGAATATCCAAAGTCCTAATTAAAAGAAAGGTACTTTTTGTAGTAGTTATGTTACATAGTATAGACATATAGAGAAGCAAGTCAATCGGAGTAGAGAAATTTCAAAATTCAAGTGTAAAAGAGGGGGTACATCTCACGCGATTATAGATTGATTATACTTCATCTATTGAGCGACCAATACATAAACAATTTTCTTCTTAACATAATGAAAGAATACATCTAGTTTCATGCACAAAGCAAAATACCTACGTCTTGCCAAACGTTGATACTCAGCACAAGCACTAGATAATCACATCATATCTTCTTGCCTTATATTGTGATCCCCTTTGATTTTAGGTATTTCACAGGCCGGTGTTCCTTCAGATAGTTAAGAAGGTTGTTGACATAACGTTCTTGGACATTCTTGTCCCCAAATATAGGCCTCATCTCCTTTGCTTTCTCTCGGTAGACCCTACCCTTCTCTTCCACCATCACCAGCCTTAGCGACTTGGCCACGGACTGCCTCGTGACCGACCCATCAGACTCATTCCTTGGTATCGGATACCCAATCCGTCTCTCCTCCAAAAGCCTCGCATTTAGTCCTTGAACTGCCAAGAATGGGAAAAGTATTAGGGCTCTCTCGAAGCTTAGCGCCTCCACCACTGAACTCCACCCGGCATGAGTCAAGAACCCGCCCACTGAGTCGTGCGCGAGTATCTTGAGCTGAGGCACCCAGCTATCCCAAACCACGCCACGCCCTTTGACTCGCTCCTCAAAACCGTCCGGCAACGCGACCGACTCGGTGTCGGCCAAGCCGAGCCGAGTCTTGAGTACCCAGAAAAACGGTAACGCCGAAAGCTCTAGCCCTAGGGCGATCTCGGTCAATTCGGTTTGGCTTGGTTTGGCCTCGCTCCCAAATGCCACATACACCACGGTACATTTCTTTTGCACATCAAGCCATTCCTTGATCGACCGCCACGAGTCGGTTTCGCCTCGCATCTCGGGATTGCTTGGGGGAAGTTGCCCAACGGGGAAAATTGGTTTGGCGAGGATATCTTTGAGGAGGTTCAACCATTCGGGTTCAACCTCATAGCTGCTTCTTACTGCTATTATGTCACAACATTCTTCGGCTGCCCCCAGCGATATAAAATATCTGTGACGCCTGACGCATCGCTCGAAACCACATCGAAAATCTTCTTGATCTCGAAGTGTCGGTATGTGACGCTCGTGGGGAACGGAACCCAGTTGGGGCGCTTCGTGAAATCCTCCGGAGTTTTCCGGTAGTCTCCTCCCTTTAAAGCCCATACTGGCCCAAGGAAGCCCAAGCAGGCACCAGTCATAGTACTGAAGAAAACACACCTTATACCGAGCCTAGAAGCGATCGAGCCAGCCCAATACGGGACGAAATCGTACATGATCCAATCGGGATCCGAAGATTCGAGGAACCGGGCCACGGGTTCTTGGAGCATGTCGTAAGCCTCCTTGAGGTACTGGATGTTGTTGTAGGGCAGGTCGCTGGTGGCTTTGGCGCCTTCCGGCAAGTGTTCGACGGCCGGTAAGGGGAGCTTCACGAAGCTGATGAGAGGAGCGAGGTCTGGAGGGGGTTTCAGGAGGCGATCTATGTTTCCCGGGGCCGATAGGAATGATATCCGGTGACCCTTTCCTGCCATCAACTTGGCTAGCTCCAGGTATGGCATCATGTGGCCAAAGGCCAACCATGGAAGCATCGCTATGTGGAGATTGTCATGTGGATCGGCCATCGCACTGTAGAACAAAATGCGTGGGGAGCTCCACCAAAGCTTGGATCGCCCTAGCGGGGCATTTATAAGTGGGCGAGCGTACAAGACGGTGACGTCATGCAAATAGAGCATGAGTAGTGACGTCTGTGGTTCCGGTTGCTAGATCTTTCTTACCGACAACATCATGTGGAATCTCATTTGGCCAGTGTTCGCCACGTAGTTCCGTCCTCAACCACATCTTCAGGAGTAGTTCTTAGTCATCGCGTCCTCGTTCCACCATGAAATTCCAGGATCTGACTGATTGTTCATCCCTCGTCTCTAGTCCCCGTTTCGTCTTATCCATCGACCATCAGACGATTGACTGTGAGCTGACCTGGGTCTTACGCGTGGGGTACGTCGAGGGGCGGAGCACAAGAACAAGTTGGAAGATAAATTTATGACACATTTGTCTTTTTATTTTTCAAAGGTTGATGCTCTGATGAAGAAATCGTATTTCATGGGGAGTGATTATGTTTCTATAAACTTCTTGCGAGTGGATAATTTTTCCTTTTTCGATTTACTCATTTGATGAAATATGTGCTATCATAGGACAATAAATATAATTTTTGGGATGATTTTTTAAATATAATATTAGCATATTAGCATTGGAATACCTTAATTTGCATGTCATACTTAGATATTATGAAAATATTTTAAATGCAATTAGTGTTTGATTTGTCCGTTAAAATAATGCCATATTGAGGATTTTTTTTTTCCAGTACTTATAACACCAGCAAGTGCGTATTAAAAAAGCCAGGAAGTACTGGAAGGATCAGGCACTCTTGCTAACACATAAATTCTTGATTTGAATGGAAATTGAAGAGTAAAACAATGGAGTGGATCAAATCTATTGTTAGTCTTCGACCCAGAAACAAAATATTTATTGCTAGTTTTTGAACGATCAGTTGTCAGTCAAGCCATCAATCCACTGGATCTGCTAGAAAATATGTGCCCCAGCAATTTTCTATAATCGATCCAGTTTTGATCAAGCAGATTTATGTATTGATCAGTCCGCCAAATCAAGTCAATCACACCATAAAAATTTATGTGACCTACACTTGATTCCATTGAAAATACAGTTTCTCTTGCAATTTTAATATCGTGGATGATTATGTCTATCATATAACATGTGGACTAAGTCTATACAAAACTTTCTTGCTCGGACTCAATGTCCATGTTCCCTTTTCTTCCACTATTCTCGATGTATCAAATGAATTTAGTGTACTCACCTCGACAGCTAAAACCTAATCGCATACCACAACTAGGCTGTCGTGATGAGAAGAGAACAATTTGACAAATGAAGTAACACGACATGATCGATTAACTCTAACGTTACGTCACTTTTACAAAATGCATATGCACAGACTTTCATCTTCTTCTTTCTTTTTATTATTTTTATTTATTTATTTATTTATTTTTTAATTCTTTCAACACTTTTTAATTTTTGGGAATTTCTAATTGCTCTAAAGAAAAAGGAAGATGATACTAACTTCACATCACACCATTATGATTAGGTTAAATCATACTAGGTAAGTGTCACGCTCCGATCCTCGAATGCGTGCCCATCCCTCACCTGGTCGATTAATAGCGACGTCCCAAGACACATCGTAGACCCTTTTCATTTTAATACGCAAGCGGAAACATATAATAAAATCCCCAAATAATAAAATAATAGGATAGAAAAGTAGGGCTATATTTTTCACAACTGAAAAACCACAACCAAACTTTTATATACAGCAAACCATATAGTATATAATACAATACTATTCAACATAGGCTGAACTATCACACATCAGTTCCCAACCCAGGTTTGCAAATAGGGTGGGATCTTAATCCTCATTTGGGTCGTACTCTAGATCCTCCTCAGGATCATCATCCTCTTCTTCATCTTCAAGGTACTCTTCAGGGTCCTCTTCAGGCTCTTCTTTTGCAAGTTCCTCTTCTATAGGTTCCTCCTTTGGCCCTTCCCATTCCTGATCCTCCTCCAGTCCCTCCTCTTGCTTAACTATCTCCCGTTCTTCTTCGCTCCAGTTAGCACTCCCGACTAAGTATACTAGTGACTTAGGATTGCCCTCGAGCTTGGGATTCTCGGCATCTACTACCGACCCATCCTTAGGCTCTACCGTCCCTAACCCGAATGCTGCCTAAAAAACGTACAGAGGCACGTCACCTTCTAGGATGAGACATTCTCTTCACCCATCATGGTAGTGATGATACCGTGATCGATACTCGTGGGGCACTAAATCGATTCCATTCACCTCAACCCACACCTTGGACTCTATCAACACAAACTCTAGTCTCTCTAGGTGAAGGTCTATCAGGAAGTGGTATCCTTCTTCGGTGATTTCCACAAGAATACCAAAATGCATAGTAGGACGAGGGGGTGGGGGTGCTGCCATCTACGGCCTGAAATGGTTATACAATAACCACTGAGACAACGTCTCAGCGAGTTTTACTCCTAAAACCCGATTAGTAAATCAATACACTATGGGCTGCATAAGCACACATAGGTCAGATGACTTACCTTAGTCTCAGACCCCACCTGCAAGTCAGTACAATTCATAATAGGCACCCACTTACTCAACATAGATCGAAATATCGATCAATCGACCTAGTCGATTACATGTCAATCAGACCATTACCCGGTCCTTTCAATCAATACCATACTTTCCCCACTATGGAATATCTAGTCGTCGAGCCTACGTGCATTCTCCAGGATTACATACCAAGTCTTCGAGCCCACGTGCCTTCTCTAAGACGACGTACCTACTCATCGAACCCACGTACATTTTCCAAGGCAGAATATCTAGTCACCAAGCCCACGTGCATTCTCCAAGATGACATACCAAGTCTCCGAGCCCACGTGCCTTCTCTAAGGCAACCTCATCGCCAAGATGACATACTCAATCCTTGGGCCCACGTACATTCTCTAAGGTACTAGTTTGCCAAGATGATGCATCTAATCACTGAGACCACGTGTCCCTTTCACGATGCCGTACTCAACACTACACCCACGTGCATTTTCTAAGACACTAGTTTGCCAAGATAATGCATCAAATCACCGAGCCCACGTGTTCTTTTAACAATGCCACACTCAAGTCGTTGGGCCCACGTGCATTCTCTTAGGCACAAATTCACCAAAGTGATGCATAAAATCACCGAGCCCACGTGCCCTTTTAACGATGCCATACTGAAACATTGGGCCCACGTGCATTTTCTTAGGCACTAATTCGCCAAGGGTTTTCCGGTAGTCTTCCCCCTTTGAATCCCGTGATGGCCCAACGAAGCCCAAGCCGGCACCAATCATAATAGTGAAGTAAACACTCCTTATGCCGAGCCTAGAAGCGATCGAGCCGGCCCAATACGGAGCGAAATCATACATGATCCAATCGGGATCCGAAGATTCGAGGAACCGAGCCACGGGTTCTCGGAGCATGTCGTAAGCCTTATTGAGGTACTGGATCTTGTCGTAAGGTAGGTCGCTGGTTGCTTCAGCACCCTCTGGCAAGTGTTCAATGGCCGGTAAGGGGAGCTTCACGAAGCTGATGAGAGGGGTGAGGTCTGGAGTGGGTTTCGGGAGGCGATCTATGTTTCTTGGGGCTGACAAGAACGTTATCCGGTGACCCTTTCCGGCCATTAACTTGGCTAGCTCCAAGTATGGCGTCATGTGGCCAAAGGCCAACCATGGAAGCATCACTATGTGGACATTGTCATGTGTATCGGCCATTGCGCTATAGAAAAAAAAATCCGTGGGGAGCTCAAGCTGGATCGCTCTAGCGGGCATTTACAAAGTGTGTTGAGTGTATATAAGACCGTGCCGTCTATAAAAGTAGAGCTCATGAGTCGTGAAATTTTCCTCATCCATGACGTCTGTTGCCTTGTTTGGCTAGATCTTCTTATTAACCACATTATCTAGACTTCTCATGTGGCCAGTGTTCGCCAGTTGGTCCCCTCAATCATTGTGCGAAGACGACGACCTTCGCGAATAAAGAATCGTACTTTGGGAATATAGCAACGATCCTGTCCTCCTTCCACCATGAAGTTCCAGGATCTGATTGGTTGTTGATCTCTCATCTCTCCTTCCCGTTTCAGCTTACCCATTGACTATCAGACGATTGACTGTTAGTTGACCTGGATATTTTTGCGTGGGCCAAATAATTTAGACAAAAAGCCACAATACAACCTCAAGCTATACCCACTATGATATATTACCTGAATTTTTTTTTGTGATATAAAAAATCCTAAACTATGCATATTGTGATATAATGACCATAAACTTTTTCTTGTGACATTAAAATCTCCAAACTTGTTAGATGATTCTTCAGTCAAGTTAATGTCGTTTTTATTTTTAGTGTTAAGGTAGACAGATTTTTAATAGTTCTCATTGACAGAAGGTAAATATGTTACATAGTATGAGTTTGGGATTTTAAGTGTTACTGAAAAAAGTTTAGGATTGATATGTCCTAATAGACATAGTTTAGGGTTTTTGCTCATAAGTTTACAACCCATTTATTTTTTATTTTTAAAAAGAAGATGGAACTAATTTTAGTAAATGATGCTAGAAATCGTAATTCATGGGGAATGATTAAATTTCTATGAACTGTTGGTGATTGGATAATTCTCTTTTATCGATTTGCTCACTTAATGAAATATGTTCTATCATTGGACAATAAATAAACTTTTTGTGATGATTTTTCATGTTTTCTATCATTGGCTAAAATTATTTACTTTTAGCCAAGTCGATCATGATGGCTCCCATGAAAAACATGTATGCATCGTGATTTATCAATATTATCTGCTAATGAATTATGCGCAATTATATGGCTCTTTAAATGCCTAACGTTTTCTTCTATAAACTTTTCTTTCATCACATGTAGTTATTTCTTAAGTTTTATTTGTTCGATGGCGTTTTAATCATCTAGTTTGTGTAAGGGCGTGCTACATAACTCATTCCCGCCTGAATTTTATCTCTTAGATATTATATTAGCTTCATAATACCTTAATTTGCATGCCAAATTTAGATATCATGAAGATATTTTGAATGCAATCCGTGTTTGGTCTGTCCGTTAAATAATGCCATAGTGAGAAATTTATTTTTTTCAATACTTATAACACAGGCAAGTGCGAATTTAAAAGCCAGGAAGCACCAGAAAGATCAGCCACTTTTGCTACCACATAAATTCTTTATTTGAATAAACATTGAAGAGTAAGAAAATGGAGTGGATCAAATCTATAGTCAATCTTTGAATAATCTATCGTTAGTCATGCCATTGATCCTGTCGGATCTGTAGGAAAATATGTGGTGGAAGCTCCTCAGCAATTTTCCATAAGTAACCCAATTTTGATCAAGTGCATTTATGCGTAGATGAGTCAGTTAAATCATGTCAATTACACCATAAAAATTTATGTGATATATAGTTGGTTCAATTAGAAATACAATTTCTCATGTCGTTTCCATAGTGTGAATAATCATATTACACGTGGACTAGCCTATACAAAACTTTCACACACATGGAGTAACACGACATAATTAATGAAATCTGATGTCATGTCGCTTTTACAAAAAGTTGATGCGCAGACTTTGATCTTTTGTCGATTCTTTTAATACTTTCCTGTTTTTGGGAGTTTTTAATAGCTCTAAAGCAAAAAGGAGATGATCCTAAATTCTAACACATCATCATGACAAGGTTAAACCAGACTAGTATTTTTTTTTGAGTCGGTCCTACTCTATGGCTATTCTAACGCTCACTCTCAGATTTTTGTCATGCTTCCTTGCAGGGTGTGGGAGTCGAAATCAACTCTTGAAATTAATTCGTCCCCACCCCAACCCCTTAAGAATGTGAGGATTAGAACCCAACTGGTCATTAATCCGCTTTTGTTGCCAGTCCTCCAAATGACATTTGCTACAGACAGGTATTGATGATATTTAAATTTCCCACAAAGGCAAGCATTGATGAATCGCTTGATAGTAGAATTTTTAAACATAATGGATTAAGTTTTTAAGAAACTCTCAGATTTCTAAAGATACATTTTGTTACTTTTGTACAAAATAAATCGTCCATACACTATGGATTGAATCTGATCTGAACAATATCCAACCACCCGGATCAAGAAACAATCCATCACCCACTCGAATCCAAAAAGCATTAGAGACTAAGAAAATTCAATCTTATACAGGTATGAGTCAAGCCTGCATTTATCTTCTCCAATCAAAGCCTGTGCAAGTGTACGAGGCGAACTTGGAACGACTCAGCATAGATCACAACATCCAATGCCACTCTCTTAATAGCCTCCGGACAACTCATGTATATCGGACAAACAAGTTCTATAGCCAAGTCAGTGTCACAAGAGACTGTGACTGAGAATGAATTAGGTGTAAATATAAACCAATTTAAGCTCAAGATAGTAAAGTTGGATTCATTCATCATAAGTCCGTTAGATTCTGGTGCTAGAGTATTAGGTTAGAGTATTAGGTATGGACTTTGATGCGAAAGTGTGCACGTGTGCTTGTAGCTTTAGTTGGTTGGTTTCTTGTGAATAACATGGAAGAGCATCCAAGCCTATTTATAGGTTTCGGTTAGATTTTCTTATTGTTTTTATCCTTAGCCACAATCTTCAACCACCTTTCATTAGTCTAGAAGCTCGTGGAGTCTACTAGGCTTTTCTAGAGAAACCGATCAAAACTTCAACAAAGTCAAAGTGCATCATAGTAACACTTACCAAACACCACAGGGATTTAGCTATTTCAACAGTCGGTCATAATGAACCAGTTAGTCATCGCAAGTCCTCTTATCAATATACCTTGAGGAACCTAGGAGCTTAATTTTAATATATCAACGAAGGTACCGTTTGTTCTCGCTTAAGAAAGGTACTTCGTACTTAATCTAAAGTCGGAAATTCAGGTCTATTTGTTGGGTCCATATTGATAATAATGAGGCGTAGTACTTGGCTATGAAGCACGGACATGTTGCCCATGCTTCCGTTCCGTGTCTAACACGTGTCGAAGTGTGTCGGACACATTGACACGCTCGGATACGGTTGGACACACGGTCAATGCGTGTCGGATTTTCCGACACGCGGTCAACTTTTTTTGACACGTTTCGACACACGTGTCCGGAAGATGATGGAGGGTGGAGGCAAGGGAGGGCGAGGGAGTAGAGGCCGCGAGCGACAACGAGAGACGGCCAGAGAAAGCTATGTAGCACGAACACTTTCCTGAAGCCTTCGTGTCGTGTCCGACACTCTGACACGTGTCCGACACGTTCCGACACGTCCTGACATGCTTCGACACACAGTCAACGAGTGTCGAAAAATCCAACACGTGGTCAACTCTCTCTGACACGCTCCGACACGCGAGTCCAGAATTCCGACACGCGATTCCGACACACACTGGGTCAATTTTAAAAATTTCTAATATTTGAGGGGTCAAAATATAAATATACACAAAAGAAGTAATAAAAGAAGTAATAAAATTGCTATAAATATACACGCACGAGTCAATTTTTTTTTTTTTTTTCAGTTTTGTTTTTTTAAATTGTTTTAGTTTTTTTAAAAGTCTTTTACTATGAAAGAAGTAATAAAAAATGCTATATATGATAAATAAATAAATTTAAAGATATCATTTCAGCATTTTTCTTTAAACAATGTTTTTTCCAATAAGTTTTATGTATTATTATAACAAATTAAAATAATGAATGATATTATTTAATATTTTTCGTGTAAATTAATTCTAGGCTATTATCATTATTATTATTATTATTTATATATTTATATATAAAAATATATTTAATATATAACGTGTCGGAACGTGTCAAAATTTTCTATTTTTAAAAAATGACGTGTCGGCGTATCGTGTCGTGTCGTGTCGCGTGTCCGTATCGGTGCTACATAGAGAGAAAGTGCCCAACAGAGAGAAAGAAGAGAGAGAAAGCAAACTCCCGCTAAGACGAAGCCATGCAATGGACCATCGCGACGGCGAGAGACGGCCAGAGAGAGCAAAAACTGAGGCGAGGACCGCCACTGTTGTGATGGATCGGCGACGAGGAGGAGGAGGAGAAGGATCAAGAGGAAGAGGAGAGGATGGGATCGTGCGGTGAGCGGCGAGAAGGAGGAGGAAAAGGAGGGTGGCTAGGGTTTTTGACAAGGGAAAGTAATAAAAAAAAAAGGGGGATGATGGCTTGACTTTGGGGGAGGGGAAGTGACCTGACAGCTTATCTGTTGCCGCGGGGGGGGGCGTGGTGGTGGGGTTGGGGGAGAGGAGAGTAAAATACATTTGGGGTGGAGCCATGGAGGGAAATGGACGAAGGTGGGGAGGGAAAAAAAGTAAAATAAATTTGGGGTCCTGGAGGAAATGAACGAAGGAAAGAAGGGGTGGACCTCTGGGGATTTTTTTAATTGGAAAATTAAATAAATGAAATTAAAAAATAAAAGTACTGAATTTTGAATAATGATAAATTTTGGTCATTGTAGAAAATCATGGATTTATTTAAATAAATTGATTCTAATTATTTATTAATTATTAGTTTTATCAATAACTTTTGTTAAAGTTAAAAACATGTTTCGCATTAACTATGAATCTATCTTTCGAATTTCTAATGAATTGATTTATTAATATTATTAGTGTAAATTCATTATAAACTCTTTTTTAATTAATTAATTATTTATGAATTTGAATCAAATTAATTAAAAATAAAACTATTTATTTAATATATAACGTATCGCAACGTGTCAGAATTCTCTATTTTTTAAAAATGACGTGTCGACGTGTTGTGTCGCGTGTCAGTCTTCTTAGGTACTCGGTAGTTCGAGTAATGCATCTATTTCTCTATGAAAACTTTAGCTTCATCGTCGTCGGCAAATCTAATGCGTAAACACACGAAGGAAAAATTTGCAGTTATGTCGCAAACAGGGAGTGACAACATAATTACCATATGAATAGCTCAGCAGAAGCACCAGACATTCCTAAAGACACTTGAACCACGTCATAACTTCTTGCCTCATATTGTGATCCCCTTTGATTTTAGGTGTTTCACAGGCCTGTTGTCCTTCAGATACTTGAGAAGGTTGTTGACATAACGCTCCTGGATGTCCTTGTCCTCAAAAATAGGCCTCATCTCCTTCACTTTCTCTCGGTAAACCCTACCCTCCTCTTCCACCATCACCAGCCTCAATGACTCGGCCACGGACTGCCTTGTGACCGACCCATCGGACTCATTTCTTGGTATCGGATACCCAATCTGTCTCTCCTCCAAGAGCCTCGCATTTATTCCTTGATCTGCCAAGAATGTAAAAAGTATAAGGGCTCTCTCGAAGCTGAGCGCCTCCACCGCCGAATTCCACCCGCCATGAGTCAAGAACCCGCCCACCGAGTTGTGCGCGAGTATCTTGAGCTGTGGCACCCAACTATCCCAAACCACTCCACGCCCTTTGACACGCTCCTCAAAACCGTCCGGCAACATGATCAACTCACTGTCGGCCGAGCAGAGCCGAGTCTTGAGTACCCAGAAAAATGGTAACCCCGAAAGCTCTAGCCCTAGGGCAATCTCGGTCAATTCGGTTTGAGTTGGTTTGGACTCGCTGCCAAATGCCACGTACACCACGGTACCGTTCTTTTGTGCGTCAAGCCATTCCTTGATCAACCGCCATGTTTCGGTTTCGCCTCGCGACTCGGGATCGTCTGGGGGAAGCTGTCCTACGGGGAAAACCGGTTTGGCATAGATGTCCTTGAGGAGGGTTAACCATTCGGGTTCGACCTCATAACTGCTTCTAAGTGCTATTATGTCACAGTTTTCTTGGCTTGCCTTCAGCCGATATATATCTGTGACACCCGATACATTGCCCGTGACCGATTCAAAAATCTTCTTGATCTCAAAGTGGTGGAATGCGACCTTGGTCGGGAACGGAACCCACTTGGGGGGCCTGGTGAAATCCTCCGGGGTTTTCCGGTAGTCTTCCCCCTTTGAATCCTGTGATGGCCCAACGAAGCTCAAGCCGGCACCAATCAAAATAGTGAAGTAAACACTCCTTATGCCGAGCCTAGAAGCGATCGAGCCGGCCCAATATGGAGCAAAATCATACATGATCCAATCGGGATCTGAAGATTCGAGGAACCGGGCCACGGGTTCTTGGAGCATGTCGTAAGCCTTCTTGAGGTACTGGATCTTGTCGTAGGGCAGGTCGCTGGTGGCTTCGGCGCCTTCCGGCAAGTGCTCAACAGCCGGTAAGGGGAGCTTCACAAAGCTGATGAGAGTGGCGAGGTCTGGAGGGGGTTTTGGGAGGCGATCTATGTTTCTCGGGGCTGATAGGAACGATATCCGGTGACCTTTTCCGGCCATCAACTTGGCTAGCTCCATGTATGGCATCATGTGGCCAAAGGCCAACCATGGAAGCATCACTACGTGGAGATTGTCACGTGTTTCGGCCATTTCGCAATAGACGGAAAATTTATGGGGAGCACAACAGAAGCTAGAACGCTCTAGTGGGTATTGACAAGTTTGTGAGATAATAAGAACGTGAAATTCTATAAATAGAGCATCATTCAATACACTTTTGTCATCCATGACGTTTCTGGCGATGCATTATCTTACATTATCTTTTTCAGGACTCTTTAATCTTGTTGCAGGGGTTGGAAGGCCGTGTTTGCTGGAGATATTATTATGGAGAATATTAAATAGAATATCATCTGCCCATATTTCGCCCACTAATTCCCTCTAGCCAATGGTCTCCCCAAATTAAGAACAGTTCCTTACTTCTTCCGGCAATAATCTTTTTCTTATTCCACCGGAATTTTCTGGGATCGAATTTGATTGTTAATCTCTCATCTGTCATTCCCCTTTCATCTGACCGATTGACTATTAGTTGTTTGAATTAGCAAGTTGAGAGACAGATTCCAAGAACGGGTTGGTAGATACATTTGTGACACTTTTTATTTTATTTTTCCAAATAGAAGTGAATTTGGTGACATAAGTTTACTTTTGTTAGACAAAAAACGAACAAAAAAAGATGGGATTAATTTCTGGAGATGATGCTCTGATATTAAAAATCATAATTTGTGATGACGATTGTCTATCTATAAAACTTTGGTGATTGTTTGCTCATTTATTTAAGAAATATCTGCAATCACGATACACAAAAAATATACTTTTTGTGATGATTTTTAACGTTTCATTTCATTGGCTATATTGATTAATTAATAGAATCAGCATAAAATGCACATCATTGGTCAGGTTGACGATGATGTCTCTCATAACAAACATGAAACTCGTAGTCAGTTGTCTATATTATTTACTTATGATATATTTGCTATAAGAGAATATCATGGCTCTTTGATAACCCAAAGTTTTCTTCCCATAACTTTTTTTATCACTTGTAATTGCTCCTTAAGTATAATTTTATGTTAGTGCTTTACTTATTTCAATTTTTTCAAGAACATGAAACACATGGTCGGTTTTTCTAGCTCGAATTTTACCCATTTATTGTAAGAATTTTCCTGATATGGGCTATATTAATTGATATTATAATTTACCATTTTACGGAATTGGTCTAATAAAATAAGATATAAGGTTTTCTTAATAGTCGAATATGGGCTTGGCTTGTGTGTGCCGAGTTGGGCCCAGCCCACGATGAGAGGACCTCACAGAAAACTTTATAAATAGTGCTAAGGTCCTCTTCTAACCCTCATTTTTCCATGAACATTCTTTCACCTCACATAAGGAAGCCATGAGGGGCGGTCTCATCATGCCAGGATCTGAGGGCCATAGAGGAGAAGAACTTAAGCATCGACTCGTTGTCTAAGCATCGGATTATCGTCATTTAGCATAAAGAACGATAGATTCCAAATCAGGTATGAAAATCTTAGTGTTCTTCTATAATATGTTCGAGTTTCTAACTATGTTGATCCCGAGATATCGCTTTGATGACCAACATTTGGTATTAGAGCCTCGTAGCCTAGAAATCGAATGGTTGCGTTGTGGCCTATTTTCATAATTTTTATCTGTTAAAATTTGATTTTGAACACATATTCAGACCCGTCCCGTTGAGACGAGCGTTTCGATTGGTAGCACGCCTCTGGTGGAGGCCAAAGGTGCCGCCCATGAACATTTTGGATTTGAGTAAGCTTTGGATTGTTTTGCTCGTTTTTGTGATTTTTAGTCCAGTGAAAGTGAGTTTTGAGACATATTTGGATTCTACTCATCAAGACGAGCATTTTGGTGGGTCACATGCCTTTGGGGGAGGCCGGACGCGCCCATATGCCCCCTACACATGCTGGCCAGAGGCACCACGCGCTACCTAGCATGCTCACACGCTCGCACGTGTGGGCACGTGATCGCCTAAGGCGGTAGGTGACGTCACTAATGATGTCACCTCGCTGACTTAAGGCATCGCCTTGCTAGTGCTGACGTCATAGATGATGTCAATTGGCTGTTGGTGACAACATCGATGACGTCACTCGACCCATGTTGACCGGGTTGACTAGACCCATGTTGAATGTTGATCGGTCGGACCGCAGGCTGGTCGAACCGTTGACCGATTGGACTAATCGAATCTAGTTGAACCGGTCGAATTCGATCGAACTGGTTTAAGACCAGTTGGAACAAGCAAGCGCGTGCAGCTTACGCATCGCGCAATCCTGCAGCGCTTGAGGGCGCATACAATGTCGGATCGGCGCGTGGTTTGCACTGGCATGCTCGTATAGAGATTCTCTACACTGTGATATATTTATTTTGCATGTTCGATGCTTTTAAAGATAGGAAAATGTGGAACCCCAAATACGTTGATTTTAGGGGTATTTTTTGCGTATTTTTCATGTATTTCTCTATATTTTTGGAAATACATTGTGAGCTTATATGGATTTCATCACATAAGAAATGTGTAGAGCATTGATTCATTAATAACATGTATAAGGTTCATCATGTATTAATGAATTGAGCAATGTGATTGGCATGACATGTGATTTTAGTGATAAATTGCCCTCGTCATTAGGTCTAAAATCATATGTATAAGGTGAATGTGAGTCATAAAATTTATATCCCAATATGAGAGAGTTTCACTGATTCAATTAGATTGTGACTGCCAAAGTGGCACATTTGATTAGATTTGAAAAATATTTGTTTCATATTATGATGGGATGTCACATGTTCTAATGCGTGGTCATACTTCCAAATGAGGTGATTGTGTGTTAGTGTATGGAAGGATACATGTATAGTATATGGTTGAGGAGTGACTGATTCTAGTGGTTCATACACTCAAAAGTGGTGACTTTGCAAAATGTTAGAATATATTCTAATGACCAATGTCATGTGGAGAGTGTACAATTGTATGTTATGTATTCTGTTCAAAGGTGTTTATATGATAATGCATGTAACTCTCGGGATGTGTATTTATAAAATTTTCAAGTTACACAATACTTACATTATACCAGTTGCATATATTACTTATTATTAAGTCACATTCTTTATAATGGTAACTTTATTATGACTAAGATTCTTACTATGTCAAATTTTAAGTACTAAAATGAGGATTTTCTATTTGGGATGAAGCTAGTATATGTTTATATTGCTCTTACGAGGGATAATCTAACAATCTTATTGTTAGTAATATAGAACTAGAAAGCACTTTTTGCTACTTGGGAAAAGGTTAGCCATGAGATATTTCATTTATGAACACTTGAAAATAGTTTACCAGCTGACTGCACTACTAAAAGGATGATGCAAGTTTTAGTAGTTTGACATTGTGTCTCATTTAATATCAAGATTAGAATAAATGCAAGGATTCTTCAACATAAATTTTAATGATTTTGATGATGTTAAGGATTACATCCTAAAGATTATAGATTTGAAGCCCAAAATCATACTCATAAGGGAACTCATGAAATCAACAGTTATTCTAACAATCTAATCTCAAATAGCACCATTTAAGAGAAACGATGTCATTTACTACTTTTGTTGGAAGAAATGACACACAAGGAACACCGTAATAAATATCAAGCTTGATTGTCCAAGCATGAGTCTAGAGCTAATGATTATTTGGTATTCGTTTGTGAATCCAATTCCTATTAAAAGCCTCATTCAGTTTTTGGTGGCTAGATGGTAGTGCAACAAATTATGTTATTTACCATAAGGGGATTCATAAATTTAACGAAGCCAAAACATAATTAATCATAACTCATTATGGGAGACAATATTTAACATTGATTTAGTGGGAGATGTTGTTTTGACCATATATTCTGGATTCTGGTTTGCATTTGATATTAAGAAACACTTTTATGTACCCTCATTTAAACAGAACTTAATTTCCATATCATGTCTGGAAGTATGAAGCTATTCTTTTGTATTAAAGAACAAGTGTTGTTTTTATGTTTTCCAATTCAAATAAAGATGAGTGCTGCAATATGTCAAACGGATTGTACCAATTGTGCTGATATCCCAAACGTTATGTACGTCGCTTATACAGTTAAAAAGATTGTTTACAATGGACCTTTACTTAAGGAATAGTTTTATGTATTATAGCATAAACGTCTTGATCATATGTCTAGAGAAAGTGTAAAAATATTGATTATATTGATATTTTGTCTACTCTTAAAAGTTACCTAAAAACTTGTGTAGACTATTGTAAAAGTAAGATGATTAAGATAAAGAACAAAACTACAATCTGAAATCCTAACCTATTGGAGGTCATTCACACTGATGTTAATGGACTATATATGGTAACGTTGTATAGAATTTTTCATTTTAACACAGTCATTGATGACTATTTATTTTATATTTGATTAAAGAAAAGTTTGAATCTTTAGATAGATTCGAGTTTTTTCAAACTAAAGAAACAATTGGGATAAGTATTAAAGGTTGTTGGATATGACTGCAGTGATGAGTATTTTGACTAGCATGGTAATGCTAAATAGCTTAAATGGTCATTTGTCAAATACTTAGAAGATTCCAAGATGGTAACTAAGTTTACAATGCTCGAGAATCTTGAATAAATTGGTGTGACCGAAAGGTATAATTGCACTATAATGGACATGATGCTAAGTATGATTACTAGAACTAATTTATTAGGTTTTCTATGGGGCAAAATAGCCCAATATGTATTAAACCATATTTCTACCAAATATGTTACATTGACTCAGTTTGAGTTATGGATTGGACGTAAACCTAACTTAAACCATCTTAAAGTTTGAAGTGTCATGCAATAGTGAGGTTATATAATCCAACATTAAGTAAGTTGGATTGTAGAACCACTCGGTATTATTTTGTATCTTACCCAAGTTATTTGAAGATATATCAGTTTATGATCTCAATGGAAGTATAAGAATTGTAGAATCACAAACAACAAAATTTCTGGAATTCGACGTACCAGTGGATTGTTGATGTTCTTAGACTATTAAAGATAATAGTATGGTGGGGGTTTATTAAGTCTTTGTCTTTACCTATATAGACAATTATGGAGTATTGGACACCACAGACTAAGTCTGATGAGGTTCAAAATACTATTATTGATACAATTCTTGATGAAGTTTGCCAAGAGGTAGGATGAATTAGTTGCAATAGTTCCACTTATGAGATCTATTAGGGCAAGACATTCAGTTATACTACCATACTATATAGTTTATCTATGAGAGCATGACTACGATATATGCTGCGTAATTAATCTAGTGATTTATATGAATATTGTTTCTTGTCCTCAGTCAAATTTGCGGTTAGATGCAATGAAAGACAAGATGCAGTTTATAAAACATGATAGTGTTTAGGAGCTTGTTGAATTGGTTGAAGGTCACAAGCCCATCTACTGTAAATGGGTGTACAAAATTAAAAGAAATTATAAAGGAAATATTGAGAAGTTTAAAGTCAAACTAATGGAGAAAAGTCTTACTCGGAGAAAATGATTATACTATGAATCAATTTTTTCCAGTCTTTTCTAAAGACTATTTCAGAATAAATATGGTATTAGTATCTCATTTTTCATATAAAGTTACGTTAGATGAATGTTACAACTCCATTTCTCAATGGATACCTTAATAAAGAAGTCTATATGATATAATTTGAAGGTTTTGCAACAGATGATTCAGGTAAGCTTATGTGTAAACTGAAAAGTGTTATTTATAATCTTAAACAAGTCTATAGACAATAATGCTTGAAACTTCATAGTGTTGTCACTCCATTCAGTTTTGTTGAAAACGAAGTAGATTAATGTATATATTGCAGGGTCAGTGGGAGAAAATTTAGTTTTCGCACGTTCTATGTAAATGCTATCTTGCTTGTAAATAGTGACATTGGATTATTGCATAAGACAAAGCATATGCTATCAAGGAATTTTGACTTGAAAGATCCTGATGAGATATCTTTCATCCTTGGCATTGAGATTCACATGGATCATTCTCGTCATATATTAGATTTATCTCAGATTGCATATATTGATTGTATTTTGAAAATATTCAATAAGCTGGGAGTTGTTGTTGTTGTTGTTAGTGCTAAAAGATTGAATCTTTGGCGGTATCCTTATTCAAATTTTAGGAAAAACCAAATGAGAGATATACTTTATGCTAGTGCACTTAGAAATATCACATATGCTCAAATTTGTTAGTCTAGATATTGCTTTTATGACAAAACTTCTAGGCAGATACCAATCAAGTTTAGGACATGATCACTAGATTACTGCCAGTAAAGTTTTGAGATACTAAAAAGGATAAGAAAAATATATGCTAACAAACATATTCAGGATTTGGAGCTAGTAGGGTATTCAAATGTAAACCTTGCTAACTATCAAGATGACAAGAAGTCGACAAAAGAATATATCTTTATATTTGCATATTTGCAGAAGGTGTAATATTATGACAAAGCGATAAACAGAAATATATGTCATCCTCTACCGTATAAACAGAGTTTGTAGCATGTTTTTCAACTGTTACTCGAGATATTTGGCTTCGGAATCTCATTAAGGAGTTCACCATATTTGATTGTTGTATCGAGACAATAACTATTTAGTGTTGTTTATCAATAACAATAAAGGTTTCAAGGAGTCTAAACATATGGTGGTCAAATTTTTTACCATAAAGAAATCATATAGAATAATGACACTATAGTAAAGCATACATTAATAGATGATGTGATTGTAGACTTACTAATTAAAGACTTTTTCCCTTGTGTACTTGAACAACATGTCATGAATATGGGCTGATAAGCATTATTGGATGTTGTTGTTTAGTATGAGCTATTTTGATTTTGCTCTAATAAAGCTTATATATTACACATTCAATAAAGTGTTCATGAATGTGTGGTTACCATATTGAGTTGATTACATGTAATAGAAATCTCAAGGTATTGTGTAAGTCTTGAGTGAAAGCTGGAGGCATCTGGTTATCAATCTTGAGCATATGTCTTAATTACACATAAAAAAAAAAAGGTTAACCATAAAAATAAAACATATGTAGGTTCATTAGAACCATAAATATATTCTTTAGTGCCAAATCTGGTTTTCTATGACACTTAAGGTAAAAGAATAGTGACTTACAAAATGGATAACACATAAGGTTTGTTATCTATTTGTCACACAATCATATTAAATCCATATTAATAAAGTTGAAAGTATTCGTGGCCATGGAAGGCTTTGTGTGAGTATATGCTGTTACCGCCATGATTCCACATTTGAGATTTTATAGGATATAATTGACTATTAAGAATTGTCTCTATACCAATATAAATATGCGCACATACAGTACAGTTTCAATTAATATAGCCTAAATGAGAGAATGTAAGAGTTTTCCTAATGTATGTTACATTAATTGAGATTGTAATTTATTGTTTTACGAGATTGGTCTAATAAAGTAAGATATAAAGTTTTCTTAATAGTCGAATATGGCTATGACTTCTGTAGGCCAAGTTGGGCTAGGACCATGATGAGAGGGTTTAGTAGAAAACTCTATGAATAGTGTTAAGGTCCCTCCTCTTACCCTCATTCTTCCATGAACATTTTTTCACCTCACTTAAGGAAGTCATGGGGGCCAGTCTTATCATGCCAGGATCCGAGGGTCATAGAGGAGAAGAACTTGAGCGTCGGCTCATTGTCTAAGCGTCAAATTGTCATCATTCCGCATAAAGAACAATGTATTTCAAATCAGGTACGCAAATCTTCGTGTTCTCCTCTAATATGTTGGAGTTTCTAGCTATATTGATCCTAAGATACCACTTCGACGGTCAACATTTATATGTTCTATATTTACATCCAAATACCTTCTTATTTTTTTCCGTGACATAATCAGATGTTTTCTCAATATTTTTTTCAATCCAATCGGCATTTAGTCTATCCATTAAAATAGTGTTGCAAAAAGATGAGTTCAAGGGGTGTTGGTTGTTGTCTCCGAACTAATTCAAACAAATAACTGAATGAGCTTTGCCTGAGTAGATATTCAACACTTGGCATGATTTGAGCTTGGATATCGGCTTGTTGACGCCTCATCCTCAATTCTCAACGTGTCGATGGTGCGACAACAGGGGAGGAGGGGAGGGGGTGGCTCATGGTGTAGAGTGTGGGAGAGAGATAGGGAATCCAATGGCCACAAAGAATGAATGGGAGGCAATCTTCTTTCCATAAAGGGAAAGCATCACCAAACCACTCTTTTTCCTTCGCTAGTCCTAATAGTGTGCCAAACTGCAACTCCTTATGGTTGACCTCTCCCCACATGGATTGGCTTGAATCCTCACTAGCATCCTTCTGACCTTTTTGTACCCATATGTTCACTACAACATTCTTCATTTCTTCTTTATGTGCCCTCGACCATTCTTTTAGCATATCGTATCCTTTGCCATCTCCATTTTTTACTCTTCGTCATGCCCTCATGGCCTTTAGTTAGTCGATGTACACTACTAAGTCTCTTTGATGTTAGCACCCTTTACTTTTGTACTTCCCTGTGCCACTCTCCAATTGAAGTCATAAGCGATTGAAAGTTTGAGGATTTCGATCAAGAAACTTGGCCATTATTTGCATAACTGCTTAACCTCGTTTATTTAACCTCTTTGTGATTACTCTTTCCACTGCAAGCTCATTGCTTGGCCTAGAACCAAGGATGTTTGCCATTAATTCATCGACCTCTTCATCTTCAATATCCATATAGTGTTGCGAACCAGCTTTTTGAGTCTCAGGTTTCAACGCTACTAGCAGATCCTTCACTTCACTCCAATTCTCTGATCGTTCGTTTCTTGAACAGCTTTCTCGCTACGCGATCTATCGTTTATTTAAAGGTTCAGTTAAGACACAGATTAGTGATGGGCTAGCTCTTGGTCAAAGAAGCAGCGTACCGACCCAAGCAATGTCATCCACAGGCGAAAGCCAACGACAATCGTTGTAGATGGCCATCGCGAGGCAATGGGGTGGTTTGTGTGCAGAAGCTTGAGAAAGAAGGAGAAGAGACGGGCAGGGGGAGAACTTTGGGATTGGATTTTTTATGGGCATGTGTCCCAAGTCATGTGGGACCTTGAATGGGAACTGTTAAATTAATGTCGAGTGTCGAACACCTAGAGTGCCAAAACTTGGCACGAAGGGACACTTAAGTGCCAAAAGTTAGGAAAGTGACACTTAAGTACCAAAATTGGAGTATAATGGATCAATTAAGTGCCAATTCGGTGAAAATCCGGCTAAAATGCTGACTTGGCGATTTTCCGGCGAAGTAAGCGTGGCTAGACAATGCAAAAACGACGTCGTTTTTTTGGTGACGTGATAAAAAATTAATATAAAAATTAATTAAATTTAATTTAAAAATGAATTTATTAAAACATTTTAAAATAAAAATAAAAATATTAAAAAAAAAAAAATCGACACGTTAGCATTTTAGTCAAATTGGCACTTAAATGATCCATTTTACTCCGATTTTGGCACTTAAGTGTTACTTTCCTAACTTTTGGCACTTAAATGTCCCTCTGTACCAAGTTTTAGCACTTGGGGTATACTTCTGTCAATTAATGTCTTGAGTTTGAAGTCAGATAACGATTTGTTAAACTGAATTTTGTTGAGGAAGATTTTCCCAAGCGGATTATAAATCAGATGAAGAAATCTTTCTTCTTATTGGACTTTCTTTCGGATGTGCAAAATAAGTAAGGAAAATATCATGTGCAGCTACAAGACAAAAAAAGGGCTCACATATTTTATTATTTTTGTTTATCTTTATTCAAGAGTAGAAGTTATATTTCTTCAACAGAATCCGTGTAAAGGAAAAGCAAGGATTTCTTTCTTCCCTGCAAAAGCCTAGTCCATGTTGAAGTTAAAGTTGGTGAGCCTAGGTCAAATATGTTGACTTTATTGGGCACACATATAAAATCGAACGTAGGTTCTTTCTTTGAGGTGTGCTGGAAAAAAGCTGAGGAGCGCCGCACACAAGAAAAAGAAGAACAATGGAGTCGTACGAAAGAAGAACAAGCAAACGAGTTTTATTGTTTGCGGAGTACATAGAATGTTTTGCTTGAGCTTGAACGTGCGGTAATTTTTGTGCCATGAGTTTACGTCCAAGTAAATTGTTTATTTATAAATGAGTTTGAGATTAAATCTAGGTGTGGGAAACACTCGAGCGTGTGAGCGATTGTAAACTCTGACTCTTCGATTATAGTGGATTATTTGTTACTGACTCTCCCCGTGGACGTAGGTACCGATACTCAGACCGAACTATGTAAACTTTTGATGTCCTTATTATTTCTCATTTATTTCTTTAGTGATTTTGTGTTGACATAAATTGCAAGATTCTATTGTTTTCGCATATTATATTCCAACAATCGGTATCAGAGCTTGTGATTGGATTTCTTGATTGTGATTTGGAGCTTTTGCTTGTCTGATTATTATCTGTAAATTCTGTTATTGCAATTATGTCTAAAAGGAAATCTGAAATTGAGAAATTTAATTGGATGAACAACTTTGGGTTATGGAATATCAAGATGCGAGCATTATTGACAACCCAAGGTTTGTCTAAGGCACTGGATAGTGAAGATGAGTTGCCGATTATAATGAAAGCCTCTGAGAGGGTAGAATTAATGGAAAGAACAAATAGCACAATCCTGTTAAATTTTTCATATGAGATTTTAATAAAGGTTGCCAAGGAGAAAGATGCCGCAGCATTATGGGAAAAACTTCAAGCACTCTACGTAAAGAAAGGTTTGAACAATCGCCTATACATGTTGAAGAGGATATTTCAATTTAGATATACTGAAGGCACGTCTATCAGAACCCACCTAGATGACTTTAATAAACTCATTATGGATTTGAAGAACGTCAATAAGATACATGATGATGAAAAACATGGCATGATATTGTTAGCCTCTTTACCAGAGTCATGGAAGCACTTTATTAATTCACTATTGTAGGGGCATACTACAATTATCTCAGAAGATGTAAAGTCCGCCTTATTCTCTAAGGAGTGGTAGAGAAAGTTGCGAAATGACGATATGGCGTAAGGAGTAGCGCAAGCATTGACGATTCGGGGTAGAGAATAACATCAAGGGCTTAGTAGTAGCAGAGATAAAAGTAGATCGAAATTATGTCATAGAAAGTCCAAGGAACACGTGAAGTACTTTGAGTGTCACGAGAAGGGGCACATCAGGAGAAATTGTCTAAAACGAAGGAATAAAGGTGATAGGCAGAATGCTACAAGCAGTGTGGCAAATGTTGCCGAAGGGAGCACTAGTGATGCAAAAGCTGTTTTATGTGTGACTACTACTTCGTCAGTAGACAAATAAGTGCTAGATTCGGGGTATTCTTATCATATGACTCCTCATAAGAACTAGTTTACTATTTACCAAACTGCATATGGTGGTAGAGTTCTTTTGGGGAATAATGCAGTTTGTAAGGCTGTGGAGATATGAACAATTCGGATTTAGATGCACGATGGGGTGGTGTGCACATTGACATATGCGAGGCATGTACCGGAGTTCAAGAAAAATCTTATTTCTCTTGGGACACTCGATGACATCGGGTGTACGTACATTGCTAAAGGTGGAGTACTGAAGATCTCTCGAGGTGCCATGACAGTGATGTAGGGGAAGAAAGTGAATACTCTCTATCATCTACCGAGAGAGACCGTGACCGGAACCGCTGCAATTTCATTAGGTGAGTTAGATTCTGACTTAACTCAATTATGGCATATACGTTTAGGGCACATGAGCAAGGCAAGTATGACAATGATGAGTGATAGAGGGTTGTTGAAGGGTCAAAAAATAGGGAAGTTGGACTTATGTAAGCATTGCATCTTTGGGAAGCAGCATCGAGTTAAGTTTACTACAGCTGTTCATTCGATCAAACGACTAGTTGAATATATTCATTTAGACGTCTTAGGCCCGTCTTCAGTTCCTTCGAAAGGAGGTGCTCGATATATGCTAACATTTATCGACGACTATTCGAGGAATGTACGGGTATACTTTCTAAAGCACAAATATGATGTGCCTGATCGGTTCAAGAAATTCAAGGCACTGATTGAGAAGTAGTTAGATAAACAAAGCAAGTGCCTCAGAATCAATAATGACATGGAGTTTTGTGGTAAAGATTTTACCAAGTTCTGCAAGAAAGAAGGTATTATGAGACATCGCACAATACCTGGGACACCACAATAGAATGGCGTGGTAGAACGGAAGAACATAACTTTGTTTAAGCGAGCTTGATGCATGCTTTCGCATGCAAGACTTGGTAAAGAAGTTTAGGCCGAAACAGTGAACATTGCATGTTACTTAGTTAATCGATCTCCATTATCTGCTATCGAGTGGAAGACTCCTTAGGAAGTATGTTCAGGAAAACCTGTTGATTACTTCAAATTATGTATATTCGGATGTCCTGCGTATGCTCATGCAAGTAATGGTAAGCTTGACCTGAGGGTGAAGAAGTGCATATTTCTAGATTATGCACATGGGGTGAAAGGTTACCGGCTGTGGTGCATTGATCTCAAATCATCCGATTTTCTAATCAACAGATATAATCT
This sequence comes from Eucalyptus cloeziana, assembly GCA_014182715.1. Classification (NCBI taxonomy): domain Eukaryota; kingdom Viridiplantae; phylum Streptophyta; class Magnoliopsida; order Myrtales; family Myrtaceae; genus Eucalyptus; species Eucalyptus cloeziana. The sequence continues at coordinate 23,910,590 of CM024641.1, read as the reverse complement.
TCGACGAGATTGCAATACTTCAACAGAGGAGTTTTGAGACACAACCAGCAGAGAAGACAGATCATGGTGTCATTAGTGAGGTGAAGCTTTAGGTAGAGTCTCCGAAGACCACTAAGGTAACAGAAGTTGAGATTGTAGATGAGGCCGCAATTCCTGAAGTTGGTAATAATAGACAATCAGCACAACTACAGCACACTATAGTCGCAGATAGACAGAGAAGGCAAATTAAATCACAGGTCCATTATGGTTATACAAATATTGCTTATGCATTGATTGTAGGTGATGAGATGGAGACAAATGAGCATTCGCCTTACTTTGAGACGATGGTTAATTCTGAGTCGTCGCAATGGCCAGGGGCTATGAGTGAAGAGATGAAATCACTCCATCAAAATTAGACTTGGGAGCTGGTTAAAGTACCCAAGAGTCAAAAGATTGTTGGAAGTAAATGAGTTTTTAAACAGAAAGAGGGCATTCCTGGTGTCGAGGTAATGATGTATAAGGTGGGACTTGTGGCAAAGGGATATATACAATGTGAGAGCATTGACTACAATGAGGTGTTCTCTCCGTGGTAAGACATACTTCAATTTGTGTTTTACTTGCCTTAGTTGCTTTGCGGGATCTCAAGTTAGAGCAGCTAGATGTAAAAACTATGTTTCTTCATAGTGAGTTGGAGGAGCAAATTTATACAAGGCAGCCAAGGGGATTTACTATTCCAAGTAAGGAAGATCATGTTTGCTTGTTGAAGAAAATATTTGTATGGGCTAAAATAGTCTCCTAAACAGTGGTATAATCGTTTTAATGCTTTCATGGCTAGTCAAGAGTACTCAAAAAGTCAAATAGATAGCTGCGTTTACTTTAAAAGATTGGAAAATGGTTCTTTGATTTATCTACTTTTATATGTTGATGATATGCTGATAGCAGCTAAGAATATGTTTGATATTGATGTACTGAAGAAGCAGTTAAATGTTGAATTTGAGATTAAAGATTTAGGTGCTGCAAAGAAAATATTGGGTATGGAGATTTTGCGTGACAAGACTACAAGAGTTTTACGTCTATCTTAAAAGAAATATATTGAGAAGATCATGGCACGTTTTAATATGCAATTGGCAAAATTTGTAAGTAGACCTTTAGTGAAGCACTTTAAACTTTCAGATAAATTATTACAGTAAACTGAGGAGGAGGAAGAGGAGCATATATTTCGTGTTTCTTATTCTAGTGCCTTTGGTAGTATTATGTATGCTATGGTAAGTCATAGGCTTGATTTTTCACAAGCTGTGAGCATGGTTAGTCATTATATGAAGCGTCCTGGTAAAGCTCATTGGGAAGTTATAAAGTAGATCCTTAGATATTTGAAGGGGGCAGCAGATGTGGGTATGGTGTATCGAAGGGACAGAAATGGCTATGAGACCATTGGTTTTGTGGATTCAGATCACGCCGTTGATTTGGATGATTGTGGATCTTTAGCATGGTACGTGTTTACTCTAGTAGGTGGTGCAGTTAGTTGGAAAGCATCCTTACAATATCACATTGACTTGTCTTCGATTGAGATAGAGTACATGGCACTAACATTTGTAGCGAAAGAGGCAATATAATTACAAAATTTGCTCTTGGACTTTGGGATAGAGCAGAAAGTGTAGATATACACTACGATAACCAAGGTGCGATATATTTGGCATATACTCTTATTTATGACGAGCAAACGAAACATATCAACATTAGGTACCACTTCATCCGAGATGTCTCAGCTAAAAGATTGCTACAGCAGATAATCTAGAAGACATGATGACTAAGTCTATTCCTTTGGCGAAGCTTAACCTCTACTTGAGCTTTATTAGCATCTGTGGAGAGTGAACACCCTTTGAGGCGTTGGGAGAGCGGTATGTATGATGAGCACTATAACTTTGCTTCAAATATTGAGCTAATGTGGAAATTTGTTAAATTAATATTTTGAGTTTGAATTTGGATAACGATTTGTTAAACCAAAATTTTTTGATGAAGATTTTCTCAAGCAGATTACAAATCGGATGAAAAAATCTTTCTTTTTATTGAACTTTCTTTCGGATGTGCAAAATAAGTAAGGAAGATATCATGTGTAGCTATAAGACAAAAAGGGACTCACATATTTTATTATCTTTATTTATCTTTATTCAAGAGTAGAAGTTATCTTTCTTCAACAGAATCCGTGTAAAGGAAAAGCAAGGATTTCTTTCTTCCGTGCAAAAGCCTAGTCCACATTGAAGTTAAAGTTGGTGGGCCCAAGTCAAATATGTTGACTTTATTGGGCACACATATAAAATCGAACGTGGGTTCTTTCTTTGAGGTGTGCCGCAAAAAAGCTAAGAAGTGCCGCACACAAGAAAAAGAAGAACAATGGAGCCGTACAAAAGAAGAACAAACAAACAAGTTTTATTGTCTGTGGATTACATAGAACGTTTTGCTTGAGCTTGAACATGCGGTAATTTTTGTGTCGTGATTTTATGGCCAAGTGAGTTGTTTATTTATAAACACTTTGATTTGGAATTAAATCTAGGTGTGGGAAACATTTGAGCGTATGAACGATTATAAACTTTGATTATCCGATTATAGTGGATTATTTGCTGCTGGCTCTCCCCGTGGACGTAGGTACCGATACTCAGACCGAATCACGTAAATTTTTGGTGTCCTTATTATTTCTCATTTATTTCTCTGATGACTTTGCGTTAATGTAAATTGTAAGATCCTGTCGTTTTCACGTATTATATTCCAACAAGAGCAATACATGGATTTAGGATATTGGACTGGTATTGCCTCACCTCACAAAATGTCAGTGAGGAGCGAGAGCCTCGTGCAACACTCAATGCAAACATAAAGGTTAAAGTACACCTATTAAGGATCACTTTGTTTAGATATTTTGAAGGGCTTTGTGCTTCAATATGGTCAAATAATATATGGTTGAAAAAGCCGATTCCAATCTAATGTTTTTATTTCTAGAGTAGTGTCAAGAGTCAATTTTTTTTTTTTTTTTAATCTATATCTCTTTTAAGGATTGTTGATTTAGTCTTGGATATTATGGCATCTGGAGATATGCTAGGAGGTTGTGCCAAGTCAAGTCTATATAAATTATTCTATGTTTTCTTGAGGGCGAGTGAGTATTTTAATGATATTTTGGATTTTAGCTCTTTGATTGAAGTTTCCCTCTCTACCTCTTCAGTGAATTACTGTAAGCGTGAGTTACATTTGCCATATTCCGAAATACACGGGTGGCGAGCATTGGACGTTGCTAATATAACCGTAAAGTTATTTTGATTTAATAACGGTGCAAGGGCAGCCACACGTTTCAGTTTAGATGGAAAGGACAACTGGAATTTCACCGAAAACAGAAGTTAATTATGCTCTGCAAAAATAGTAGATTTTTAACTTTCACTTATTTCTTCTTCTTCTTTTTTTGTGTATACACAAAAACAAAAGTACTTTCCTTTACACATTAAATTCAAATTAATCTTTCTTTCTAAAAAGACATGTGCCAATCTCTCTTAATTTTCTTGAACAAAAATAAAAGTTATCTAACGTAGAATTAGTAGTAATCTGTCAACATATTTATTTCATCTTGAAATGAAGTTGATTAAACCGATATCTTCTAATATTTTTCAAATGAAGGAATTTGTCCGACAATAATTTAATTGACAATAGTTGTGTTAACATGGATGTTAAGATAAATTATTCAATTGTAGATACTAGTAATCCATGAAAGGGATTGGGTGAGCTTCACCTATAATTTCTGAGCATCGAGATTTCAAGCCTAGCACTAAGGTCACCGGCCAAGCTTCAATTAGTTTGGGTAAGGGCGTTGCAAATCTCACTAGCCACAGGCAAGATTTCAAGCCTAGTACTAAGGTCCAAAGTTCCAAAATCTAAAGGTGCCAATGAAGGTTGACGACAAAAGAAAATTTAAATCATATCTCTTAAAAATAATTATTCTAGAAAAAAATATACTTTCTAGCAATGTTCAATAGTTGATGAAACAAAGCGACTCAAAGTGAGAGAATAAGAACCGTAGAATGACTTAATGTGTTTAACCCGGATGATATGTATACCTTTTTCTCCTGTCTTCTACCTTAACGTTTGGGAACCGATTAAACTTGTTAACCAGTTGCCTCAAGGGAAATTAGTGGTGCAAAGGGCACCATCATTCTTTTAAAAAGTAACGGACCATCACCCGAGCATTATTCAATCCAATGACATCGCTCAAGAAAAGGAAATCCATGGTGTAACTGTAATTGACTACAATTAGATGGTCAGGCATGGCTCCAAAATAAAACAAATGACATGAAGTCATAGATAAATAATATTAGATATCCAACATAAAAGTAATATAGATGGAATTGATTTTCAATTGTTTCCAGTCTTTTTTTTTTTTTTTTATCGAAAGGTTAGCCATGGACTTGATTTTTCACTGGAGTCATTTCATTATCTTGATACGGTTATCTCTCTACATAAAAAGCTTTCGGTCGAAGAGTCATCGCATCCCACCATCATTTCACAGCCTATTCATATGCTTTAGAATTTACCGCTGAAAAACTTACACTTCTCCATGTTAATTGGGGAGATGGTTGTTCCCAAACCGTTGTCACCAAATATCATATCGCGTCCTCACAATCATTCTTGGGAATCAAATTGAATTTTGTTCATTAATATTTTCAGTTTTTTTTTCTTTTAAACTTACTTTTAGCAAAAAAAAAAAAATATTTTATGGGGATCAAATCCCAACTACTGGGATTTTGATTTCTAAAGAAACCGGACAAAAAAGTCATTCGATTTCCTTGAGAAAAAAGCAGGGTGGAGATTGCACCGTTACTCTGTCCAGAGTAATGGTGCGGTCACCTTAGCTTTTTCCGGCGAGCATTTTCATTTGGGTTAATATATTGAAAAACCCCAAACGGTATGCCATAACAATTTTTCCCAAAACTATTTTTTTGACCACGAAAAACCTCAAACTGATACATCTGTGACAAATTTACTCCAACTGACCATAAAAAATCACAAATTGATATGCTTGTGATAAATTTACCCCAAACTAATTTATTTGACTACCAAAAACCCTAAATTGGTGTATTTGTGACAAATATACCCTCTGTTAAATTGGATTAATACTCCAAAAAATTACAAAAATTATATAACTGTGACAAATGGAGAATAAAATCCCAAATCCGTACACTAGTTAACTGTCACGTGTCATTTAACTTGATATTTTGATAGTAAAATTTAACAAAAACTAATATAGGGTAAATTTATCACAAATATACCAATTTTGAGTAAATTTGTCAAATATATATCAGTTTGAGGTTTTTAGTGATAAAAAAATTAGTTTTTGATAAATTTATCATAGGTGTATCAGTTTATAGTTTTTCAAGTCATTAATCCTTTTCATTATCGCATTTGAGTTGATTTTTAAATCTTCAACTCTTCCGGTATCAATATCCATCCCTCAAAAAATAATTGTGTTGCTCAAGAAACTATTTGGCAAAGAATATTCAAAGTCCTAATTAAAAAAAGGTGTTTTGTATACAGGCCATGTCACATGACATTTTGGAGATGCAAGTCAATCAGAAGTAAGGGACTTCAAAATTTTAAATACAAAATTATGTGGAGAATATTTCCATAATATATATTGTTGGTCGATTGTACCTCGTCAATCAATCAATACACAGACTACTTTCTCCTTAAAATTCTCTCACGAAAGCGCACACCTACTTTCACATACGACGCAAACCACCTTTGTCTCGCCAAACATTGAATAACTCAGCAGAAGCGCTAGATATTCCTTACCTTATGTTGTAATTCCCTTTGATTGTAGGTATTTCACAGCCTGTGTTCCTTCAAATAGTTATGAAGGTTGTCGACATAACATACTCAGATGTCCTTGTCCCCAATAATAGGCCTCATCTCCTTTGCTTTTTCTCGGTAAAGCCTTCCCGCCACTTCCACCACCACCAGCCTCAGCGACTCGGCCACTGAGTGCCTCGCGACCGACCCATCGGACTCATTTCTTGGTATCGAATGCTTGATCTGTCTCTCCTCCAAGAGCCTCGCGTTCAGTCCTTGATCTGCCAAGAATGCGAAAAGTATTAGGGTTCTCTCGAGCTTAGTGCCTCCACCACTGAAGTCCACCCGACATGAGTCAAGAACCCACCGACTGAGTTGTGCGCGAGTATCTTGAGCTGCTGCACCCGGCTCTTGCAAACCATGTCACGCCCTTTGACTCGCTCCTCAAAACCGTCCGGCAACACGACCGACTTGGTGTCGGCCGAGCCGAGCCCAGAAAAACGGTAACCCCGAAAGCTCTAGCCCTAAGGCAATCTCGGTCAGTTCGATCTGGCTTGGTTTGGCCTCTCTCCCGAATGCCACGTACACCATGGCACCTTTCCTTTGTGCATCGAGCCATTCCTTGATCGGCTGCCACATGTTGGTTTCGCCTCGCGTCTCAGGATCACTCGGGAGAAGTTGCCCAACAGGGAAGACTGGTTTGCCGTGGATATCCTTGAGGTGACTTAACCATTCGGGTTGGAACTCATAATCATAACTGTGCTATAATGTCACAACTTTCTTAGCCCGCCCCGAATCAATATGAGTCTGAGATGCCCAATACATCGCCCCTTACCGCATCGAAAATCTGTCTTGATCTTGAAGTGGCGGAATGCGGCCCTAGTCGGGAAAGGAGTCCACTGGGGGCGACAGGTGAACTCCTCCGGAGTATTCCGGTAGTCGCCCCACTTTCGAAGCCCATGTTGGCCCGAGGAAACCCAAACTGGCAGCGTTGAGAATAACGAAGGAAACACTCCTTACACCGAGCCTAGAAGCGATTGGGCCAGCCCCATATGGAGCGAAATCGTACGTGATCCAATCGGGATCCGAAGATTTGAGAAACCGGGCTACGGGTTATTGGAGCATGTCGTAAGCCTTCTTGAGGAACTGGAACTTGTTGTAAGGCAGGTCGCTGGTGGCTTCGGTGCCGAGTGCTTAATAGCCAGTAAGGGGAGCTTCATGAAGCCGATGATAGGAGCAAGGTTCGGAGGGAGATTCGGGAGGCGTTCTATGTTTGTTGGGGCCGATAGGAAGGATATCCGTTGACCCTTCCCGGCGATCCACTTGGCCAGCTCCATTTATGGGGGAAAATTATTTAAAAAATCTTATATATATCACAATTTTTCCAAATCAGTCATAAACATTTTATTTTGGCCAATTGAGTTCTAAACCATTTACAATTATATCAATTCAATCATCCAACTAAATTTGACTGACCGTCATTGACATGGACGCCGGCCGGTGTTAGCGGACAATTTTTTAACAATATTTTATTTTTTTGAATTATTTAATAATATTTTATTTTTCTATTATTTTTCCTTTTTTTCTCTTTTTTTCCCCTCCTCCCTCCTTCCTCTGATGACTGGCCAAAGGGGAGGGTCGATCACTGGACTGATGCAACCGACTAGTGGCGAGCTAGTCTCATTGTTGCTAGGCAAGGCCAACCTCGTCCAAATCTAGCGATGCTCGCCTCGCCCTCACTAGTGGCTAGGCTAGCTTGCCACTAGTCGGCCACGTCAATCCAATGACTGGCCCTCTCCTTTGATCGGTCGCCAAAGCAAGAGGAAGGAGCTTGGCATTCACATCAATGCTAGCCGGCCAAATTCCAAATTTAGTTGGATAGATTAATTTGGCACAATTACAAATATTCAAAACTGAATTGATAAAAAAATAAATTATGATTGATTAGAAAAAATTAATAGATTAATGAGTTTTTTGATAATTTTTCCTCATTTATGGCATCATGTGGCCTGATGCCAAAGGGCAACCATGGAAGCATCAATATGTTGAGATTATCATTTGTATCGGTCATTGTCTATATACCAAAATTCGTGGGGAACTTATAAGAATGGAGCAGGAGCCGTGAAACTTTTCTCGCCAATGCCGTCTGCAATGCTACATTATTTACAAAGACTACTTAGCTTGTCGATGTGAGTTCGTCTTCATGTTGATAGGAGTTAGTGAACTTTTTTTAGTGTCTGTGAGATGATTCGCTGAGGTTGGAAGGTCATTTTTGCTATGTCTTCTTATGGAGAACGCTTTATGTCATCTATGTTTTGTCCGTCCATTAAATAGTGCTGCAAAATGATTGAGTTCATGGGTGGCAGGTTCCTTTCTCCTAACGAATGCAAACAAAGAAAGGAAAATACGAACTTCAGTGAATTCTAAACCATGTTGATAAACTCGTTTAATTGTTATTTAGGGTCCGTTCGTTTCGCGGAAAATGTTTTCCGGGAAAATGTTTTCCGAATTTTCTGGTGTTTGTTTCACGGAAAATGAATTCCTAAGGAAAATGTTTTTTCATGGAAGGAAAAAGTCTTCTAAATTTGGGGAAAATGTTTTCCACTTTTGAAAAGTGGAAAACATTTTCCTCACTGATCTCTCTTATCTTATACATCTACAAATCCTCACTTCCTCCTCCCATTTCTTCTTTTTTTCTTTTTTTTTTTATTCGAATTATTTTTAAATTGTATTTTTCTTTTTTTATTCAAATTAGTTTAATTTTCTTTTTCTTTTTTTCTTTTCTTTTTCTTTTTTCTTTTTCTTTTCTTTGTTTCTCATCTTCTTCTTTCTTGACTAGTCGTCGGCCATCACCCGGGTGAACCGTCGTGGATCGCTCGTCGATCCTGGCGAACCTCGAGCTTGACGCTTGTACTCGCCAATATAGTGAGCGGAAAATATTTTCCTTACCGAACACCGAAAATATTTTCCGAAACATTTTCAAATTTTAGCCGAACACCGAAAATATTGTCATTTTCCTGGAAAATGACTTAGGAAAATATTTTCCGAAATGGCCTATTTTCCGCGAAACGAACGGACCCTTAGTTAACGCAAAATGTTAGCAACTTACGAATGTCAAATACAAGAGTAGACTATCAACTTTATTTAGCAACTCATAAGTCGATAAAACAAATTTGGAGGTGAAAATAGTAAATTACCAGTGAAATTAGTAACTTACCAAGGTAGATCCGCTTATCATCACTACGGTAATGAATATAAGAACTTTAAGTTGAATGTGAATAATCTATTTATATAGAAATTTACCTCTAAAAATAATGGAGACTTAGAAAATTCAATCTTATAAAGGTATGAACTAGGCCCCAATTTATCTACTCCAATCAAAGCCAGTGCATGTGTCCGACGTAGACTTGGGTAGACTAAAACTAGGTCAGAACAACCAATGCCATTCTTTTAACAGCCACGAGACAACTCGTGAACGCAGGACAGATCAACTCAACAGCCAACCTAATGTCATGAGAGACTATAAATGAAATTGAATTAGGTGTAAAAATCAACCAAATCAAGCTCAACATAGTAAAGCTGCATTCATTCACGTTAAGTCAAAGCACCTCATAACATATCAACTTATCAAACTATCGTGGAATTTAGATAATTCAGTAGCCATACATGATACATCTGAAAACTCATCACACATCCTATTCTCAATAAACCTTGAGGAACATAAGAGCTTAATTTTTCTAACATATCAACTAAGGTTCCATTTGTTTTCGTTTAAGAAACTACTTTTTACTTGAGCTTTGTTCATTTTATAGAAAATAATTTCTAAGAAAACGTTTTGTGATTTTTTCAATGTTCATCTCATGGAAAATGAACTAGTAAAGGAAAACACCTTCCATTATTTAAAAGAATACCTTCAAAAGTGAGGAAAATGTTTTTTTTTTTTTCTTTTTTTTTTTTTCTTCCTTTTTTTTTCTTCTTTCAGCAACCACGATGGCAGCCAACAACCAGCCATTGGCCAACTCCAACCTTGCCCAAGGCCAAATCTAGTAAGGGCAAGGCTTGAGGTCGCCGAGCCGCAAAGCTCGGGCTTGCTTTGATTGGGCGAGCTACCGATGAGTTGACAACTCGTCGAATTTGGCAATCTACATCTTGGTCGGTCGTCGGACAACGGGCCATCGTCAAGGCACATGGCGGTGGAGGAAGGAGGAGGAAGGAAAAGAAAAAGGAAGAAAGAAAAATAAAATTTAAAATTAAATATTTTTAGTCAATCAAAAAATTAAAATTATTTTTTTGATAATTGTTTTCCAAAAAATCAAATCATAAAACAAACAATGAAAAATATTTTCCACTCCATTTTCAAATTTCAGCCAAATGTAAGAAAATATAGTCATTTTCTTGAAAATTGATTTCTTGAAAATTATTTTCCAAAAACATGATATTTTCCTCGAAATGAACGGCCCTTAATCTAAAGATGGAATTTCATGTTGTATTGCAGTCCATATTAAGGTGTAGTACTTGCTAGTTTGATTTATGCATCTATTTCTCCGTGAAAACTTTCGCCTCGCTATCATAATCATCCAACACACGAAGTAAAAACATGCAGTTTAGGAATTGCACATTAATTAAGAAAATGTGTAAACAATAAAGGTGTGCAAAAGAATCGAGACCTGCCCAAAACCGGACTAGAACTGCATGGAACTATTGGTTCTTAACGAAACCAGTCCGATTCTCGATTCCAATTTATGGGAACTAGTGAGTGTCGGTCCGGTTCTCGGTTCCATGAGCGGATTCACCCACTCGAACTGGACCAATTATATTATAATAATATATTAATTTTTAATATTAAAATAAATTTCGAAATTACTAATTAACAAAACTAAATTATAGGGTTCCATCTCATCTCATGGTTTCCATGTTTTTATAAGAATTTAGTAAAGTGTGTAAGCTGCCTTTCAACAACTCAACAAATGGTTCATTCAAAGGATACTTCAGGACACATATAGGACATTGTGTTCAAGAATATGTGGAGTACTAGGGGTGTGCATGGTCCGGGTGGGCGGTTTTCGACCTAGAACCGTGAACCGCCCAGTAAGAACCGGTTCCAAAAAATTGGAACTAGAAACCACCCATTGTTGTATGGATCCATCCGAGAACCGGACCGCCGGTCCAGTCCGGTTCCGGATGGATCCATGAAACCGATCTTGACGTGAAACAATTTTGGTTTTACAACATAGAATGGTCGGGTCTATGAGTTGGGAAGGAGGGGAGGAGGTCTATGGTCGGGTTTTCAACATAGAATGGTCGCGAAACAATTTTGGTTTCCCGGACCGCCATCCGGTCCGGTTCCCAAGTTTTGAGCTCTGAAATTCCAAGTTCCAATCTCCAAAAAAAGTAAAACAATAATTAATTAATAGATGATTGCTCAACATTAAATAACAATTAGCTACACGTGAATGACAAAAAAAACCAAGTGCGGTGGGAAAAAACCCTCAAGATGACTCATAGGGTACCTCTACTTCTAGATGAGATCTAATATGGGTTTCTTTTTAAAAAAAAAAATCTGGGTTTCTTTTAGTAATTTTTTTTTTTTAATATTAAAAGGTTCCGGTCCGGTCCGGGTGGGTGGGCGGGCGGATCCGCCCATGGAACCGGGAACCGGACCGGTACCCACCGGTTCCGAAAAATTGGAACCGGGAACCGGACCGGTTCCCTCAAGAACCGCCGGTTCCGGGCGGTTTCGGTCCGGTTCCGGGCGGTCCGGGCGGTTCCCGGGTATTTTGCACACCCCTATGGAGTACCGGTGGAACTGTTTCTACAGAAAGAATTCAATAAAGCAAAGGTTGTAAGAGATTGGGCACTGTTAAGGGATAAAGGAAAAGACAAAGACGATCTACATATGGTAATCATTGAACTTAAAGAATATTTTAGATTTCAACTGAAATTCAAAAACAGGAAAAAAAAAAAACTATTTCTTTTTTTTGGTAGTGTTTTCCAATAAAATAAAGAAAAATGATACCATTAATTAAGCCGATTCGATTTAAAGAAAAATACTAATCGATATGAAGAGTACTCACAACAAGATTTGAAAAATAGCAAGACTTGAAAAACAATATTATTATTAGTGAAACCGGTTCCATGGATCCACTCGAGAATCGGACCAGACCAACGGTCTGATTCTCGGGTGAATCCATACAACTAACGGATGGTTCCCGATTCTAATATTTTGGAACCAGTCCTTAACGAGCGGTTCCGATTTTAGGTCGAAACCGCCCATCTGACCATGCACACCCTTAGTAAGCAATACATTTGATGACCTTAAAAATGTATAAACCTAGAACTATAGTTGTAAAAAGTCCAAAGTTCAATTAAAATGCAAAAGACAGTACCTTTTTTTTTTTTTTTTTTTAGTAAAGTACCTTTTTTATTCTTGCACTCTTGTTGGTTATTAAGGGTGCGTTTGTTTGTGTTTTGTTATTCTTTTTTTGTTTAGAGAATAGAAATAGAAAACTATTTACATTCCGGAGAAGCAGTTTTTGAACAAAAGAACGTGTTTGGTAAACTTGTTCAGAATAAATAAAAAAAAAAAAAAAAAGAACGAAGGCATGTTTGGTAAATTTGTGTTCTTTTTATTTCTTTTAATTTTTAATGTTTTTAAAATTTTTCATTTTTCTTTCTTTTTTTTTTTCTTTTTCTTTTTTCTTTTTTTGGCGGCGCCGAGCCATCGCCGAGGCCGGCGGCCAGAACCAGAGCAAGAAGAAGAAAAAAGAAGAAAAAAAGAAAAAGAAAAGAAAAGAAAAGAAAGAGAAAAAGTTGTTCTTTATTTTTGTTAAAGCAATAAACAAATTTTTTTTTTTTTGTTTTAACATTTACGTTATTTTTTTTGTTAGAACGAAAAGCGATTTGGAGACAAAACTAAAGCAACAGTTACATTTTTTTTTCCCAAGAACTTGCAAAATTGTTGGTTATTAAACTTCCCCAACACGACTCAACATATCATTACTCTTGCGAGTCATTCGTGAAAAGATCATTTCCATATTCCCCCAATAGGGCATAACTTCGACAATCAAAAGATAACGACCATAATTTTTTCCTTTTCTTTGTTTCTTTTTGCCAAAAAACAATGACAACTAAACATTCTATCCATTATATTGTCTTAAAATCTAAAATTAAGATTTAGACTGAAAAATTCATATTTGACATGCCTGTAAAAGTCTGTAGGAGATAACTGTATCATAAACATGACACAGGAGTCAAGAAATACATTGATTCTTGAATCACTGAACGAAGAAAAGTTGCACTCACATTCTATTTTCATTGACAATGACGTAAATCCCCAGACGTTGGCACATACAGATAGCAACTACCCTACAACTGCAAAAATGCCATTATCTGTGATTCTGTGAAGGCAAAATGAAGGATAAGTGACTTCTTAAAATAAGGACCCATAGGCGCATGCAAAGGGGAAACAAAGTAGAATATATGAGCTTGATGGATGGTACAAAGTGATTGTAGCTTGGTACTGGTCTTCCCCCTCTTCCCTTGATGATGCAACATACTTGTAAACCTGTCACAGATTTTTAATTTTCATCAAAAACCAAATCCAACTTGATCATAATCAAGGAAGACAACCATATATTCTGATCCTGTATTAAAAAGGATTCTGCAAATGCTTCAACAATATTTTAAGACAAGCCATTCAAAACTGATCCAATACATAACTTCGGATAAACTTGGCAGCTGAGAAGGCTTTAGAGTTCCTATTAAGAGTCAATGCCAAATCTGAACTTGGCATCCTAACCCAGCTACTTAAGAAAACTAAGAAATTGGGGATTTAATTTATTCAATAGTTGAGTTTAAAGGTGGAAAGCGCAAAAGCAAATTTGGGATTCTAAGTAACTCATCATTCAACAGATGGGAAGCTCAAAGTTCAAGAGATAGGATATCCAATCCAAAGTTTACAGCCCTCAATTACAGCAATACACACAAATGCAGTTTAAAGGGATGCCCTACACAGCCCCTAATCACTAATTTACCCAATAAAGAGCCATTAACAGTGTGGCTGCTCACTTCAGATACCCTCATTTTGATAGTGCAGTCCATCACTCCATTGAAGCTCAGACACAGTAGGGAAGGCAATATTGGTGTAGACCAACATTTATCAAGATGCCATCTTTGCGCATAACAATCTATTAGGCACTATATAGGATTGATATTAGTCAAAAAAACATGCCCCTAATGGAAAGCCCAAAATTATCAATTCTAGTCAATATTCTTTTATTGAAATTATCTATTCTAGACATGATCACGAATTGGTTGAGAAAGAAATCCATTCAGTTTATTTATCAACAACAATACTAGAAGACTAGTTTAGCTCAAACATATATCATCACAACATGTACTAGTCATTAAAACATTATGCTTAATAATGCAAAAGATATTATTCATATTAACCCTGCATAGAATCAACAGTAATCATAAGTAACTCATTGTGAATACTAGCTTAGTCAGGACTGCAACTTCTTCATATGCACACATACATGTGAGCGTGCATATGTGCTTAAAATAATTTAAGATATAAGAAAGTTGCCATTGAAAAATTATATAAGAAAATGAACCCACTTCAGTAAAAGCGCTCAACTGGGTAAGAATCGGTTGCATCCAGCACATGATATGAGATTTCCATCAAAATCAGCATTTTGAGGCGCCAGACAAGATCGATGATAGCTGCAGCTTTCCTGTCAAACAAGCCAATTATGACAAACAGACAGATGAATAACTTTCCACAAAAAGTTCAAGCTATACATTGTCTATTAAAAGATCGGCAAGTACAGTGGATAAGCATTCCATAAGTGCCATAACTTTTTTTAAAACGCTCACTTGAGTACCATAACTTTCAATCAATCACTTAAGTGCCAAAAATATTTATAAACATTAACTCGAGTTGAAAATCCAACGTGGCATAGCACTTGTAGTGAACATTTTTAAAAACTTATGAAATTTAAGCAATCGATTGAAAAGTTATATATAACTCAAGTCAACGGAAAAAAAAAAAGTTATGGCACTCAAAAGTGAGTATCGTACATAAGTTATTGCACTTAATGATCAAAGAAAAAGTTATGGCACTTAAATGAGTGCCATACAAAAATTATGACACTTGTGGTGTTCTTTTCCCGCAAGTAGATAGTACTTCCTTTCCATTGATATCATGATTTGGAATAAAAAGGACCTAAAGTTCAAGAATCAATATGAATTACCAACTACTAAAACACCAGATCCAGGTGGTATTAGACAGATTGCCACACAAAACCTTTCTAGGTTCCAGAGAAGTAGATTTGAGAGTGAGAATCCCCTTTAAGGTTTTTACTTTCTGTACCTCTTTTCTTTTCGGGATGGATAGCTGTGTGGAATCAGATCCTGAGTTCAAGAAGGTTGGCAAGAACAGATAGTACTTCTTGCCCATTGAGATCGTGATTTGGATCAAAGTTCAAAAAGCAATGCCGATTACAAACTATTAGAATACCATATCCAAGTGGTATTTGACAGAGTGCCACACAAAACCTTTCTAGTTTTTAAAGAAGCAGATTTGAGAGTGAGAACCCCATTTGAAGGTTTTGTGCTTTTGCATCCTTTTTCTTTTCGGGATGGTTAGCTGTATGGAATCAGACCCAAACTGTTGATAATTTAAACAATGTAAAAATTGTAATAATGGTATCCACCTGAGAGAAAGGTCAAGAATTTGGTATTCACCTTCTACATTATGGAGGATATTTGCCCCAATCAGCACAAGTGAAAAGCAAAAAGCCCCAGATTAATGCCAATATCAGTAAAAGAACTGTTCCCATTTTAAAAATTATCTTTCAGAATTAGTTTGGGGCAGCATTCCAAAAAAACTACATGAAATCCCAGATTGGGCAAAAATTGTAATGTCTTCTTCCTCCTACATATACAGCTGAGCTTAGCAACTAATTAGCATGTGACGAGATTGACTCTTACAGTTCATTCCTAATAACAGCCTATCAAGACACTGCCTCCACTCAGAAAATACAAGCACTAAACACATAAGTGCCAATTAGGTTTGCAGCTTGAATCACAAGAGCCAGAATTATTGACACTTACCAAGAACATAACCACCACAGATTGAGTCAGCAAACAAAGCGTTAAGGAGCTAGAACCAACAGGACATAACCTCATTGGAACAGTAGATTTTCCAGAGGTCATCCTTTTAATTAGATGAATCAGGTTCATTTGATTCTTCCACACCTGCCTATAAAACTCTGATTCTTGAGAATGAGTGATGCTTCAAAAATCAAGCATCACCCTGCACAAAATGAAAAGTTTCAGTTACAAAGTCTAACCTAGATATATAGGAAGATATGCCCCGCAGGCATCAAGATTATACTAAAATCAGATGTTCTTTATGGCCATAATAGAAAATATCAACTGCATTGCTTATTGGATCTTCATTAAAATAAATCATTGAGATAAAAAAAATGTCCATTCAGCACCTTTTGCCTTATTGGATTATGAAACAATAGATTCTCAAGCATGGCTTGTCGACTTACTACAATTTTATGGAGATCAGGAGATATTGAAGCGCATCATCTGGTCATTAAAAAGTGACCTCACAAGAAGAAGCCCGCCATTACATCATGACCCACAAGCATTAGCAGTTGTGACTTTCATCCATTCTAATGCTACCAGATGACGGCTGTGATGGTATCCCATCTCTTGTCGATGTGTTTCACATGAGCCTTATACATATGTGCTCTCCCTCCACCTAATAGCTTCAACTTTTGGGTTAAATTTTCTTACATGGTATCAAATCAACTGCTCATTCAGTTTTCTTTTACATCTCTGCATCTAGTTTTTGAATCTTCATGGTGGTTTGTGCGGATGACACAATTAGTACACGTAAGCTAACGTGGGAAAAGTCTCTTGTTGAGGAAGTGGGATTTGTCTAGACAGAATCCATGTGGTTAATTCATGACAATTACACTGCACTAAATATAGCTTCTAATCCCATTTAAATTAGAGATTTAAACACAATGAGGTTGAATGCCCTTTTAATAGGGAGAGGTTACTATGTGGAGAAACTGCAACAAGCTTTGTGAAGTATAATGATCAGCTTGCCGTTCTATTGCCAAGCCTCTCTCAGATACTCAAGTCAAATATATGGTAACAAGCTTGGACCATAAGACATATATGCTCCAACTTAAGGGGCAGCATTGAGAGTTCTTTGTAATTGTCAACATAATGTTAGACCGAGTTTGTAGTGGCATACATGGAAACACCATGCGATATTTACTTCATGTGTAGACAAGGGGAGTACAAAATCCTTTTGGTCTTAACTTCTGTCATCTTAACTTTAACATGGTAGCAAAGCTAAGTTCCACCCTAGTGTATCTACAAGTGTGGTTCATCAATTCCACGTGCCATCCTCATTTAGATTTGCACGTGAAATGAGCTAATATAGTATCCCGCGCCGCATATCTACGAGATTCATATAAGTCTCATATACATGTGGTTTCTCTCTACCTATTAACTTACACTTACGAATTGGATTTTCTAACAACAGGAAGACAAATCTATAACCATGCTTAAACAAATCACCCAAGTTGCGAAGAAATGCAATAAAAGGATTGTTATATGAATAAACTCAACCAAAAGAAAAAATTTCACCCACCATAAACTATTGGATGTGCTACCCAAAAATTGGCTTCCATATTGGCTGACTCCGACGTACGTCTATTTGTCAATCATCCTACCAAGAGAAATCAACATTCTAAACATATTAGAACGGAGAAATCAGACAAATTTTAGATAGATTAGTAAAAAAAAAAAAAAGTAAGCTTATTCACCTTCCAAGAGTTATCCTGTTGCAGAGGGCAGTGATTGTGCAACAGTTTGCAAATATTCTTTTTACCCCAAAAGCAATAGTACTCCTTCCAGCTGTATATCAACATGTGTTCAGGGTTATCCATGATATGCAGTCATTTTTTCTAGTTCTTTAAAATGATAGATGAGCAAGGAAACCACATTGTTTCCGGTGATAGCAATGCCAGTAGCCTCCAGTCAAATGACATTTTATTTCAATTTACATGCCATCGAGTCCCTCAATCAACAATGTATATGTTTGAGGGTGCAGTTGGCAGCCTTTCCTCTCCATGACCTGCAGCAAATCTGAGCATCTCTTTACAAAACCCTTCTTAAGTAGACCATCAACTAGAAGCTTCCAGGCTAGTTCATCATGATTGTACCCGCAAACTAAGAGACTACGAAAAAAATGTTCAGCCTCTTCCTCATCCTCCTGATCATATAGGCCACATATAAGCAGCTTAGAAGACTCCAGACGGGGTAAATGACCATGCTTGATCATAGCCTCTGTCATCTTCTTTGCTTCTCTGTATTCTCCCTTCTCACAACAACAGCAAACAAGAGCATTGTAGGTTTTTTCATCAGGATTCATGCCTCTATCTCTCATATGTTTGACTATTCTAACTGCTATTTCAAGGCGACCCACTTTGCAAAGTCCTATAATGATCTTTGCATAAGTGTTGACATTAGGAGCACAACCATGTTCAAGCATTTTGTCGAAAAACTTCAAAACAGTTCCAAAATCCACAATCCTCCACACATCTGCTTTATCAACTGGTGAGATATTTGATGTCAAGCTATCACTTCCGACTGCAAGGTTTTCCCCTTTCACACAATTTCCATCTAGAAAATGCCGAAGCAACAGCCCATATGTATGGTGAGAAGGCACACAATCAGAATCAAACATGCGTTTGAGGACATCAAAAGATAGATGAAGTAATCCCAACCGCCCATATGCATCAATTAAATATGTGTAAGGGACTGAGTCGGGCTCAATCTTCTCTCTTCTCATCTTAGAGATCAAATTTTCTGCTTCATATATTCTGCATTGAGAGCAATATGCATAAATAAACGATGTGTAAGTAAAGAGATCAGGCTGATATCCCAAGGAAACCATCTGGTCTAAAAGCTTATCAGCATGGTCAAAGTCTCCTTCATCAAGCATCTGCTTAATCAGAATCGTATAAGTATACACCGTCGGCTTCAAGTCCAGATTCAGCATATTTTGAACCATCACCAATGCTTCTTGTGTTCTCTTCTCTTTGCATAATCCATCTATCAAAGCATTGTAAGTAAACGAATTTGCCTTGCAATCCTCCAAAAGCATCCTATCAAGCAGTTTACGGGCATCCTCAAGTTGTCCAGATGCACAACAGCCATCAATTAACGATGTATATATCACTTCATTTGCTTTGATACCTTTCTCATGCAATGAATCCAATAAAGCAAAAGCTTCTTTAATCCTCAACCTCTTACAAAGAGTATCTATAATAAAGCTATAACTCCACACATCAGGAGCTAAACCACTTTCTTCCATCATTTTAAGTAACCTATGAGCATTATCCAGCTCCCCTACTCTACATTGACCATGAATTAATGAATTGTACGTGATGATGGATGGAGGGAGGTTGCGCTCAGCCATCTTATTAAACAATGCCATAGCCTGGTGCACATCCTTATTCTTACAAAAGTAGTCTATCAATTCATTGTATGTACGAGTATCTGGACTACATTTTTTTGACTCCATCAAACCTAAAATATCATATGCAGCATCTATTTGTCCGTCCTTACAATACCCATTAATTAAAGCATTATAAGTGACAACACTTGGAACTAGCCCCTTATATGACAATTCATCCAACAATTTCCGGGCGTCACTGATCTTATTGTTCTTACAGAAACTATCAATGAGGACAGTATAGGTATGAAGATTAGGCTCACAACCTCTCTCAGGCATTTCCATAAACAAATCCATTGCTTCTGATATTCTACCCAAATCACACAAACCACATATAAGAACTGTATATGTTCGAACAGAAGCACTGCAATTATCTTGCCCCATCTGAGAAAATAACTTCAGAGCCTCATCCACCCGCCTAGCTTCACAGAGACCATGTATAAGGATCGTGTATGAAACCTCATTTCTTGCACAACCCTTTTGGGGCATTTGCACAAAGATCTTATAGGCGCCATTCACATCCTTCTTCCGACAGTGACCCAATATCAGGGAGGTAAACGTATATGTATCCGGGCTCAAACCCACCTCCAAAATCCTTCTCACGTAATACTCCGCCTCCACCAGATTCCCTAACTTACAGTAGGCATTAACCATTGTATTGAAAGTATATATGTTAGGCAGAACCTTCAGGTCTAACATCTCTTTGTACACATTCTTCATTTCGTCAATCATCAAAAACTTCGCTAATGCCATCAGTAGAGTATTATAGCATCTGACGGTAAGCTTAAATCTCATATCACCTTCCCCGTTCATCCGGGATAAGAACTCCAACACGCACCGCGCGTCATCTGCCGAACCACAGCATTTTATCATGGCGATCCGTAGCTTCTCAGCAACACGGAATAACTTGTTAGGAATCAGAACGGCCAGCAAAGCCGAATAGGACTGCACATTGTGGCTGAACCCGGGTCTCTGCGAAATCCAATTGAAGAACCCGAGCGCCGTCCGAGGGTCGAGACTCGAGGCGAACACGGAGGCGACGTGAGCCGGGGTCACCGAGGGGATCAGCCTCTTGAGCCAAGGGTTCCTCTCCCAATTCGGGGACGCGAGGATCGAGAGAAGCCGAGACGAGACGTCCGACGGCTCGGGCTCGGCGGCGCAAGAGGCGGCGGGAGAGGCGACGGAGGAGAGCGCTCTGGCGACGGAGCAGGGCGCGAGGGCGGCGGGATCGCAGGGGCTGGAGATGGCCGACGTCATTCTCGTCGCGGCGGCGGCGGCGGCGGCGGAGCATCGGGGGACGGCGGCTGCGGCGGCGGCGGCGGCGCCGCTCATTGACGGGGGAGGGTCTAGGGTTCGGCGGCAGCGCGCATGTGGAGATCGGAGGGTTGGAATCGAGAGCGAGAGCGAGCTCGATTCGTTGCAGAGAGGCTAGCGGCGACTGAGCTTTTGAGGGGAAAATAGCGGCGACTGAGCCGCGAACTGCGACGGAAATGGAGGAGGACCCGACCCGGTCGTGCCTTCGGATCCTACCGTCTACAACGATGAAGCGGAGGACCAATGACCAATGACCAATGTCAAATCAATCCTTGATTGAATAATTCACGTGATTATTAACGATTAAATTGAACTCAATCTACGAGATCTATACTCGATGCTACGTCGTTAGCATTGTGGCACGACCAAATGGAGTCTGGCCCAACCAGATTCATTTTGAAACGAGAAGTCTTAAACCGATTTAAGATCAAAATTATATCTGATTTTCATCACGAGATTAAACTTATTTTGAAGTCTAGGATTTGAAAACTCAATTGAGATCCATATTATTACCATTTTCGCGAGTCTACACCTCCTCCAACTTAAAGGCAAGATTTATATGTCAAATGCATTGGAACAAAACATATGTGGAACAATCACATGCTCATTTGTGAAATACAAAAAAGAGATGGGATGGAATTGGATATCCTAAACTTTCTTCCATAATTAATGTGAAGTTGTATGCATTTTTTAGTGATGTTATGAAATTCAGTAACCGGCCAAAAAGGAGTACCTAATCTTTTTTATTGATCGTCCAATTAGGTATCTAGATTGCAAACTAAAATGTTCAAATTGGGCTCAAATTTGACCCTATGAAAAAAAGAATTAACAATGCTAGTCCCCGTGGCCTATGACATAATGTTATTGTTTTTTTTTTTTTTGGGGGGGGTCATACACTATGTTGTTGTTAAGTGGCCATTAGCTTATATATTAGATGCCAATTTATAATACAAGTCAAACCCAATTACATCTTGTATGGTTGAGATACATTTACACCTCTATCTCTTTTCTTCACTTTTCAACCAAATCCTATCTTTTGTTAAAAGAGACTTCTCTTGTTATCACCGCCCCATCGTTAATACGTTATCGCAGATTGAGCATTGTTGCCGCCATCATGGACATTGCAACACCACCATTGGCAAACCCAACATTCACCACCAAAGTCGAGCACAATTAACATCAACTTAAATGGGATATACAAGATACTTGAGAAGTGTAGAATGAATTTATAAGATAATATAAATTTGTAATGTTCGTTGATCTCCAAAAATCTTAAATTTCATGGCTATTACCCTACAAGTGCAGCTCGCGCCTAATGAATTATGTGGGAATGACTTGCGCCTCTGTTCCTTCCTGGAGACAGAAGGACGAGTTCCAAGAACTATGAACATGGGCTGATGCGCATGGCTTGGGTCGCAAGAAAATGCCCAGAAACCTTCGCCTCTGCAGGCCGGTCACTTCTCCTTTCGTTTTCAATCCGGGCCCTCGTCCGGATGCCGCCATAATAGCGTGGTCGAACCACCGAATCCCCCTGAAACCTTCTCTTCACTGGTCAGCTCGTGCAATCAGTTCTTCCGCTTTTGCGGCCCGAGCCAGGGGAGGACTCCCCAGTCCTACTCCTCTCTCTTGGGTCGGTGTGCGGAGACGAGATGCTTGTTGGACGTTCGAAAAGTGCAGACCCATTTGGTAAAAACCGCTCTCTTTCCAACCCTTTTGGGCCACAAGCTGATCGACGCCTACCTCAAGTGCGGCGGCGTGGGCGACGCTCGCGACGTGTTCGACGAAATGCCTGAACGGCACGTGGTCACCTGGAATTCTATGATCGCTTCTTATATCAAGCGGAGGAGAAGTGGAGAAGCTTTCGAGCTTTATGAGAGGATGATGAGGGAGGGAGTCTTTCCCGATGAGTACACGTTCTCGAGTGTCTTCAAGGCGTTTTCGGACCTTGGTCTGTTGGCCGGCGGTCAGAGAGCTCATGGGCTCGCAGTGGTTTTGGGGTTGGAGGTTTCTAATGTGTTTGTCAGTAGCGCTCTAGTTGATATGTATGCGAAATTTGGTAAAATGAGAGATGCACAGTTGGTGGTGGATCGAGTAACAGAGCAAGATGTGGTTTTGCTTACGGCATTGATTGTTGGTTACGTGCAGCATGGTGAGGACTTCAAGGCTCAAGAGGTTTTCTTGGATATGATCAGGAAGGGGATTAAGCCTAATGAGTTCACTCTTGCAAGCACTTTAATCAGTTGTGCAAACTCAGCAGATTTAAAATCTGGTAAATTGATTCATGCGTGTATAGTCAAAACCGGCTTTGACTATGCAACCGCTTCACAAACTTCGCTCTTGACAATGTACTCGAAATGTGGGATGGTTGATGACTCCTTCAAGGTGTTCAATGATTTGGCTCACCCAAACCTGGTGACGTGGACATCTCTCATTGTAGGTCTTGTGCAAAATGGAAGGGAAGAGATTGCTCTTTTGAAATTTCAGGAAATGTTGCAGAATTCTGTAAATCCTAATTCTTTCACACTATCGAGTATTCTTCGAGCATGTTCGAGGCTAGCTATGCTGGAAACAGGAAAACAAATCCATGCAGTTCTCACAAAATATGGATTAGTTAGAAATGGTTTTGCTGGAGCAGCACTTATTGACCTGTATGGAAAATGTGGAACGGCAGAAATGGCGAGGTCGGTCTTTGACCAGTTGATAGATATAGACATGGTGTCTATGAACACCATGATATATAGCTACGCCGTTAATGGTCTGGGACAGGAAGCACTTGAATTGTATAGTAGGATGAAAGATCTGGGGCTTGAGCAAAATCAGGTGACATTTGTGGCTGTTCTTTTGTCATGCAGCAATGCAGGTTTGGTTGAAGAGGGTCAGCGGATCTTTTCATACTTACGAGACAGTCGTGAAACAGAATTGAGAAGAGATCATTATGCATGCATGGTTGATTTACTGGGGAGGTCAGGAAGACTTGAAGAGGCAGAAATGCTGGTGACACAAATAAAAAATCCAGATCTTGTTCTGTGGAGGGCACTGTTAAGTGCATGTAGGGTTCATGGAGATGTGAAAATGGCAGAGAGAGCTATGAAGAAAGTGCTTGAACTAGCACCAGGAGATGAAGGAACGCATGTGCTTTTGTCAAATCTATACGCCTCAACTTGCAATTGGAGTCAGCTTATTGAGATGAAAAGCACGATGAGGGAGATGAAACTGAAGAAGAACCCTGCAATGAGTTGGGTTGAAGTTGATAGAGAAGTTCATACTTTCATGGCTGGTGATTTATCTCACTTGGGATCGAAAGAGATACTCGACACGCTGGAAGAACTGATTGAGAAAGTTAGAAATCTTGGTTATATCCCGGACACAAGATATGTGTTACAGGATTTGGATGAAGAGAAAAAGGAGACATCACTGTATTACCACAGCGAGAAATTGGCATTAGCTTTTGCTTTATCAAGGACTAAAAATAAGACCAGCAGTGTCAGGATTCTTAAGAATCTTAGAGTTTGTGGAGATTGTCACTCTTGGATGAAATATGTCTCTGTTGCTGTCGGAAGAGAAATTGTTGCAAGAGATCCAAAGAGATATCATCATATTAAGGATGGCCTGTGTTCTTGCAGAGATTATTGGTGAATCAGTTTCTGATTCTTGATAATTAACATAAAATCTCCACCGCATCATTGATGTAACTGTGCTCCGTGGAGGCACACCGTTAATCTCCCGCAGATTAATCGCCCAAACATTATCTTCCCACTGGGTCAGAATCTGAGTGACTGGTAAAGAAGGGGTGCAGTTTTATGATCTTTACGTCATGGACAACTTTGAATAAGGAAGTCCTGAAGAGAATGCATCGTAAGTTTCTATTTGAAAGCTCCAGAAAATGTACGGTGGAAATAGGAGCTTTGACCTTGACACGAGAAGAAAAAATGGAGAACAAGTTACACTCAGCCATGGTCCGGGGATGGAGAAAAGGTATCTTAAAGTTAAGATGCCGACAATTTTGTCATCAAAATTGATCTCATATACTAAGAGATCATGCAAATTTCGCTTGGTGAATTCATAGTGATTTGGCTACTTCAATGACGTAGTCTTAATTCCATTGTATCAAGCTCGATTGTGCTCTAGAATGGAAAGCAAGAATGACGAGATTGTCAGTAATATGATTGTTGTGAACCGGAGAAGAGCACTCTTCATTCTAGAGGGGTTGTTTTCCAGGAAAGGTTTAGCCCTTGATCAATGACTACCGAAAGTGGTTGTATTGAGACTTCTTTCCATTATATATCGGATGGAAAAGCCAGAGACGTTCGAGTCTCCGTGCCGTCTCATCTGAACCGCCAAGGCATCTCACGAGTGTTCGTGGCTTTACGATCTTCTAGGGCATTATGGGACAGACGTCTTAATTGGCTTTTCCTGTTGAACCAGATGGCTCTTATCGCCTACCCCAAAAGATGCAATAATTTGCAAATTTTAAGCCTCGAGTAAATGTTGTCTTTCCACTAGGCCATAGGCTATAAATCATTGGATTGTGTTAAAATGGTGACATCTGAGACATTTAAGGCAAGGCAAACGAAGAGTCCTTTTTTGGCCAAAGTTCAAGGTGCGCTACATGTCCATCTTTCTTGATTACGAGAAAGATAGCAGATCTTGTCTTTTTAAGGAAAAGTGTAGAAACTAAACTTCTTTTGACCGTTGGCCAACTGGGACTTCGCGTTCAATTTCAGAAATCGACAAGTTAAAAACTTTTGAAGTACTTCAATCGGATCTCGAGCTTGCCCTTGGTGGGATTCGAGTGTTGAAAATCTGATATGGCCCCAGAGTGTGATGTTTTAGTCATTTGTCACTCATAATTTTCTACGCCTGAATTCTACGTACTCAAGACCTTAAGGTCTCAATTTGATGAAAGTTTTAAATCCTCAATTGACCAACGGCCAAAACTTACGTCACGCGCTTATTCCATCTTCTTTTCAATACCTCCCCATTTCAGACCTAACAATTTGAACAATCTGAATTATCTTAGACGAGTCAATCAAGTTGGAAAATGGAAATTAAATAAATCGATTCTCAGTTAAATACCAAATAGTAAATAGATGCTTGTATGAATAATAACGACCACTAAAGTGTATTTCCCAGTACACTATTAATTTTTCACAACTCAATAACTAAATACACCCAAGCCAGTAAACAGACTAAAAAACGGAATAGAAAGTAGAGGACAGATGAGGGCAGATATCAGGATCAAAATTTTTCAAGCATCTAAGAGAATGTACCTCCGGACAAATTGATGACAACTAACAAGTATTCTTCAATTGATTTTCCTTTCTATGAACTTGAAAAGTGAAATGAGCACAGTGGACTAGATCAAGTCAGTACTATAACGAACCAAAGAATTTCAATTACCCAGTATTTGTCCAGTGATTGCTCCACCGGAGGAGCCACGGAAGAGGGTGAGAATCATAAAGTGAAAATTTACAGGCTTTGTAATCAACATCCGTCGTACTCTGGACAAAAGGTAGTCAAAACAACCATTACCATTTCAGTATTTGATGACATGGTGGCGCAACCAGAGCTCATACATGACCATGTGGAAAGCATCATATTTTATTGGCGGTGAATTCCACTGGAAGTGCTTCTGGACCTAGAAGGACAGGCCATAGAATCTTGGCATCAGCAACAGTAATCAATCAGACTAAAGCCTACCAAAAATTGATTAAGAAGGATCTGATTTGCTTTAGAAGATGCAAGATAGCAAGTGATACAGTGAGTGCATGGCCATCAACAAATTGCAACGAATTGCCTCATTCAAAGGAATCAAATGCTCTGGTACTTGCATTGTTTGGAAGGTTAGCCAAGCTTAACTCTGAAATGAGTAAATCAAGGCTACTATTCACTAAAGAGAAGTTAAAATACTCTCAGATTAGCAAACTAACCACAAAAATCACTCAGCGAAAAAAAAAGAAAAATTGACTCGTTTTTGCTCCTTCTATTAGACAACATTGAAACCTTGCCCATACAACATCAGGGCCAATTAACAATATAAACTGCATATTCTTATGTCTCATCTCTTTATGGATCCTCAAATGGCATAACTCTGATATAGCACCAGATGCAAATAACTCATAATTATGTCTTTTGTGTCCACTACACTAATGAGTCCATGGAATGACACCACATGAAACATATAACTATCTTTCTTCAAAATCATTTTTCGTGTCTAAAATAATCAAGTCAAGGCTCTGATTTCAATGAAGATGACACAAAGTGGCGGTATACATCTCAAAGCTATGATAGGGCATCAGAGGCACCCTCGCTACCACTGCTTTCTGCTACCCACCCATATCTTTTCACAGTATAACCTCAGACGAAAGAATCTCATCTAGATTTTAAGAATTGGGGTAATGAAGAAATCTCATCTTAAAGAAAGATAGTTTTTGGGTGGCCCACATGCACAGGTTGAGCCTACATGAAATTAAGCAGTCCATTTCCCTGAAGTTCTCACATAGGACACACCTCAATATGATTAGCAAAAAGTAAATCTCCAGAAATCAGTATTCACAGCATCGAATTGGACAATACTGACTATTACAACACCCAATAGAGTACACATGAACAGCATGCTCTGAATGTGCATAAAAAGTCATACCTTTACTAAATTCTCATGCAGTTGCAGAAACTCAGCATCAGATATATTCTTCAGTATTTGCTTAAGATTATACACCTCACTCTCCTTGACTATGACCGAAAATTTTCTCCAGTCAAGGATGTCATTGAACGGCAGATCATAGTAATTGGACAAAATGACTGCAAAGTGCAAATGACGTATACAAATGAGTAACGCAATTACAAGAAATTCTTCGTTTCACTGAATTTTCCTCAAAGTCAAGGCATTGGTCACACAATTATTGCACTTTTATATCCATACCAAATGTCATTTTCTACTGCATTAAAATATTGCCAACACAGATATCAAAGGTAGTTTGATAAATAGATCAAGTAACAATCCCACAA
The DNA here is from genome assembly GCA_014182715.1 of Eucalyptus cloeziana. Classification (NCBI taxonomy): domain Eukaryota; kingdom Viridiplantae; phylum Streptophyta; class Magnoliopsida; order Myrtales; family Myrtaceae; genus Eucalyptus; species Eucalyptus cloeziana. The sequence goes on along the minus strand of CM024641.1, from coordinate 23,882,914 downwards.
TATATGTGCTAAGAACCCAAAAGAAGTAGTCAAGTGGAGTACATCTCCACTTAAGCATCACTTCTCAGACCCTTTTCCACTACCTATGGGACTCATAGGTGCTATAGACACACGACCTCATTGCTGCCATCCTCAGCTCACAAGCGAATGCATCATGCAGCATCACAAAGTAGACAAGTTAATAGTGATTGAAGTTGTTCATTATCAAGTTTAGCGAAGATTGAACTTTGCCTCGACCAACAACTCAGATAAGAAAAGAATTCTCCTCTTGGTCGAATGAATTGTGCTACCTGTAAGTTTTGACTTCCAAATAAGACACATATGATTTTCCTCTTGCTAATTTTGAAGCAGAATATCATACTTTACCTTTCTATCCCAACTAGTAAGCGGTTTCAGTAGTTTAGCAGTACATGCTCTTCCATGAAAAGAGATAGTTCATTTAAATTATTTCTTTAGAAATCATTAGCTATTCAACTGTGTGCTACAGTTCTTTTTAAATGTGCAATGCTTAAGAAATTGGACGCGTTATTGAGTACAATGCTTAAAGGAACTTGTTTTGTGTTATTGCTCACTACAGATTCCTTTTAAATTTCAATCCATGATTGGGGACTCATCACCCATAATAAGGTAACCAAATTGTTGATATATTAAAGAATACAGGTCTTTCAGTGAAGTCCATATAGCAGAAAAGAAAGCAAGCTTGTAAGAAGTACAGGAACAAGAAAAATCAGGTAAACGGAAACTATTCCCAACTTATTACATATAAATTATCCAATTTACCTTCTCACTATAAAACCATTACATTTCTATTCAGAATACTTATAGAGGAAGAGAATGTGACAAAATCTGGAAACAATAACAAAAGAAATATTTCAGACCAATTTTTTTACATTGAATTTACCTGATGGATGCTTTCCTGTCATTACGAGGTTTCAGAGAAGTAATATCTTTAGCACTTTCATATTTCTATGTTTTTCATTTTCTTTTCAGAAATACTGATGTTTATGCTGTGCTGTGCCTAACCTATTCCCATTTTGATGTTGATCCAAGGTTTATTTTTCCTGTTTCCTTTTTCCTAATCTTTTAGACATACTTTCCCTGCTAGTTGTATTAGGGGCTTCTGCAAAGACTAAGTTACCATGAAAGAAGCTCCTGTGAAGTTTGTGATCTAGTTACCATTTGAAACGCATTCCAAGTGAGTTCACTTGTCAAATTGCGATCCTATAACGATTTCACCTTACGAACATTCTTGCTGCACATTGACGCAATCCTCTAATTTGGGCTTGCAAAATCGAACGTTTTTTATGAGCCAACATGCACTGTTTACTACATTGATTATAACTTGACTTGACTGGGTTCTAACAAATGGAAGAAGAAAACTACAAATTAGTTATCATCCTATTTGAAATCATCTTGAGCTATTGACTTCACAATAAAGCACCTTGCACAGAGGCCAATATATATATATATATATATATATATATATATATATATATATATATATATATAGTACTTGTGATTGGGCTAATTCTGATATCATTTGGCTATCAAAGGATCCAAACTCCTAGTCAAACATTTGGTGCTGATCAGTTTGTGTATCAGCACCACATAGGTGCTTTCAATGAGATATTAAACCAAATCTCATTTCAATATGATACCACTTTTACAATGGACACACTCATCATAGGTTCAGCTTTAATAGTTTTCCCTATAGGCAAGAGGCATATTGGAGTGTCTAACAGGAAGTCCATTTATAGTAGTATTTCCAGAATTAGTTGCAGTGGTCAGCAAGAGGAACATGGATCCTCCATCGAACTCTTTTGAACTGTAAAAGGTTTATCCACAGAAAAGAATAAGCTAAGATGAAAGGCACAGCATCAAAAGCTATGAAGATGACACTCACCAGGAACACATCCATAATGGATGGCATCGGCTATTCGGGCACTGTTGACCTGGGAACCACCAGGACATATGCAGAACTTAGTCCGGTAAAATCTCTTTTGATAAACCAGATGTCCAGTTGCCCTACTTATTCTGTTATTTGAAATATCAAGTTCAGTGTCATTCTCCCAGACACGTGCCAGTACAACTCTAATTTTGGAGTTGCGATGACCAGCCCAGAAACCAAGTCTTGTCCTGCAAAGCAAATTCCCTTTTCACAATGACAGTTTTTGCTCACATTATTACAAAGTTTTATCAGGCTGGAATAAAGACATCATATAAATTGCAGGATTCAAATTAACTTGTACAAAACAAAATGTCCACCAAGCACCCATAGGTCCTATATAACGAGATATAATAAGAAAGAAAAAAGGTTAATGACAAAAGACCTCAAGAAGAATCTGCTAAAGTAATTCTCTCTGAATTAAATGATTTACAGAATAATGTTGGACTAAACTCAACACTTAAGTGAAAAATCTGCCAAGGATCAGATAAACTCAATGCTTGATGAGATGGCCATAACTATTGGGTTTAAAAATCCCATGTGACATGCAATTAGGAAGCGCACTCGATTATTCCTTCATCCCATCCCCCCACCACCGGGCCGCCCCCCGCCGCCGCCCCCAACAACAAAAACATGAGGCAAATGTTTCCAAGCTATTGATACCAAGAAAGATTGCCATAACTAAGATAGTGGATATTTTATCTTGATAGACCGCAGACATCAATCTAGCAATGAGGAAGTACATGGGGCTATCCTGCAAAAAACAAAGTATACGGGACCACTCCAAAATGACAAAAGTTAAAGCACAATTTACCCTTGATGAAACTAGACGAGCTAAAAGTGAAGGTACAATAAACAGTTCAAGACAAATGAACAAAACCAAATGTGCAAATATCATGTTACCACAAATCATAAAAGTCAAAAAATAGCAACAGTGACACGTAGCCTAATAAGTACCATAATTCACTCTTCTATGTGCTATTTTACCTATTCTCCACATCATTTCCTCCAGCTGGAAGAGCGAACGGTTGCAGTACTTGGGGAAGCGCAACATCCTTGTGTGGAATGAACCCAACATCATAGCTTGGAGAGCAAACCACCCTAATTGAATTCTTTACAAGAAGAGGAACTCCTTCTGTTGCCCTCACACCAACATCATGGCAAGTCACAAAGAAGTGATCTGCTCCTAGGGTTCTATTCCAATATGGATACTTCGCAATAAGACTATCCACATAGTTCTGGACTATCACGGTCATATTCTCATACGATGTTCCCTGCATACAGTCATAAAAGATACAACACCCAAGAGAAAACTTCATCAACTAGAATGAAATTGAAGTATCGGTATGTCAGATGCATAAGCTTTATTTTTAAGAAACATCTAATCAAAAGCTAGATGAAAAATGAAAATAATGCAAAGGTACATTTGGGAATAAACCTTGCCAATATAGGAACATGAAATGAAAAGGCATGAAAATAACCTATAAAACAACGGAATGCTTGAAAGAAGTTTCAAGTCACACCATGCATATTATTGCTAAAACATCAGCTAGATAAAGAAATCCAGAGTTCCAGCATGAGGACCGAAACCATGAGATTACTGCTAAGCATGAAAGGAAATTTCAGCAAAATTTCTCCATGAACTGAGAACAGAACATCCACAACCTCCAAAGTCCAGAGTTGGCAATTCTCAACAGGTCTCTAAACTCTGTAGACAAGATTAAACTAAATGTAACCGACTCCAAGAAGTTTAGGTTACAATGTGATTTGAGCTTTCTAAGTTTGCAAAACATGGCAAAGCATCATCCAGATGCATGTCTTGGGTTAAGAGATCTCGACACAGATACCCACCAAACCACACGCCACAGATACAATGTCTGATATAATATTGTGCACTCCACAATCAACTTCAAATAAGGGTTGGCATTTGTAGGATGCCGACAGATATTCTTGAAGAACTATCAATAGGCAGAATGTGCTACATGTTGGTACTTGTCGTGACTAATCCCATCAGGCTCTGTATGGACACAAAGTATCTGAGTACAAGTAAATCTACTTTCCCTACTTAGAGGCAGAACCCGAACTTCATCCAAGCTCTCAACTTCGGAAACCAAAAGCTAAGACAGAACATTGAAATTACGATTGAATAGCTTCACTAAGCTTGGCGAAATCACCTTTCATTGCTAATGACTTCTGAAACTAAACAATCCGATCAAAAATGAAACGAACCCTAATAAAGAAAGAAGCCAAACGGACGGAATCACACCTTCCCTCGCATCTTGTGGCACGAAATCGGAATGAAGAACAAGTGCGCCCGGTCCGGATCGTCCGTCCTGAACCTCCCCTCCCTAATGTTCTGGAAGAAATAGCCCTCGCTCGCGTACTTGCCGGTGAGCTTCCTCGGCGTCTGGTAGAACGTGTTGGGATCCCCGTCGGGGTATATGAACACCCCGAAGTCCCTCTCCATGGCCGCATAGTTCAGCCGGAAGACCTCGGGCAGGTGGTAGACATCGGACAACTCCTCGCTGCCCCCACCCCCGCCCTCGCCGCCGCCGGCGCCGTCCCTCGACATCTTCAGGATGCTGAAGGACGAGGTCAGCGTCTCGGGGGCCGCGGCGGCGGCGGCCGGGGAGCGGAGGGAGTTGAGGGAGACGACGGTGAAGGAGGCGAGGGTGAGGAGGGCGAGGGTGAGGAGGGATCCCCGAAGGGTGAAGAGGGACGACGGCGAGGGCGACTGCGGCGGCGGCTGCGGCTGCTTCCCTCCGGCCGACATCGCCGGTCGGAGATCGGGACCCGCCGGCGAGGAGCAGGAGGGTGCGGGTGCGAGATTGGAGATTTGGGGACGATCGATTCGGGATCGTGATCGGGTGCTGGGGAGGCGAGGCGGGGGTCGTGGGGCTCCTCGCAGCAAGCAAGTTCTCGTTTACTGTCACCAACGGTGGAGTGAAAATGAGAGAAAGGATCGTGATGTCGACGCGGACGGGACGCTGCGATCGGCTCTGGGTCGATTCACGATGCAGAATTTAAGAGGGAACCGAACTTATCGGTCGGAATGAGCTCCCTAAATTTTAGAACGTATAATCTACCACGCTTGCCCAACATACATAAATCTCAAGATCTATCAAGATTCTACATTTTTTCTTAATTAGATTATTACGGTGTGCCATCATCTCTGATTACCATTCGGTGGTCACAACTGAACGCACCCTTCTTAAAAAATAATATTGTGTGATTTACTATGAATCTCTAAAGCTCGCTCTTCACTTCTTTTCTGTCTGATATGATTATTTAAATGATGGATATATTGATCAATCCTAGTAATGTGTTATGCACTTACCACAATGTGAAACTTGCGCATCAAAATTCTACTATTCAATTTCCTATGATATGAGTCAAAAAATGAAGAGAAATTTGGAATGTGAATGGTGACAATTCTATTTCGGCGGACAATTTTTTGCAGACATGGTTCTATTCTATTTCTACTCCTCCAAATAATTTCTAAATAAAACAACGCATTTGATAACTATATAAAAAATTTATATTTTCAAAAAAAAAAAATAGAAATGTGTTTGGTACGATCAACAAAAAGAATATGAATGTGTTGGCCACCACTGCCTGTTACCACCGTCGGTGATCGCCAATCATTGCTACCGGCCATTGTTGACCGTCGTCATCGCCATCGACAAGGAAGACGAACAAAAGAAAAAGAAAATATAAAAAAAATAACTTACTTCTAGAAATTGTTCCCAAGAACAAAAAGTTACTTTGTCATATTTCTTATTTCTATTCCAAATTTATTCCCCGACTATTTTTCTATTTCAGAGAATAGAAAATTTGTTGACGTTACAAAATAGATTTATGTTCCTTTTTTGTTCCAAAGAACAAAAGAACAAAAGAATAAAGGAACAAAAACGTTCATATGCACTACCTTGGTGGCAATAGACAATCCTTATATTAAGGCCATGGAAGGGTCATGCATGTGGGATAGAATCCCCACCGCAACCTTGTTTTCATTTTCCCTAGCTTGTATCATAGGCCAATTTTCTGGACATTTGGAGATTATGAAATATCAACAAAGTAAAAGACTTAATCATAAATATTGCTAGAAATTGAAACTCAGGCTAATAATTTCAGATTACATATTCATCATTGGATGCCATACAATGCCACAAGATCATATGGATCTCATGGAGATATTGAACAAGAAAAATACAAAAACTTGTTTCAGGTTCTAGAACATACAAATCGAACAAATTCTTCAATTTTTGAAACCTGAAAGCTATTCTGTATATAGTAGAATCTCAAGCTCTCAATTCTACTATGGAACCATGCTTATTCCTAATAGAATTACTCCAAGTAGAACCGAGAATTGACTCTATGACTCTCAAAACTCACGGTTCAAGAACTGGATCCGATTTTACTCCTCAAGTAAAATTGGCGGTTTCTGCTTTGGAATCAAGGTTTGGACTGATCTTTGGCGGGTTATTGACTCACGGATTTGGAAACTGAGTTAGTTCTTTTCAAAGCCAGTCATGAATTTGTCGCTCCAAACCGAGTCCGTTGTGCACCCCTAGCTCTTTGACCTCTCTCACGACCAATATTCCCCTAATTAGAATTTCCAAAGCATTAGTGGCGTACGTGCCAAAGGAGCTTCGAAACTTTGTGAATTTCAACGAATGCCCTCATGAAATGCTGTGGAAAATGTCACGTGTATCGCTCACGTGCGTTTTTTTTTTTTTTTTGGGAAGTGTCAGATGAACTATGGGGTATTTTGGAAGATTTCAGTCCAATTCAGGGGGCAGATTGATGAAGCAAAGTCATGTGTAGGGGTACTTTGAGGATGGCGTCCTAGCACAAGGGGATGTTGAAATTTTGCCTGAAAGTTGCGTCATATTATTTTTTTACCTTGTTAAGCTGAATTTTAATTATACAATAGATTAGATGGCCAGTAGTTAAATAAATGAAACATTCATAACATCTCTCTAAACTTAAAACTTTTGTCCTTGAAATTTAGATATAAGTACGCCATAAATGCTGAAACTTATCATGAAAATGTCATCGAGTTAGAAAATTTATCATGAAAGTGCAATCAGGTTATAAAATTTATTACGAAAACGTAATAGAGTTCTAAAATTTATCACGAAAATATAATAGAATCTTAAAACTTTCTAAAAGCGCAATCAACAAAAAAACTTGATAAATTAGTTTAATAAGTTTTAGAACTTGATTGCACTTTTTAAAATTTTTATGACTTTATTGCATTTTGGTGATAAATTTTAAGACTTGCACATTTTGTAAGTTTTAGAACTTAATTGCATTTTTATGATAAGTTTTACAACTTCCAATGCACTTGTTTATAAAATTCATGTAAAAGGTGGCCGGGTCATTAGGAGAAGCAAGGGGTGTAAACTTTGTGTTCTTTTGAGAATTTGCATTGAGCTAATCCATCGAAATTTCACAGATGGTATGCTACATTTTTTAGAGCTCGGATCGAAAATACGATGAAACTTCGCGAGTTATGGCAAGAGTTACCTCGGTTTTGTATGCGGAAACGCCGGCCTGCTCGGAGACGCTCAACCCCTTCCACGCGCGAAAGGAACTAGAGCTTCACTTTGTAATATGATAGCTTGTCTTTTGTTTAACTTCCTCACAAATCACGATAAATCCACGTACGATGTGCATCGCCTTTTATCACTGACTGCGCAGCTCCATTGGACCAATATCAAGAAATTCAAGTAGTCTACCGTCTAAAAAAGGCAAATCAAGTAGCAGATTAGATCAGTCAGACCATGGGAAGGTGAGAGTGGGGGCGTTGAGTGAGAGGGCAGGAGTTCGATCCCTGCAAGTTGCGAAATTAGACAGAAAAATGCTAATCACTGACAAGACCAACCTAAAAAAAAGTAGTAGATCGGGTGACAAAAGCCCACTGAATTAAGGCTCCATTTGTTTATCAAAAAAAATATTTAGAAAATGTTTTCTTGAAAATAATTATTTATATCACCTAAAATAATTAGTTAATAAAAATTTTTCATTACAACAATAATTCATGCTTAAATATTTTTATGGGCAATGAAAATAATTTTTGTCCATTCAATGTTATAAACATTACAAATGATTATTTTTTTTTGATTCATCTATTTACGAAACAAATGGAGCCTAAGGCTCCTCCTTGTGAATAGAATTTTTCCAATCCTTCTGAGACTTCGCAGACCTCTTATGTTCCGAGGACCCTTTGTCGAGTGATCCGGTTATATTCTAAAGAAATGAAAGTGGACATTTTCAGACAAAAAGTTAATACCCATAATAGTTTTGTTGCTGTACGAGCTAATCAGCCATCAAGTATACTTATTATTGAGAAAATTCCAAAATGAGACTCGAAGTCATTTTTTTCTCAAATAAAGTGCAAGTGAATATTGTTTCAAATAGGGACCCAAAGTGCCATCAATTTCTCAAATAAGGGTTTGAAGTGAATGTTTTTTCAAATAAGGACCTAAAGTGGTTATATTTGTTTTAAATAAGGACCTGATTTTTTGGCGATCGAGGGTATTTTCTTCTTTTGCCATTTTCCGCCTTTTTTTTTTTTTTTTTTTTTCCCTGTTCTTCTTCTTCCTCTTTGCCAGTGGCCGGCCGACCACCGGTGATGCCCATAGAGGGCTGGGTGAGGGTGGCCCTTGCCAGCGAGGGCCACCCATGCCGGTCCTTACTAGTAGCTAGCGAGGGCCGACCTCATAGATGGCCCTTGGGTGAGGGTCGCCATGCCCAAGTGATGCCATCCCTCGCCTATGGCTAGTGTGGATGGCCTTCATTGGCGAAGATGACCCTCGCCCAGCCCTTTGTGGGCATCGCCGATGGCCGGCAGCCATTGACAAAGAGGAAGAAGAAGAACCAGAAAAAGAAAAAGGAAAAAAAGGGGAAAATACCCTTGACCGGTCAAAAAATTTAGTTGGTCAGCAACCGGCGATGTTGGGTCCTTATTTTGAAACAACCAAAGCCACTTCAGGCCCTTATTTGAAACAACCAAAGCCACTTTAAGTCCCTATTTGAAACAAAGTTCACTTTGGGCCCTTATTTGAGAAAATAAGGGCACTTTGGGTCATTTTTTGAAATTTGCCCCTTATTATTCGGTAGATTGAGAACCCTTCTCCTTCAATTGAGCTTCTAAAATTCTCTTCTCTGCTTTGTATTTAGAAAATAGTTTTTAAAGATTATAAATTTGACATACAAGAGATATGACACTGATTTTTAACATAGGGAGAAACCTTCGAATACACGAGATCTCCAATTGTGATTGGTAAATAAGCACCATGGTCGACTAGGCATACGGTCCAAGGGTGAGGGAATTGGGTGGGATGGATACGTTTAGTTTCAAAAATGGGGTATGACTCTTACATTTTGAAAAGAGGTAAGAGTGAGAGTCAAAGAGAAAAATGAGAGTTAAAATAGGAAAAATCAAAATAGATAGATTAATAAGGATCGGTTTTTTAACAAGATGCAAAACATATGGTCGGATATTCAATGTCATGGACATGCAAAAGAGAAATGCTATACCCATTTTGATCAAGACATAACTTTTGCTTGTTTAAATGACAACTAAGGTACGTGAAGCACTGTCTCATTCACAATGTACCATTCTTTTGCTGTGGACCCTGCAAAGGAAGTGTGGACATTACTGCACGAACGTTGGATGCTGGAAATCTGGCGTGCAGACTTATTGAGGTGGTATAACACATTGTTCCTTGATTCATTAATAATAATTTTTCTTAAGAGTTTGGTCATAGCGTTATTTATTACAAATCAATTACGTAGTATCATTGAAGAATCTGTGGTAGGCTTTGAAAAAAGTCAATAATTCACATAAATGATTTGGCGAGACATTAAGAAACAGTAATTCTTTTTTTAAATTGAATGGATTCGGTCTTATATCTACACGAGGGTGAACTTTTTAAGCTTACCTAGTTTAGGCATACAGTTTATAGTGATTCACATAGTACCATTAAATGATACACAAGTCCATTTACTTTGCTTCTGTTGGGGTAAAATTCAATGAGTTATATTAACAAAACGAAACAAGAGAGTTTGAGTATTTTTTTTTCTTTTCCAATTTCATCATCAATTGAGCAGCAAGTATCTAACATATTCATTACTAATTATTTTCCACAAGCTACTATGGCGAAAATAGGTGATCACATTAAGAGTGACCACGATGCAAGGAAAGATCTTCTGTGTAATATTTTCAGAAAGCCATATGCTTTGATAGAAACTTATACAATTTGAGAAGGGACTTTGATTGATAAAGAAGAAGAATCTACTGCAAACGATATGCCTAAAATTTAACGATAAAATCGTTAGCATTTCTAAGCTCTCGAGTAGCTTCTTTGCAAGAAGATGAACATATTTATGTATTCTATCACGACAGATAGACATCTACTATACAAGCACCATACCCGTCAGTGTCAATATCTGCCGATTATTCAATGCCCAAGGGGCTGTAGCTGGACCTGAGATGCAGTGAAATGGAATTGGCGAGCTCCGCAGCACACTCCTAAGCTACACGGGCGAAGGCGCTTGAGGCCGTAGCCGACCCATTCATGATTGAGTCACCATCATCGTTGTTGGCACACACGTCAATCGCCTCCACTACCGCCGGCAACGATCTTGACGATTTAATGAACAAGGGACCATTGAATTCCCACGAAGCGAGGTTGAGTTGAGTTTCTCTTCATTGGTATATGGCTGGATGGAGATTTGTTGTTGATCTGGAGGTAGCTGCAGATTCCAGTCTTCTTCATCTTTACTCCTATTTCCTGTGTTACGACTGACGGGTCGGTTCAGGTCCTTATCCAAAACCTGAACCAGACCTGTTTGATGTTTTCTTGCTTTTGATATATAAAAAAAGAACAGAACCTAATCCATATCCTAGGTAGAACGGACACGTTGTCGGTGCTTCCATGTCGTGTCCGACACGTGTCGGAGCGTGTCGGACACGTCGACACGCTCGGACACGCGGTCAACGCGTGTCGAAAATCCGACACGCGGTCAACGCGTGCCCGACACGTTTCGACACGCGTGTCCGGAAGATGATGGAGGATGGAAGCGACGGCGAGAGACGGCCGCCACTGTGTTGCTGCGACGGATCCGACGAGGTTGCAGCTGCGAGGGAGAAAGGGCCAAAGGCGAGAGGAAGAGGAAGAGGAGAGGAAGGCGGTTGTGCGGTGAGCGACGAGAGGCAACGAGCGGCGAGAGGCGGCGAGCGGCGAGGAAGGGGGTCGTGCGGCGAGCGGCGAGCGGCGAGGAAAGGGGTTTGTGCGGCAAGCGGCGGGCAGCGAGGAACGAGAAGAGGAAGGGTCGTGCGGAGCTAGGGTTTTTGATGGGCAATCGCGTGTTGGGGGAGGGGAAGAGACGGACGGGTTTTTGATGGCCATCGTGTATTGGGGGAGGGGAAGAGACAGGACAGCCTGTCTGTCTGTCACTCTGTCAGTGAAGGGGAGGGAAAGAAAATAAATTTGAGGGGGGCGAACGAAGGATGGTAGGGAGGGAAAGAAAAATAACTTTTGGGGGAGGGGGAAATGGACGAGGGAAAGAACTAGAAGAGGATGGGGGTGGACTTAGTGAAGATTTTTTTTTAATGGAAAAATAAATAAATGAGATTAACATATAATTTCGAAAAATAAAAATATTGATTTTTTTTTGAATTAAATTAATTAAAAATAAAAATATTCATTTAATATATAACGCGTCGGAACGTGTCGGAATTCTCTACTTTTTGAGAAATAACGCGATCCAATCCATGATACGTGGTTATCCGAGGATACGTGGTTCAGGTCAGGTTTTCAAGCCCTCTGAGCTTTTTTGACAGTCCTAACAAAAGCCATATAATGATATACTCCATGCACTCGCACATGCACGTATATAACCATATATTATGCCTCCCGCACTTGCTATCACAATGATTCACTATATCTTGTCAATTTCGACATATCTGTTTCCATTAGGACAATGCGGAAGGAGTAACCCAAACCTGAGGTTGGAGCATATACAGAAAAATTCCACCAGCAACTGAAACATTCAGAGACTCGAACTTTCCGGCCATCTGGATACTTACCAACTCGCACAGAGACTCAGATTCCTCAGAGAGGCCCCTTCCTTCGCTACCTAGAACCAGGCATACAGGCACGTTGGCTAATGAATCAACAAAAATCGGAGATAAATTCGACACCAGTTTTTGTCCCATGTTGCTCTCAGGGTGACCAGCCAGTAACTTCATCTGAAATTCATTTTGAAGAGTTTCTAGATTGCTCCACCTTCCTAATACCAGAGAGAGCTGGAATGAGGCTCCTCGGCTCGCTCGAAGGGCCTTGTCATTGAAAGGGTCACAACAGCCAGGAAGCAGAAAAACACCATCCTGTCACATAAGCCAGATACTCCTTCAGAAATCACCCGAATAACTGATGCAGAAGTATGAGATTTTCTCACATGGCACTTAGCAAAACAACGCTCTGTAGGAGCTCATGTAACAAAGTCTCTCACACTTTCCAAACGTCCTAATGGATTGACATAACAGAGGCAGAACCTACATTTTTAACAGAACCTATATAGCATAACCCTCATTCTGTAATCCTCGAGTTTTTTTCTGAGTAACCAGCTTTTGGCAGTCAAATGAGGATCAATTTAATAAATCAGGTATTAACTTAACAAAGCATAGTCTTCTGGGTTCCAATATCTCTGTGTGGTAGTTCAACCATGCACAAGAAACATGTCAAATTGCTCTTATGTCGTCACAATTGCAAGCATATGAAACTTTGCAAGAGCAAGAAGAGCAACGCGCCATTAAAGAAACATATTGAGCTACAGGTTGTTTACATTACCCAATTAAATGCGGCAGCTGATCTTAGCAATGTTCCGAGGTTGCCTGGGTCCTGCAGCAAACAGTTTATATGGGTTAGCCATGCCCCCTAGTCATGAACCATGGGAACCATTGTATCCAACCACTATCTTGAGATTAAACCGTGCACTCAGACTGCACAATCAATTTCATGCAACTATCATAAAAGTTCCCACAAGCAATAAAAGTTGAGAGGTTCATGGTTTGTACGAGATATTCCGGTAAGCACATATGAACAGAACTTCTTGCATTTTCTCTTCCTAAATGTGAGTTATATCCATATCTAGCCCTCATCCAGAACTTGGATGATTAGGCTCTGATAAAATAAAAATAGCTATTGTATGCACACTAGTGTTGACACTCAGCATCCGCAAGGATATGCAGCTTAAATATTATGCCATTGTAGGAAAATAAATAGGAGAATTGATTTCAAAAAATCCCAGGAAAATTTTGATGGAACCAAAAAGAAAAAGATGCATTGTCATGTGACTAGAGAAATTAACCTTTTTTAGATGATCAGTAGACCAACATATAGAACTTAAGCAACTACGAAAGCTTAGTCCTTTATTACGTTAAAATGAAACAAAATAAGCAGAAGACATACCCAGCATGCCATTATCTAAATAACTGAATTACTAGTTCATATACACATATATCCCTTTGAACTATAAAAGAAATCGAAAAATTCACCTGGATCCCATCAAGGACAAGAATTCGATGAGGAGAGGCGAACCATCTCCGACAATCTCTGTCATCAGTCTCATTGTCGACATTGTAGAAAGTGGAAGGTATTCTCATCAGAGCGACTGCTTCGATAGATTCAGCCGATTCGACCCCAGAAAGTTTTTCCATAACCAATGAACCTACACGCACCAGACAGACCGAACGTTCTTCCAGATCATCAGGAATCTGAGCTTTGTCAAGAAGTAGTAAGCAATCAATTATAGCAGTTTTGTTCTTCAACGACTGAAAATTACAGATCTCCCTGCATAAGAATAATGTGCCAAAAGTATAAACACGGGTTCCACATTCTCAACCCACAGTTCCTCTATCATAAAGTGAGACAACTGCTCTATTGGTGACTGGAACTACTTGGTTCCAATTTGGTGTACAAGAAAAAAAGGCATGCCGAAGCAGAAAGATCATAAAATTAAAAGTTACTTGCTCACTAATTTCAAATGACGATGCCTGCAACCCCAGAATAAGTCCTTCGGTATCAATCAATAACTTCACTAAACTAATACATCCTCCATCTTTTTTTTTTTTTTTTTGAAACAGGGTACTTCATCCATTCGGCAAATTTCTGCAAACTCCCGAGTATGGTTTGGATTTTGCGAGCTCAAATGCATAGGCTCCTCAGCAACCTGTTCGACGAAATTCCCACTAAGAAACCGGGACGGCGAAATTCATCGAGAACCCCGATATGTCATCTTACGCTCCTCAATGTACAAAAATTGGTACGACGCTGTACCGCCTCTCACTCTAGCTACTGCAAAATGACGTCAAGAGCGAAGAAGAACAATCAAAATTCAAGTTTTACCTTATCGGGGTCGTGCCCACGACAAGAGCCGAGCTGTGGGAGTGGCGGTAGGAGGAGCTCTGGCGGAGCTTGACGCAGTGCTTCACGAACGGGTTCGAAGCGCTCGTGATGAGCTCGACGTTTCTGGGCACCGAAGGTCCGTCGCCGCGGGAGCTCTCTTCTGGGCGGCGCGACCACGCGCGGCCTTCCGGAAACGGGCGGTTTCTTGACGGGTCGGCGGCGACGGTTTGGTTCTTGAAATTGGGATTGGGTCGGGAGGAAGACGGAGGCTCGAAGGGTGGAAGGCGTGAAGGCAGCTCATGTCCTTTCTTCTCGGCTCGTTTTGCTTCGCCTCTCTCGTTGCAAACTTGCAACCCCAAGGAGGTTAAATAAGGGGCTTTGCTAACATAATCGTGCTTGAGCCAGGTGAGAATAACAACTTATTATTTTTTAAAGAATAGGTTTTATTAAAAATTATAATTATTTATTATTTAATTTTTGATGATTCAGAATATATTTTTATTCTTAAATTAAAAATTATCATCCAATCATTTTTCTTATAAATTACAATAGTCATGTTATTCACCAGTTTGTGAAATATCAGATTTAGCTATTTGTGTTTGGTAGAAAGGCTCAAGGCAATTACATTAAAGAGTGTTCTTTTTCCAAAGAATGCTGTTTTTCAGTTAAAACCAAGTGCTGCTCACAAGTGACGTCTATATGCTTTTGGACAAAGTCTCCAATATTCTCTAATTTTTCAATGACGTATGGTATATGACAATTCCACTTACTAGTACTTGTGAATGCTTGGCAATTACACCTTGAATAGATGTGATTTGATGTTTAATTTGTTGCATAGGGATCAAGATCTTCACTCGACCAACTCATTAGGCTTGTTGAAAGAAAATATTTGATCTTGATGGTTTGAAAATGTTAAAGAGTGTTTGAGTTTTGGCCCCATTCGAGCACGGGTCAGTCCCAAGATGAGGATAGGCCTAAAGGCTAAGCTTACAAGAAGGAATTGAGCTTGGCCATAGTGGATGAAGTGGCTACCAAAGAGATTAAGAAGAAGGGTGAATTGGTCTATTAAAACTTTTCGCAAAAGATTTAAGCAAGTTCATTTTTGTCGAATGAAACCAGTTGACTAGATGCAATATATCTAGCAAATAATGAAAGAGTTGAAGAGTTAGAAGAATTTGCAAACAAAGGTGTAGTGATTTGGTCAATTCCTTTGACTTACTCTACTCTTTTACACTAATAGCAACTAATCAATCTGGAATCCACGAATAATCTCAAGAATTGTAAAGAATGTATATCAGAATGTATTGTGAGATTCTTGGTCATAGGGATTCTTCATGCTTTTTAATGGTGTGAAATTTGATCCTAACACGAGTGTAATGTGTTGAACACGCGGTGGAAGGATGTATGACTGGTCGGAGTCTACCCACGTTGTCAAGAAAATTGCTGTTCCAGATGGTTTATACGATGGTACTTCAGACCACGTTTATATTTATTATATCGATTATGAGAATTGCCATGACCATGGAGTATGCAATGGAGCACCGACTCATCCCAATCGTGACATGTGCATAGGGAAATCTAAAGCTCTCGACTATGAAGAATGTGGCCAGAGTCCTGGCGCTCAAATTCAGCTTTGAGACTGTAGAATAAGATTCGAAGATTCAAAGACTACTTGTCTTCTAAATAGTTAAGCTTCTCCATTGACCTCAAGCAGAACGACTTCGAATAATCTACCTCCTGTTTTTACTCCATTTAGATTACTTTGAGTTGTTTCCTAAGAGAAAAACTTTCGATACAAATGATTATGAAAATGCCTAGCTAATAAAATGTCTACTTAAGTTTAATAAAATTGCACAAACCTTGTTATTAATGAGCTTATGCAAATTTCTGATCAGCAAATCATTCCTTGGTTTCGTATGGTTGGAAGAAATTCTGTTATAAAGCGATTCATTCTCGAAAGATTTTGTTCTTCATTTGATGTAAAGTCTTGCTCAAAAGAGACTTTCCATATACCCAATGAGAAGTTTTTATTTTTTAAATGTGGTGGTTTGTCAAATTTTACGTTTGGATCCATGGTACTTAAAAAGCCTAAATTTTCTTCCAACCATGTTTTTGATTGGTAAACTATAGATACCGTGCATATATGCAATTTTAGTAAAAAGTATATAGGATGATGTTCATGTTTGTAGCCTACCAATTTGACATGTGGGTGAATAATCACGCTCTCAAGAGAATAATGATTTCAAATTAGATGTAGTTAGTGTACACTACAGCTAATCCATTTTATTTTATTTTTTTACTTTTTTCCGCTAGGTTTTTTTTTTTAATCGGTCATACTCTATTTCTACGCTAATTCTCACTCTCATACTTTTGCCCTACCTTCTTGCAGGGTGTGGGAGTCGAAACCCACTCCTGAAACTAAATCGTCTCCATCCCAACCTTTCGAGAAGGTGGGGATTCGAACTAGCCACTAAGGCAAACCCCAATGGTTTTTTTTTTTCCTGCTAGATTGGTTTCCATATCTTCATAATGAGTTTTTTCTTGATTTGGAATCTAATCAATAAATTTGTCCATAGTCTGATAACATAATTTTTCTACTTCTCATAAATTTCATGTTTCTAGGGCCAAAACCAAATAACACTTGAGAGTACAATTTAACGAGTAACCTCAATCATTAGTGATCTAATTCCATGGAAAAAGTTCACTTCACGAAGAACTAGCGAACCTCAGTCACTTTGTTGGAGAGTAGTCTAATTCCGACAATTTTGGTTAAAAAACTTGTTTACCAATCATCGTCATGAATAAAATAGTCTAAGGATCCTATTGTAACGTGAATCTGCATATTGTTGAATTATGTCTCAAGTTTGAACTGTAAACAGAAAGCCGATCTGATTGGAGGATGTCGGTCAGCTTATTAAACAAAATATGTTAGATTATGTTCCAGGACCCTCATCCTAATTAGTTTAGAAGTCTTTGTCAGCCAAATTGTTTTCTGGTGACATAAATATATGAGATTTTCTTTTTCTTTTTTTGGTAAGAGATGAGTTGTTTCATGTTGATTGACGGTATTGCATAATATAAGCACAAATGAATCAATGATTTTCCGACCAAAAAAAAAAATCAATAATTTGAAAAATTATTGTTAATTTTATTTATTAATTGTGAAAGAAAGAAGAAATACATGTTTGCATGTTTTTGCCAGATTGGCTAATCAAGTGCACTCGATCACTTATAAAATGACTTTCTCCAATAACTTAAGAGTGTTTATGGAATTTTTTAAGAGTAATAAACGTAAGGATATTTGTAATAGAATGTAACAAAACATAAAATGAGGGGCAAAATGAGATTATAATTTCCTAAATATGTAATTAAAATAGGAAACTAATCTATCCTAACATGCAAATGGATTTATTTTTGTATTTTTCATAATAGGAAATAAGCTAAAATGTAATATAATTAGTCCACATAAGCAAATATTCCATTCAAATCAGAGTAATCAAACCACGAAATTTTATATTTCACTCAATCAAAAAAAAGAAAAATGTGCAATCCATAACCCAATGTTAATGCCTAAAGATCGAATTATCAATTATATGCAATGCTTGGATTGGTAAATTTCTTGACTGGATAATGCCTAAGAATATCAAGGAAAATCAAGTTAGATTTGAATAATTGCAAATTAAGCAAGAAGATAATCAAATCGGGTTTGTTTAGAAATTACCTTGTCAGGAAAATTTGTTTCCAAAATAGGACCGGTGGCGATGAACTGCATTGCAAGGGATACCGCTGCTCAAACGGATTGACAACGAATGCGAGAACTCGGAGAACCTGCAAACACAAACCAAGCAGAAGTTGTAGGTGTTGTAATTATTATTATAATTATACATTTTAATGGCACGTGTCGTGTAACCGTTATGTTTTTTCGTCCTAATGGCCGTAATTATTATTATTATTATTATTATTATTATTATTATTATTATTATTATTATTATTATTATTATTATTATTATTAAAGGTTAATGGCTCAACTAATGTAGCGTCCTTTCAAATTTTTGCAACTATATCTCTTGTCTATAAATAGACGTGTCTACTTAGTTAAAAAAGATTCAAAACTCCTCGAAGCAATCTTAGAGTGTCTCTTGAATTTTCTCTTCTGAAATATTCTTCTAATTGTGCCGATTTTGAGAAGTGTTTGACAAAATCTTGTTTGTATTGTGCTTATACAAACAAATTCAAGGTATTGTATCTAGGGAAACATAGTTTGTAAAGCTGCTTGGCACTATTAGTAGGAACTAATCGGAGATTCGGTTAGCCATACCTTACCTCTAGTTCAATTCCTTTGAGAATTTATAGCAATTTTGCCTTTTGGTTTGCAATCTTTAATTGTAATTTTTTTTTTTATAAATATTGGCGATCGTTATTATATTTGTTATCACTTTCTCGGAGTTTTTATCTATATTAAATTTTCTAGTTACAACAAGTAGTATTACGTATTTTTTTCCCTCAATATGTAATTATATTCCCAACATTCTTAAGGTGATTATTATTATTATTTTTTAACTATTTGTGGGTTTAGCAAAAAAGCAAGATGGCTGATGACAATCAAGTACCCAATGATGTCCATAATGTTTTTGGGGACATTCCTATGGTCCTTTTGATTGGTGAGGTTTATACCTCATGACTTTGAGGTTTGGTATCGAACAATACCGATTGGTGGTTGGACACAGGTGCCACAAATTATATTTGTGTAGATAAACACCTATTCTTGTCTTATGAGAAGATTGAAGAAAAAGAGAAGCTTTATGTGGTTAACTTGACATCAACAAATATTACTGGAAAAGGAAAGGTGATTCTGAAATTCACCTCTAGCAAGGAAATCACTCTGCTAAATGTGCTTCATATATCAAAGATTTAGAAGAATCTAATTTCTAGCCTCATATTTGTCAAGAATGGTTTGAGAATAGTATTTGAATCTGACAAGTTTGTACTTTCGAAATGGGGGATGTATATGAGGAAATGGTACTTGTGTAATGAATTGTTTAAAGTGGCCGTCATTGATGTAAACTCAAAATTCTTGTACTCAATGACTATTAATAAAGATAAGATTTCAATTTACATTTTTGTGTCTCCTTATCTATGGCATGGTATATTAAGACATGTAATCTATAGTACAATGAAGAAAATAACAAAATCGGTACTAATTTCAAGATTTGAGTTGGATACTCATTATAGGCATGAGAATTGCATTAAGGTTAAGTTTGCCAAGAAACCTTTTAAATTGGTTGAAAGATTGAGTGAACCTCTACAATTAATCCATAATGATCTATGTGATTTAAAAATTGTAGAAAGTAGAGGTGGAAAGAAGTACTTCATCACTCTTGTAGATGACTATATTCGATTTTGCTATGTTTATCTATTAACTAGCAATGATGAGACTATGAGCATGTTTATCAAGTATAAATATGAGGTCGAGAACCAACCTGATAAACCAATAAAAGTTTTAGGTTTGATAGAGGAGGATAATATAGTTTTTAGTTGAGTGCTAGTTTGGGATAATTCTCCAAACAACTGCACTATGCACTCTGTAGGAAAATGGAGTTGCTAAAAAGAAGAATAGAACTCTAAAGGAGATGGCTAATGCTATACTCTTTAGTTCGGGTTTACATTAAAACTTGTAGGGGGAGGCAGTTTTAATTGCAAGTTATATTTTAAATAAAGTGCTCCACAGAAAGATAGGTAAAACTCCATATGAGTTATGGAATAAAAGACTACCATCCTACAACAATTTGAAAGTGTAGGGGGTGCCTAGCCAAGGTGGCGATTCCTCCTCCTAAACAAAATCAATTGGGATCTAAAACAGGGGATTGCATATTCATCAATTATAATCAAAATAGCAATGCATAAAAATTTTTGGTTCACAAATATGAAAATGTGGAAATCAATGCCAATACTATCATAGAATCAAGGGACTTTGAAGGAGCAAGAGATTATCGATTGAAAAGTCTTTCAGATATGAATTTTTGACGTATGTATTAGAAGATGTGCCTCAAATGTTTCAAAAGGTAATGTCAACTCTAGATTCTCTTTATTGGAAAGAAGCTGTTGACAATGAGATTAATTCTATCCCAACTAATCACACTTGGGAATTGATTGATCTTCTATCAGGGAATTGGTTGTTACACATGGTATCAAAGCATAAGTCTTGCTTAGTGATACCACTAGGAATAAAACTAGGTCCAAGTTCAGTGAAGGCCCATGTAACGAATTAGGTCATGTGTAACTGAATTCAATTCATTTTATACTATGTTTATGAATGGTACACGATGCTAATAGTTAGTCAAATCTAAGGTATGAAATACAGACTTGAAAGCCTGTCTAACTACGCTGGGAATCATCCAAATCGTCGGTTCAAGGTATGGCGGGAAAGCAGAAGTATAAGAAATTTGGTGTTCCAGAAAGCCAGTAGGGATTTGGTCTATGTCGATTAGGTTCACACTCATATTAATATCAATCAATTGATATCAATAGTTCCTTAAAGTTACCCATTAGATACAATTCACATACACTCTAAAAGATTCCTAGCTAGCACTCTAAAAAATATTATCTTTCATACTTTTTATTGTTTAAAATAGATCAAATCTGTAGGTTCATACGTAAGTCTCTAATGGGGAAGGTTAGAAGAGTGACTTTGACATTTTGTGATAAAATGAAAAATGCTACGAAGTACAATACGATGTGAACTAATGTTAGGCATAATTTGAATTCTCATTACAAAACTTAAGATGCGATGTGTTGATTTTAGAAGAATAGATGCAAAGTGATATAAAGGCAAAATGTGTTGATTTAAGTATTCAATTGTCAATTTTCCTCATCTTGTTTTTTCAGGGTCATGCTTTACTAATAAGATGAAATTTCCATTTTATAATTTTCTTCTACTTATTAGTATGGTGATGACATTTCATCGTCCCTTCTGGAATAACAACCACTACTTCGTATAAACAGCAACCAAAGTATGCAAACGAGTTCCATTATGTGTAGTAAGAAATTCATGTACTCAAAGCCAATGCCCTTTTTCATCATTTCTGTGACTTTCTGAAGAAAAAAAATTCAAGAACACAGAGGATTTGGTCGATCAACAAGTAAGTTCCAAGATCCAATTTCTCATTTGATAACAATTGTTAAAGGATCAACAGTGTGCTTAACCCACATAATGCGCCATACTAATTAATATATACATCCTCACTAACTTTTTGTTGCAACACCACTTTGCATCCTCTACTTTTGAAATTGATACTATTGTGTGACTTATAATTAGACTTTAAATTACACCAAAAATCAGTTGATGTTATATAGCTGACGAAATTGTCATTTCTTCCAAAAATCTATATCAATATATAAATTCGTAAAACTAATGCATTTGTCCATTCTGAACAATTTACAAAGGAAAATAAATAAATAAATAGAACTTTCTTCGAGGGCTACTTATAAATTTTTTTGAGCTTGTGTAATTTATATGTAGGTGGTAAGCTTTGAGAAACTATTCACATTATACACATATTTTTTACGCGGACTGCCACGTCAATTTTTATTGGGTCAAAATAGTGATGTGAACTATCAGCCCGCTCAACCGAGTCAGCACTTATTTTTTTTTTTCTGTTTCAATTCCTTCTTTGTGGCTAACGTGACATTTCCTCTTTCCTGAGGAAAAGTTACAGAGAAGAGTTGATGGCAAAGTGGGCCTCAGTCCAATTTTAATCTTTTCGGAGCCCAGAACTTTCGAAAGTACACACAGATGCACCAAAACGGGGCCCAAGACAGGGGAGGTGGCGCTTCTTTAGCGAGTTGACTCGCGATCTCACCTCGAATTTAGTCATACTATGAGTTTCGATCGAGTCGACACTAAGTTTTGACTTGCGAATCCATGGGATTTCACGAGTTAGCTCAAAATCTTAACTCCGTTGGCTGTCTCTGCCGTTTTACATGCAGTCATAAAAAAAAAAAAATGTTTCCATATCGAGCATGATCAAGTGCTAGAGACGCTAACAATGCTAAACCATCAGAAGATGTCAAAGCGTTCAACTGTTTATGCTAAACCACAAGTGCAATAAAATGATGAAAGGCACTATCCGAACATTAACTTTTTTAAGGTTCGTTTGCTAAGCGATTCATTTCCTAGAGTATCTATCTCTAGTTTGACTATATTGCACTAAATCAATTAACCTTTTGAGAAATGATGGGTCCCGTGAGGTACTTCAATATCTAGTGCGCTATAATTGAGATTTTTTTTGTCATAGGTGTTTGAAATATAAAATTTCAACTATTATTTATATATATCAACGCTTGATGTATCACGAATTGTCTTTAATATGGGAAAAAGATTATCCTATTTCGATTTTGTACAATTTTTTCCTAAAAACACGTTAGTATTCCTTTTTTTTTTTGGTTGGTTTTTGAGGAATTTCTTAATTGGAATTTTAATTTAAAAAATAATTGGCCGGTCAGAGTGACAGGCCTTGCGTAGCCAGATGATTAGACCTCTTAATACTTTTGCATCCGAGCTGCAGAAAGAATTTGGAAATTATACAACTAGGAAGAAATTACTAACAATAAAGATTTTGTTAATCAACTAGTTTAGCAAATGGGGATGTAGCTCAAATGGTAGAGCGCTCGCTTTGCATGCGAGAGGTACAGGGTTCGATACCCTGCATCTCCACTGTTACTCTTACCAATATTTTAGATACAAAACTATTGAAAGGGAAAGAGTGGATTTAGCTATCTTTTTCTTCTTCTCTTTTTTTTTTTTTTTTTTTCAATTAGTTAAGATGATTTTTTCTCCTTTTGCTGTCAGCCAAAGAAAGAGAACATTCTCGTGCAAAGGTTGACTGGGAAAAAAAATGGAGAAGAGATTATGACGTACAGGGTCTGGTTTAATCTGCTAACCAAGTACGTCATCAGCACCACTTCCTGTATTTTATGTACCTTGCTTCTCACTCCACCTTTCTCTTCGCGTCTCAAAACAAATAAAATCAGTGATTTTACTTCCAATCTGATGTGCAAAAGTGCTCGCCACACTTGGTGAAATGGCACTTTCTAGAGAATGGACATCCAATGAAGGCTTTTTGGACGGGCGATTAGAGATTCCTCAGGACATCTCTCTCCCTTTCAGTTCTCAAGAAGGTAACATGCCTGGATTTTTTTTGTTCTTTCTTTCTGTTTTTTGGTGCAGCTGGAAATACAATACAACAAAGATGAACATTCCTTTTTTTTTTTTTTTTTTTTTTTTCGAAATGCATCAATTTTTTTTGTATAGAGCTATCGGAAAAAAATACGTCACTTTTAAAGTATTATATTATGGCATATGTCATACCAATTTCCACATTGTCAAATGTGAATGTGGACTAATTTCTTATCCCATTGTACTCGGGTACAAGTTGTCAAAAACATCACTCTTTTCAATTTTCTTAGGCAATTGAATTTTTTAGAAAACAATTATATTAATTTGCTATTATATGCAACCATGAGATTATTGGTGTGGTCACTAAAGAAGGCACTGAAGTGACAAAATTCAAGGTTGGGGACAATGTGGGTGTTGTTGGTATGCTTGGATCATGCCACTCTTGTGCGACTTGTAGAAATAATCTTGAGAATTGTGGCCCCAAAATGATCATGACTGATAGTGCAAAATACTACGATGGAACCACCACTTATGGTGGATATTTGGTCATCATGGTATCAAACGAGCACCTTGTAATTAAGATCCTTGATAACTTGCCTTTAGATGGTAATGCTCCTCTCCTTTGTGATGGAATCACTGTCTACAACTCATTGAAGTACTATGGGCTTGATAAAGCCGAAATGCACTTAGAGATAGTTGGGCTTCATGGGCTCGGACACATGGCTATAAAATTTGCTCAGGCCATGATGAGCCTTAAGGTGACCATAAGTAGTTCCTCACCGAGTAAGAAGAAGGAAGATATGAACCATTTGGGAGCTGATGGATTCTTGGTTAGCCATAATACAAAAGAAATGCAAGAATGTTATGATCACATTAAATTAGTGTCTTTGAACATGTATTGTGGTATGGATAACCAAATATAAATTAATGTCACTGTTTTTGTTAATTGTAGTCTATGATGGGTGCAATGGATGGCATCATTGACACCATCTCAATTATGCATACTCTTTTGCCTTTGATTAGTTTCTTGAAAACTCATGGTAAGCTTGTCATGGCTGGTGCACCAAAGAAACCGCTTGAGCTACTTACCTTCCCACTCCTCATGGGTAAACCTAAGCAAGTCTTTTGAATTTTATAATAGTTCTTGGAGAAAGTTTCCTTCACATTTGGTGTATAAGGTGAAAGTCTAATGTTTTTTAAGTTTAGGTAAAGGGATCATTCAAGTTTCAAGGACAAAAAAAAGGTGATAAATAAGAATTATAATTAAAGGTCAAAATATTGTGGGAAGAAGTTGCATTGGAGAAGTTAAGGAGATGAAAGAGATGATTGATTTCGCATCAAAGCACAACAAAATCACGGATATTGAGCTTATTCCTATGGATCATGTGAACACTGCCATGCAACATTTGTTAAAAATAGATTTTAAGTATAGATTTGTCAATGACATCACCAATTCATTGAAGTCCATTGATGACAATTCCAATGGATTACTATTTGGCTGAGCGTAGATAAAGATTAATTTTCTTTACATGTTTTCCAAAGTCATTTGACAACTCAGATGATTTTTCAATTTGATCATTTGCTTTGCCTAAGTGTGGTAATATCACTTACTATCTCCTTTGGAATGATGATGTGTAGATAGCAAAGCCAATTCCCTTTCTCAACAATCCTTTTGTGACCATGTTTTTGGAAAAATAAAACTAAGCAACTAGGAGGACTGGGTCGCACAACAAGAAGTTTCAACATCCACGCTGTCTAAAGAATACGTCATGAAAAATTGAAATTTGAAAATGAAATCCTCACTAACTTTTGTCTCAATACCACTTTGCATCCCCTACTTTTAAAATCAACACTTTGCACCATGGGACTTATAATTAGACTTTAGATTACACCATACATCAATTGATATTATAGCTCACATTATTATCATTTTCTTCCAAAATTTCCAATCTATTTACATGTTAGCCTATGAGTACATATAAAATTAATACGTTTGTCCATTTCTCAACAATTTATAAAGGAAAACAAATAAAACAAACTTTCTTAGAGCGCTACGTAGGATTTTTTTTTTTTTTTATAGAGATTATGCAAATTGTAATTAGTTGGTAAGTTTAGAGGAACTATTCAATTCAACTGCTTCAAATCTATACCGCCTATAAAAAAAATAAAAATCAACCTATTTGTAGACAATCAAAAATTTCAATTTAACTATAGATAAATTTAGCTTAAAACAGTTCTTTTTTCATTGTACTATCAACGCATTAAAATTTATTACCTATACATATATTAATTTTTAATTTTTTTCAATATATCTTAAAGACATATATTTCAAAAATTTTCAAGAACACATATAATATTTTTTTTATTGTTTAAAATAGGTCAAATCTATACGTATGTTTATTGGGGCGGCTTAGAAGAGTGACTTCGACATTTTGTGATAAAATTAAAAATGTTATGAAGTGATGTTGCTAGCTCAGATCGCCTAGAGGCGGTGATTAGGTGAAAATATAAAATCTTGATAAATTAATGCGAAATAGAACAAATCAAGGGCTTGCACATGGTCCAGATTTTGGAACATGTTTTTAGAATTTGTTATACTGTAGAACGAACTTTAAGAATAACCTGCAAGTGTGCAATAGACTTTCACAAAAGTAATGAGTGAGTAAGGATCAAAGAAATTGCACGCAAGAATCTATAGTGGTTTAATTTAGATTAAGCTTACGTCTACTCTTCTATGCTAACAATGTACTAGCTGGATTCCACTATATGATTAAGAAGAGATTACAAATTTGAGTACAAACACTCAGCAGTAGATCATACTATCTTAAGTAGCACCGATATGCAACACGCGACACGTAACACGACGCGACACGACACGCGACGCATCGTTTCTAAAAAAACAGAGAATTTTGACACGTTGAAACACGTTGTATATTAAATGTATATTTTTATATACATAATAAATTATGATTTTTATGATTATTTCAATAGAATTAATTTGATTCAAATTCATAAATATATAAATTATAATAAAATTCTAGAATGAATTTACACTAAAAATATTGATATTATTCTTTGTTTCAATTTAACAAATTCAACTCCATTCCAATAATCCATAAAATTTGGAGAAGGCAAACAAGAAATTCACATCTTGGATTCACGTGTTAGACATATCAGAAAAAAAGAGAAAAAATCAGGGGTGTGAATTTTGTATCATGGGAAGTAAGAGTCGAAAGAGAAGAGAATACTAAGTTTTTTTTTTTTTTTCTTTCGCTATTTGTTATTTTTATTATTTATATATATTTTGACTCCTCATTTATTGAAAATTTTTAAAATTGATCTCACGTATCAAAATTGAAAACTCATATGTTAGAATTCGACTCGAGTATCAGAAAGTGTTGAGAAAGTTGACAAGGTGTCGGATTTTTCAACACGTATTAACTGAGTGTCGGAGAGTGTCCAAGAGTGTTGGACACGTGTCGAAGTGTCCGACACGACATGAAAGTTTTCAGAGAATGTCGGTGCTTCCTAGACACTATTTCACTAAGTCACTCTTTTGATATTTCTCTCACAATCACAAATGTTTAAATATTTTAAAGACAAGCTTATGATTGAATTTTTCTTAGACTTTGAAATTATAGATTCTAGGCTTCATCTCCTACTTGTTCCTCAGTCCCTTGGTCTCCTTATATATTCTTCCACTTCCAAACCAGTTGTTGGATGGTTTACGGAGGATTGTCTTCCAATTTACTCATTGAACATATTTGTATCAAGAAGATTTGGTAGCCGTTGAGTGATAAAGATAGAATCTCCACTTGATTCCGGTCGTCTATATAATCAAAGTTTTGGTTTCCATAAGTAAAGTTTTCCTGTCTAGAAAGAAGTTATCTTCAAAATTGATTTGTCGATCAATTAGATTAAGTCAATCAATTATATTTTGGTGTAAAATTCAAATTAGACCACTAGCCGTTATATGTTCTTGGCTTGTGTTACGTTCTGTCAAGTTATCTCCTTCTGAACTTGTCTCGTTTTGAACTTGCTACATTCTGAAATTGTTTCGTCTATACATAAAGTCTGGATATATTCAGCCTTAAAGTCCAGACTTCAGCTTTAACATAGAGTCTATTTTGGTTCTTTCCAATATAGCACTTAGTTATATCTTTTATACGTTCTATCATCTGAATAGTGGCTTGTGTGTTTTTTACTTAGTTACTCAATCGTTAAATGTTAGTAGCTTTCCGAGTTATTTTGTCATTTGCAAAACATCATAAGGGATTTCTCTTAACATGAAGTACAGTATGATGTGAACTACTGTCAAGTGTAATTTTACGTCTCATTACAAAACTTAAGATGCAAAGTGTTGATTTTAAAAGACTAGAAGCAAAGAGATATAAATGCAAACTGTAATGGAAATTTTTTAAATTTCCATAGAATATTTTTGATAGAGTTTCGTCAATCTTTCATTACATATACTTCCAACGGTTTAATTGAGTATTTCTGATCGCTAATTTTTATCAAATGTGAAAGCGAACCTTCAAAACTTCTTTATATTAAAGAAAAAGTAGTTGAAATGGATGTTGACTTCTGAGTGATGAATTTCTTACTCCAGACGTAAAGGGAGCTCGTGTCATTAAGAGAATTGCCTACGCAAGACGTAAGCAACCTAAATTACCGTTGCGATCCATACAAAGCAATAATATTTATTTCGGAGGTGATAATGAAATGATAACATCACTAGAGCATAGGCAAATCACGCTAAACTGTTACAAGTTGGAAAATGATCTTAGCTATATAAACTCTTAAAAGAAAAGATAAGAGATGCCGATCTTTGTTCTTGCTCCGGAGAGCACCGAACCATTTGAAAACCTCAAGAAGACTTCAATGAATTGGCGATGTCGATGACAAATCGATACTTAACATCTGCTTTTGATAGACGCTCCATGGCAGTATTCACATAATCCATAGGAATAAGCTCAATATCCGCAACTATGTCGTGCTTCGCTGCGAAATCAATCATCTCTTGTGTTTCCTTAATCCCTCCAATAAGACTTCCTCCCACAATCTTTCTTCCTGTCATCGTAGTCTTAATTGTTACTTCTTCTTTTTTCATATGTAAAACTCAAAAAAATTCTTTTACTAAAACTAAAAAAGCATTAAAATTTTATCTTAAACACCAAATATGAAGGCAGTTTTCTTAAGAAATTCAAAAGACTTGCTTAGACTTACCCATGAGGAGGGGCGAAGCAAGTAACTCAAGCGGCTTCTCTGGTGCACCAACCAAGACAAGCTTTCCATGAGATTTCAAGAGACCGATCAAAGGCAAGAGAGCATGCACAGCTGAGACTGTGTCAATAATGCCATCCATTGTACCCATTGCTAACTGCACTTAATAAAAGATAGTAACATAAATTCATATTTCGTTATCCTTATCCCTATAAATGATTAAAAAAAAAATATTCTCTTGTGACTACAACATACTTGCATCTCTTCTGTGTTGCGGCTAACCAAGAAGCCATCGGCTCCCAAACGGTCCATGGCTTCCTTCTTCTTGTTAGGCGAAGTACTGATAACGGTCACCTTGAGGCCCATGGCCTTGGCAAACTTTACGGCCATGTGCCCTAGCCCACCCAACCCAACCACTCCTAAGTGCATTCCAGCCTTATCAAGCCCGTAGTACTTCAATGGACTATAAACAGTGATCCCAGCACAAAGGAGAGGAGCACTACCATCAAGAGGCAAGTTATCGTGGATTTTAATTACAAAGTGCTCATCGGATACCATGATGTCCGAGTAGCCACCACAAGTGATGGTTCCATCGTGGAACTTCGAACCATAGGATAAGATCATTTTGGGGCAATAATTCTCAAGATCTTCTTTGCAATCTGCACAGGATCGACATGATCCAACCAAACACCCAACACCCACCTTGTCCCCAACTTTGAATTTTGTCACTTTGGTGCCTACTTCAGTGACCACACCGACAATCTCATGTCTGCATGCAATGGCCAATTGGTATAATTATTTTTCTCAAAATTTTCGTTTACTTATCTAAGAAAATTGAGAAAGGTAATGTTTTTGAGAACGTACCCAGGAACCACGGGATAAGAAGTTATTCCCCATTCATTTTTAACGGTGTGGAGATCCGAATGGCATATACCACAATACAATACCCTAAAAGTCACATCTTTTTCTCCGGTGGCCCTATAACAAAATGAAAAACAATGAATTTCCGGAGCAAAGATTTTCACCTTTGTTGCATTTTTACTACACCAAAAAAGAAAAAAAAAACAAAGAAAAGGAAAACCAAGATATGTTACCTTCTTGAGAACTTGAAGGGAGAGAGATGTCCTGAACAATCTCTGGCTGCCCATCCAAAAGCCTTCACCGGATGTTCATTCTCTGCTGACATTGCCATTTCACCAGGTTCAACGAGCACTACTTCAAACTAAATCGGAAGAGTTTCGTAATTTGTGTGTTTTGAGATATGGAGAGACTGGTGATGGGAGGAGGCTGGGCTGAGAAGCGAGGTATATATGGGGCTTGAGAGGCTTGAGAAAGTGGAGGTGATGACGTACCGAGTGAGCCAAATTCGGGGTACACCGTGCGTCATCATCTCTCCTCGTTGTTTTGACCAGTCAACCTTTGCGAAGAAGTTTCTACCTTTTCGTACTTGCGTCTGCTGGTCTCTAGCAACCACAAGTTCGTCTACAGCATCCCCTTGAAAAACGATAACGCAGAAACAATATGCATCCTCTAAAATTTTTTAATTTGGAGAGACAAAAAAAAATATAACACATCCTCTTTAACTGATGGTTCAGAGATGATATAGCCTATTAGAATACATATGAGGAAAACATGGTAGCACTTTCGTTACATATTAGTAAAGAGGCGTATATGTTATGCTGAAAAAATGTAAAATAATGTTAGCATAGGAAAATAAATTGTGATTTGACAAATAAATATAATGGAAGATTCATTTGGATTTAGAATTGGTGAGAGATTTATGTGATTATATAAATATTGTGAGGGCATTTTTATATACTTCATGCATTATAGTTGAGCATTTGTCACAAGTGCGATTTGGAATGTCAATTTTCAACTATTGTTCATATATGTTTGCGTTTTATGTATTATAAATTGTGTTTAATTTTGATTAATTGTCTTTATTATTGAGAAAGAAAAATCCATCATACGTCGATCCTGTTTAATTTTTGTCCCAAGAAACACCATTACTGATTTTCTTGAACTCTGTGGAATTTTTGGGTTTTTCCCGGGACTTTTTAATTTTCTGGAATTTTAATTTTTAAGATTAGTTTTAAAAAAAAAAATTGGCCCTAGTCTAACGTGCCTGGTCCCCCACGTGGAGTTGGCATGTCCTGTCAAGGGTGACAAGTCGTGTGTCGCTGGAACGTTCCTCGGAATATTGGGTGATTGGACATCAACAATTTTAGGGACCTTGGTCTAAAGAAACGATTTGGAAATTACAAGTCTACGAAGAGACTATCAACAAATCATCCTCTAAGTACTTGCAGGTAAAGTGGGCTCCATTTTTTGCCTTTCCCAATTAAATAATATCAGAGGATGCAAATTGTTTCTTTCTTCTTCTCTTCTTCTTCTTCTTCTTCTTCTTTTTTTTTTTTTTTTTTTTTTTTCATTTCTTTATTTTATCTTATAGATGATGTTTTGGCTGCTAGCCGAGCAGACCAAGTCTAAAAAGAGACAATTTCTTGCGAAGGTTGGAACTGGTCAAAAAGAGGGGAGCGATGATGACGCACCATGTCTGGTTCAGTTTGGCCGCTAAGGACTTCGTCACCGCCCCTTCCTGCATCTTCTCAACCCCTATACCACTCTCATACTCTTCGTATCTCAAAATGCACACAAATTACAAAATTCTCTTCAAGTTTAATGGCAACGTCGCCAGAGAACGGACACCTAATAGAGGCTTTTGGAAGGGCAGCCAGAGATCCTTCAGGACATCTCCCCTTTCAAGTTTTCAAGAAGGTGATGTGATTTGACCTATCTTTTTTATTTGATTCTGCGTTTTGGTGCAGCTAAAAATGCAAACATCTCATCTTCTCAAAATGCGCTAATTATCTTTTTTATAGGTTCATCGGAGAAAAAGACACGACTTTTAAAATATTGTACTGTTGTATATGACATTCCGATCTCCACAACGTCATAAATGAATGGGAAATTATTTCTCATCCCTTCCTTCTCGGGTACAAGTTCTGACAAATATCATCCTTTTTGTTTTTCTTAGATAAATCAACGAAAATTTTTGATGAAGTGATTATACTAATAATCCATTGTATGTAGGTATGAGATTGTTGATGTGGTCATAGAAGTTGGTGCCAAAGTGACAATATTCAAGGTTGGGGATAAAGTGGGTGTCAGGTGTGTTTGTTTGCTGAACAATTCTTTTACAAGAGAATCTATCTTTAGTTTGACTTTACGGCACTAAATCAATCGACTTTTCAAGAAATAAAAGGTCCCACACAAGATGTCACAAAATTGACTTAAGATATTTCATGCAATATAGTCAAAGCTTTTTTATTTTTTTATTTTTTTGGGTGTTAGAGCTGTAGGATTGGGTATATCAAATTTCAACTATTACTAGTATGCGTCAATGTTTGATGTATCACGAATTGTTTTTGATTTGGGAAAAAGATTATCCTTTTTAGATCTCGTGTAATATTTTCCCGAAAACATAAAAGCATCCCTATATTCACTTTTTTTATATTTTTGTGGAATTTCTCCCTTTTCTCTTTGAATTTTAGAACCTTGGACATTACATATCTAGGAAGAAAATTTCAACAGAATATTCATCAATCAGTTGGCATAGCAATGTTGTAAATACAAAACTGTGCAAGGAACAGTGGATTTTGCTATCTTTTTTTTTTTTTTTTTAATTGGTTAAGATGACGTTTCTCTCATTTTGCTGGCAGCCAAAAAAATAAGAGACATTCTGTTGCATAGGTTGACTGTTTCAAAAAAGTGGGGAAGAGATGATGACGTACAGGTCTGGTTCAGTTTGCTCAGCAAGTATGTCATCACCAGCCTTCAACTTCAACAAAAAATAAAGAGAACATTCTGCTGCATAGGTTGACTGTTTCAAAAAAGTGGGGAAGAGATGATGACGTACAAGTCTGGTTCAGTTTGCTCAGCAAGTATGTCATCACCAACCTTCAACTTCAACAAAAAATAAAGGGAACATTCTAGTGCATAGGTTGACTAATTAAGAAAAGGGAGAAGAGATGATGACGTATAGGTCTGGTTCAGTTTGCTCAACAAGTATGTCATCACCGGCCTTCAACTTCAACAAAAAATAAAGGGAACATTCTGGTGCATAGGTTGACTAATTAAGAAAAGGGAGAAGAGATGATGACGTACAGGTCTGATTCAGTTTGCTCAGCAAGTATGTCATCACTAGCCTTCAACTCGGGGCCTGTTAAGAGGGTCGTGGGCACACAGTGAAGAGCAATTGAAGGCTACTCCACTGGCTGATCCTCCTTCAGGGGTATTATCACCCACGAGGACCACCTGCGGTAGTCCCTCCAGTGAGGGTATCCAGTTAGGCTGTGTTCTTTATTTTAATGTGCCGGTATCGATACGTCCAATATTCTTTATTGGGAAGAGAATATTTATCTTTTACATTTCAGGGTTCAAACGAAATAGTTTAAAAACTTAATCTCATTTTGCTGGCAGCCAAAAATGAAAAAAGAAAAAAAAAATTCGCATGCATGGGTTGACTGGTCAAAAAAAGGGGAAGAGATTATGACATATGAGGTCTGGTTTAGTTTGCTCACCAAGTATGTCATTGCCACCACTTCCCGTATCTTCTCAATCCCTATATGCGCCTCGCTTCTCGTTCCCGCCTTTCTCTTCATCCCTCGGAGCACACAAATTGCAGATTTCTCTTCCAATTTGATGTGAAGCAGTGCTTGTCAAGCTTAGAGAAATGGCGCTTTCACCGGAGAATGAACATCCAGTGGAAGCTTTTGGATGGGCAGCCAAAGATTCTTCAGGACATCTCTCTCCCTTTAAGTTCTCAAGAAGGTAACATGCTCGGATTTTTCTATTCTTTGTTTCCATTTTTTTGGTGCAGCTGAAAATACAACAAAGGTGAACACTCTTTTTCCTCAAGATGCATTAATTTTCTTTTGTATAGGGCCATTGGAGAGAAGGACGTCACTTTTAAGGTATTATATTGTGGTATATGCCATACCGATCTCCACAATGTCAAAAATGAATGGGGACTAACTTCTTATCCTATGGTACCCGGGTATGAGTTCTCTCATAAACATCATCCTTTTCAATTTTCTTAGGAAACAAAATTTTGAGGAAACAATTATATTGATTTGCCATTATATGCAGCCATGAGATTGTTGGTGTCGTCACTGAAGTAGGGATTGAAGTGACAAAATTCAAAGTTGGGGACAAAGTGGGTGTTGCTGGTATGGTTGGATCATGTCGCATTTGTGCAAATTGCAAAAATGATCTTGAGAATTATTGCCCTGAAATGATCATGACCTACGGTGCAAAGTACTACGATGGAACCATCACCTATGGTGGCTACTCGGATATCATGGTATCAAACGAGCATTTTGTAATAAAAATCCCCGATAACTTGCCTCTAGATGGTTGTGCTCCTATTCTTTGTGCTGGGATTACTGTTTACATCCCATTGAAGTACTATGGGCTTGATAAGGTTAGAATGCATGTATGGGTGGTTGGGCTTGGTGGGCTTGGGCACATGGCTATTAAGTTTGCCAAGGCCATGGGCCTCAAGGTGACCATCATTAGTTCCTCCCCTAATAAGAAGAAGGAAGCTATGAACCATTTGGGAGCTGATGGATTCTTAGTTAGTCACAATAAAGAAGAAATGCAAGTATGTTACAATCACATTAAATTATTGTCTTTGAAAATGTATTGTGGCAAGGATGACTGAATATAAATTTATGTTACTATTTTTTGTTAACTATAGTCTGCGATGGGAACAATGGATGGCATCATCGACACTGTCTCAACTGTGCATGCTCTTTTGCCTCTGATTGGTCTCTTGAAAACTCATGGAAAGCTTGTCTTGGTTGGTGCACCAGAGAAGCCACTTGAGCTGCATATCTTTCCACTTCTCATGGGTAAGCCCAAGTAGGTCTTTTGAATTCTATAATACTTTCTTGGATAAAACTGCCATCATATTTAGTGTATAAGGTGAAATTCTAATTTTTTTAGTTACTAGTAAAAGGTTTATTTGTGTTCCACAAATGGGAAAAAAGAGTGACAAATGAGACTTATAATGACAGGTAGAAAGATTGTGGGAGGGAGCTTATTGTGGGAGGGAGCTTAGTTGGAGGGGTTAAAGAGATGCAAGAAATGATTGATTTTGCATCGAAACACAACATAATCGCGGATATTGAGCTTATTCCTATCAATTATGTGAACACTGCCATGGAACGTCTGTCAAAAGGAGATGTTAAGTATAGATTTGTTTGACATTGCCAATTCATTGACGTCCTTTTCATGATCATTCCAATGGATTGCTACCTGGCTGAGCGTGGATGAAGATAAACTTCCATGAAATATTTTTCGAAGTCATGTTTGACAACTCAGATGATTTTTCAATTTAATAATTTTCTTTTACATAGTTTGGTGACATCACTTCATTGTCCCCTTTGGAATAACGATATGTACTTCGTGTAGATAGCAACCAAAGCCAATCTCCTTTATGAACAATCCTTTTGCGACTGTGTTGAAAGACAACTTAGAGAATTGGGTCGCACAGGAAGTTTCAAGATCCAATTTTACATTTGATTGTAAGAGTTAATGATTCAAAATTGTACTTTTTTTTTGGTCAGTTCAAAATTGTACTTAACTTAAATAAATATGCCACGCTGTCTAAAGAATACATCATGAAAAATTGAGAAAACTTTGTATGTAGATCTGAAAGTTTGTTATTAAAATTTGAAAATGAAATGCCCACTAACTTTTGTTTCAATATCACTTTGAAAATGAATTGGGGTAATGACTCTTTGAAACTTCTTTTAATGTTCAATGTAGTTCATGAACTTTTTATTTTTGTTCCATCTAATCCCAAAACTTTTATAAATTTGCTCAATCAAATACTTTCATTAAGTGTATGGCCATATTATGTGCTTTAACCCTAACTCTTTCAATTTCAATTTGGGCTGCTTATTCTTTTCCTCTTTTCTCGCTAAAATAGACAAGTCCTTGATTTAGAAGACTCAAGCGTGACTTTGTTTTTGAGTAACTAGAAATGGCGTCATTTCGCTTTGTCAACATGTTTATTGTACTTGTTAGTGTTATTAGCCACTTCAAATGCTATGATAACCTATATGGACGGAAATTTTAACCACGGTTGTTTTTATCCCTCGTGTAAAAGTTCGTCTACTTTTTTTGGTCAATAAAAATTAATTTTTTTTTTTTTATGTTGCTGATAAATTCCTGGGAATATTTTCGGATCGGTCACACAGAATCGTATAAATCACATGCAGTTCTATCGCTTGTCACTCTTATTGTGATGAATTTGATTCTGAAGCATTGCTTGACGTACCGATCTGTCATTCTTTGTAGCAATAGCTTCTCATTGCCATTCAGTGCCATAGCCTTCCTAGGTAAACATAAGTGAAGACAAAAAGCAACGACATCATCCTCGAAACAAGCGTATGGACGACTCATAATACATGTTAACCCAGCTCGTTAATTACTCCGGTATTGCTTATATAAAATATCTCGGGTTGACCTTCTACAGATGAATGGCCACGTGCGGATCTTCTGCTGTGCGAAGCTCATACGGATAAAACCCATTTTCATTTGACGAATTCACGTTTGTCGTCCCATAAACCTGTCATCGTGCTTTAGTTCTCGAAGTGTATACACCACATGTTTCGACAAAAATGACAAAAATTTCTATGACGAACATCATTACCTTTTTTAGTAACTCCATGTTCTCCTGGCGAACAAGGTTCACCTTCCTACATAGTTCCACATTTTCTTGATGAATCATGCTTCCCTACGATTTCAAACCAATGTTATGCTTCATCGCGAGAATTTATAAATCACTTGAACGGCTAAATGGGTTTGATCTCGAAAGTACCTTCCGACTCAATTCTCGTATTTCGTCGTTCAAAATCTGCTCCTGCAATTTAAGATGTTCAGAAGTTCTTTGTTAGTGTAAAAAGTTGGCCATTGAATTTTAGGGTTAATGGCTATGTAGGCAAGAGTAGCCTTTCTAACCTTCTTAACTCGGACACCACGCAAACTCATCTCCAACTGGTTTTCTAAGTTTTGTAGGTCCTTTACATTTAGTCCGCTGAGTTGCTCTCCCATCAACTTCCTAACTCAACACAACGTACAATATTAGTTAAGATTTTAGAGATGTGTGCAATTTCTAATTGAAAAATGCCTTATATATATGCGCACACCTTTCTTTTACAGCAATATATTAGGTAAAGTACAAACCCATGAAATACCCGACTAAGCTCCTGATGATTCCAAAACTGACGAGGGCCATAAATCTGTCTTGCTAAAAAATTCAGTTAATTAATCAAATGGGGATTTATCTTGGAACTTCTAGCAGCGAGCAAACTTTTCATCACAACTGGCATCAACACCGTTCATCTGTTGCTTGTGCCAACATGCCATTTCACTATCCAAAATCGAGGTAATAATAATCAATTAAGAAGAAAGATCTCTCCACCAACAGTACTTTGAAATAACAATTCAATTCATTACATAGGCCGGGAATGTTTTGCTTGATAGAAACTCCCATCGTGGTGACCGATCTCTTTCCCATTTTAGACAGCTCCACCTAGACCAGTCCCCCGCATGATAGTATCCGCTTTGTTCACGACTCATTTACGTCTGCACAACTTTAAATGCATAGGGCTAATTCTAGCTTGTGCTTGACTCATGGTTTAGTTTAGTAAGTCCTATGTAGGCGACATGGGATCAGGCAATATCTGAAACCCGATATCCCCGTTCCTGATAAACTATGGTGGGCAGCCCATCGCGGGCTCATCTCCTAGTGGGATTACACACGCTTGGTTTGAAAACATGCCGTACTAATTTGACATTGCATGAGACTTGTCTGCCGACACAACCATGTCTAGATGTGTGAGATAAGAGACTTATATTAAACCCGACACATATGTTAAACGGTAGAGTGCTAGGATGTCATATAGAACAAATTAACGTGGAATCAAGGTCTAAAAGAGGACAGATATATAAGGAGAATCTAGCGAGAGGGACAGTTCTTTATGCATCTATTCCAGGAAAAACTTGACGAACATCGCATACGAGCGATATGACCTCAAGAACCACAAAGTACTGCATTAGGAGAAAATTGTTACCTGTGGGTTTCACGCAGATTCTTCAATTCTTGCCTTAAGATTGCCGCCTCCCTTTGCCAAAACTGCACATAGGAAGAGCAAGAGACGGGGTCACCGTCGCTCTCCATTCAAGCTTAACATGCTCCCCTATTTTATTTTCTATTTCCTTTTTAACTGACGCTTAAATTCTAGACAGAAAGTCATGCTTACTTCAAAAGAACCTTAGATTATCATGGAGGAATATCTTGCTGTCGTGCAATTTTAATGTTACTTAATCAAGATTGATGGATGATAAAACAAGGCCAATCTTTGTATTCATATCTTGTCTAGTGTTCGCATCATATGTTTGAAATGGCACGTCGATGGAGGACAAAGCATGTTAGTGAAGGAAAAAGACCAACATTCTGATTAAGAAAAAGACCAGGTCAAGAGATAGTTTTTGATGAGCATAGAAACCGTCTAGGGTCTTAAGGAGTAGAGTGTAATACCTTGACATCGGATAACGGATTGAGAGGCTGCTGATGTTCTTCTTTTGTTGTCTGATATCTTTCAAAAACTGACTTCATGCTAGTGCAAAACATAACCATGAAAAAACCGTATTTCATATATAAAAAAAAGGTACTTAAGTCAAAAGGTTCATTCGCCTCGCATTTTCCTTTTCAAAATTACCCTTGCATCTATAATATCTATTTACTGCGTAACCAACCCACTTTTTTCTTTGCTTAACCCATTCTTTTGTCTCACTTTTTGACAAGAGCCAATATTGTCCTAACACTTACTCAATCCTCACTACAATGGAAAATTATGGACACTATCGTCATTATAGAAGTTTTTAGCCTATAGTTTTGCATATGACGGCTTTCATCTTACCCCTAGAACGATAAAACTGAATAAGTTTAACAAAATATGATCTCTATGTAGTTGTGCATGCGCTACTAAAACTATATTACTAATGCGGAATAACTAGTGATGCCACCTATATTGCTTAGGCTTACTGAAATTGGTTTACAAGTGGAACGACCCTTGCAATATTGTGATTTTTACTTATTACTGAATTTGATCTTTTTTTCCACATCATGTAGTGATAACTTCTAGTACAATCAGCCAACTATGACACCACTACATGAGAAATATAACTAATGAGGGACCATAAAATCGTGATCTGAAAGTTGGTTGCACATAAGGGAAGGGTGTAGATTGAAGAGCTAGATCAGGGCAAGGTCATGAAGGTAGCTAATGCTTGAGCTTCGAAGATCCAAAGACAATAAGATGACGAGTTCAACCCCCATTTTTGGCACATTGAATTTTTATTGAACTTGTACTCCTTAGAAAAAGAGAATAATGGGAAAAGGCAATAGATTTTGGCAATCAGTAAGCTCTAGTTCACCTCTGTATGGTCTATTATACCACACTTGGGAATATCGACAGTCATAATCCATTTCAAGAGGCTATTTCTTTTTCTTTTCTCTTTTCTCTTTTTTGCGCAGGTCAAACGGCAGATTGATATTGCGATGTGTATCCAGCAAGAGCTCTAAGCACTTGTACATGAGATTAATTAGCTTGATAGAGCTGCATTAAACAGAAGAAACTGGTTTGCGCAAGAAGATTGAAGATTATAAGGCCTCGAGGAAGATTGTTTGCTTGTATTCCATGTTCTTTATCGCTTGATACGCTGGGGTGGTTGTTTGCAATTTATCAACTCAAAGTTCTTGTGTATGTGACAATCAATTGACTCCTTTTCTTAATTTTAGTAGTTTGGAACTTAATAACAAATAGGGAAATTACACTTTTGCTCCCTATAACATTGTGAAAATTCAGGTTTGGTTCTTGTACTTCGGTTATAACCCCAACCCTTATACTATCATCCGGTGGCAACTTAAGTCCTATAGGTGAATTCTTTTAAAAAATTTGTGAGAAATCATTACTGACAAGTGAGTCCGACTTGTACATATCCCTGATGGAAATTACATTTAAGTTCCTATACCTTTCGGAATGTTCAAATTTAGTCCCTATACTTTTTTTTTAATAACAATTTTAATTTTCCTACCATTTATTGATGACATTTTAACACAATTTTTCACATTCCCATTGCAAAAAAGTTATAAAAGACGCTAGCTTTGACATAATGCACATTTGGATATTAATATTTGTAACTACCATTGATGGCTTTACTAGTAATAACAAAAGTAACTTTTATTAAGCCACTTAATATTTAAGAGTTAAGATAGGCACTCGATACTAATAACCTCCCAGTACATTGAGAACTACGTACAATCAACATGACATCGACTTGTTGGTGTCACTTGAATCGGAAGAATTTACTAAACCGTGTAAATATTTTGTCTATTAGATAGTGAGTCAAAGTAGTGGCTAGGAGATTTAAAAGTTACCTACGTTTCTGTAAGACTAGTCCTAGGTTTCTCTTTATGTATCCAAGCTGAAAATAAGGATGCCATTGCTGCATATAATGTAATTACTTTAATGGGACTGTCAATCTGATAGGCACGCTTGTGAAAGTTGGAAGCACCAATGGTTGAGTTAGGAAAACCAAGGAGGTCAAATTTTGTTTTTTATGACAAAAAACCCACTTTAGATAGCTAAATTCCGAATACATGCGTTACTATACTAACTTCGTTAATTGGGTAAGACATAAGCCAAAGGCCATGTGAGTGATAATCTAAAATAAAATTATTTACTCAATCTATGTGGCACATGGAATCGAACATGTATCATACGTCTAATTCACACAACAAATTCATTCTTTAACCACTAATCCAAAACTATGGATTTAGAAAAAGAATCTCTAGCAAGAGAATTACTTTTGACAAGTTTTGAAGGATGGAAAACAACATGGCAATTCTTCCCTAGAATATTTTACTTTGAGAAACAACCAAATAACTTCAAGCTATTAAAGTATTTTGTATTGCCTATCGCTTGCTAATGGGTAATACTATCCACACAGACCATCCTCCATGTGGTAATTTAAACTTCCTCATCGGCATTTCTAATGGATCTTTTGAGTGTTTGGGATCATTACTTTGTTCACCAAGAAAGAGTCTTTCCTTTCCTTTCCTTTCCTTTTTTTTTTTTTTTTTTTTTTTTTGTTTTTCGATGAGGTAATGTGATTTTAATAACCTATCAAGTATTTTCATATTCACATGTAAAAGTACTTAAAAGGTAATGATTTTAATGAAACATGGTTATACTTATCATACAAGTGCAAGTGATAAAATAAGCATGTATCAATGAGATGTGTATACTAGACAGAGTCACTCTCATCAACCACAACCTGCCCAGTATTGGCCATTTCACCTTCACTATCGAATTGCATGTTAAGGACATCACTCAAACTTCCCTTTCAGTAGTTGATAACAGAGGTCCAGAAAATGATAGGTGCATGGAAAGAAGTCAGTTATAAGCGGTAATAAACTAGAAACAAATGAAATAGCAGACCGCAATCGCAAGATACTGTATTATGTCTAATAAAAAAGCACATAAAGGGTCTTCTCTGTGGTTATCTACTTCCTTCATTTGATAATCTAAAACTTTGTTTGATCCTTTCTGTTTAATTTTTCTTTCATTTTAGCATAATAACTGCGCTGAGTATGATATTAAGGATAAAATAATTGATATTTATTGTTCTTAGTTAAGTTTTATGAATTGAGATTCTTTAAATGGCACCACAGCTCTAACGAAGCTTCACTTCCCTTGTTCACTGCAAGATATAATTTACTTGCCAATACCATGTGTGTGGAAAATTATCGTTACCGATGTTGCAAAATATAAAAATCAAAAAGATTAATTTGGCGGCGGAGATCCAGGAAAGAAACAATTACAGCAGGATCTAAACGGGAAGTATTTAAATTCAATGACCACACAGAAGCTTTGAGACAAAGAAAATCTGGCGCAGAAAATTGATATCCCTCTCTGTCTCTGTCTCTCTCTCTCTCTCACTCTGACAAAATGAAAGGAATAAGAAAATGCAAACGTGAACCAGAGTTGGGGCTGACCTGGTGCTAGAATACTCATGCAACTTTCCAGTGCTGGAGAAGATGACGAGCCCAACTTGGGCATCACAGAGAATGGCCAGCTCCTTGGCCTTCTTGATCAAACCCTTCCTTCGCTTTGAGAAGGTGACTTGCCTGCTCGTCGAGTTGTCGATCCTTCGGATCACAATCTTTCCTCTGCCCATTTGCACTCTTCGAGTTCTAGGGTTTTTGGGTGGTGTACTGATGGTGCTTTTTGTATAGGGATATGACTTGAGAGAGAGAGAGAGAGAGAGAGAGAGAGAGAGAGAGAGAGAGAGAGAGAGGAGTAGCTTAACTATGACGAAGACGATAAACAAAGCTTTAGTCTCTAAAGCCGAAGAGAAATTTCGCTCGACAACCGTTAAGTCGTCTCAGCATCGCGCATTTAAAGTCTTTACCTTTTGTACTGTACCGGTTATGTGAAGATTCACTTTGTTAAAAAAGTTGAGGATATCTTTTAGCAAGTGCGCATCTCTTGATTTTGAAAAGGACTACATGTTTTTCTTCATTTCTTGGTGGAAATTCACTCCAACCTAATATTAATTAGTTATCTATCATTAATGTTATGAGTAATTATAATATATACCAGTAGTGTAATAGAATATTTACTTTATACACTACTAATTTGTGAGATAGAGTAGTTATAATTCTCAAATCAAAGGTAGGTAAAACTGCTTGCGTAAATTTTTTTTTACTCTGGTGATATAAACTTTATCTTTCCAAATATTTTAGTGTCATCCACATGTTAACTCTGTTTTAAAAGCCACACATCTTAAGAATCACTAGCATTATTTATAATTACAAGTTCTTAATAAACTCGATCTATGTATACTAACATGGTCATTTTTATTGATCTTGTGAAACCCATCATGGGGCCAACGGATTCAATGGTTATCATCATGTTGTCTTGTGAGTTAATATCATATTTTTCCTTCTATCACCATCTCTCACTCCCTCCCTTCTCCCTTGCATCATCTTTCCACTTCACTGGCTCTTTGATAAGCTTTCGCGCTTGTCTACCCGTCATTATTGTTATCTCTCTCTATCTCTCCATTGCATTTTGGTAGGCGTTGTACAAACCGAACTCCTATAGTGATGATTTAGATCTGCCTAGATTTCGAAAAATAAGAAGTCAGTTGATGGTGACAACGGCGGGGAACTTGATGCCGCTGCCGAGGGAGCTTGAAGGATCTAGATGCTGCGCAATTGAGGGGTGGTAGTTGGGCAGCTAAGGCGGTGTTGCTTTTTTTTTTTTTTTTTGAGGGGGGGGAGAGGATGGTTGACGAGGCCGCCATTGGATCAAGTAGTTGAAGACAATGGTGGTGTAGTAGAAAGAATTTATGCTTTAATGAGTAACGATTATATATATTGTCGAAAGAGAACAATTATATAGATGTAAAAATTTTCACATGAATCTTAGAAGCTGATGAAAGGAGGAGGAAGTTTCCAATGGAATATTATTGAAAGCTATCTCATCATTCCACACATGTTAAAGGATCCACTAGGATCCACCTAACTTGTCAAGTTATTATGTTTACAAGACATGTATGCATAATGTGATTTCTTTTCTTTTAAAGTAGCATATGACATTTTCTAGCTGATCTCTACTCTTTAGGACTTAAATTCAAAGCTGTACAATCATTGAAAGTTGCCCCAATGGCCATCCTTCTTATATGGGAATAGGAAGGTGGGGAGTTCAATACTTTACTTTCTAAATGAGGGCTAGGGGTGGGGATGTTTAGTTTTAGGTGTGGGGTTCATCTTCAACGCTTTGCAAAAGGATAAGGCAAAGTCTGAGAGTGAGACAGATAAAAAATAAAAATAAAAATCAAAGTTATACATCTCAAATGACAAAATTACCCCTAAGTGAAAAAAAAACCCAAAAAACTCAAACCTCTAAGTCATCTATGGTTTTTTGACCCCAAATCTAGTCCACCCAATGCCATATTCCAACGGCGGTGTGGCCTCTATCACCTTCGAATCATTGATAATATTACCGAGATCATCCCTCCCAGACTCGATGTGGATTGTCTTGGGAAATAGCATTGTTAAGGAATTAATGTATAATTTTTTTTCGCCGCAATAGTACCTTGACCAACTTTAGGTCTAATAGGAAATTTTGTTATGTTTTAATTCAGAACCCCTTCCCTTCTCTCTCTCTCTCTCTCTCTCTCTCTCTCTCTCTCTCTCTCTCTCTCTCTCTCTCTCTCTCTCTCTCTCTCTCGGGGTCTAATAGAAAATTGTGTTATGTTTTAATTCAAAACCCCTCCCCCCTGGCACCAGCAAGACGACCTCGACGAGGGTATCATGGTGTAGGTGACCTCAAATTGATGGCATTGGTGACCTCAATCCATAGTAGTTGTAGCTATAGTGACCTCAATGAGAGTCATTTGCCACGTCCATAGTCACCATCCGAGGGTGGGATGCCATGGGACACCAGTTACTATAAGAGATTCCCTCCGTGGTCATGGCGAGTGGTAAGAAAACTGTGATATCATGCTGTAGTGGTGCTG
Organism: Eucalyptus cloeziana; assembly: GCA_014182715.1. Lineage (NCBI taxonomy): Eukaryota > Viridiplantae > Streptophyta > Magnoliopsida > Myrtales > Myrtaceae > Eucalyptus > Eucalyptus cloeziana. The sequence goes on along the minus strand of CM024641.1, from coordinate 23,838,483 downwards.
AGCTAAGGCAAGGTATGATGCTTTAGGTGTCTGGGTTGGAAGAAAACCTGGAAGATATTTCCGAAAGAAGATTGCCAACCGTATTAGTGCATGCAGGATATAAAATTGAGATACACTTCCCTACATGCTTCATCATCCGCAAAATATATCCCAATCCATTGATATGTGACCATCGTGTATGTGCTAATTACTTATAAGCGTCCTCCTATTCGTTTGGGATGCGACAACACATCATGAAAAGGAAATTCAATTGGTACTTGAGTTAAATCAAATGAAGGCATATATTAAATAGTTAGAATAGAGCGGACTTGCCAATTTCGGCGGGAGTAGATTCATGCCATGTGTCGAAACTTAATAGGAGGGGCCTGTAACCCCACACTTTATCTCTTCATCGCTTTTTAAGAGATTGTCGGATCGGAACTTGAAGCTATCAAGCAACCCACAAAGCTCACCCTTCGATGCACGATCCGGTCTATCTTCTTGTTAATTTACTATTCCAAGAGATCCATCGTGTCCGCAACGCGGATTGGACGAGAATTGCCAGTGAAACAAAAGCACGGTGGTCGAAGAATACATCACATGACCAGGTCCTTGTAGCTAAGTGAAGAGATTAGGAAAATAATTTATGTTGTTTCCAGCAATTCATATGCATATCTACGAACACTTGCTTTGAGTTGTTACTATGCAGATATATGGATAACTTACAGTTAACCGAGAGTGATTGTGTTGAAGTAAATTATTTTATAGACATGTGTTGCTAGTTGAAATGATAGGATAGGATTGATTATAATATAAAATATATTGAAATAAAAATTTCTTTTGCTTTAATGGTGTTCACACTACTTATGTTATCAACCCAATTTGTAAAATAAGTTTAAATCATAATTTAGGTAGACGCAGAAAGAAATGTGCTTCGATTCACTCATTTTCATTATGAGTTTTCATTTAGTATATCATACATGTAAAAGTTCTTAATTAAATGCAAATTTTAAAATTCTAATGGAAAATTAAAAAATAAAAGAGTTGGGAGCACATATAATTGAATTGCTGCGAGCTAGATTTCTTTCTCCCTTACCCCAATGGTATTGTTCCAATGAAAAACCAGTGGTCTGTTTCGTCAACTCATCGAAACTCTCACTACAATGGGATCTATTGGCTTATACTAATTGATCTACGTTTGATAGGCGTTCGATAAAAAGAGTTGATACCTATATCTAAGTCATACTTCTATCGTATGTTATTTTTTGTAGTCACACTCTTGATTATAATTACAATCATTTTCTTAATAATTCGGAGGTACGCGCGCAAAAATTCAAGTACCCAGATATTTATAAAATATTCTGTGAGTCTTTATGAACTAAGCATTCTTAATTGAAAATCTCACACCTCAAAGCGCTGATAGCGATATAGCAAGAAACATATGTCAGCGCCCAAGTGACTGACACACACGTGATGGTCGCGAAAGTGGAATTCACCAATCGAGAAAGAACTTCGCACGCTCTCAGCAAAATCAACCAATGGCAGACATCCCGTACACCTGATGACCTGGCATCTTTTTCTTCTTTTTTTTCACCTCTCCAGATCACAAGCCAAACACGGGCTGAGCAATCGCCTTGGTTTGGGCGCCTCTTCGTTAAACATGATGTTTTGGGGCTACAATCAAAGGGTAAACACTATCCCCGATGGATTATGATAAAAGAAAAAAAGATAAATTCACAAGTAACCGTAGATAGCCAACGTGTTTGAGATGTCGTTTCAAATTATTAATGTGTGTAGCAGTTGATTGTGGCAATTACCTTTAAATACATTCATGACAAATCATGTCTTGTTAGTGATAATTTTCTTTTTATCATTGTGTATTACATATATGTATAACTTAAGTATTCTTCTAATGGTTTTCCCTTTATCTTATTGAAGAGATGATAACAAAGCACTCATAGCTGTTTCCAATATCAACATTTCCTGTTGGGTAGACCCATGTGACGATAATTACTTAAACCAATAAGATTCTCACTTTTGAGAAAACCCTGATGGGACCATGGAGACTCCAATTCCAAGGGGAAGATCTCATGATATTGGAATTCTAATGCCTCTAGGAATGAGCTCAGACAGGTGTCAATCATCAGCAAATCATAGAAACTCAAAGACCAAGGAAAAGTAATCCTATGGATGTTCTTCCATTTAGTTTATAATCCCAACAATGCATGAATGTTGCTTTGCTGAGTCACTGAGCTGTAAAAAGGCGTTTGCTTTCTAAGCGGTGATGCCAAACATGCTGTAAAATAATGAGAGAAGCATGTGATGTGCTGTTGTGATTGATATGCTTTCCGCCATCCAAGGAAAAGAAGGGGGATTGCACTTTCTGGGCAAGTGATGATAGGTCCTCTCTTCGACTTAGCAAATAGAAAGTAAAGGGAAAAAAAAGAAAAAAGATGGGTCTCTCTCAGTCTTAAGACCAAAATCGAGATGCCCAACTGAGTTTTCGCGTCCCTAGTTGCTTCATTTCCTAGGCATAAGTTTTTGTGAAGGTGTAAATGCTTTCGCACAACATTCTTATTCCTTGATAAGATGAAGAGATCACCAAAAACTTCAAACGCAAAATATAGCTCGCCTGAAGCGGAGTTATATCATGCGCTCGTGAGCGAGAAAATGAGACAGCTAGTACCTCCCATTTGCGGCCCCATTAAACTTTATGTAAGAACTTGCTCTTTGTTTCCATCTCTTCCAATGGCAACCACTACCTCTCATTTGCAGTCATTTCTTAAACTTTATGTGAGAACTTTCTGGTTTATCTATCTCTTCTAATGGTAGCCCCTACTTTTCATTTGCATATATCTTTCGAGAAACATCCATCTAATCTTGTTACTCTTCTATAGCCAGCCAAGAAGCGTTTTTTACATGCATCAAACTAGAAATATATCCTATCAAATTTAGACCCAGAATTGGGGAGTGGCATCTCAATGACCTCTATATAAACTCTACTGCTGGATTTTGAAGCGTATATTCACTAGCAAAGTTTGAAATCTATGCTCATTTTTTCTCTGATCTCCATCAATGTACTCATCACGTTGTACTTGGCCTTTTTGCACAGATTTCCAAACACATTAATCCCTAGTTGCTCCTTTACTAATTATTTCAATTAAGGACTCTTGAGTTCTGACATGATCTTGATGGTATTGAAGAAGTGATTAGTTGACCACACACTAATTACTCTTTTATTGTCTACTACAATACCATAGTTATGTTCATCCTTGAATCACTTGATGTGGAATGAGCCAGTAATCTTACTTGGTGCTTCATATGCCTTTCATGAGAATTCTCTTGTGCACACTTTGCTTTGACATATTCCTTACTTTGTTCAACAATTGAGTACTTCACAATAGCAATGCTAAATTGTTTTGTTTAATCAATTTTCAATAATATGCAAACCACAAGATTTTTAGCCTTTGGATCTACATAGAACTACTTCATCATCTTAATTCTAATCCTCTCATCTAACACTCTCATCGTCATCACTTTAGTGATATTCTATGTCATAACCATCTTCCACTAAAGCTCCTTGTTCCCTCTTATTCACAGCTTCATCTAGTTCCTCAAGTGGTTCATTCCTCATTTACTAAAATTCCTAACTTGTTCTCTTGTCTGTGCAAGTTCATCATCATCATCATCATCATTTACATGCACCAAAGGTTCATCATCTTTATAGATGGACAATACAACTTCCCAACCCTATCATACTCCAATTACTTTTCATCAAGTGTATCTTAGTTGCCAGATCTATTCACTGTCTTAACTTGCTGAACTCTCTCTTTAGTACTAGTTCTATGCCTTGCCTTAGTCTCCTCTAGTCTTAGTTTAATACCAGTTTAAACCAAGTCCATAACCTACTTGGACACTTTGTTCAACATTTTCTTCACTCTTCCTTCTCTAAATCATATCCATGACCTATCTCTGCATCCTCATCTTCATCTTCATCACCATAACACTAAAAAAGTACATAAACATTATAACCATGAAGATAAGGGTAAACAAGTTCCCCGGCACCATTATCATCTTGAAACACTTCATCACCATAACACTAAAAAAGCACATAAACATTATAACCATGAAGATAAGGGTAAACAAGTTCCCCGGCACCATTATCATCTTGAAACAATCTTATATCTTCGTTTAAGCTCTTACCAACTACCCTATAATACGATTTCTCTTTTTTGCAAACAAGCTATTCCACAATATCCCTATCGCATTATTTATGTAATAATCTACTCATATTGACCCTAACAATGTCGTTATTTCCACTCATCACCAACAATAAACTCCCCACCATATTAAACATTAATGAGTGTAGTGGTATCACTTATGTCGATATTGGAAAAAAAAATGTCAAGGAGCCAAAGACATAGAGACAACCAATTGAGCGATTGGTCCCCACAACTGCACCAAATTAAATAATCAATAATTGATTTTGTCTATGGGTGGAAAAAAGCCAACAATCTTCCCCAAAAACATAATAAATTACTCAACTTTTCAATTCCAAGATTCTTCACTCTAGAATCAGTCCTAATTTACTATATAAGCTGTGGTCTTTTCTCACTTTAAGTTTGTCTATAGACACACACACACACACACACACACACACACACACACACAGACACACACAGAGAGAGAGAGAGAGAGAGAGAGAGAGAGAGAGAGAGTTATTCCTAATTCTTTGATGTGTTGTTTTAGACAACTAGTAGCCATGTCATTTGGTTGATTGTTCACTTTGATCTTAAATCTCTTTAAAGAAAGCTACGTCAAATATGTTATATAAGTTAAATCCACATAGGATTTGTCATTGGAGATATATCACCAAAGTCACTCAATTCAATGTTTCTTTTCCAAAAGTTAAGGCACTTCATTGATTGATTGAAAAGTTATAGCACTAAAGTGGCATCTATAGTTGTCATGACTTGATCTCTCTACCATTGATCTTCACGGAAAAGAAGGCGGGAAAGGTTAGATTTAGAAGTACTTGACCACGAGAGTTCCCATACGGTTCTCATCCACAAAGGCATCATCACCTTACCTTTCGGGCGAACCTCTTGTGAGTTCACTTGGTCATGGTCACGAACTCTCCCAAGCTTGTACCCTACGTGACAATGGAAGGTATCATGACCCTATGTTGACGTCATGGCACGTTTTGATTGATAGTTTTAAAGTTGAAAGGAAACTGGACGTAAATGTGAGTTTAAGGGTATTGTTACGATCATAATAGCCCTCTCAAAATGTATATCCGTAAAATATGGTATCATTTCATCTTTTTTAGCTTCACCATCTTTAGTATGTTAAATCATAACCATGAAGCAATTTTTAAGGTTCATACACTTCACGACGGGTTTATTAAGTGATCTAGTTGTTTAAGACAACCTAAAAATAAGATGAGAGTTGCCATTAGTCTCATTTTTGGGGGCAAGCTAGAAAACCCAATCAAAGGTTGGGAGTAATCTCTCGATTTCTACGCAACTAGACATCTAGGTTTGGGGACTTAGGTTACGCTAATATTTTTATTAGCGCCATTTCAGCACCTAACAGTATGTCGTGTTACATAAGATGTCAATGCATTTCTTTTTAACTTTTCAAAATCGTTTATCTTAAACTAAGTGATCATGTGTCAATGATCATTTTCGTGCCATTCTATTCCTAAAAAGATTTTTTTTTTTAAAAGACACTCAATTGAACTTAAAGTATAAAATGTTAAGTAAATAACCAAATAAAAGTGGTAAACCTATCATGTAATTCTTAAAAAAAAAAAAAAGCAATAAAAGGTAAGCAAAGAGCAATAATCCGCAACTCATTAGGTATTTATACAAATGAGGAAAACCCGAGACATATGTCGGGGACAAATGGTATAAAACTATGATCGGACTGGATATCGACCTTCCACCATCTTCATGTCAACTCCATCTTCAAAATCCTAGTCTAATCATAATCTAAGAACTATAACTAAGTACATACAATGGAAAAAAAAAATACTCATATACATAAAAATAGTTAAAAGCATGACATAGATGAAAATTAATCAATCAAACAAGGCAAGATTTAAAATCAACCAAATTTGGGCCTTAGAGTTAGCCTTTGCAATTCCTGCATAGGTCCCTCTAAACTCCTATCCAATTCATTTTATGACTTATAACCATTATTAATCATTTATACTATCGCATGGCCAATAACGCTTGTAAGTATCTAGAAATATGTTTTAGGTGATTTCCCAAGATTTTTCCCCAGTATCGTGCATTGCACTTAGCATACATCTAGAATTGACATCCATTGGCATGAATTAAACACACAGGTAGGTTTTTAAAGTTTTATTTCTCAACTAATCAGCCAAGTGAGTGAACTGTTGGCGGATCACTTATTCCAAAGGCATGCGCCAATCATAAAGAAGAGCGTTTCTAATGAATGACATGATTTTATGCATAAACGGTACATATGATGTTTCAATGATGAATTTGAAATCATTGATAATGAAAAGTAAGGTTTTTGAGACAAAATGATGTCTTAGTTATGGAAAATATTTCATTATCAAGGCTAGCTTGGGCTTGCATAAATACACTAATAGGCATCATAAACATTTTTACTACGATCCAATCCTCAACTATCATAATGCCAAATCAAAGTTCGAAGAAATTTGAAAAGATATTTAGATAAAGAAATATTTAGGCTATAAAATGCATTTAATTGTCAAGATTAGTTTGGAGTTCGCATAAATGCACTCATAGACATTACATACATTGTAAATATGGTCCAAACCATGGCCTTTCCAAAATCAAATCAAGTATTGAAAAGATATCTAAATGTTTGCTTTTGGAAACATTGCATGTACCAAAGACATTTCGATGCGTGATTGAAAAATCAATTCATTTGTTGAAAACCATTTGACAATGAAAATCAAAGGATTTGTGATAAATTTCATGAATATGATATAGCCTAATTTCATGTAAAAAAGCTCTAGATAAGCAATCACAATAAAGGCCTATAACAGAATGTTTTAGACAAAACACATCAAATCAGCAAAATTGAGTGGCGCCCATTGATGATTTAACTATGAAAAAATTATCTATCATGCATGAGATGATATAGAACAACTTTTGTAAGGAAAGTTTTCCTAAAAGAGCTAAGCATGATTTTATAAAAGTCTAACAATGGACGTTATTGCATTAGGAATTTGCCAAATCAACAAGACATGAAGTCATTGCAACTGGATTTACCTTACCAAATGAAGTCTAAACATTTTGAAATTTCACCATAACACAGGTAAAAGGGTAACAAACAGATTTATTAGAGGTTCGACTCAAGAATCTCTATTGAAAAATTGCCACAAAAATAGAGAATGTCTGCCTAAACAATGGTAAAAATAGGGTTCCGAATTTAATCATAAGTCAGAATTCTAAATTAGTTTTAAAAAAAAAAAAGAAAATGGGTCTAACGACAAAAAATTTGCATGAAACCAATAGCAATTGAAAGATCTAAGTGTGCCTTACGACTTACTAGAAGGGTTTGAGTCCAATTGATATCAATTCAGTGCTCAAAAGTTGAGGTTTGTGAAAGTATGCATATCAGTCATTAAGAAACTAGAATACAAATATGCATTATGAAGTCTCAAAATCACTCATGCAATCTACAAATGGTATGAAAATCACACACGACCAAGAATCGGATGCAAGAAGTGATTAGGGTAAACATCTAATCCTAAGTCGGCATGTGAAAATGTTATGTAGGTCAATGTCAATACAAGATGATTTAAGTTTATAATGAAATATTTGAGGATTTCTAAGTGCAACTAGTCTAATTGTGACATGATTTTTACATACCAAAAGACATTCAATTATGATCAACCACAGATGCACAGGAAACTTGTAATGTGCACTTTAATAGTCAAGAAGACATCAACGTGAGACAATGAGAAAGCATGAACATGACAAGACCTTAAATTAATCTCAGCATAACAGAAAAGGTTCAATTTAGGTTATCTAAGAAACTATAAAAATCTAGTGAAAAAATTGGCATATTGAATGCTTGTTGGCAAGTATTTTTTGTTAAGACATCAAAATCTAACTATAATCACACAAATCATGACGAAAATGGCAAAATAGGTGTGCATTACTAAACATCATAATCATAGCAGAACCTTCATGTGTTTACACATGCGATTGACATACCAAATGGGGATGAAATCATACAAATCATGTACAGATAGAAAGCACATGATGTGTATTTCAAACTTAATGAAGATCCTAAGGCTAAATGAATTCATCTATATGTTCAATTTTGTCAAAATGCATCTCGAATTACTGTGGGGCGAATTGACCTACACTCAAATTTAAGTAGTTTTGACTTATCAAAAAAAAAAAATGTATGTTATACATGAGACAATTTAGAACAAATCCTTAAAGAAAATTTTCTCAAAAATCAATCATAAGAATCAACACAAAAATAGAAAAGTTCAAAGGTAGACTAAAACCAAAAAAACATATTGAAAAATCTATAGAATTGAGCAGATTGTGAGGCGTTTTTCGAGGTTCAAATGTTGACTATTCGAGCTGTGTGACCTATCAAAGCGGAGATCTTGGAACTTACTTTCTAAGTTTAGAGGTCTCAAGTCAAAATAAGGTCATCTAATGCCTCATTTTAGGCCAAACAACAACCACGTCACAGATACACAAAAATTGTAGATTTGCACTAAAATCACATAATCAACCACAAATTATCTTCAATCTCCATTCAACCTCAGCAAACAAATGATCAAACCTATCAATAATATATCTAAGCATTTTGTATAGTTCCAAATGTGAATCCTAACCCCGGTTAGCTATTCTAATCTTGCTTCATCGGATTCAAGTTTGTAATTGTTATCTTATGCGCGATTCCGTCGATTTTGACATGATCGGACGAATCTATCTCGCCGAACTTAGTTAAACCTCGATCTAAACTCCAATGGACAGATTGGGATACCTCAAACCACCTCAAGGTTGGCTGGGCCGCTGGTTCAATGCCATGATAGAAATTGGTCCAAGATGGATCGGTTCAGGATTGCCAGGAGGAATTGAGGTCACCAGCTAAGTTTCAGTGACCGTCAATGGTTCCTTGACAACGACAAGGTTAGGAACTAGCTAGAATAGAGATTGGCAACAAGTGGAACTAGCAAGAACTGTCAATGGCCACCAATTTATGAGATTAGGATCGTCGGTTCAATCACCAAATTTGAACTTTGATTGAGTGGAATAGGAGGACATGAGGCTTGCTGGAGGGAACGCTGGCCTTAAACATGTCAAAGAGCAGTTGAGAGAGGATTAGCAATTGGTTAGCCACCGATTAGGACCACCAGACCGCTAATCAAGCCAATTAACTTAAAAACTAGCTTGGTTGCCAGTTCCTTCAATTGGAAGAAAATCTGCCGGTTTGAGCGAAACATACGGTCGTCAAAGGGAACTTTGACTATTAGAGAATCGAGGAGAGAGAGAGAGAGAGAGAGAGAGAGAGAGAGAGAGGCCGCCAGGGGGGGCTAATCGGCAAGAGAGAGAGAGGTCGCCAGGGGGCGCTAATCAGCAATGGCAAGCTTGTTGGCATGCAACGGTGGCTCGTGGAAGAGAACAACGAGAGAAGAGAGAGTCAATGAGAGAGGGCGTGAAAGAGAGAGAAGAGAGAGAGAGAGAGAGTTATGTTTAGAGAGGAGTTAGTTGTAGAAAATGAGATTCCCCTTTCCAATTTAAAGGGAAAAAACCTATTTATGCTAACTCCAAATCGGTCGATTTCGGCTATCAGTTCGATCCGACGGTTGAAAAATTGATCTAATGGCCAAATTAGGTCATTAAAGGGTTAATCATCATTAAGAGGTGTCGCACAACCGATTGGATGAGTCCGATTTGCAAAAATTCAAGTTTAAAACTAGAATTGCGCTTAAAGGACTAATTAGGGGTCAAATTGCAAATGCATGAAATTTGAGAAACAATCTGCAAAATTGTGAGAAAGTGAGGGCATACGAGTGAAATTGGCATAGAGAGGATCCCAGAACTAGCCGATAAGGGGCTGAACCGGCTTGCCCAACCGGCGGTCGGTTGGACTGGTCAAACCGGTTCACGTCGATTTGATTGGTTCTTAATTGATTTTGGCCGATTCTTGTTGGTTCATGATTTTGTGGCCTTTTTGGGTTCAAAATTTATGCAATTTCATCATTTAAGGAACAAATTGAAAAGAAAACTTGCATGATTTGAGGAAAAGTTGTTTGATTTTGATTCAATTAGGTTGATTAAACTCCGTAAATATAATTTATGGACTCTTTATCAACAAATTGAGTGCTTATTGTGAAAGACAATGGACCAAAACCATGGGTACATGAGATCGAGCCTTGAAGGCCAAAATGAATAATTTTGCAATTCCTGGGCTAAAATTGTAAATTAATTAAAATTGAATTCAATTAATGTTACAATAAACCTATTCAACTAATTATTCATGTGTAGGATCACCTAATGTATCTAAATCGACTTTGAATTGAAGTACCAAAACTTAAGCAAAAAATGAATCAAGGTTTAATATTAAAATTAGATCTAAATTCATGCAATTGAATCTTAGTTTTAAATTGGTCAACCTAAATTTTTTAGATTGAAGCTCGATGGCTTTGTTTTCTTATCTTTGAGAGAGTAAAGTCCCTTAAATTGGGAAGTTCTCATGTACATTTCTCAAAATCGACTCCAATTTTGGACTTCTTAAGAAAACAAGTGGAAAACAATTATCCATTCATAAATCATGAAAAATTGATTTTGACCCCCTAATTAGGACTTAAAATATCATTTCACCTTTCTATGTGTAATTCGCAAAATTGAATGCACAAGTGGATTTATAATAGTCCCGAGACCAAATGTCTTAAAATGAACTACATCTAATTATGACTAAAATAAAAGTACTTTTATTTTTTTATCGATTTAGCACCTAAAATCAAAAAATTTTGAAAACAAGGTTCTTAATCGAATTTTATAAAATTTTCAACTCCCAAATGAAATTGAAACTAAAAAAATATATTTCCTGAATTTTATTATTTTATTATTTTTTTTGGGTCAAAGGTATGATCCCTAAAAGGTTGATTTTTTAGCAATTTTTTAGATTTTTGAAAAATTGATCCGAGAAAAATGAAATTAAACTAAATGACATCTTTTTGGACGAAAAGCCCATTTATGATCGAGGGTTGATTTTTGGTTAAAGTGTTAACAAAAAGTCAACTCGAAAGTCAACCGTTTGACTCTTCAGATTTTTCTTGAAAATGAATTGGAAATTACTTAAAAGCCACAATGCAAAAGAAAGAAATGAAAAAAAACACTTTTTGCTCGAGAAATGATCTCTGTCACGATTGGAAACCCAAGTTTTGATTCTTTATCTTTTTGACGCGTCGATTAAAAATCAGGTGTTAACAGTAATGTCATTTTTCATTTTCCCTATAAAAGTACATGTTTCTCATAGTACATTATTCCACAATTCTGCTGAACAAAACTTTTAAAATGGATTGGTTTTCCATTGAGAAAACTTGCTTGATCGTCATTTATTAATTTAAATGAGGAGGATCAGTCTTGTTTCTTAAGGAGAGTCAGCCCACAAGTTTCAACTATGTCGACTAGAGAGAAAGCTCTTGGCCCATTCACTCAGGTAAAATGTGGATTTGGCCCGCTCATTAGGTGAGGTGAGGATTTCACACTATTGGACCCTCCTCCACACTTAGAGCTTTTATGATAAAACATAAAAATAAATACTAACAAATTAAGCATTGCCATACCCAAAAACATTAATTACTGAATTTTAAGTATCAAAAATAGAAATAAAAGATTCTTTAATAATATGTAAAAACCTCAACCAGATGAAAATGCAAGGTGTAAAGAAAAAGTCTTTTGAACAACCAACTTGACATAAAGATTGTAGCTCTCACTTAATATTATTAATTTCTTACCATACGCATGGAACTAGGGTTATTATTGATAGGTTTTAACAAGATGATTGGCAAGGTTTTAATTACCATAAATTATCTTTTCTAATTGAATGAATTTAAAAGCGACTCGTTAAATGACTTTTTAGTTTAATTGAAACTTTTAAGTCAATATTACCTCTTTATTCATGCATAGTTCGAATTTGTTATGTCTTGAGGAGAGTCGGTAACAACTCCCCAAGGAGACTTTACCAAGAACTAACCCAATCCAAGATCAATTTCTTTTCAAAAGTAAATCAACCAAAAGCAACTTAACCCTAGCAACAACTAGCAGTGCATTTTAGCAACACAACCTCAAAATAAGTAGATATAATGCCAAAATGTTAAAGAGGCATGTCAATAACACCGGCAATATTTTTATGTGGAAAACTCAATGTAGGAAAAATCATGGATTGCTGTCGCAACCTAACCCTCAAGGCTTTTGATATCAAGGAATAGGTTTAGAGATATTTGTTCAAGAGACAGTCCTCAAGGCATATCACATAAAATGTCTTCTTTGATGTTCGTTCAAGAGGTCCATCAATCGAGAACATGGATTCTCCTAGATCCATATCTCGTGCAACAGTTGTTCATTTTAAGTTTTAAGGCAGCCTAAAAATGTTATCTAGGAGTTCACTAGTCTTTTTGTTGAGGGTTGGCTAGGAACCCAATCAAGAGCTAGGAGACATACCTTGATTTCCATGGAACTAGAGATTTCGTGGGTTTAGGGACTAGGGTTACGCTAAAATATCTATTAGCGTCTTTTCGGTACCTATAATTATGGTTGTTACCTAAAGTGGTCAAGCGGCCTTTTTACATTTTCATGCAAGTTTAAAACAAGTGATCATATTCTACAGTAACTATCAAGATGGATAGAACAAGTATTAATCAATTGAATTGAAATTTGTGTCGTAGGAAATAAACACCCAAGACTAACAAAAAATAAAGGAGATAACCAAAACAACATTTCAAGAAAAATAGACTTGCAACTAATCAGCTGTTTATACAACACAAAAGGAAAGCCTGTGACATGTATCGGGAAATTAATTGGTACAAATTGTCAAAGATGAATTGAACGTCGGTTATTTCACCATCTTCAAGTCCCTATAACCACCTCCTCCAGGATTGCCTTTGGGAACGATTCTAATACTTAGAGTGCTAAAATAACAATCAAGGTCGCATTCAAGTACAATCAAGCAAGTGGAAACATTTCGATGCAATTCAAAACTCCAAGGGGGGCCTTGGGATCAGCCTTTGATGTTCATGCATTTCGAGCCAACCTAGCACCACTAATTAATTGTTTTTAAGCCGTCAGTATTTGGCCATCCCTTATGCTTATAAGCGGTGCACAAAACTGATCAACTCCTAGAAGTATGTTCCCTTGGTTTACCCCATGTACATGCATCGGTCCTAAAATATTCATCTAACAAACACATGCAGAGGGATATAAGCTCATGCACTTAGGTCTTAGGACCTTGGTTCTTAATCAACGGACTAATAAAAATGAACCGAAACAGGTCACTTACACAATCAAGGTTAGTACAATAACTCAAGTATGCACAAAATGGGATCTTGAAGGAAGAAAACCAAAAGGTTAAATTTCTCAAAGATTGGCAATTAAAAAACACAAGCTTTAAGAAATTGCAATCAAGGATGAAAGTTTGGAGAAATTGTAATCAAGGACCAAAGTTTGGACAAATTACAATCAAGAACAAAAGTTTGGAAAATTTGTAATCAATGACGCAAGTTTGAAAAAATTGCAATCAAGTCCTTGGAAGAAATTTTTCAAGTTACAAGTGATATCAAACGATGATATTAAATTTGTTGGAATTTTAAGAAAGGTCCGACTCCCTCGAAAATGAATTCCAGGACCCGGGTGCGGATAATGTCAACACACTGATGGGGTCCTTTGAACCATTGAACATGACTCAATTCCGACAAACTTAACATCAAAAGAAAGCTTAGATCGATGACTAAAACTTTCGGTGTTTAAAATTTTTCAGAAAAGGTCATTAACTTCATTAAAACTTGAAAACTTGAGTGTGAAATTAATGGCACACTAATGAAGCTCTCTTTTAAATACCCTGAAGAATTTCAAAATTAACGAAACCAATGCCAAATCAAAGGTAGAAAAGTCCTTAAAAACTTTCATGAAGCATGCATTAAGAGGTTTAAACTATATGAATTTATAAAAATCAAATAGTGTACACAAATCACTTCTGTAAAATGAATTGTAACAAGTCCTACAACTTTGAGAAGGTCAGAAAAAATAGCAAATCCTGTTTTTTTTTTCTGAAAATTTATGACAATGAAGTTCAGAATATTCCAAACAAGTCTCATGAAGACACTATCAACAGATTCAACATGCATGAATTTCTAAAATTCAAAGAATTCAAGCATATCAATTTGGAAATAGAAAATCACAGAAGCAAACGCATCTAGCTCATAGTCATTTATATTATCCAAAAGTAGCCCATTTAATTTGGAATTTGTATACAATATTGGTCATGCAGTGCCCTACTATTTTCATGAAGACATCTAAGGCCGATTCGACTCATGTGAATTTATAAAACTCACAGGATAAACATGTGTCATTGAGGATAGACAGTATGTTCGATTTAAGCATGATCAACCTATCCTAATGCAAATTTTACATGTTGTTCACAAGGATGTAATTAGCACCTTTCGTGAAGAAACCAATTCTAGATTTTCAACACATGATTTTTATAAAATCATGGAATCAGTGTAGGGCAATCAAGGAAGCAAAATTACAGGGATGAGCAGGGACATTCTAGATATGATCAACTTAAGTAAATGAGTTTCAATCATCACGAAATTTATTATGTTGTGGACCTACATGTCCTGAACAACTTTCATTAAATACCAACTTAAGAATCCAACCATAAAAAATTAGAGAAAATCGACAAACAGCAAAGGTCACTGAAACAGGCATTAAAACAGAAAATTAATCATTTCCAAATCAGACTTCGGTATTACAAAAATCATTTGACCTAGTAAACGATCGTCAAGTTATGCACATGATATGTCATTGGAAAACTCACGAAGTCCTCTATAAATCCTCAAAAGGCATCCAACAAAATTGAAGTCATTTTCCAGCTCAATTGAAGATATTAAGCAAAAAGGTCCAATTTACAACACGACTTTACAGATTATGCTTGATTCACATGTGATTGACATAACTAAATGACTTGCAACTTTCATGAAATTTCTATATGATTTGGAACTAAACGTCATGGTCAATTTTCATTAAGACATCAAATCCAAAATAATTATATAAAAAATCATGAAAAATCGTCAAACCAAATAGGTCAGTTAACCTCGACATTGCAACAAAGCATCCAAAATCTAGAATCAACATTGAAGTTGTGACAAGCAATCAACAATGTCAATGAAGTTCGAATCATGCACCCGATATGTCGTTAGGAAGCTTACGAAATCATCTTTGAATCTTATAAAGATATTAACATCGAATGATATCATTTTCTAGCTCATTTCAAGACATCTATCATAGCAGTCCAAAACTAGCTACTATTTTCTAGAAATAACAATCATGCTCAATCAAGCCACCAACTCATAATCAATTATCATAAACTCATCATATATATATATATATATATATATATATATATATATATATATAATCTATTTAAGCATGAAATAGCATCATAGGGTTCAAATCCTAGCCCTAGCTATCTAATATAGCCTCGCTTCATCGAATCCAAGATTCAAAGGAGATTACCTTGATTAACTTCACGCAAAGTTTAATTGAGCTAATTTCTCTTCATACTACGAACGAGGACACACCTAGGAGCGTTGGCACCAATTGAGGTATGCTAAAAGGCCACCAATGGATGTCAACATAATTAGCAAAGTCACCAGATGTCTTTGCCATTGCTAACTATGTCAATTGAGCCAATTGGAAGAAAGCGTCAGATTGATGTGTTTTGATAAAAGTTCAGTTGAAGCATGGCCAACACGAGCACAGAAACTTGACGATGAATGCTGTAGCAAGCTTCGAAGGAGAGGGAAACACTATCAAATTGTTGGATTGGCAATTGGAATCGTTGGATAAAATTTCCACTAAGGAACTCGTCCTTCGAGGCTAGATAAAGATGGAGCTCAATGGGCGAGTTCTGGCAAAGGAAATAGCCGGTAAGTGTTGCGACTGACAAGGCCAGTGAAGGGGAACACTGGTGCTTGTTGAGGCAATGGTAATTCTCTGGAGGAAGGTCGGCGTGTGGTGGTAAGGGTGGCAAAAGGAGATTGGGGGAGAGAGAGAGAGAGAGAGAGAGAGAGAGAGAGAGAGAGAGAGAGAGAGAGAGAGAATGAGCCCCCTTTTTTCAATTTTGGAGGGAAAATTGGTTATGTAGTCCCATGCAAGATTAAATCCTAGCCCTTAAAAGATCAAATTACTTAGAGATTATGCTAGCTTATGATTTGATGATAATGAGCACAAGTCATTTTAAACGATTAGGATGAATTCTCAATGAACGGCCATGATTAATCTTGAGATTAGTAGTTAATCATGGGCATTTTAGTAATTTCCTATCTTTGAGGCCAATTTTATAATTCACTTGGGGTAAACTTGTAATTTTAGTGCAAGAGAAACATGGGAGAATCGACCATGGCTTGGGCAAGCCAGGGGTGGTCAACAGTTGTTGGAGCATAGCCAAGAAATGGCTAATTTCTTAGCTAAAAGCAGTCAAATCAGTCTAAACTAGTTTAGTTGGTTTAAGCTAGTTTTGGCCAATTTTTTTAAAGAATTTTATGCAATTAGGTCCGTGAAATGACCTAATTGTAGAGAATTCTTACTCAATTGAGAGAGAGATAAGCTAAATTGAAAAGAAACGATCCAAATTCATTGAAATTAAACCAATCAAAACATTAAAAAATGTCTCCATTGATTCTAATTGGTTTAATCAACCCAAAAATATTGAAAATCATGCTTAAATTCCATAGGCATATGAAATTGCAATTTCTAACTAATTTGCGCAATTCCTGCCTTCAAGAACCAAATTGATTGAAATTAGGGGTGATTGGGTCCAGGGTGGATAGGGTTTAGACTTGGACCTTGTACCCAACTCTGTTATAACCGGTTCCTTTTTTCTAGACCCTATATCCGATCCTGTTTGTATTGGACCATATACCCAACCCATCATGTTTTTCCAATCCAGTTCCAGGGTCAACCATGTTTTCACTGGAACTTGTTTTGCAATCTCCCAATATCCTATATGACTTTGAATTTCATATTAATACGCGAGAAAATAACGTAATCTTCCTAATTTGTATTGAAACATTAAGCACTTGCAATAAATAAATACATGAACTTTTTTGACTAAATAAAAAATTAAGGATCCACAGGGCTAATTATAATAAATAAAATCATAAGGCAAAGAATTAGCAACAAACATTGGTCTAATATTAGTCTTATTCCCACAACTATTACATGAAGCTACTCATTTATAGAAGCATAACTCCTATTACAAAAGAGAAATTAGGTGAGCTAATCCATGTGATACACAAAAATTTGGCGGTGACGAACATCGTCTATCCATCAGACGGTGTGAGAGGGAGCCGATGAGGGAGGGAAGCAAGTGATGAAGAGGAATGACAAAGGATGAGTGCTGTGCGTGTTTGAGAGAGCAAAAAGGAAAAATGTTTCATGATTGCGGGAATAAGAATAGAAATCGGAGAAAAAAAAAAAAGGGTTTTGGACCTCTACTTACAAAACCGGTCCAAGAACCGGTTCCAAAACCGGTCCGGGAACCGGTTCCAAAACCGTGGGTAATCACTTGGAACCTGTTCCCGGACCGATTTAAACCAGTTCCAAGTTTTGGGAACTGGTTCCCAGACCAGTTTCAACGGGAACCGATTCCCGACCCTGTTTTTCGGGTGGGTCGGTCCGGGAACCGGGTATACCCGGTCCGGTTGCACACCCATAATTGAAATTGATTCTAATAGATACAATGAGATATGAATTGGTTCAATTACTTATGTTTATGATGACTTAATGCATTTAAATTGATGCCAAAAGAAGCAAAGCCCAAGTGTCAAGACTTGGCACTAAAGAACACTTAAATGCCAAAAGTTAGAAAAGTGACACTTAAGTGTCACTTCCGGTGAACCCCGCCAGAAATCCTATGTGGTAGCTTTTTATTATTTTTGCTCACTTACATAGCTCGCCAGAGAGTTGACTCAACTCTAACTTATCCAAAATGATACTATTTCCATAGTTGGCCAAAATAAAAGTCATAAATATGCCAAAATGATGTTGTCTCCAAATTGGCATAAATCTAAAACCTTAGATTGGCCAAAATCCCTATTGAAGTGCTCAAATCCTAATCCCGAACCCTGATTTCGATTTGCCCAAAATTCTATCGTTGGATATTGGAAATGAAAAGCAAGACTTTTAGCAGCGCCTCAAATTCCTCTCACCGAAGCGAAGGATAAGACCACCGTTTATGTTTTTGTGGGTTATCGAGTTCAAGAAGAGCATCATGGACTTGAATGAATCTTGGGAGAAGATTTTATGGATGCGCCTAATATAAGGAAGGGTCGAAGTGCAAATACTTCAAATGGGTTGATGCGAAATTCTCTCACCAAGTCATAGAAGTGATATTTGATCTACTTGATGAACGACATCAATTTCCATCTATGCTATCAACAACTTGGACAATGTTGATTCAATGCAAATTCAAGCATCTTGGACTAAACTTTTGAAGAATGAAGTTTAAAGGATGAAAATGGAACGGAAGTGTTACCAAGTATTTATTATGGTGCTGTTTTATTGTTTATTCTATTTTATGATGAAATTTAAAGCACTTGAAGATGAGAAAAAGTTTATTCGACTGCCATAATTGAAAATGAGTGAACTAATGCAATTGTTTTAGATCAAATGTAGACTTTTTTCTTTTTGGAAGATGAAAAGAAGTTTGTGTTGTTCCACAAGATTGTCGTGGCTTTACTGTTAGTTGTGCTGTCATATGTATTGTGGGTTACTTCTTATGTTTATGAGGAGGTTCATGAAAGGGAATGAGTGAATGAGATGTTGTTTGTACTATGTTTTGCTTGTTCTTGCATATAAACCATCAATGATGGAGGCTTTTTTACTTGAACTAGAATACAAACATAAACCAGCAGCAAATATTAAATTGAATGGAGTTGCCATAAGTTGAATTGCCATCAGCTTCTTTGTTTTGCTGCAAACTAGCATATACATAGGAGTGATTACACGAGTGCTATAAGTTGTATTTAGTGATCACTTAAATGCTAGTCGCGATGAAAAAAAGGATCAACTTAAGTGTCAAATTATTATTAAAAGTGATCACTTAAGTGTCATTCGTGGTTAAAAGTAAACACTTAAGTGCTAAGTTTTTTAGTGTGATTAGTTAAGTGTTAATTTTTGTAAGTTTTCTCTAAAAATTGAGTCAACTACCAACGTCGACCACTAGCCACCAACACCAACACCAGCCACCAGCCACCACCACTAGCCACACTAGGCACCCCAGCCACCATCTTGATTGACTATCGTGCCGGTGGTGTTGCTGCAGAAGGTGTTGGTGCAAGCTAAGCCTTGCACTAGCTTGCACCAGTACACTTAGAGTAAGATGTACACGCTGTACACTCACAAGCCCCCAACCCCCACCACAAACCCACCACCACCAAGCATTACTAGCCACTACCACCAGCCACACTAGCACCTAGCCACCACCATAGACTCACCATCCAGTAGCCACTATGCTGGTGGTGGGTTTGCTGTAGAAGGTGTTGGTGCAAGCTGAGCCTTGCACCAACAACATGGTGCAAGATGTGCACACTGCACACTTACACTAGATGCAACATGAGCCCCCAATCGAACCCTCACAATAAACACACCACCACCACCAAGTATCATCATCCACCACCACTAGCCACCCCCAGCTACCACCACAGACCTAACACCGATAGTAGCAAGTAAAAGCAGAATCTAGAAAATGAAAACAAGGCAAAAGAATTTGACAAGCAGTAAGATTAATCCATTGATATTTAAATTAAGTCTTACATACTCAATGACAAACTAAAAAGAAAAAAGAAAACGATCCATAGCAAGTTATTATAAACAAAACTTACTTTTGAGCTCCACAAATCCTATTACTTCTCATCTCATCAAAATATGCACAACGCTCCCTGTTTGTGCTTTTTTTGATGGACCTTTCACTTAATTCGTAATCCTTGCACTCTTTCTAACTGGACGTGCAACTTTTTCTTTAACCTTCTTAGGATGCACTGATTCTGATGGAGCTGCAACTATCCCAGGCTGAATTGATTTAGATGGACCTGCAACTAGGTTCTTACTCTTCTTTCTTGTTAACGCAGCTGATGTCTTCTTCTTTGTAGGCACAACCATTGATTCTTGAGTTGTGCCTTGAGAGATAAGAATCTTTGAACTTCTCCCAAGCTACAAAAAGACAATTAAATTGTCAGCAAAAGTTTATAGTATAAATTATAATGCAGCCGATAAAACTTACATTTATAGTACACTCATCTGTATAAATGCCATAACCATATTGTCTTAGCCTCTTCCCAAGAGCCCCTCTTGTTCAAATGGGAGCATCTCTTTCAACCTGTGATTTGTTGGCTCTTCTTCTCACTCGTGATTTCTTGGGCCTTTCTTTTGGCTCTTCAGCTACAACTAGGCTTCTTTGACCAATTCTTCAACTCGGTGTCCTCTAGATGGCCTTTTTGTAGCTAGCCTTTCACCTAGCATTCTTCTAGTTTTCCTTCTTTGTAGCCCTTCAACTTCAGTGACACTTTTTTGGTGGTACTTGTGGTGACCCTTATAGTAATTTTTCTAATGGCCTCTATGATGGCTTTTGTGGTGGCCCTTCTTTTGGCAGTTGAGCTTCAACTTACATTCTTCGAACCTAAGAAAAAGGCAAAAGACACTATAAATATAATAATGGGCCATATAATAACGTAAAAGAAAATTGAATACAAATTGTTGAATTTACCAGGTATTTTTTTTTTTTACTGCTGAAGAATAATCGACTGTACTGGCCCTTTAGCTGCTTGGGCCAATCCTTCAGCAGGCCGTCTTTTACCTTGCCTTCTTCGAACGGCTCTTCAGTTTCAAGTATAGTAGGGGCTTTGACCAATCTTTTACGTGTCCTTCTCGTGACTTGACAAATACATTACATATAATGCCAATTGGGATTATGTAAATATTTATGATAAACCATAAAGCAACATAAACACAAATTTCATAACTTACCGGGTTTCTTGTTATTGACTGAAGAACATTTGACTCACTTGGCCTTTCTATTTGCCCTTCTCCAACAGTCTTTTCATTAAACCCTTCAACTAGCCTCAATTGTTCTTGCTACTTCCTCAATTGACAACTTTTAATATTGTGCCATCATACGTGGTAATAAGAGCACGTCATCTTTGCACCTGTATCATGAATTTGTACAAAGTAAGGTATTTTGATTTTTTGTACCAATCATCAATGTAATCCTCTGCATTGTAGCCCTTCAACTGGATGGCACGTATGGCATGTGCACAAGGAATTCCACTTTGTTGCTATGCTCTACATGAACACTTCCTTATACCTAGATGGATAATATACTTATTGGAACCCTTCATTATCTTATATTCGCCATCCCCATTCCAAATTGGATGACAATACCTACTTGCAACCAAGTTCTCATTCAATTTCTTGGTAATTCTAGGACCACATTGCCTAGTCCACTTTGCAACCTCATCTCTTTGTTTGTGTAGTTGAGTCATGACCATGACTTGTATATCTTCAAGCATTGAGATGATTGGTTTGCATCTTGCATTTGTTATTTTCCCATTGAATGTTCCGCATATGTTGTTTTCGATGTTATCGTATTTGAATTTCTCGTTGAAAAATGCCCTACACCAATGCTTCGATTCTATTTGGAATAATGTAGCACAACCTTCATTTGTCAATTGAAGCAGTCCTTCTTTTGCTATCCTAAAGTTAGCCATGTTCGTTCTCTTTGCTAATTGTCAAAATCACAACTGCAGATTATCCCCTTTGTAGGTCTTTACCCAATTTCTGTATATGTGCCGCACACACATTCGATGTTCGGCATAGGGCGACAACTCGGCTACTACCAAAATTAGTCCCTGCAATAATTCAAAGCAATAAATGTAAGCAAATAACATGTTGATATTATAAAGTAAACAATTTACTAGATTTTTCAAAAAGCAAGCATTACCTTTTGTTGGTCGCTTATGAATGCCCACCCTTCCCCATTTGTTATCTCTAAGTCAGCCATTCGATTTTTCAAGAACCAGGACCAATTATCATTGTTCTCATCCTTTACAACAGCCCAAGCCAGTGGAAACATTTGGTTATTCGCACCTCTTCCAATTGTGGCCAACAATTCTCCTTTGCACAAGCCCTTCAAGAAACAATTGTCCAATCCTATAATTCGTCTACAACCAGCTAAAAATGCCCATCTGCATGTATCGAAGCACACATAGAACTTATTGAACTTGGTTTCATCTTCATGAAGTGGTCTCTCCACGACCTCTACAAACACTCTACTTGAAGGGTTTTGCAGCCTACACTCTCAAGTATAATCCCACACCTACCCATATTCCTTGCCATACTGACTAATTAGCATCCTTATCACATTTTGCTTCGATCTTTTGCATTGATTCCTAGATACATTGATGCCTACATGCTCCTTCATCAACATCCTAAAGTCAGTACTTTTTATCTCAGGCATTAGTTTGATCAGATCAAAGAAGTGCTTGGACAATCATGCACTTGTTACTCTTTTGTTTTCAAATTAATGAAATAGATATGTTCCTCTTAGTAGGCTCTAATTTAGAAGGACCCACTCCTCCTAACAAACCTGCCGTAGATATTCCATGGACAATTTTGCTGCGAACACCTAGCTCTTACAAAGTTCTTAGTGTTTTCAATGAAGTCAATATTTCTTTGTGCAGCAATAGAGTTCTTCAATATAGCTTCCTTAAATTGTTTCGCGTCTTAGAATTTCATACCTATTGACAAAGTAGGAGAAGTAATGGATGGATTATAGGAAAGAAACTTATTTTTCCTTCTACACACGGCTCATTGATCTTCTTCAAGCTCATCCTAGGAAGTAGCATTTTCGACGTTTTCTTCATAATCAGTCTTCTGACTATCAACATCAACATCTGCAGTGCCTTCGTCCCTGTTTGTAACTTCATTAGTTACCTGCAAAGCTGCAAACCTATCTGACAAAAACTCATTTTGTTTTTTCCTTGACTGTGTAAGCTCTTCGTCATCGTCATTACTTAAGAAATTTTCAGCAGGCAACCCTTCATCATCATCATCATCATTGGATTTGGCTACTTCCTAATCTAATCCAATGATTGTGACATCACCTATGTCACCATCACTCTGGTGAACTGCATTTGGGCCTCTCTCCTCCCCGTCCTGTCTATCATGCCCTCATTCATCCTTAACCTCAATACTAGCTTGAATACCATCTTCTCATTCTCTTACTTGGGTGCTATCTTCGTCATCATCTTCGTCGTCATTATTACTATTGTATTTAACATATACTTTTATCTCTTCGCCATGAAGATAATGATATAGGACATCCATTAAACCATTATTATCTTTTGAATTTCTCAAATCATCTCTCAAGCCTTTCCCCAGAACATAATACAACAACTTCTATACTTTACAAGGCAAATAGGTCACTATATTTCTAATAAATCCATTATAAGATGTCTTCTTTATATCAACAAAAATAATGCCCTCATTTCCCCCTTATACTCCCGCTCATCCTCCCTAATCACAAAATCCCTACCGTAGCAAACATTGATAGCAACATAATCTATCATAAGCCATTTTTACAACCAAGTAGAAAAAAATAATAATGAACTTTTGGGACCACATCTACAAAGCACAATAGACAATTGCATGTGGAGGTCCATGTACTCTCATAGATTTTATTAAAGAAAAGAAAAAAGAGGGAAGAAATGCACTTGTCAAACGAGATTTACTGAAAAAATGCCCTCAAGACGAATAGAGATCCCTATACGATAGCCACTTTGATTATGTCGTATCCCCTTAAAATATTGACCAACAAAAAGAGGTCCCCACGACAACTACTCCAAACCTAAAAATTGCCCTCGCACATCACATTTCACATTTGACTCCTAAAAATTACTCTCGCATATCACAATACTATATCCGAGCTATAAATCACACATCACAATAGCATAAAACCCCTAATTTTCCCCTCTCCGAGCCCTACATTTTGAGGTTGAGCCCTAAATTGCCAATTCGAACCCCATTAGGTTTCTAGCACCACATCTGAGCCATAAATCTCACTTCAAAATATCATCCAAGCCTTACATTTCCTAGCCGAGCCCCAAATTTCTGATTGGAGCCCTAATAGACAAGTCCAAGCTATATTTTCAACATAGGGGAGGGGGAGAAGAGAACAAACCTAAGCGAGTGATAATGACGAGCGACGGCAAGTGACGATGACAAGCGATGACCATCTCAGTGAGCGTGAACGGTGATGGAGAGAAGGACATTAGATCTTGTGTGAACGCGAGCATGAAGGGAGGAGCGGCGACAACCAAATCTAGTTAAACCAAAAATAAGCTAAACAACGTCGTTTGGCTTGGGCAAGCTAGCATGGATGGGGCGAGGTTGTTTCCCTCGTCCATTCGTGCTTTTTAAAAAAAAAAAAAAAAAACTTATTTGCCACGTCGATAAAGAATGTTGTTGGAAAATGCCACGTATATAATTTGGCCAGATTTTCTCGCTGTTTGCACTTAACTCATTCATTTTGTTCCAATTTTGGCACTTAAGTGTCATTTTCCTAACTTTTGGCACTGAAGTGTCTTTTTGTGCCAAGTTTTGGCACTCAAGGTGTTCGGCACTCAATTGATACTATAATAATGGTATAATGTTTATGTCAAAATTCAATTGAGGGTCAAATATGAAATTGAACCTTAACCTATCAAATAACCTTAGTTTATAATGGGTCAACTTGAATTACACCAATTGAAGCTCATTAACCTAACTTTTAAAAGTTCACGTAAGCTAAATCCATCAAATTAGAAATTTACCAAGTGAATTTGCCAAAATTGAACTCGGATTCGAATTTAGTTTGAGAGAATGAGTTGATTCAGGGTGATAGCTTTTAAATAAATACCTCTAATTAGGGTTGAAGACAACAATATTTGTCTAGCTATGCCAAATTACCGAAATAGTTGCATGAGTGATCTTCAAATTGCTTCTAGATCAATGTTGTAAAAAAAAGGTTAAGTCAAAATGTGACTAAAAAGAAATTAATTTTATTGAAAATTAAACAAAGTCAATTGACTTTTTGGGTTTTTATTGAAAATGGTTAGACAATCATCTACAAATGAAAGAGCAATGAAAATTAAATGGAAAGTGACACTTTTTTTGCTCAAGAGATGAGTTTTGTTGCAATTGGCAATCCTAACCTTGAGATTTTACTTTTTGCGACGCGTTGACTAAAAATCGAGTGTTAACAGCTACCCCTTTTTGAAAGGGAGTTCGGGAAGTTCCACTCAAAGACTAAATGATATCTGTAATTTTTAGTTGGCTCTACTAGAGAATAAAAATTAAAAGGAAAAAAAAAATCTAATAAGAAACTTGCCTTGAATGCTTACCATTGAACCTTAGTATCGCTTGCTTATCCACACACTCCATCTTCTCCTCTCTCATGGAATGGAATGAAAGAAATTAACTAAACGAAACTAAGGAATTAAAGAGATAGTCTCATCATGAAAAAATGGACTTTGACTCATCGGGAAAAGCAAAAGTCTCATTGTATAAAAATGGGTTTTGACTCGGAGGAGAAAATGAAGTTTATTTCAACTCCATAGGGAAAACGAGAAAAGTCTTTACATGGATTTTGACTGGCAAAACAAGTTTCGAGTGGAAGGAAATTTCACTGTGTAAAAATGGACTTTGATTTCATTGGGGAAAAGAAGGCTTACCTCTTTTCCTCTTTGCTTTCCGATTTCTTTTTTCCCTTTTATTATATGTTAGCTGGCCCTCAAAAAGAGGCGGACTTTTCGAACCCAACCAACAATATGTCGCATGATGACAAAGGCACAAAAGTCCTTACGAGAAACAAGAAAGAAAGGCATTTTGCACTTTCCCAAAAGATTACTCAAGGGGATGGACATAAAGAGCAGTTGCTCTTATGAATTATGTCATAAGATTTCTCTCATTTGATTTGGGGTTTGGATTGTTACGTTCTCCATTCAATTAAGTTGTGCTGAACATCGGACTTTAGTATTAGATGCCCAACTTCAACATATTTCGTGAAGTCAAGACATCAGCCCCAAAACAAATTATAGTTTAGTGACCTAGATTGGAATAAGTGTGAACTCAAGTGGCCAATTTCGCTATTAATTTGTATGACAACATTAGCTTTCATTGAATAATTGAAGACTTGATGCAATCATTTTTTGCGAAAAGGAAGTGATCAAACAATAAAATAGATAGAGTAAGAAAATAAATTAGACATAAATTTCCATGATTTGATCGTAGGAACCTATGTCCATGAGAGAGCAGCGATGAATTTCATTATAAATCAAGCGATATAAGAAGATTATACATTCGAGTCATCCAACTAAACCCTAATTATATCCAATAATGCTGCAGTATTTAGTCCCGAAATTAGTGGCGAAATAATCTCACAATCTCAAAAGAAATTACACTCAAATCTTATCACAAGATTCCAGAGCTACAATCATTAATTTTTCTTGGATGTAATTGCGTGAACAAAATCAACTGAAATAGCCCACACTGCCCAAGCACTGGTTTGGGTGCTTCAAGTCTTTTCTCGCATCAAACACGGCTTCCTTTCCAAGCATTCGCGTAAAAGGCGGTGCTTCAAGATCTCACGAAAAAAAGACGTTTCTTCAAAGCTTCAGAAATCTAGCTGTCCAATATTTACATTATATACCCAAGAAAAAGGACAGTGCGCGATGACCGACTAATTTGAATTTTGAAAGGAAACCATGCAAGACCGGTCAACCGGTCAACGAGTCCAACTCTTGCACATTCCTTTTCTTGAACGTGACTTCAACGAGAATTAGGAAAAAAAATATTTCTAAATCTTTTTCTTTTATTCTTTCTCTCACCCAATCTTTCCTATTCTTGTTTATTTGTGATCCTTATCCAACAGAGCTCAAACGAGATCTAATTTTCCCCGGCAAATATTTGAAATCTGGAAATAATAATAATTTATTTCAGATTTGTTTCATTAGTAAACTCAGACTCGAGACATATTATAACATCACATGTATCCTCAAAGTTGCATTTGGAATTTTAGAGCAGATCATATCATATGAACAAGTTTTCTATTGAAGTCTCCCCAATCCCCCACGTCACTTGAACAGTTGACCCTTTTGAATTAAATTTGTTTCGGACGAGGAAAGATCCGAGCTCCCCGTTTGAGCTCGTCTTAGGTTTGGACAAATCGAGCTCTGCCCTCGTTGACTACATTGTATTTAATCATATCATGTCGTTATTTTCGCCGTTTATCTTGGGGATGATGATCGGTCTGGAAAGATCGGCGTGTTCTTTACATTATGGTCTTGACTCTATTCAGACCATGGACAACATAAAATAATCGTCACTGGATGTCTCAAAATTCAATTTTCACGTTCTCTCTCTCTCCATGGCCATCTACTCG
This sequence comes from Eucalyptus cloeziana, assembly GCA_014182715.1. Taxonomy (NCBI): domain Eukaryota; kingdom Viridiplantae; phylum Streptophyta; class Magnoliopsida; order Myrtales; family Myrtaceae; genus Eucalyptus; species Eucalyptus cloeziana. The sequence goes on along the minus strand of CM024641.1, from coordinate 23,810,772 downwards.
GAATCGAAGCTCTCGTTGCGCCATTTGCTTCTCTTCTTGTCGTTCTTCGTGCCGCTTCGATCGGGCTATTCCCTTTCCTTCAACATATCTCGGTTCGACAGCAAGGCCAAGAATATGGTCTATGAAGGTGACGCGAGGCTGAATGTCGAGGTCGGGACCATCGACTTCACTAGTGCCACTTACTACTGCCATGTTGGCCGGGCATTTTACGCAGAGAAGCTGCGGCTCTGGGACTCCGCCACCAGGAGACTCACCGACTTCTCCACTCACTTCTCCTTCACCGTCGACACGTGGAACCGGTCGTTGGAGTATGGGAACGGCTTGGCCTTCTTCCTTGCCCCGGTTGGGTTCCAAATCCCGGTCAATTCGGTCGGTGGCTTCTTAGGCCTGTTCAACACCACATACAGTGATTCGTCTTCGAACCGAATTGTCGCGGTCGAGTTTGACCCCTGCGTCAATTCCGATTGGGATCCTCCATATGAGCACGTTGGGATCAACATAAACTCGATCGCCTCGATCGTGACCACCCATTGGAACGCCAGCTTCCACAGCGCCGACACCGCTGACGCATGGGTTGTGTACAACTCCACGACCAAGAACTTGAGCGTTTCTTGGAGCTACCAGACCACGCCAAACCCACACGAGAGCACAAGTATTTCGTATCAGATTGATCTCACCACTGTCTTGCCCGAGGAGGTGATGATCGGATTCTCAGCCGCGACTGGCTATTACATGGAACGTCACCAACTTGAGTCTTGGTCCTTCAGTTCAAATCTCGAAGTCAAGGAACAGCAAGGAAATGCAAAAAGGACCAAGTTGGTTGTCGGCCTAGCAGTTCCGCTTGGGGTCCTCACTCTGCGGCATCGTGGTGATATTGGCAATCCTCAGGAGGAGGATGAGGAGGAGCGAGGGATCGGAGACGGCCATTTTGATGTCCATAAACGGCGAGCTTGAGAGAGGCGCAGGGCCACGGAGATTTACGTATGCGGACCTCGTTTCTGCTACCAACAACTTTGACGAGGAGAGGAAGCTGGGCCAGGGCGGGTTCGGGACGGTCTACAGAGGATATCTGGTTGGGCTGGATGCGGCAGTTGCGGTGAAGCGGATATCGAGAGGTTCAAAACAAGGGAAGAAGGAATTCATCACAGAGGTGAAGGTGATCAGTAGCTTGAGGCACAGAAATTTGGTGCAGCTTATAGGTTGGTGCCACGAGGCGAACGACTTCATGCTCGTGTATGAGTTCATGCCGAACGGTAGCCTCGACAGGCACCTCTTCGGCAAGAAGCGCATTCTAGGTTGGGCTGCCCGGCACAAGATTTCGGTTGGGCTCGCCTCCGCGCTCCTCTATCTCCATGAGGAGTGGGAGCAGTGCGTGGTGCACCGGGACATCAAGTCGAGCAACGTGATGCTAGACTCGGGGTTCAACGTCAAGCTCGGAGACTTTGGGCTGGCCCGCCTCATGGACCACGAGCTCGGGCCACAGACTACCGGGCTGGCCGGCACGTTCGGGTACTTGGCTCCGGAGTACGTGAGCACAGGGCGGGCAAGCAAGGAGTCTGATGTGTACAGCTTCGGGGTGGTCGCCATCGAGATTGCTACGGGACGGAGAGCCGTTGATCCGATGGAGCAATCCTCGCATGTGAGTTTGGTGGGGTGGGTGTGGGACCTTTACGGGAGAGGTCAGGTTATTGAGGCCATGGATGATAAGCTCCAAGTGGATTTCGACCAAAATCAAGTGGAGCGCTTGTTGGTTGTGGGCTTGTGGTGTGCTCATCCCGACCGGAGCCTGAGGCCCACCGTAAGGCAGGCGCTTCAAGTCCTCAATATCGAGGCTGCGGTCCCGGTTCTTCCTAATAAGTTGCCGGTCGCAGTGTACAACACGCCGTTGCCACCGTCCGTTTGTTCCGGCGAGCCTTTCATCACTAATAGCATCGAAGAGGGTCGTTGAGCGGGGGTGATTTACTATTGGAAAGGAGGGAACGAGATTATGTAGCATGTGTTCTTGATTGTTCAAGCAACGCAACAGTGAAATTTGTGTTGGTGGTTTTTTTTTTTTTTTTTTTAAATTTTTTTCCAAGTTTTGAATCTGTGTAAATTCTTGTTTGATAACTCAAGTGAATTTTTGTTCTGAATTCCAGATGTTTGGTTCGTTTTGAAAGATGTGGAATTGATGCCAAAATTAGCGACAACTGCGTAGAAGCGTCCCTTCCTCCATGGGAAACCGTCATTGCATTTCATGATTAAGAAAATTAATGCAGCTTCCTTTTTGGAACTACCGCTAGAAATATAATTTTGACATTGACATTGATATCAACCCGCCGTATAAAGAGCCGATAGGTGCGAAGATGAAGGATAATGAGTTCTTAAAGGCACATGCTACGTCAAGGAGGAGTCTAACCACCCAGTTTGACCCATAGCCAACCGCAGAGGATCAATGAGAGAAAATATCGATGCAGCCTTGCATGATGAAGGGATCGCTGAGCAGTATCCCAATACTAAGAAGCTTCCAACTAAGAAAGGCAAGGAACCCACAGACAAGCTTAACACTATAAAAGCCTATTCACAATCAAAGCACGGTAGTATAGCTTCCCAAGCTTATTGCAAGAGCCAAGGTCCAAAGAGTGCCAACCTCTGTCAACCTAGTATCAACCTAGGAAGTGAAACTTCACCATCTTCTAGTGCCCTTGACAAGTTCAAGCTGCCATAATGGAGGGCTTTACTCAAAAGGTCAAAGATCAGGTGTCAAGAAAAGAAAGTTTAAGCAATTCAAACCAATGCCTACCATTGAATATAGGCAAAGTTTGACAGTCAATGAGCCACCACGCCAAGGCTTCAAACATTGCCCGTGGTACAATCCTGAGAGCTACCAGTGTTATATAGATGAGATCAACCATTCATCGTATAACTGCCTCCCACCCACGCATAGGGTCCAAAGCTAGTTAGAATGAGGAACATATGCTTTTCAGAGCTTATCTCCCAATGGGTTGCTAAATTTGTCATCCGACCATGAGGATGACATAGACACCTCATCCTTGATAGGAAATTTCGACCGGGAAAAAAAAGAAATGATCTTAGAAGAATTTAGCTTTCCTGAAGTAGTAGAATTCATCACCACAATAAATGGAATGTCAATGCAATGAGAGGACTCGTTGCCTAACCAAGACACGCTGGACCCATCTTGCCTCCACAGGATTACAATTCTTGGAGAAATGAGAGTAGCTAACCTCTGTAAATATAATAGCACGACTTGCCCCATGATCCACTTGCAATATTTCTAGCCTAAAATAAGTCAGTACCGCAACCAAGTGCCATTCATAACTCAGGCCTTCCAAGAGAGTCTCACAGGGCCCCCATTACAATGATTCTTTATGGCAAGGATCTACCTCATGAGGGATTGGAATGAGCTATCTTCCGTGTTCTTGCATCAATACCAAGCCAAGATAGAAGTTGTATTGTCCAACTAGGATTTGGTTCGCATTAGAAGAAGACCAATGAAGGATTTCCAAGCATATGCAGAAAAGTGAAAGTCTTTCATGATGCAAGCTAGCCCTCAATCGGCTAAGGAAGAAATAATAAAGCTATTCATAAAATTGTTACCCTACAAGCATCACTCTTTGTTAAATGGAATGTGCTTTTGTAACTTTGACGAAGTAGTCATCTCATGCGAATACTTCAAGTTTACTAGCGGTGAATAACTCAAACGTGCTTGATTCTGGGACCACACCATCAACTATCAAATAAAAAGAAAATTTCAGTAAGGCCACTTTTCCCAAAGTGGTAATTATCTTAAAAAGAAAATTATGAATTATTTAATTTGTCTCTGTTGATCCTCTAGTTGAGAAAATATTAGGTGCATTAGATATGCTAGACCAAAAAGAAAATTGTTGAATTTTAAGTACCAAAAATAGAAATAAAAGGTATCAAATAGATGAAGATGCAAGGACTAAAGAGAAAATCTTTTGAATAAACAACTTGACATAAGAATTGTAGCTCTCACTTAATCTTATTAATTCCTTACCATACACATGGAACTAGGGTCATTATTGACAGGTAGATGATTCGCAAGGTTTTAATTACCATAATTATTTTTTGTAATTGAATGAATTTAAAAACCCCTTCCTTACTTAAGGGTGGCGCTATTTCCGCCCTTATTTTAGCTAGGATGCTCCTTTTTCGATTAACTAACCGAACACTTACCTCTCTCTTCAAATTGTCGTTTTTTTCTTTTTTCTTTTTTTATTAGGCTAAGGAAAAAATTGTATTTATTTTTATCACATATTTTATTAGTATTACTATACAATGATTCATCACACTCGACAAAATATCATCTTATCTCTTTTTTTGCATCATGTTAAGGGAAAAAACTATGAAATCCCAAACTTTTCCCAAAGTGACAAATTTACTTCAAACTTTTTTTTTTGTGATGTGAAAAACCCTGAACTTTCCCAACCGTGACATATTTACCCCAAACTTTTTTTTTGACATAAAAAACCCTAAACTTTTGTCGTGTGACACATTTACCCCAAAATTATAAGGCATTTTGGTCTTTTTACTTTTTAATTTTTGTTTTCTTTTTTTTCTTTTTTTCTTCTTCTTCCCTCCACCGACCATGGCTAGCCGGCAAAGGGAAGCCGACGTTCGATGAGGGCTGCCCTCGCTGGCATCGGGCGAGGGTCGCCTAGCCTGGACACTAGCGAGGGCGGCCCTCGGCTAGGTTGGGCGAGGGCATCCCTCGCCAGGCCCTTGCCGACGACGGGCAAGGGCATCCTTCGCCATGCCATTGCCGACGTCGGGAGGGCGGCCCTCGGGGTCGGGCGAGGGCCGTCCTCGCTCGATCGGAGAGGGCCGTCCTCGCCCGATCTTTGGAGAGGGCCATCCTCGCCCCACATCGGCGAGGGTAGCCCCCACCTGCGTCGGGCTAAGGCGCGAGGGAGGCCCTCGCTCGACCTAGCCGAGGACCGCCCTCGCCCGACACCGGCGAGGGCGGCCATAGCTAGCCCAGGCGAGGGTGACCCTCGCCCGACGCCGGCGAGGGCAGCCCTCATCGGACGCCGGCTTCCCTCCGCCGACCAGCCATGGCCGACGGAGGGAAGAAGAAGAAAAAAAAAAAAAGAAAAAAACAGAAAAATAGAAAAAATAAGGCAAAAATGCCCTTGATGAGGGTAAATGTGTCATAGTTTGAAAAGTTTTGGGTTTTTAGTGGTCTTTTCCCTATTTTTAATGACGAAAGCTACATAAAAGATTAAAAATTTATATTTATGATGGCATATGAACACAAACTTAATTGTCTATTTTTCTCTAATAGTTTTAGCAAAACTATATAACTATCAAGCCGATCTTGATAAAAAAAAAAAAAAAGGGAAAAAAGAAATCATCAAAATATGGAAAAGGTTAATTCGTTAGAAGCATGATCAAATGTTAAATATATTTATATTTAGATCATATTTAAATATTAACAAAAGACAAGCACAAAAAAAAAATAAAAAAAAATAAAGGAACTTCATGTTGCTATAAAGAAAAAAAATAGATATCTATTGTAAATTCAATCTCATAGCAAGTGGATCAAAATTTTAAAATATATTTAAAACTTTCAACTGTAATAATCTGATGTGGGTTTGAAAGTAAAGAAGATATAACTCGATTTTCAACTCCAACTTTGCAATTCAAATAAAAGTGCAAAAAACCCAAACCGAAGTTGTTAAAATTAATCAATCTTGCAATTCAACTTTCAAACAAAGTTTTGTTCAAACTATTTGATAAAAAAAAAAATATGCAATTAATTGTGTGTTTATAAGCCGTCATAGCATTTAAAACTAGAAATTTCTAATCTTTTATATAGCTTTTGTGTTTAAATTTATGAGATCGTACGTTAAAATTAAGAACCTCCTCTAAGCAAAGTAATAAAAGGATGTAGAATAAGATGATATCTTGTTGAGTGTAATTAGACATTTATACAATGATAGAGATGGTAAAAATAAAGATAGTTTCGTTGGTTGGCCTTTTTTTTTTTTTTTTTGGTCAGTCCTACTCTATTCCTATTCTACACTCACTCTCAGATTTTTGCCCTGCCTCTTGCAGGGCGTGGGAGTCGAAACCCACTCTTGAAACTTACGCGTTCCCACCCCATCCCCCCTGAGAAGGTGGGGATTTGAACCCCTCACCTCCCCCTTCCATGTTGGAAGGGTGGCCACTAGGGCGAATCCTAGTGGTTTGGTTGGCCTGTTAAAAAGAAAAGAAACAATAAATTGAAGAGATAGAGGAGAGGGTATTTCGATCAATTAACCAAAAGGGACTGTTTTAGCCAAAACAATGGTGGAAATAGCGCCACCCTTACTTAACTCATTAAATGACTTTCTGGTTTAATCGAAACTTTTAAGTCAATCTTAGTAAGAGTTATCAAACAAATTTATTCTCATCAAGTGCAAAATGGCTATTCTCTAGCACTTATTTAGATTTGTTAGACAGGAGTTATGACCACTAAAGAGAAAATGGTTTTATCGTTGAAAAATAACATTATTGTTATTATATTTGTGACGATAATTATATGGATTTTTTTGTTCCAATAAATTTTAGTTAGGTAAATTTCTAATTAATATTTATCATTTACTTATAGGAATGTGAAATAAGTAGAAGTTAGTCATTATGATTCCAATCTTAATTCCGATTCCTATTTTAGTACAAATTGTAATTCTAATTTCAATTGCAGATTCTTTATAGAAATCTAACATTTATCATGGAATTAAATATAAGCCATGTTTATTTATGCATATATTAAACAGAAGCTAAATTTCCTTCCTTACCTGCCAAAATCTTATATATTATTCAAATTTTTAAAATAATTATGAAAGAATTATGTAAACCTTTGCGTCAACTTTTATATGTTGCGAAAGTCTTAGTTCCTTGAGGTTATACAATTTGAAATGCCGACATCCCAAGATTTGAAAAAAAGAAAAGATAAAAGCACTCCAAATCGACAGCAAGAACCTTAAATTCAGAATTTAACCACCGCCGAGCTCGAAACTCAATTGTGACTCGAAACTCAATTGTGACTTTTTAAAACCTTAAGTTCTCCATTGATAAAAAAGGAAACCTTAAATCCCCGATCTTTCAACACCCATATAAAATATGGACATTCTAATGCACCTACAACCGACCGCCGCTTTGCAGAGGAGATAATGACAAAAGTACAGGGCCGCATCAAAGGCCTGAGACATTTCGCGTTTATTCAGTGCGTCTTGACTCCATTCGTTTCCATTTCGAATCCAGGTATGAGTTAAGTGGCATGTCGACGCTAACGATAAGTCTGAGAAATTTATCATGAGCCGATTATCATGTTAGCAGTAGAGCAATTAGTATCTAATAGGATCCCCATCCATTTGAAGTCCCGTGACAAGAAAATTACTATCACATAAATCTAGGAAACTTGATTGAAATCGCTCCCCAATTCAAAGCATATAGCACAAACAAACATAGATTATCATGTTCGTTCTTTAAGCGCTTGACAACAGATGATACTTAGAGATTTAAATTCATAAGACATGCGCAATTTGAATTGCACAGACAACAAAAGGACCGTGAATTGCAAATTGGGTTTCCTACGAATGTAAAGCACGTCACTTGCATTGGATGGGAACGCCCCTCCGCCATTGCCCTGAGTTTGGTATGGCCACTGCTTGACCTCGTCTTTCGGTGCCGCCATACTTCTAGGCATCACAGAGTTGGATGGTCTAATGATCAGATCAAGAATATGCGGTGCGTGATTAGGATTTTATTTATTGAGACTCCACTGCGTGATGCATTCTAAAGATATCCCAAAACCAGCTTCCATTTCTCATGGAATCGCTTCTTGACGATTCACTGATACAAACAAGGATGCTCCAACAAATAAGGAGGACATTGAAAGAGATAGCTTTGAGATCACCTAATTGAATTGCCAAACATGTCTTCCTAATAATAATTTCACTAGTCGACTCTCCTACTCTTAATTCAAATTCAAATTCAATATCGCCCATCCCTTTTGCCAGCCAAACGTGGACGAGATCTTGTCACCATGGAGTTGATTAAGATTAAAGATGTAAATTGATCGAACATTATGATTACTCAGGCTATTGTGCCTTGGAGAACCGCAACGCGCACTTTTTACCTGTTAGATCATCGATATTAGAAAGAGGAAAAAAAATGGGAAGGTCGGTTCAAATTTGATATCCGTGATCCAATAATGCTTATAAAACGCTGGGGCCCGAAATGCCATGAGGGCACTTAGATATTGACCGAATGAGCTCCATACTTCACTTATTTATGCCTCTAATCCTCAGAAGAGTTCGCTAGTTTTCTGCACAATAAGCATGCGTCAGAAACAGTAGGAACACCTTCAAATTTCTCTCAGTTTCTGGCAATCTTTGCTCCGCACGCCAGCTGATTTGAACACGTTGGTTATCCACGATTCTGCTAATTCTAAGGCTCAAGTATCGTTGGTCCCGTGACGGTGAGTACAAGATTGTAAAGCATGAAAGAATCGAAAAGACCGCCATAATAATTAAAGCACAACAATAGAAAACAGCTTTTCAAATTTCGTCCACTTTCTGCCAAACTTTGCTAAGCACGACAGCTGATTCGAACATGTTTGTTTATCAACGATTCTGCTAATTCTAAGGCTCTGGTCTTGCTAATTATGTGATGGCGAGTACAAAGGTTGTAATGCGGAGCACCAATGGAGAAGACCGACATAACCATTAAAGCATAAGTTGCTTCCCGCCATATATAGAAGGGATACGCAAATAGATGCAGCATATCATCACCGCATCAATTATCCAGCAGGAGTACACATGCACATTTCCTCTCGAGTTCCTGCAATTTCAACAGTAGATTACACATCCAGAATATGCCTTCTCAAGTACCATATCATCACGAGATCAACCTGGAGTGAGGTCTCTTTGTGTCAAGTGAGTATTTGGGTCAATTGCTAGTTTGTTCTCAAGTGGAGTTAGAGGGGATGGTTCAAGCATTGGATGCACTTGGCCAGTCTTGACCACGCAAGATGGTAGCGTAGCTGGTTGTTCCACATAGGAAGCTTGTTTGCCAGCCCCGTCCCCTCTTTTTCCCACGGAACAGGGGCGCCAGTTGGATCCGGCATCTTTCGGAAAAAAAGTTAGGACTTATCCTGAAAGGTTATGAGAGCAATCAGAGCGGAAATCAAGTAAAAGGATAAATAAACACCAAAGTGCAGTTGAATTGGAGTCGTCCTTTTGAGTCATTCTGTCCAGCAGAACCAGATAATCATCCACTTGTTATGTTCCTCATAAATCGGCTCTAAATAGATTGGCCTACTTGACAAATATAACAAACAAATTTTCATAAAACCAGAAGAATGTAGACAAGACTGTATGACATACCCCAGCACAGGGAAAGTGAAAGCCTGATTGTCTTCTCCAAGATAGATCTCTATGTGCTTCGGGCTTCAGGCTTTCGGCTCACCTCTGTGCTCACCTTCCAAGCGGGGGCCTGGTGCAACGAAGCATGTGAGGCGGCACCACAAATCAGCCGTGTCCGCTGATGCCCTGACTAAAAAAATCATCACGCTCCACCCGACATTCTAGAAGAAACCGGAATTTTGGTCTCCGGGTAGATTTGCGGCTCTTGGGGTTAAAAGAAGTTTGGAGCAACATTTGCAACTCCTATAAAAAAAAGTCGGGCGGGGAAACTAGCAAACCCATTCTTCATGGGAAAAGAACTGATAAAGTAACGATAACCAACCATCTCCGACGTCTTACCATTATAGTCGTGGGTACGTAACGATTACGTGAAGTCATACACAATAAAACCATCATCTGCTCAAGCTTTTGCTTGCATATATTAATTCCACTAGCAATCACGAATCAACTACTGTATGAAAAAATCAGACCTCTATCCAAGTTCACTTAGGTGCTGCTAATCAAAGGTAGAAGTTTTCCAGGGTGCTTCTACCGAAATAGGCAGGTAAGATCAAGCTTTCGACAAACAACATTGATCAAACAGAATGCATAAAATTGACTACTGAGATTCTACGATTTTCGGATATCCAATGTAAGAAGCAGAGATATACACTGGACCTTCCTTGCACATGATGTATTAATGACATATAAAGAAAATTAGCATCAGGTGCATGAATGTAACGCACTAATTTCCAGCTTTCTGTTCAAAATTCCTTCTAATTCAAAAGCCAAGTCAGAACTATAATCCTAATCACTCAGTCTTATAAACTCAAGGCAGGCATTTCATATACTATGAGGTGAGATAATCTGAAAGAGAGTCGAATTCTCCTCGATCCCATAACTTGCCAGGTCGAGGTCATCCGCAAGCCTTTGTCCCACATAAGCAATATCAGGCAATTTGACCGGCACATGAAAGCTTGTTCTTCGCTTCCTTGACCATGCGATACACCAATTGTAAGACAGGGCCATCCACAATGTCGTACGAAACTAAGGTCTTATGATCCTCAAGCTGCTTCCCCTGATAGACCATATGCCAACTAAAGAGCTGCGCACACATCTTTGCTATGGCCAAAGCTTTGACATAACCCACAGTGTACCAAAATTTAACTCCTAATGTGACTCTGCGACCGGACATGTCCACAATAACTGACACATCATCTTTGGGACGGACAATCAAATCAAATGTGGGCTCTTGGGGCAAGTCGAGAGAGGCCAGGTTCCTGTCCTTGGCAAGCATCTTTCCCCCGAACATCAGAACAAACTCATCCGGCGAAATCCCTTCCTTGGCTTGAATCTTCAATTTAACATCCTGGACGGTATCCCGATTCATCGCTTCGACCAGAAAGTTTTTTGGAGTCAACAGGATTTGGACATTTACCGTCATCCTAGCCGAGTCCTGAAAGATGACATGGAGCGTGGGGTGGGATTCCAAAGATGACGAAAACCCGAGAATAGAATCTAACATGAACATATATATATAATGAACAAAAGTCGAGAAGCTGGGGAAAAACATGACAGTGTTCTCGGTTTGTGTTACAAGTAAGAATCTCGAAACCCTAAAGAAAATACTAAAAAATCGAGAATCAGAAAGACGACGAAACGAACATGGGACCCAGAAAGATAGGAGAGACGACGACCTCTTCTCCGTGAGAATTTGGAGGCACAGAGCGTGGCAGTTGAGAAGGCGAACCAGCCATTGGAGCAAAACGATGAAAACAGTCACGTCCTCTCCCCTCTCCTCACTTAAAAGGTTACGGCGACGAACAAAAAAGAAGGGTTCTTTTTGTTCTTTTATAGGCGTCAAAACCTAAAATTTGTGACAAAAGTGCAATTAAATGGTAAAATTTATAAAAAAATATAGCAAAGTCCTAAAATTTGTTAAATTTATACAATGGACCCTCCATTAATTCCGTCCAATTTAACTAATGAAAAATGCTGATTGTAGCTCTCTATTTTAAAATATCTTCCCTCTCTTACGCAATGTTGACGTGACTGGCTCATGAAATAGAAGATTAAATCAACGTCACTTTAGTATAAATATGATTTGTATATAATTTTACTTAAATTAATATAAAAAAATAAGGTAAATTTTTTATTAAAAAGAAAAGGGGAAACTATGTGAGGAGGGTGGAGCCCTCGCTTGGAAGACTGCGGTAGGTGGGGGAGGGTCGACAAGGTCGCCAGGCTTCAACCATGTACCGCTAACCCTCGCTAACGATGGCTCATCACTAGCCAACCCCCACCATCGCCAGTCCTTCCTGACGAGGGTGGGGCGACAGAGGGAGGTCTGAGCCCTTGCCATTTGGACTTCCTTCCTCCGTTTTTAATATGATATTTAAAATTTAGATTATTATTCAAATTTAATTTTAAAATAATTAGATAAAAAAATCATATTTGGATCTAAAACAACGTTCTTTTAGCCATGTGTGAGAGAAAATAACAGTAAAAAAAAACGAAGTGATGTTGGCATTCTCCATTAACCAAACTGAATGGAAATAAGGAAATGAGTTTTTTCATCAATTTGACGAGTTTTGAAACTCCATTGCACCTTTTGTAAATTTTAGAATTAAGTCGTACTTCCTGACAATTTTCAAAACTTATAGTGCACATGTCCCCTTTTTATGTGTTGTGTTTTGCCTTTTGAGTGATCAGTTTCATAGAACTAATAAAATAAAAAGAAAAATTTAGCAGGCCCATTTTTTCCAAAGTAGGAATTAATGTGAAAAGAAAATCATGAATTATTTAATTCGTCTCAATTGATCCTCTAGCTGCAAATATATTAGGTGCATTAGAGAGCCGCATCAAAAGCGTGAGACATATTTCGCATATTTTCAGTACGTCTTGACTCCATTTGTTTTCATTTCGAGTCCAAGTCTGAGTTAACTGGCATGTTGGCGCTAACGATAAGTCTGAGACATGAGCCGGTTATCATGTTAGCAGTAGAGCAATTAGTATCTAATAGGATACCCATCCGTTTGAAGTCCCGTGACAAGAAAATTACCGTCACATAAATATAGGAAACTCGACTTAAGTCGCACCACCTTGATTCAAGCATATAGCGCAAACAAACATAGGTTATCATGCTCATTCTTAAGCGCTTCAAAACCGATGATACTTAGAGATTTAAATTCATAAGAGTTGCGCATTTTGAATTGCACAGACAACAAAAGGATCATGAATTGCAAATTGTGTTTCCCACGAATGCAAGCGCCCCAAGTTTGGTATGGCCACTGCTTGACCTCGTCTTTCGGTGCCGCCATACTTCTGGGCATCACAGAGTTGGATGGTCTAATGATCAGCTCAAGAATATGCGGTGCGTGATTAGGATTTTATTTATTGAGACTCCACTGCGTGATGCATTCTAAAGATATCCCGAAACCAAGCTTCCGTATCGCATGGAATCGCTTCTTGACAATTCACTGATACAAACAAGGATGCTCCAACTAATAAGGAGGACAACGAAAGAAATAGCTTTGAGATCACTTTCCTGAAGTTTTTGTCCTAATCATCATTTCATTAAGCATGATCGTGAAACTAAGCATAGGGCAGCAGCTCATTCCCTGCATGCTGATGCAGATGAGCAAGTTTCATTCCACTCTGCAACTCACGCCGCAGCCTGCGGGAGAGAACACAGACCCTTCCGTACTATTGGTATCCGGAGGTTGGTTCTATATTTCCTCCTAAAAGTGCATCTAAAATGACAAGAGGTACGTTGTTCACTAATTTAGCACAAAGAACAATAATCTTGCTCTACGTGCAAACTTGTCATTGCGACAGATATGGAGCAACGTGGGGCAGCAAGCCAGGACACGCTCTTGGGAAACATTAAGGACGCACAGGACTCACTGAGACGCCCACTATCTACTGGCTTTGGCTCAACTCTGAGCTCACCTTCCAAGCAGGTGCCCGGCGCAATGATGCATATGAGGCGGCACAGCAAATCAGCCACATCTGCTGATGCCCTGACTCAAGAATCACCGCGCCCCACCCGACATTCAAGAAGAAACCAGAATTTGGGTCTCTGGCTAGAGTTGCCCTCACGTGATGCCACCTTAGTGTTGAAGCAATCGGAGACGAGGAAATCAAAGGATTTTTCTGGTGGTGGGTCAACGAGAAATTCTTAGCAATCACAAAACAACTACTAGCCGAGTCATATGTGGTGCTGCTAATCAAAAGTAAAGTTTTCCAGGGAGCTTCTACCGAAATAGGTAGGTCTAAGATCAAGCTTCCAGCAAAAGACATCGATCAAACAGAACAACCCACCAAACAATGTACTGCTGAGATTCTACCATGTCCAGATGATATTCAATGTAGGAAGCAGAGATATACACTGTACCTTCATGGCACGTGACGAACTAATGACATACCAAGAAAATTAGCATCAGGTGCATGAATGTCAGATATTCTGTTAAAAAATCCTTCTAATTCAAAAGCCAAGTCAGAACTATTCCGAGTTCTCTCTGGTGCTGCTAATGAAAAGTAGAAGTTCTTCGGGGCGCTTCTACTGAAATAGCTAGGTCTCACATCAAGCTTCCAGCAAAAGACACCGATCAAACAGAATAACCCACAAAACAATCTACTGCTGAGATTCTACCTTGTCCAGATATTCAACGTAAGGAAGCACCGATACACACTATACCTTCATCGCACAAGATGTACTAATGAGATGCCAAGAAAATTAGCATCGGGTGCATGAATGTCGGATACTGATTTCCAGCTTTGTGTTCAGAATTCCTTCTAATACAAAAGCCAAGTCAGAACATGTTCACTAGTCAGTACTTACAAACTAAAGGAATATGATTTACGAAGAGGCGAAAAAATCCCAAAGAGGGTCGAGTTATCCTGGATGCCATAGCTCGCCAGGTCACGGTCATGGGCAAGCCTTTTTCCCGCATAGGCAATTCCATGCAATTTAGCCAGCGCACTCACCGGCAGCTTATCAAGAAGCTTGTTCTTCACTTCCTTGACTGTGTCAGAGCTGCAAACTTCAAGAGCAACGGTCTTACCATTCCCGCAATTGACAAATATCTGAAATGGAGCATATGGAGACACCAATTGTAAGACAGAGCCATCCGCATTGCCGTAACAAGCTAAGGTCTTGTCATCCTCAAGCTGCTCCAAACGATAGACCAAATGAGACCACATGACCTGTGCACACATCTTTGCTATGGCCAAAGCTTTGACATGACCCACAGGGAACCAAAATTTAGCGTCTACCCTGACTCTGCGACTGGACATGTCGACGAAGACCGACAAATGTTCTTTGGGATGTAAAAGCAAATAAAATGTGGGCTCTGGGGGCAAGTTGAGTGAGGCGAGGGTCCGGTCCTCTGCAAGCACCTCTCCACCTGAAAACAGAGCGAAATCATCCGACAGAATCCCTTCCATGGCTTGAATCATCAGTTTAACATCTTGGACAGTATCCCGATTCCTAGCATCCAACAGCAAGTTTTTTCGAGCTGATTGGATATGAACAATTACTGTCATCCTAGCCAAGTCCCGAAGGAGGACACGGATGGTGGCGCGACCACGGATGCCATAATCAGCAAGTCTTCTCCCTTCTTCGACAGGCCTCCCTCCAAAAAACAGCTGCTTACTATACTCATCACTGATTTTCTCCTTATCCTCAATTAAGGCCTTAATATGCTCCACGGTTGAGTTTCTATTAGTTACGATGGTCAGTTTTTTGGTGATCTCCAGGGTCAAAATCACCTACGCCACAGAACTGGAATTTACTATCACAGAGCCTTCCAACTTATTTTTCCAGATAAATCCAAGCACCGCCTAGAAACTGATAATCACCGACCAATATCACAAACGGAACGGAAACCAAAAACCAGGAGGAAAAAAAAGAGAAAAAAATTCCTGATCGCACTGATCTTCCAGAATCAAACGGGATGGGAAAAACACCGACGCGTCCTCGCATTTCGTCGCAAACAACAATCTCGAAACCCTAACGAAAATGCTAAGAAATCGAGGACCAGGCGGAACAAATTTAGACACCAGATACAGATACAGGGGGAGAGAGACAGAGAGAACCTCCTCTTCGTCCCAACTCGGATGCACGGAGCGTCGAAGTTGAGATGAGAATGAGGAAGCAGCATGAACACCTTGGAGCGCGACCCTACCGTCATTACCAGACTCCTCTTTCTCCGCAAAAATCGTGGTGGATGGACTGGATGTTCTACGGGACGTACCGGTGGAATTCAGACTGCCTTGTGTCATGTTAACAGTAGAGCAATTAGTATCTCATCGAATCCCCATCCATTTGAAGTCCCGTGACAAGAAAATTATTGTCACATAAATGTGAGAAACTTGATTGTAATTGCGCCACCTTGATTCAAAGCATGTAGCGCAAACAAACATAGACTATCATGCTTGTTCTTAAGTGCTTGACAACCGATGATACTAAGAGATTTAAATTCAAAAGAGTTGCACATTTGAATTGCATAGACAACAAAAGGACCGCGAGTTACGCATTTGCACATTTGATGTCAAGCACGTCACTCGCATTGGCTGGGAACGCTCCTCCACCAATGCCCTGAGTTTGGTATGGTCACTGCTTAACCTCCTCTTTCAGTGCCGCCATGTTTCTAGGCATCACAGAGTTGAATGGTCTAATGATCAGCTCAAGTGTATGCGGTGCGCCATTAGGATTTTATTTGGAGATTAACTTATTGAGAGTCCAGTGCATGATGCATTCTAACGATATCCCGAAACCAGCTTCCGTTTCGCATGGAATCACTTCCTGACGATTTACTGATACAAACAAGTCCAACTAATAAGGAGGACAACGAAAGAAATAGCTTTGAGATCACTTTCCCGAAGTCTTTGTCCTAATAATCATTTCATTATGCAGCTAACTCTCTGCATTATAATGCAGATGAGCAAGTTTCATTCCACTCCGCAACTAACGTCCCAGCCTGCGGGAGAGACCGCAGAGCCTTCCATACCATTGGCATCCAGAGGTTGGTTCTATATTTCTTCCTAAAAGTGCATCTTGAATGACCAGAGGTACATTGTTCACTAATTTAGCACAAAGAGCAATAATCTTGGTCATGGTCATGAAATTTGGCCGGTGCAAACGGCAGCTTATGAAGAAGCCCGTTCTTCACTTCCTTGACCGGGTCAGACCTGCAAATTTGAAGAGCAACAGTTTTACGATTCCCGCACTTGACAAATATCTGAAATAATGCATAGGGAGACACCAATTGTAAGATAGAGACATCCACAATGTCGTAAGTGTTGGTGATTGTTTCGATAAACAAGAATACGTGTATAAGTAAATTAAAATCAAAATCTGATTGGAGTAGAGGTAAAAATGCTTATACATGTATTTTCAAGGCTTTTTCGTGCATTTTAATAAAAACACATAGAAATGAGAAGTGGCTAATCACATTACCCTTGGTCCTTGCTAAAAAAATTTGATTATGACATTCTTCAGATTTTGACCTGAACGTCTGATATCCTCATAGTGTTGGTTTCATGTTCTTCATATTCTGACTACGAACATTTGATCTCCTGGTAATATTGGTTCTGACGTTCTTGGAATTTTGACCACAAACATCTTATGTCTTCCGGGGTAATACTGATTCTGACGTTCTTTAGATCCAGATCATGAACGTCTGATCTCCTTGTAATGTAGGTTATGATGTTCTTTAGATCCAGCCCCCCAAGTGTTGGCCCTTTAGTTCAGACACACCATCATTTTAACGTTGAACAGAAAAGAGAAATTGAGAGATCTCACAACTATAATTGTGCTAGCAATTGTTCTTGTGTGTGAATGACTTGGTTGATCACTATCAACACTCTCAATTATCAATTATTGATCATCATTGTAATGGCCTTTTTATAAACCAATCTAGATCACATTTAAATTGGCTCATTAACTCTAAAACCATTTCAAAGAATTAATTTGGCTGTAACGTCATTTAACTCGGCCAAGCCAATGTGGATGGGGCGACATCATTTTCTTCATCCACGCGTGCTTTTTTTTTTTTTTAAGAAAAAATATTTTTCATGTTGGTAAAGAATGTCGCTGGAAAATGCCACGTATGTAATTTGACAAGATTTTTTCGTCATTGGCACTTAATTAATCCATTTTGCTTCGATTTTGACACTTAAGTGTTACTTTCCTAACTTTTGGCATTTAAATATCCCTCCGTGCCAAGTTTTGGCACTCCAAGTTTCCGACACTCAATTGATACTATAATAATGGTACGGTGTTTATGTCAAAATTCAATTGAGGGTCAAAGATGAAATTGAACCTTAACCTATCAAATAACCTTAGTTTAGAATGGTCAACTTGAATTACACCAATTGAAGCTCATTAACCTAACTTTTAAAACTTCAAGTAAGCTAAATCCATCAAATTAGAAATTTCCCAAGTGAATTTGCCAAATTTGATTTCGCATTCGGATTTAGTTTGAGAAAATGAGTTAATTCAGGGTGATGGGTTTTAAATCATAAAGAGCCAATCAGGACCTCTAACTAGGGTTGACGACAGCAATTTTTTGTCTAGATATGCCAAATCACCGAAATAGTTGCACAAGTGATCTTCAAATTTCCTCTAGATCAATGTTGTAAAAAAAAAAAAAAAAGTTAAGTTAAAATGCGACTAAAAAGAGAGTAATTTTATTTTTTGTTGATTTTGAATCTAAATCCGAAAAATTTGGAAAATGAGACTTAATCAATTTTCGCGAAATTTTTATGCTTAAGTCAAATTAAAGCTAAAACGATATGATTTTTGAGTTTTTTGCATTTTTAATTTTTTTGGGTCAATTAACCCTTTAGTGACTTATCATTAAAAAGGTTGATTTTACGATCAAAATTTTGAATTTTTTAAAAGTTATTGTGGCCAAAGTGAAATTAGGACCAATTGGAAACTTCCTATGCAAAAAGCCAAATTGTGATAACAAAGTCAGTTGACTTTTTGGGTTTTTATTGAAAATGACAAATGAAAGACCAATGAAAAATAAATGGAAAGTGACACTTTTTTTTGCTCAAGAGATGAGTTATGTTGCAATCGGCAATCCTAACCTTGAGATTTTACTTTTTGCGAAGCATTGACTAAAAATCGAGTGTTAACAGCTACCAATTTTTGAAAGGGAGTTCGGAGAAGTTCCAATCAAAGACTAAATGATATTTGTAATTTTTAGTTGGCTCTACTAGAGAATGAAAATTAAAAGGAAAAAAAAAAAAAAACATGATTAGAAACTTGCCTTGAATGCTTACCATTGAACCTCAGTATTGCTTGCTTATTTACATACTCCGTCTTCTCCTCTCTCATGGAATGGAATGAAAGAAATTAACTAAATGAAACTAAGGAATTAAAGAGATGGTCTCAACATGTAAAATGGATTTCGACTCATTGGGAAAGGAAAAAGTCTCACCGTATAAAAATGAATTTCGACTCAGAGGAGAAAATGAAGTTTTACTATGTAAAGATGGATTTCCACTCCATAGGGAAAGCGAGAAAAGTCTTTACATGGCTTTCGACTGGCAAAACGAGTTTCGAGAAGGAAATTTCACTGTGTAAAAATGGACTTTGATTTCATTGGGGAAAAGAAGGCTTACATCTTTTCCTCTTTGCTTTTCGACTTCTTTTTTTCCTTTTATTTTACGTTAGCTGGCCCCCGAAAAGAGGCGAACTTTTCGGACCCAGCCAACAGTATGTCGCACGATGACGAAGGTACAAAAGTCCTTATGAGAAGCAAGAAAGAAAGGCATTTACTTTCCCAAAAGAGTACTCAAGGGGATGGACATAAAGAGCAGTTGCTCTTATGAATTATGTCAGAAGATTTCCCTCATTCGATTTGGGGTTCGAACTGTTACGTTCTCCATTCAGTTAAGTTGTGCTGAACATCGGACTTCAGTATCAGATGCCCAACTTCGACATATTTCGTGAAGTCAAGACATCAGCCCAAAACTAATTATAGTTTAGTGACCTAGATTGGAATAAGTGTGAACTCAAGTGGCCAATTTCGCTATTAATTTGTATGACAACATTAGCTTTCATTGAATAATTGAAGACTTGATGCAATCACTTTTTGTTGAAAGCAAGTGATCAAACAATGAAATAGATAGAATAAGAAAATAAATTAGATACACATTTACGTGATTTGATCGTAGCAACCTATGTCCATGAGAAAGCAGCGATAAATTTTATTATAGATCAAGCGATATAAGAAGATTATACATTCAAGTTACTCACCTAAATCCTAATTATATCCAATAATGCAATAGTATTTAGGCCCGAAATTCCTGGCGAAATAATCTCACAATCTCACAAATGAATTACACTCAAATCTTACCACAAGATTCCACAGCTACAATCATTAATCTTTCACATGAACAAAATCAACGGCAATAGCCCACACTGCCCAAGCACTGGTTTGGGCGCTTCAAGTCTTTTCTCGCATCAAACACGGCTTCCTTTCCAAGCACTTGCGTAAAAGGCGGTGCTTCAAGATCTCACGAAAGAAAAGACGTTTCTTCAAAGCTTCAGAAATCTAGCTGTCCAATATTTACATGTATATACCCAAGAAAAAGGACAGTGCGCGATGACCGACTAATTTGAAAGGAAACCATGCAAGACCGGTCAACCGGTCAACGAGTCCAACTCTTGCACTTTCCTTTTCTTGAACGTAACTTCAACGAGAATTAGGAAAAAAATATTTCTAAATCTATTTCTTTTATTTTTTTTTCTCTCACCCAATCTTTCCTATTCTTGTTTTATTTGTGATCCTTATCGAACATAGCTCAAACGAGATAAATTTCCACAACAAATATTTGGCATCCAGAAATAATAATAATTTATTTCGAATTTGTTTCGTTCGTGAACTCAGACTCGAGACATATTATAATATCGCATATATCCTCAAAGTTGCATCTGGAATTTTAGAGCCGACCATATCATATGAACAAGTTTTCTATTGAAGTCTCCCCAATCCCCCACGTCACTTGAACAGTTGACCCTTTTGAATTAAATTTGTTTCGGACGAGGAAAGATCCGAGCTCCCCGTTTGAGCTCGTCTTAGGTTTGGACAAATCGAGCTCTGCCCTCGTTGACTACGTCGTATTTAATCCTATAATGTCGTTATTTTCGCCGTTTATCTTGGGGATGATGATCGGTCTGGAAAGATCGGCGTGTTCTTTACATTATGGTCTTGACTCTGTTCAGACCATGGACAACATAAAATAATCGTCACTGGATGTCTCAAAATTCAATTTTCACGTTCTCTCTCTCTCCATGGCCATCTACTCGGAATCGAAGCTCTCGTTGCGCCATTTGCTTCTCTTCTTGTCCTTCTTCGTGCCGCTTCGATCGGGCTATTCCCTTTCCTTCAACATATCTCGGTTCGACCTCAAGGCCACAGATATGGTCTATGAAGGTGACGCGAGGCCGAATGTCGGGATCGGGACCGTCGACTTCACTAGTGCCAGTTACTACTGCCATGTTGGCCGGGCATTTTACGCAGAGAAGCTGCGGCTCTGGGACTCCGCCACCGGGAGACTCACCGACTTCTCCACTCGCTTCTCCTTCACCATCGACACGTGGAACCGGTCGGAGTATGGGGCGGGCTTGGCCTTCTTCCTTGCCCCGGTCGGGTTCCAAATCCCAGTCAATTCGGACGGTGGCTTCTTAGGCCTGTTCAACACCACATACAGTGACTCGTCGTTGAACCGAATTGTCGCCGTCGAGTTTGACCCCTACGTCAATTCCGATTGGGATCCTCTATATGAGCACGTGGGGATCAACATAAACTCGATTGCCTCGGTCGTGACCACCCCTTGGAACGCCAGCTTCCACAGCGCCGATACTGCCGACGCATGGATTGTGTACAACTCCACGACCAAGAACTTGAGCGTTTCTTGGAGTTACCGGACTACGCCAAACCCACACGAGAACACAAGTATTTCGCATCAGATTGATCTCACCACTGTCTTGCCCGAGGAGGTGATGATCGGTTTCTCAGCTGCGACTAGCTATCACATGGAACGTCACCAACTTGAATCTTGGTCCTTCAGTTCAAATCTCGAATTCGAGGAACAGCAAGGAAATGCAAAAAGGACCAAGTTGGTTGTCGGCCTAGCAGTTCCGCTTGGGGTCCTACTCTGCGGCATCGTGGTGATATCGGCAATCCTCAGGAGGAGGAAGAGGAGGAGCGAGGGATCAGAGACGGCAAATTTGATGTCCATAAACGGCGAGCTTGAGAGAGGCGCAGGGCCACGGAGATTTACGTACGCGGACCTCGTTTTTGCTACCAACAACTTTGACGAGGAGAGGAAGCTGGGCCAGGGCGGGTTCGGGGCGGTCTACAGAGGATATCTGGTAGGGCTGGATGCGGCAGTCGCGGTGAAGAGGATATCGAGAGGTTCAAAACAAGGGAAGAAGGAATTCATCACAGAGGTGAAGGTGATCAGCAGCTTGAGGCACAGAAATTTGGTGCAGCTTATAGGTTGGTGCCACGAGGCGAACGACTTCATGCTCGTCTATGAGTTCATGCCGAACGGTAGCCTCGACAGGCACCTCTTCGGCAAGAAGCGCCCTCTAGGTTGGGCTGCCCGGCACAAGATTTCGGTCGGGCTCGCCTCCGCGCTCCTCTATCTCCATGAGGAGTGGGAGCAGTGCGTGGTGCACCGGGACATCAAGTCAAGCAACGTGATGCTAGACTCGGGGTTCAACGTCAAGCTCGGAGACTTTGGGCTGGCCCGCCTCATGGACCACGAGCTCGGGCCACAGACTACCGGGCTGGCCGGCACGTTCGGGTACTTGGCTCCGGAGTACGTGAGCACAGGGCGGGCAAGCAAGGAGTCTGATGTGTACAGCTTCGGGGTGGTCGCCATCGAGATTGCTACGGGACGGAGAGCCGTTGATCCGATGGAGCAATCCTCGCATGTGAGTTTGGTGGGGTGGGTGTGGGACCTTTACGGGAGAGGTCAGGTTATTGAGGCCATGGATGATAAGCTCCAAGTGGATTTCGACCAAAGTCAAGTGGAGCGCTTGTTGGTTGTGGGCTTGTGGTGTGCTCATCCCGACCGGAGCCTGAGGCCCACCGTAAGGCATGCGCTTCAAGTCCTCAATTTCGAGGCTGCGGTCCCGGTTCTTCCTAATAAGTTGCCGGTCGCAGTGTACCACACGCCGTTGCCACCGTCCGTTTGTTCCGGCGAGCCTTTCATCACTAATAGCATCGAAGAGGGTCGTTGAGCGGGGGTGATTTACTATTGGAAAGGAGGGAACGAGATTATGTAGCATGTGTTCTTGATTGTTCAAGCAACGCAACAGTGAAATTTGTGTTGGTGGTTTTTTTTTTTTTTTTTTAAATTTTTTCCAAGTTTTGAATCTGTGTAAATTCTTGTTTGATAACTCAAGTGAATTTTTGTTCTGAATTCCAGATGTTTGGTTCGTTTTGAAAGATGTGGAATTGATGCCAAAATTAGCGGCAACTGCGTAGAAGCGTCCCTTCCTCCATGGGAAACCGTCATTGCATTTCATGATTAAGAAAATTAATGCAGCTTCCTTTTTGGAACTACTGCTAGAAATATAATTTTGACATTGACATTGACATCAACCCGCCATATAAAGAGCCGATAGGTGCGAAGACGAAGGATAATGAGTTCTTAAAGGCACATGCCACGTCAAGGAGGAGTCTAACCACCCAGTTTGACCCATAGCCAACAATGGTTCTTTATGGCAAGGATCTACCTCATGAGGGATTGGAATGAGCTATCTTCTGTGTTCTTGCATCAATACCAAGCCAAGATAGAAGTTGTATTGTCCAACTAGGATTTGGTTCGCATTAGAAGAAGACCAATGAAGGATTTCCAAGCATATGCAGAAAAGTGAAAGTCTTTCATGATGCAAGCTAGCCCTCAATCGGCTAAGGAAGAAATAATAAAGCTATTCATAAAATTTTTACCCTACAAGCATCACTCTTTGTTAAATGGAATGTGCTTTTGTAACTTTGACGAAGTAGTCTTCTCATGCGAATACTTCAAGTTTACTAGCGGTGAATAACTCAAACGTGCTTGATTCTGGGACCACACCATCAACTATCAAATAAAAAGAAAATTTCAGTAAGGCCACTTTTCCCAAAGTGGTAATTATCTTAAAAGGAAAATTATGAATTATTTAATTTGTCTATGTTGATCCTCTAGCTGAGAAAATATTAGGTGCATTAGATATGCTAGACCAAAAAGAAAATTGTTGAATTTTAAGTACCAAAAATAGAAATAAAAGGTTCCTTCATAATATGTAAAAACCTCAAATAGATGAAGATGCAAGGACTAAAGAGAAAATCTTTTGAATAACCAACTTGACATAAGAATTGTAGCTCTCACTTAATATTATTAGTTCCTTACCATACACATGGAACTTGGGTCATTATTGACAGGTAGATGATTCGCAAGGTTTTAATTACCATAATTATTTTTTGTAATTGAATGAATTTAAAAACCCCTTCCTTACTTAAGGGTGGCGCTATTTCCGCCCTTATTTTAGCTAGGATGCTCCTTTTTTCGATTAACTAACCGAACACTTACCTCTCTCTTCAAATTGTCGTTTCTCTTTTCTTTCTTTTTTTATTAGGCTAAGGAAAAAATTGTATTTATTTTTATCACATATTTTATTAGTATTACTATACAATGATTCATCACACTCGACAAAATATCATCTTATCTCTTTTTTTTGCATCATGTTATCACTTTGCCTAGAGAAATTTATCAATTTTAATCTATGGTCTCATATTTTTGAGGGAAAAAACTACAAAAAATCCCAAACTTTTCCCAAAGTGACAGATTTACCTCAAACTTTTTTTTGTGATGTGAAAAACCCTGAACTTTGCCAACCGTGACATATTTACCCCAAACTTTTTTTTGTGACATAAAAAACCCTAAACTTTTGTCGTGTGACACATTTACCCCAAAATTATAGGGCATTTGGTCTTTTTACTTTTTAATTTTTTTTTCTTTTTTTTTTCTTTTTTTCTTCTTCTTCCCTCCACTGGCCATGGCTAGCCGGCGAAGGGAAGCCGACGTTCGATGAGGGCTGCCCTCGCTGGCGTCGGGCGAGGGTCGCCTAGCCTGGACGCTAGCGAGGGCGGCCCTCGGCTAGGTTGGACGAGGGCATCCCTCGCCGACGATGGGTGAGGGCATCCTTCGCCATGCCCTTGCCGACGTCGGGCGAGGGCGGCCATCGGCCGGGTCGGGCGAGGGCCGTCCTCGCCCGACGCCGGGAGGGGCCGTCCTTGCCCCACATCGGCGAGGGTAGCCCCCGCCTGCGTCGGGCTAAGGCGTGAGGGAGGCCCTCGCTCGACCCAGCCGAGGACCGTCCTCGCCCGACACTGGGGAGGGCGGCCATAGCTAGCCTAGGCGAGGGCGACCCTCGCCCGACGCCGGCGAGGGCAGCCCTCACCAGACGCCAACTTCCCTCTGCCGACTAGCCATGGCCGACGGAGGGAAGAAGAAGAAAAAAAAACAGAAAAATAAGGCAAAAATGCCCTTGATGGGGGTAAATGTGTCATAGTATGAAAAGTTTGGGGTTTTTAGTGGTCTTTTCCCTATTTTTAATGACGAAAGCTACATAAAAGATTAAAAATTTATATTTATGATGGAATATGAACAAAAACTTAATTGTCTATTTTTCTCTAATAGTTTTAGCAAAACTATATAACTATCAAGCCGATCTTGATAAAAAAATGGGAAAAAAGAAATCATTAAAATATGGAAAAGGTTAATTCGTTAGAAGCATGATCAAATGTTAAATATATTTATATTTAGATCATATTTAAATATTAACAAAAGACAAGCACAAAAAAAAAAAATAATAAAGGAACTTCATGTTGTTATAAAGAAAAAAATAGATATCTATTGTAAATTCAATCTCATAGCAAGTGGATGAAAATTTTAAAATATATTTAAAACTTTCAACTGTAATAATCTGATGTGGGTTTGAAAGTAAAGAAGATATAACTCGATTTTCAACTCCAATTTTGCAATTCAAATAAAAGTGCAAAAAACCCAAATCAAAGCTGTTAAAATTAATCAATCTTGCAATTCAACTTTCAAATAAAGTTTTGTTCAAACTATTTGATAAAAAAAATATGCAATTAATTGTGTGTTTATAAGCCGTCATAGCATTTAAAACTAGAAATTTCTAATCTTTTATATAGCTTTTGTGTTTAAATTTATGAGATCGTACGTTAAAATTAACAACCTCCTCTAAGCAAAGTAATAAAAGGATGTAGAATAAGATGATAGTGTAATTAGACATTTATACAACGATAGAGATGGTAAAAATAAAGATAGTCTCGTTGGTTGGCCTGTTAAAAAGAAAAGAAACAATAAATTGAAGAGATAGAGGAGAGGGTGTTTCGATCAATTAACCGAAAAGGGACTGTTTTAGCCAAAACAGGGGTGGAAATAGCGCCACCCTTACTTAACTCATTAAATGACTTTCTGGTTTAATCGAAACTTTTAAGTCAATCTTAGTAAGAGTTATCAAACAAAATTATTCTCATCAAGTGCAAAATGGCTATTCTCTAGCACTTATTTAGATTTGTTAGACAGGAGTTATGACCACTAAAGAGAAAATGGTTTTATCGTTGAAAAATAACATTATTGTTATTATATTTGTGACGATAATTACAAAATTATACGTATTTTTTTGTTCCAATAAATTTTAGTTAGGTAAATTTCTAATTAATATTTATCATTTACTTATAGGAATGTGAAATAAGTAGAAGTTAGTCATTATGATTCCAATCTTAATTCCGATTCCTATTTTAGTACAAATTCTAATTCTAATTTCAATTGCAGATTCTTTATAGAAATCTAACATTTATCATGGAATTAAATATAAGCCATGTTTATTTATGCATATATTAAACAGAAGCTAAATTTCCTTCCTTACCTGCCAAAATCTTATATATTATTCAAATTTTTAAAATAATTATGAAAGAATTATGTAAACCTTTGCGTCAACTTTTATATGTTGCGAAAGTCTTAGTTGCTTGAGGTTATACAATTTGAAATGCCGACATCCCAAGATTTGAAAAAAAAAAAAGATAAAAGCACTCCAAATCGACAGCAAGAACCTTAAATTCAGAATTTAACCACCGCCGAGCTCGAAACTCAATTGTGACTTTTTAAAACCTTAAGTTCTCCATTGATAAAAAAGGAAACCTTAAATCCCCGATCTTTCATCACCCATATAAAATATGGACATTCAAAGGCCTGAGACATTTCGCGTTTATTCAGTACGTCTTTACTCCATTCGTTTCCATTTCAAGTCCAGGTATGAGTTAAGTGGCATGTCAACGCTAACGATAAGTCTGAGAAATTTATCATGAGCCGGTTATCATGTTAGCAGTAGAGCAATTAGTATCTAATAGGATCCCCATTCATTTGAAGTCTTGTGACAAGAAAATTACTATCACATAGATCTAGGAAACTTGATTGAAATCACTCCCCTTGATTCAAAGCATATAGCACAAACAAACATAGATTATCATGCTCGTTCTTTAAGCGCTTGACGACCGATGATACTTAGAGATTTAAATTCATAAGAGATGCGTAATTTGAATTGCACAGACAACAAAAGGACCGTGAATTGCAAATTGGGTTTCCTACGAATGTAAAGCACGTCACTTGCATTGGATGGGAACGCCCCTCCGCCATTGCCCTGAGTTTGGTATGGCCACTGCTTGACCTCGTCTTTCGGTGCCGCCATACTTCTAGGCATCACAGAGTTGGATGGTCTAATGATCAGCTCAAGAATATGCGGTGCGTGATTAGGATTTTATTTATGATGCATTCTAAAGATATCCCAAAACCAGCTTCCATTTCTCATGGAATCGCTTCTTGACGATTCATTGATACAAACAAGGATGCTCCAACAAATAAGAAGGACATTGAAAGAGATAGCTTTGAGATCACCTAATTGAATTGCCAAACATGTCTTCCTAATAATAATTTCACTAGTCGACTCTCCTACTCTTAATTCAAATTCAAATTCAATATCGCCCATCCCTTTTGCCAGCCAAACGTTGACGAGATCTTGTCACCATGGAGTTGATTAAGATTAAAGATGTAAATTGATCGAACATTATGATTACTCAGGCTATTGTGCCTTGGAGAACCGCGACGCGCACTTTTTACCTGTTAGATCATCGATATTAGAAAGAGGAAAAAAAATGGGAAGGTCGGTTCAAAATTTGATATCCATGATCCAATAATGCTTATAAAACGCTGGGGCCCGAAATGCCATGAGGGCACTTAGATATTGACCGAATGAGCTCCATACTTCACTTATTTATGCCTCTAATCCTCAGAAGAGTTCGCTAGTTTTCTGCACAATAAGCATGCGTCAGAAACAGTAGGAACAACTTCAAATTTCTCTCAGTTTCTGGCAATCTTTGCTCCGCACGCCAGCTGATTTGAACACGTTGGTTATCCACGATTCTGCTAATTCTAAGGCTCAAGTATCGTTGGTCCCGTGACGGTGAGTACAAGATTGTAAAGCATGAAAGAATCGAAAAGACCGCCATAATAATTAAAGCACAACAATAGAAAACATCTTTTCAAATTTCGTCCACTTTCTGCCAAACTTTGCTAAGCACGACAGCTGATTCGAACATGTTCGTTTATCAACGATTCTGCTAATTCTAAGGCTCTGGTCTTGCTAATTATGTGATGGCGAGTACAAAGATTGTAGTGCGGAGCACGAATGGAGAAGACCGACGTAACCATTAAAGCATAAGTTGCTTCCCGCCTTATATAGAAGGGATACGCAATAGATGCAGCGTATCATCACCGCATCAATTATCTAACAGGAGTACACATGCACATATCCTCCCGAGTTCCTGCAATTTCAACAGTAGATTACACATCCAGAATATGCCTTCTCAAGTACCATATCATCACGAGATCAACCTGGAGTGAGGCCTCTTTGTGTCAAGTGAGTATTTGGGTCAATTGCTAGTTTGTTCTCAAGTGGAGTTAGAGGGGGATGGTTCAAGCACTGGATGCACTTGACCAGTCTTGACCACGCAAGATGGTGGCGTAGCTGGTTGTTCCACATAGGAAGCTTGTTTGCCAGCCCCGTCCCCTCTTTTTCCCACGGAACAGGGGCGCCAGTTGGATCCTGCATCTTTCGGAAAAAAAGTTAGGACTTATCCTGAAAGGTTATGAGAGCAATCAGAGGAGAAATCAAGTAAAAGGATAACTAAACACCAAAGTGCAGTTGAATTGGAGTCATCCTTTTGAGTCATTCTGTCCAGCAGAACCAGATAATCATCCACTTGTTATGTTCCTCATAAATCAGCTCTAAATATATTGGCCTACTTGACAAATATAACAAACAAATTTTCATAAAACCAGAAGAATGTAGACAAGACTGTATGACATACCCCAGCACAGGGAAAGTGAAAGCCTGATTGTCTTCTCCAAGATAGATCTCTATGTGCTTCGGGCAACAGGCTTCGGCTCACCTCTGTGTTCACCTTCCAAGCGGGGGCCTGGTGCAACGAAGCATGTGAGGCAGCACCACAAATCAGCTGTGTGCGCTGATGCCCTGACTCAAAAATCATCGCGCTCCACTCGACATTCTAGAAGAAACCAGAATTTTCGTCTCCGGCTAGATTTGCAGCTCCTGAGGTAACAAGCAGTTTCGAGCAACATTTGCAACTCCTATCAACAAGGCCGGCAGGGAAACTAGCAAACCCATTCTTCATGGGAAAAGAACTGATAAAGTAACGATAACCGATCATCTCCAACGTCTTACCATTATAGTCGTGGGTACATTTCTTTCCACGTAACGATTACGTGAAGTCATACATAAGAAAACCATCATCTGCTCAAACTTTTTCTTGCATATATTAATTCCACTAGCTATCAAAAATCAACTACTGTATGAAAAAATCAGATCTCCATCCAAGTTCACTTAGGTGCTGCTAATCAAAAGTAGAAGTTTTCCAGGATGCTTCTACTGAAATAGGTAGGTAAGATCAAGCTTTCAACAAACAACATTGATCAAACACAATGCATAAAATTGACTGCTGAGATTCTACGATTTTCAGATATCCAATGTAAGAAGCAGAGATATACACTGGACCTTCCTTGCACATGATGTATTAATGACATATAAAGAAAATTAGCATCAGGTGCATAAATGTAACGCACTAATTTTCAGCTTTCTGTTCAAACTTCCTTCTAATTCAAAAGCCAAGTCAGAACTATAATCCTAATCGCTCAGTCTTACAAACTCAAGGCATTTCATATACTATGAGGTGAGATAATCTGAAAGAGAGTCGAATTCTGCTCGATGCCATAACTCGCCAGGTCGAGGTCATCCGCAAGCCTTTGTCCCACATAAGCAATATCAGGCAATTTGGCCGGCACAAGAAAGCTTGTTCTTCGCTTCCTTGAACATTTGAGGCACCAATTGTAGGACAGAGCCATCCACAATGTCGTAAGAAACTAAGGTCTTGTGATCCTTCCCTGATAGATCATATGCCAACTCACGAGCTGCGCACACATCATTGCTATGGCCAAAGCTTTGACATAACCCATAGTGTACCAAAATGTGACTCTGCGACCGGACATGTCCACAATAAGTGACACATCATCTTTGGAACGGACAACCAAACCAAATGTGGGTCTTGTGGCAAGTCGAGAGAGGCGTGTCCTCGGCAAGCACCTTTCCCCTGAACATCAGAACAAACTCATCCGGCGAAATCCCTTCCTTGGCTTGAATCTTCAATTTAACATCCAGGTATCCCGATTCATCGCTTCGACCAGAAAGTTTTTTGGAGTCAACAGGATTTGGACATTTACCGTCATCTTAGCTGAGTCCTGAAAGATGACATAGAGCGTGGGGTGGGATTCCAAAGATGACAAAAAACCGTGAATAGAATCAACATGAATAAATATAACGAACAAAGTTGAGAAGCTAGGAAAAACATGGCAGTGTTCTCACCTTTTGTTGCAAGTAAGAATCTCGAAACCCTAATGAAAATATTAAGAAATCGAGAATCAGAAAGACGACGAAACGAACATGAGACCCAGAAAGATAGGAGAGACGACCTCTTCTCCGTCAGAATTTGGAGGCACAGAGCATGGCAGTTGAGAAGGCGACTCAGCCATTGGAGCAGAACGATGTAAAAAGTCACGTCCTCCCCCCTCTCTTCACTTAAAGGTAACGGCGACGAACAAAAAAGAAGGTTCTTTTTATTTTTTTATAGGCGTCGAAACCCTAAAATTTGTGACAAAAGTGAAATTAAATGGTAAAGTTTATAAAAAATATAGTGAAGCCCTAGAATTTGTTAAATTTATACAATCGACCCTCCACTAATTCCGTTGAACTTAACTGATAAAAAATGTTGATTGTAGTTCTCTTTTTTCAAATATCTTCCCTCTCTTGACGTGGCTAGCTCATGAAGTAGAAGATTAAATCAACGTCACTTTAGTATAAATATGATTTTTATATAATTTTACTTAAATTAACATAAAAATTAAGGTAAACTTTTTATTAAAAATAAAAGGGGAAACTATGCGAGGAGGGTGGAGCCCTCGCCTGGAAGACCTCGGTGGGTGGGGAGGACCGACGGGGTCGCCAGGGTTTAACCATGTACCGCTAACCCTCGCCAATGGCGGCTCATCACTGGCCAACCCCCACCATCGCCAACCCTTCCCGACGAGGGTGGGGCGACAGAGGGAGGTCTAAGCCCTTGCCATTTGGACTTCCTTACTCTGTTTTAATATAATTTTCAAAATTTAAATTATTTTTCAAATTTAATTTTGAAATAATAAGATCAAAAAATCATATTCGGATATAAAACAACGTTCTTTTAGCCTAGTTCTTCTTCTTTTAGCCACGTGTGAGAAAATAACAATAAAAAAAGAAGTGATGTTGGCATTCTCCATTAACCAAACTGAACAGAACTAAGGAAATGAATTTTTTTATCAATTTGACAAGTTTTGAAAATTCATTGCACATTCTGTAAATTTTAGAATTAAGTTGCACTTTCTGACAATTTTCAAAACTTAGGGCCTATTTGGCAACTTGCCAAACAATGCTTGTTTCTGTTCTTTTGTTCCTTTGTTCCTGAGAGTAGATTTGGAATAGAAATGCGTTTAGTAAAATTTTTATTCCTGGAAACAAATTTTTATTTTGTTGTTCTCGAAAGTAGATTTGGAAAAGAATCGAGAATAAAAGAAAAAAAAGTTGATTATTTGTTCTCGGGAACAATTCTAAAATCAAGTCAACCTACTTTTTCTTTTTCCTCTTCTTTCTTCTTGTTCTTCTTCCCTATCCCTTGTTCTTCAAGTGCTGCCACCGCTGCCATTGTCGTCTGCCGTTGCCGCCATTGTCGTCTACCATTGCTGCCGCCGTCCACCGCCACCGGTCACCATTGAGCTCGCCAGGCCAAGGTGAGGCCAGGCGAGCTCGCCGGTGGCCAGGCGAGCCTCGCCCAAGCCTCCCCCGGCCACCAACGAGCCTCACCTAGTTGGGCAAGACTCGACCCAGTCATGGCTGGGCAAGGCTCGACCTCACCCAAATCTGGCGAGGCCGAGCTCGCCTAGTCGTCGGCGGGGCTCGACCTCGCCGAGTCATTCTGTCCAGCAGAACCAGATAATCATCCACTTGTTATGAGGAAAAATGATAACTAAACACCAAACTGCTGTTGAATTAGAGTCATCCTTTTGACTCATTCTGTCAAGCAGAACCAGATAATCATCCACTTGTTATGTTCCTCATAAATAAGCTCTAAACATAGTGGCCTACTTGACAAATATAACAAACAAATTTTCATAAAACCAGGAGAATGTAGACAAGACTGTATGACAGACATACCCCAGCACGGGGAAAGTGAAAGCCTGATTGTCTTCTCCAAGATAGATCTCTATGTGCTTCGGGCTTCAGGCTTCGGCTCACCTCTGTGCTCACCTTTCTAGCGGGGGCCTGGTGCAACGAAGCATGTGAGGCGGCACCACAAATCAGCCGTGTCCGCTGATGCCCTGACTCAAAAATCATTGCGCTCCACCCGACATTCTAGAAGAAACCGGAATTTTGGTCTCCGGGTAGATTTGCGGCTCTTGGGGTTAAAAGAAGTTTGGAGCAACATTTGCAACTCCAATAAAAAAAGTCAGGCGGGGAAACTAGCAAACCCATTCTTCATGGGAAAAGAACTGATAAAGTAACGATAGCCAACCACCGACGTCTTACCATTATAGTCGTGGGTACATTTCTTTCCACGTAACGATTACGGGAAGTCATACACAATAAAACCATCATCTGCTCAAGCTTTTGCTTGCATATATTAATTCCACTAGCAATTGTTGGAAAGTAATCTAGAGAAAACACATTGTTTGTTGTAATCAAAACATCAATGTAAATAAGATGATAAAAACTTTATAATATCCTTCTTTTTACAAATCTTGGAGAAGAAGAAAATAAGATATCACTGAAAAATAACATAAAATTGGAGGTGAGGTACGGATAACCGAATCTCCTTAAGGTGATTAGTTCTTGCTAATGGTGTTTTGCAGATTCTCGAACTATGCCTCCCAAGATACAACACCTCGAACCTATTTGGATTAGCACTATGCAAACAGGACTCAGTCAATCCGTTCAATTGAATTTAAGGATTAGTTCCTGCCAATGGTGTTCTGCAGATTCTTGAACTATGCCTCCCAAGATACAACACCTCGAACCTATTTGGATTAGCACTATGCAAACAGGACTTAGTCAAACCGTTCAATTGAACCAGCACACTCAGAAAAATTAGGAGAGTAGAAAAGTATATCAAAGCCTTTTGGAATCGAGTCGGAAAAACCAAAACCAAAAAACCGTTCTAAAGAAGAACTATGCTCCTATCTATTTATAGAGCTTTTTAGTTCGTGTGCTAAAGAGATACATGAATTAAATAGACGTATGTATCCACGAAGTTCATGAATAAAGAGATACGTGAATCCAAGAGATTCATAAATCCAGAGATACGTGAATTCAAGAGATTCATGAATTCAATAAATACATGAACTAAAAGATACATGAATCTAAGAAATTCATGAATTTAATAGATACGTGAACAGAAAAGATGAGGAAATACATGAATCCAAAAGAGATACGTGAATAGAAAAAACGTATATTAATTTATTAGCTTTCGTTGATCCATTAATCATAATTACAACAGCAATCACGAATCAACTACTGTATGAAAAAATCAGACCTCTATCCAAGTTCACTTAGGTGCTGCTAATCGAAGGTAGAAGTTTTCCGGGGTGCTTCTACCGAAATAGGCAGGTAAGATCAAGCTTTCGACAAACAACATCGATCAAACAGAATGCATAAAATTGACTACAGAGATTCTACGATTTTCGGATATCCAATGTAAGAAGCAGAGATATACACTGGACCTTCCTTGCACATGATGTATCAATGACATATAAACAAAATTAGCATCAGGTGCATGAATGTAGCGCACTAATTTCCAGTTCAAAATTCCTTCTAATTCAAAAGCCAAGTCAGAACTATAATCCTAATCACTCAGTCTTATAAACTCAAGGCAGGCATTTCATATACTATGAGGTGAGATAATCTGAAAGAGAGTCGAATTCTTCTCGATGCCACGTCAAGGTCCTTTGTCCCACATAAGCAATATCAGGCAATTTGGCCGGCACAAGAAAGCTTGTTCTTCGCTTCCTTGACCGTGCGAGACACCAATAGTAAGACAAAGTCATCCACAATGTCGTACGAAACCAAGGTCTTGTGATCCTCAAGCTGCTTCCCCTAATAGATCAGGAGCTGCGCACACATCTTTGCTATGGCCAAAGTTTTGACATAACCCACAGTGTACCAAAATTTAACTCCTAATGTGACTCTGCGACTGGACATGTCCAGAATAACTGACACATCATCTTTAGGACAGACAATCAAATCAAATGTGGGCTCTTGGCGCAAGTCGAGAGAGGCCAGGTTCCTATCCTCGGCAAGCATCTTTCCCCCGAACATCAGAACAAACTCATCCGGCGAAATCCCCTCCTTGCCTTGAATCTTCAATTTAACATCCTGGACGGTATCCCGATTCATCGGTTCGACCAGAAAGTTTTTTTGGAGTCAACAGGATTTGGACATTTACCGTCATCCTAGCCGAGTCCTGAAAGATGACATGGAGCGTGGGGTGGGATTCCAAAGATGACGAAAAACCGCGAATAGAATCTAACATGAATATATATAATGAACAAAAGTCGAGAAGCTGGGGAAAAACATGACAGTGTTCTCGGTTTGTGTTACAAGTAAGAATCTCGAAACCCTAAAGAAAATACTAAGAAATCGAGAATCAGAAAGACGACGAAACGAACATGAGACCCAGAAAGATAGGAGAGACGACCTCTTCTCCGTCAGAATTTGGTGGCACAGAGCGTGGCAGTTGAGAAGGCGAACCAGCCATTGGAGCAAAACGATTAAAAGAGTCACGTCCTCTCCCCTCTCCTCACTTAAAGGTAACGGCGACTAACAAAAAAGAAGGTTCTTTTTGTGATTCCATACGCGTCTCGAAACCTAAAATTTATGATTAAATCGTAAAGTTTATAAAAAATATAGCGAAGCCCTAAAATTTGTTAAATTTATATAATCGACCCTCCATTAATTATGTCTAATTTAACTAATGAAAAATATTGATTGTAGCTCTCTTTTTTAAAATATCTTCCTTCTCTTACGCAATGTTGATGTGGTTGACTCATGAAATAGAAGATTAAATCGATGTCACTTTAGTATAAATATGACTTTTATATAATTTTACTTAAATTAATATGAAAAAAAAGAACGCAAATTTTTTTATCAAAAAGAAAAGGGGAAACTATGCGAGGAGGGTGGAGCCCTCCCCCGGAAGACCGCGTGGGTGGGGAAGGGCCGTCGGGGTCCTGGGCTTCAACCATGTACTGCTAACCCTTGCCGACGATGGCTCTTCACTAGTCAACCCTCACCATCGCCAGCCCTTCCCGACGAGGGTTGGGTGACGGAGGAAGGTCTGAGCCCTTGCTGTATGGACTTCCTTCCTCCCTTTTTAATATGATATTTCAATTTTAAATTATTTTTCAGATTTAATTTTAAAATAATTAGATCAAAAAATCATATTTGGATCTAAAACAATGTTCTTTTAGCCTTGTTCTCCTTTTAGCCACGTGTAAGAGAAAATAACAATAACAAAAAAAAAGAAGAAGTCATTTTGTCATTCTCCATTAACAAAACTGAACAGAGTTAAGGAAATGAGTTTTTTCATCAACTTAACAAGTTTTGAAATTCCATTGCATTTTTTGTAAATTTTAGGATTAAGTTGCACTTTCTAACAATTTTTAAAATTTATAGTGCACATGTCCCCTTTTTCTGTATTGTGTTTTGCCTTTTGAGAGTGCAATTTCACAAAACTAATAAAATAAAAAGAAAATTTTAGCAGGCCCACTATTTTCCAAAGTAGGAATTATCGCGAAAAGAAAATCATGAATTATTTAATTCATCTCAATTGATCCTCTAGCTGAGAAAATATTAGGTGCATTAGATGTGTCAGATAAAAAAATTAAGTATTGAATTTTAAGTATCCAAAAAAAAAAAGGATACTCGACAATATGTAAGAACCTCAAACAGGTAAAGACGCGAGGTGTAAAGACAAAGTCTTTGCAACAACCAACTTGACATAAGCATTGTAGCTCTCACTTAATATTATTAATTTCTTACCATACACAGGGAACTAGGGTTGTTATTAACCGGTTTTAACAATATGATTTGTAAGGTTTTAATTGCCATAAATAACTTTTTTCTAACTGAATGAATTAAAAAACCCCTTCCTTACTTAACTGCTTAAATGACTTTTTGGTTTAATTGAAACTTTTAAGCCAATCTTAGTAAGAGTTATCAAACAAAATTATTCTCAATCAAGTGCAAAATGGTTAATTTTCAGTACTTATTTAGATTGTTAGACAGGTGTCATGAGCAATGAAGAGAAATGGTTTTGTTGTCGAAAAATAACATTATTGGTAATATATATGTGACGATCATTACGAAATTATAAAGATTTTTTTTCGTTCCAATACATTTTAGGTATGTAAATACTAATTTATATTTATCATTTACTTATTGGGATATGAAATAAGTAGAAGTTAGTCATTATGATTCCGATTCCTATTTTAGTTCAAATTCTAATTCTAATTCTAATTTCAATTGCAGATTCTTTAGGGAAATCTATCATTTATCATACAATTAAATTTAAGCACGTTTATTTAGGCATAGATACATAAAACAGAAGCTAAATTTTCTTCCTTTCCTGCCACAATCTTGAATATTATTGAAATTTTAATATAATTATTAAAAAAATCATGTAAATCTTTGCGTCAACATTTATATGTTGTGAAAGGCTTAGTTGCTTGAGATTAAACAATTTGAAATACCGACGTCCCAAGATTTGAAAAAAAACAAGAAAAGATAAAATCATTCCAAATAGACAACAAGAAACTTAAATTCAGAATTCAACCAATGCCGAGCTCGAAACTTAATCGTGATTTTCTAAAACCTTAAGTTTTCCATTGATTGAAAAAAAAAAAAAAAAAGCCTTAACTTCACGTTTTTTCAACACCCATACAAATTATGGACATTCTGATGTACCTAAAACCGACCGTCGCTTCACAGAGGAAAGGACGACAAAAGTAGAGGGTCGCATCAAAGGCTTGCGATGTATTTCGCATATATTCAGCACATCTTGCCTCTTTCCGCTTTCTATTTTAAGTCAGAGTATGAGTTAAGTAGCATCCGGACGCCAACGGTAAGTTGGAGAAATCTATTGCCTATAGGGTATCGTGTTAACAGTAGAGCAATTAGTATGTAATCAAATTGAATGGAGTTAAGAGGATAACTTGATTACACTAAATTGATAAATTTTAAGACTTCATTGCACTATTTGTAAATTTTAGAACTAAGTAAGGCCTTCTAACAAATTTTAAAACTTACAGTGCACATATCCTTTTTTCTGTCATAAAATGAAAGGCCTTCATTTGTACTGTCCTTTTCCTTGGCAGAGACAAATCTAATAAAATAAACAGAAAATTTCAGTAGGTCCACTTTTTCCCAAAGTGGTAATTATTGCAAAAAGAAAATTATGAATTATTAAATTTGTCTCCATTGATCCTCTAGCCAAGAAAATATTAGGTGCATTAGATGTGCTAGACCAAAAAAAAAATTATTAATTTTTAAGTACTGAAAATAGAAATAAAAGGTTCTTTGATAATATGTAAAAACCTCACACAGATGAAGATGCAAGGAGTAAAGAGAAAGTCTTTTGAATAACCAACTTGACATAAGAATTGTAGCTCTCATTCAATATTATTAATTTCTTACCATACACATGAAACTAGGGTCATTATTGATAGGTAGATGGTTGGCAAGCCTTTTTTTTTTGTCAGTCCTACTCTAATCCTACTCTAACCCTCACTCTCAGACTTATGCCCTGCCTCCTTGTAGGGCGTGGGAGTCGAAACCCACTCCTGAAATGAAATCTTCCCCACCCCAATCCCCCCCGAGAAGATGGGGATTTGAACCCCCAACCTTCCCCTTCCAAGAAGGAAAGGTGGCCACTGGGGCGAACCCCCAGTGGTTGTTGGCAAGCTTTTAATCACCATCATTATTTTTTCTAATTGAATGAATTTAAAAACCCCTTCCTCACTTAAGGGTGGCGCTATTTCCACCATTATTTTAGCTAGGACGCTCCCTTTTTCGATTAACTAACCGAAATACCCACCTCTCTCTCTTCAAATTGTTATTTCTTTTTTCTTCTACTAGGCTATGGAAAAACAAATTGTATTTATTTTTATCACATATTTTATTGGCATCACTATACAAACTAGGGGTGTGCAACTGGATCGGGAATTCCCGGGAACTGGATCGACCCACCCGAAAAACAGGGTCAGGAATAGGTTCCTATTGAAATCGTTCTGGGAACCGGTTCCCAAAATTCGAAACCAGTTTAAACCGGTCCGAGAACTAGTTCCGAGTGTTTACCCACTCGAGAACCAGTTCCTGGATCGGTTTTGGAACTGGTTTTGTAAGTGGAGATTTAAAACCCTATTTTTTCCCCTGATTTCTATTCTTGCTTCTGTAATCATGCGGCATTTTTCCTCTTGGCTCTCTCAGACACGGACGACACTCCTCCTTTGTCGTTCCTCTTCCTCACTAGCTCCCTCTCGCACCGTTTGACGGATGGACGGCATTCATCGCTACCAAATTCTTGTGTATCACGTGGATTGGCTCGCTTAACTTCTCTTTTGTAGGAGGAGTTATGCTTGCATAAATAAACAACTTCATGTAGTGGTTGTGGGAATATGACTAATATTAAATCCATGTTTTATACTAATATTTATGCAATGTTATGATTTTTGCTTTGCCTTATTATTTTATTTATGATAATTAGTCCTGTGAATCTTTAATTTTTTCGTTTGGTCAAAAAGTTCGTGTATATATTTGTTACAAGTGCTTAATGTTTCAATACAAATTATGAATGTTACGTTTTTTTCTCGCGTATTAATGTAAAATTCGAAGTCGTATAGGATATCGAGAGATTGCAAAATAGGTTCCCATAGAAACAGGGTTGACTCTAGAATCGGATTAGAAAAACAGGATGGATGGGGCACAGGGTCCAATACGAACATGTTCGAGTATAGGATCCAAAAAAGAGGAACCGGTTATAACATGGTTGGGTACAGGGTTCAACGCTAGACCCTAGAGTCCCAGTCACCCCTAATACAAACCATTCATTACACTCAACAAAAAATCATATTTTCTCCTTTTTAATGTTTAACCCTATGCAATAACAAGAAGCCTAATTGCCATCATTAATTTTTTCCTGCTTAATTTTTTCCAACTCTTAATTAAATTATCAAACATCTCTCTAATAGTAATCTCATCGGTCAACTCTCCTACTTTTTAATTCAAATTCAAAATTGTCCATCCCTTTTTCTTTTTTTTGTCAGTCATATGCTAAACCTACTCTAATACTCACTCTCAGACTTTTGCTCTGCCTCATTGCAGGGCGTGAGAGTCGAAACCCACTCCTAATATGAAAATCGTCCTCACCCCAATCCCCCCTGAGAAAGTGAGGATTTGAACCCCCAACCTCCCCCTTCCAAGATGGAAGGGTGGCCACTGGGGCGAACTTGGATGAGATTTTATTACTGTATTTAAAATGTATATTACTCTATGATATTATGATTACTCAGGCTCGTGTCTCAGAGTATCGCAACGCGCACTTCTAACCGTTGGATTATCGATAATAGAGAGAAAAAAAAAAATAGGAATATCGGTTTAGTTTTGATATTGGCGATCCGATAATGCCTATAAAACGCAGGGGGCCGAAAATGCCATGAGGGCACTAAGATACTAACCGAAGGAGCTCCTTAGTTCACTTTTTTATGCCTCTAATACTCCGAAAAGTTCGCCAGTTTTCTGCACAATAAGCATGCGTCAGAAACAATAGAAACACCTCCTTCAGCTGTCTCCCAGCTTCTGCCAATCTTTGCTCCGCATGGCAGCTAATTCGAACACGCTTATCAACGATTCTGCTAATTCTAAGGCTCAGGTGTCGTTGATTCTGTGCGAAGCATGAGTGCAGAGGACCGACATAAACATTGAAGCATAAGCTGTTTCCTGACATACATAGAAGGGATACGCAAAAACATGCAACATATCGTCACCACATCAGTAGATTACTCGTCCAGAATACGCCTTCTCTAGCACCATATCATCCTCTGGTACCATATCATCACGAGATCAACCTAAAGTGAGGCATGACCATGGGAGAAGAACCAAGGTGTTGTACTTACTTTGGTGATCAAACACCCCCGCCTCTTTGTGTCAAGAGGGTATTCGGATCAAGTGTTAGTTTGTTCTCAAGTGGAGTTAGAGGGGGATGGTTCCAGCATTGGATGCACTTGGCCGGTCTTGACCACGCAGGATGGTAGCGTAGCTGGTTGTTCCACATAGGTAGCTTGTTTGCCAGCAGCGTCCCTTCTTTTTCCCATGGAACTGGGGCTCCAGTTGTATCCTGCATATTTCGGAAAAACAGTTAGGACTTATCCTGAAAAGTTATGAGAGCAATCAGAGCATAAATCAAGTAAAAGGATAACTAAA
The DNA here is from genome assembly GCA_014182715.1 of Eucalyptus cloeziana. Lineage (NCBI taxonomy): Eukaryota > Viridiplantae > Streptophyta > Magnoliopsida > Myrtales > Myrtaceae > Eucalyptus > Eucalyptus cloeziana. The sequence continues at coordinate 23,770,131 of CM024641.1, read as the reverse complement.
CACCAAAGTGCTGTTGAATTAGAGTTATCCTTTTGAGTCATTCAGTCCAGCAGAACCAGATAATCATCCACTTGTCATGAGGAAAAAGTTATGAGAGCAATCAGAGCAGAAATCAAGTAAAAGGATAACTAAACACCAAAGTGCCGTTGAATTAGAGTTATCCTTTTGACTTATTCTGTCTAGCAGAACCAGATAATCATCCACTTGTTACGGGGAAAAAGGATAACTAAACACCAAAGTGCTGTTGAATTAGAGTCATCCTTTTGATTCATTCTGTCCAGCGGAACCAGCTAATCATCCACTTGTTATGTTCCTCATAAATCAGCTCTAAATATATTAGCCTACTTGACAAATATAACAAACAAATTTTCATAAAACTAGAAGAATGTAGACAAGACTGTATGACATACACCAGCACGGGGAAAGTGAAAGCCTGATTGTCTTCTCCAAGATAGATCTCTATGTGCTTCAGGCTTCAAGCTTCGGCTCACCTCTGTGATCACCTTCCAAGCGGGGGCTTGGTGCAACGAAGCATGTGAGGCGACACCACAAATCAGCTGTGTCCGCTGATGCCCTGACTCAAAAATCATCGTTGAGTTTCTATTAGCTACGATGGTCAGTTTCTTGGAGATCTCAGGCCAAAATCACCTATGCCACAGAATTGGAATTTAAAATCACAGATCTTCTGAACTTATTTTTCCAGATAAATCTAAGAACTAGCTAGAAACTGATTTCCTCCTTATCCTCAATTTAGGTCTTAATATGCTCAACGGTTGAGTTTCTATTAGCTACGATAGTCAGTTTCTTAGAGATATAAAATCACCTATGCCACAGAACTGGAATTTACTATCACAGAGCCTCTGAACTTATTTTTCTAGATAAATCTAAGCACTGGCTAGAAACTAATTTTCTCATTATCCTCAATTAAGGTCTTAATATGCTCCACGGTTGAGTTTCTATTAGCTACGATGGTCAATTTCTTAGAGATCTCTAGGGCCAAAATCACCTACGCCACATGACTGGAATTTACTATCAAAGACCAAATAAATCTAATTACTGGTTAGAAACTGATTTTCTCCTTATCCTCAATTAAGGTTTTAAAATGCTCCACGGTTGAGTTTCTATTAGCGACCATGGTCAGTTTCTTGGAGATCTCCAAGGCCAAAATCACATAGGCAACAGAACTGGAATTTTCTATCATAGCGCCTCCGAACTTCTTTTTCCAGAAAAATATAAGCACTGGCTAGAAACGAATTTTCACCTTATCCTCAATTAAGGTCTTAATATGCTCCACGATTGAGTTTCTATTAGCTATGATGGTCAATTTCTTGGAGATCTCCAGAGCCAAAATCAGCCATAGAATTGGAATTTACTATCACAGAGCCTTCGAACTTATTTTTCCAGAAAAATCTAAGCACTGGCTAGAAACTAATTTTCTCCTTATCCTCAATTAAGGTCTTAATAGGTTTCACGGTTGAGTTTCTATTAGCTACGAGGGTCAGTTTTTTGGAGATCCCTAGGGCCAAAATCACCTACACCATAGAACTGGAATTTACTATTGCAGAGCCTCCAAACTTATTTTTCCAAATAAATCTAATTACTGGCTAGAAACTTATTTTCTCCTTGTCCTTAACTAAGGTCTTAATATGCTCCATGATTGAGTTTCTATTAGCTACGATAGTCAGTTTCTTGAAGATCTCCAAGGCTAAAATTACCTACGCCATAGAACTGGAATTTACCATCACAAAGCCTCTAAACTTATTTTTCTAGATAAATCTCAGTACTGGCTAGAAACTAATTTCCTCCTTATCCGTCTTAATATGCTCCACGTTTGAATTTCTATTAGCTATGATGGTCAATTTCTTGGAGATCTCCAAGGCCAAAATCACCTACGCCACAGAACCAGAATTTACTATCGTAGAGCCTTCGAACTTATTTTTCCAAATAAATCTAATTACTGGCTAGAAACTGATTTTCTCCTTATCCTCAATTAAGGTCTTAATATGCTCTACGGCTGAGTTTCTTTTAGCGACCATGGTCAGTTTCTTGGAGATCTCCAGGGCCAAAATCACCTACGCCACAGAATCGGAATTTTCTATCGTAGAGACTTCGAACTTCTTTTTCCAAATTAATCTAAGCACTAGCTAGAAACCGATTTTCACCTTATCCTCAATTAAGGTATTAATATGCTCCATGGTTGAGTTTCTATTGGCTATAATGGTCAGTTTCTTGGAGATCTCTAGGGCCAAAATCACATATGCCATAAAACTGGAATTTACTATCACGGAGCATTCGAACTTATTTTTCTAGATAAATCTAAGCACTAGCAATAAACTAATTTTCACCTTATCCTCAATTAAGGTCTAAATATGCTCCACGGTTGAGTTTCTATTAGCTACGATGGTCAGTTTCGTGGAGATCTTCAGGGCCAAAATCACCTACGCCACAGAACTGGAATTTACTATCATAGAGCCTCCAAACTTATTTTTCCAAATAAATCTAAGCACTGGCTAGAAACTGATTTTCTCCTTATCCTCAATTAAGGTCTTAATATGCTCCACGGTTGAGTTTCTATTAGCTACGATGATGAGTTTCTTGGTGATCTCCAGGGCCAATATCATCTACGCCACAAAACTGGAATTTACTATCACAGAGCCACCGAACTTATTTTTCTAGATAAATCTAAGCACTGGCTAAAAATTGATTTTCCCTTATTCTCAATTAAGGTATTAATATGCTCCACGGTTGTGTTTCTATTAGCTACGATGATCAGTTTTTTAAAGATCTCTAGGGCCAAAATCACCTACACCATAGAACTGGAATTTACTATCGCAGAGCCTCCGAACTTTTTTTTTCTAGATAAATCTAATTACTGGCTAGAAACTGATTTTCTCCTTATCCTCAATTAAGGTCTTAATATGCTCCACGATTGAGTTTCTATTAGCTATCGTGGTTAGTTTATTTGAGATCTCCAAGGCCAAAATCACCAACGCCATAGAATTGGAATCTTATATCACAGAGCCTTTGAACTTTTTTTTCTAGATAAATCTAAGCACTGGCTAGAAACTGATTTTCTCCTTATCCTTAGTTAAGGTCTCCACGGTTGAGTTTCTATTAGCTATAATAGTCAGTTTCTTGGAGATCTCCAGGGCCAAAATCACCTACACCACAGAATTGGAATTTTCTATCATAGTGCCTCCGAACTTATTTTTCCAAACAAATCTAAGCACTGGCTAGAAATTGATTTTCTCCTTATCCTCAATTAAGGTCTTATTATGCTCCACGGTTGAGTTTCTATTAGCTACGGTAGTCAGTTTCTTGGAGATCTCCAAGGCCAAAATCACCTACGTTAGAGAACTAGAATTTACTATCACAAAGCCTCCGATCTTATTTTTCCAGATAAAGCTAAGCACTGGCTAGAAACTAATTTACTCCTTATCCTCAATTAAGGTGTTAATATGCTCCATGGTTGAGTTTCTATTAGCTATGTTTCTTGGAGATCTCTAAGGCGAAAATCACCTACGCCACAGAAGTGGAATTTACTATCACAGAGCCTCCGAACTTATTTGCCAGATAAATCTAAGCATTTGCTAGAAACTAATTTTTTCCTTATTCTCAACTAAGGTCTTAATATACTCCATGGTTGAGTTTCTTTTAGTAAGATGGTCAGTTTCTTGGAGATCTCTAGGGCCAAAATCACCAACGCCACAAAACTGGAATTTACTATCACAGAGCCTTTGAACTAATTTTTCTAGATAAATCTAAGCACTAGCTAGAAACTGATTTTCTCTTTAACCAGGTCTTAATATGCTCCATAGTTGAGTTTCTATTAGCTACGATGATAAGTTTCTAGGAGATCTACACGGCCAAAATCACCTACGCCACAGAATTGGAATTTTCTATCTTAGTGCCTCAGAACTTATTTTTCCAGATGAATCTAAGCACTGGCTAGAAACTGATTTTCTGCTTATCGTCACATAAGGTCTTAATATGCTCCACGGTTGAATTTCTATTAGCTACGAAGGTCAGTTTCTTGGAGATCTCCAGTGCCAAAATCACCTACGTTAGAGAATTGGAATTTACTATCACAAAGCCTCCGAACTTATTTTTCCAGATAAATCTAGGTATTGGCTAGAAACTGATTTACTCGTTAACCTTAATTAAGGTCTTAATATGCTTCACGGTTGAATTTCTATTAGCTACGTTTCTTGGAGATCTACAGGGCGAAAATCAACTACGCCACAGAATTGGAATTTATTATCACAGAGCCTCCGAACTTATTTGCCAGATAAATCTAAGTATTGGCTAGAAACTGATTTTCTCTTTATCCTCAACTAATGTCTTAATATGCTCCACGGTTGAGTTTCTATTACTAAGATGGTCAGTTTCTTGGAGATCTCCAGGGCCAAAATCACCTACGCCACAGCACTGGAATTTACTATCACAAAGCTTCCGAACTTATTTTTCCACATAAATCTAAGCACGGGGTAGAAACTGATTTTCTCCTTATCCTCAATTAAGGTCTTAACATACTCCTCAGTTGAGTTTCTATTAGTTAGGATGGTCAGTTTTTTGGAGATCTCCAAGGCCAAAATCACCTACGCCACATAATTGGAATTTACAATCACAAGCCTCCGAATTTATTTTTCCAGATAAATCTAAGTACTAGTTAGAAACTGATTTTCTCCTTATCCTCAATTAAGGTCTTAATATGCTCCACGGTTGAGTTTCTATTAGCTACGATGGTCAGTTCTTGGAGATCTCCAGGGCCAAAATCACCTATGCCATAGAACTGGAATTTACTATCACAGAGCCTCTAAACTTATTTTTTGAAATAAATCTAAACACTGGCTAGAAACTGATTTTCTCATTATCCTCAATTAAGGACTGAATATGCTCAACGGTTGAGTTTCTATTAGCTACGATGATAAGTTTCTTGGTGATCTCCAGGGCCAAAATCACCTACGCCACATAACTGGAATTTACTATCATAGAGCCACCGAGCTCATTTTTCCAGATAAATCTAAGCATTGGCTAGAAACTGATTTTCTCCCTATTTTCAATTAAGGTGTTAATATGCTCCACGGTTGAGTTTCTATTAGCTATAATGGTCAGTTTCTTGGAGATCTTCAGGGCCAAAATCACCTACGCCACAAAACTGTAATTTACTATTGTAGAGCCTCCAAGCTTATTTTTCCAGATAAATCTAATTACTGGCTAGAAACTGATTTTCTCATTATCGTCAATTAAGGTCTTAATATGCTCCACGGTTGAGTTTCTATTAGCTATAATGGTCAGTTTCTTGGTGATCTCCAGGGCCAAAATCACCTACACCACAGAAGTGGAATTTACTATCTCAAAACTTCCGAACTTATTTTTCCAAATAAATCTAAGCACTGGCTAGAAATTGATTTTCTCCTTATCCTCAATTAAGGTCTTAATATGCTTTATGGTTCAGTTTCTATTAGCTATGATGATAAGTTTCTTGGTGATCTCCAAGGCCAAATCGCATACGCCACAGAACTGGAATATACTATCACAGAGCCACCGAACTTATTTTTCCAGATAAATCTAAGCACTGGCTAGAAACTAATTTTCTCCTTATCCTCAATTAATGTGTTAAAATGCTCCATGGTTGAGTTTCTATTAGCTACGATGGTCAGTTTCTTGGAGATCTCCAGGGCCAAAATCGCCTATGCCACAGAACTAGAATTTTCTATCACCGAGCTTCCGAACTTATTTTTCCAGATAAATCTAATTACTGACTAGAAATTGATTTTCTCCATATCCTCAATTAAGGTGTTAAAATGCTCCATGGTTGAGTTTCTATTAGCTACGATGGTCAGTTTCTTGGAGATCTCCAGGGCCAAAATCGCCTATGCCACAGAACTAGAATTTACTATCACCGAGCTTCCGAACTTATTTTTCCAGATAAATCTAATTACTGACTAGAAATTGATTTTCTCCTTATCCTCAATTAAGGTCTTAATATGCTCCACAGTTGAGTTTCTATTAGCTACGATGGTCAGTTTCTTGGAGATCTCCAGGGCCAAAATCACCTAAGCCACAGAACTGGAATTTACTATCACGGAGCCTCCGAACTTCTTTTTCCAGATAAATCTAAGTACTATCTAGAAACTGGTTTTCTCCTTATCCTCAATTAAGGTCTTAATATGGTCCACGATTAAGTTTCTATCAGCTACAATGGTAAGCTTCTTGGAGATCTCCAAGGCCAAAATCACCTGCGCCACATAACTGGAATTTTCTATCATAAAGCCTCCGAACTTTATTTTCCAAAGAAATCTAAGCACTGGCTAGAAACTGATTTTCTCCTTATCCTCAATTAAGGTCTTAATTTGCTCCACGTTTGAGTTTCTATTAGCTACGATAGTCAATTTCTTGGAGATCGGCCAAAATCACCTACGCCACAGAACTGGAATTTACTATCGTAGAGCCTTCAAACTTATTTTTCCAGATAAATCTAAGCACTGGCTAGAAACTGATTTGTCTCCTTATCCTCAATTAAGGTGTTAATATGCTCCACAGTTGAGTTTCTATTAGCTACCATGGTCAGTTTCTTGGAGATCTCCATGGCCAAAATCACCTACGTCACAGAACTGGAATTTACTATCACGGAGCCTCCGAACTTATTTTCCCAGATAAATCTAATTACTGGCTAGAAACTGATTTTCTCCTTATCCTCATTTAAGGTGTTAATATGCTCCACGATTGAGTTTCTATTAGCTACGATGATCAGTTTCTTGGAAATCTCCAGGGCCAAAATCACCTACACCACAGAACTGGAATTTTCTATCACAGAGCCTTCGAACTTATTTTTCCAAATAAATCTAAGCACTGGCTAGAAACTGATTTTCTCCTTATCCTCAATTAAGGTCTTAATATGCCCCACGATTGAGTTTCTATTAGCTACGATGATCAGTTTCTTGGAAATCTCCAAGGCCAAAATCACCTATGCCACAAAACTAGAATTTATTATCATAGAGTTTCTTAATTGAATTTTCGAAATAAATCTAAGCATTGGCTAGAAACCGATCTTCTCTTTATCCTCAATTAAGGTCTTAATCTGCTCCACGGTTGAGATCCGTTAGCTATGATGGTCAGTTTCTTGGAGATCTCCAAGGCCCAAATCACCTACGCCACAGAACTGGAATTTATTATCACAGAGCCTCCAAACTTATTTTTCCAAATAAATCTAAGCACTGGCTAAAAACTAATTTTCTCCTTATCCTCAATTAAGGTCTTAATATGCTCGATGTTTGAGTTTCTATTAGCTACGCTGGTAAGTTTCTTGGAGATTTCCAGGGACAAAATCACCTACGCCACAGAACTGAAATTTACTATCGCAGAGCCTCTGAACTTATTTTTCCAGATAAATCTAAGCACTTCATTACATCTTTTTGTAAATTATAGTATTTACGATCGTGCATATTAAGACTTTAATGAGTTTTTTCATCAATTTGACGAGATTGACCAAAAGTCAACCCTAAATTAAACAAAGTCAATTGACTTTTTGGGTTTTTATTGAAAATGACAAATGAAAGACCAATGAAAAATAAATGGAAAGTGACACTTTTTTTGCTCAAGAGATGAGTTCTATTGCAATCAACAATCCTAACCTTGAGATTTTACTTTTTGCGACGCATTGACTAAAAATCCAGTGTTAACAGCTACCACTTTTTGACAGGGAGTTCGGAGAAGTTCCAATCAAAGACTAAATGATATTTGTAATTTTTGGTTGGCTCTACTAGAGAATAAAAATTAAAAGGAAAAAAAAATCTGATTAGAAACTTGCCTTGAATGCTTACCATTGAACCTCAATATTGCTTGCTTATCCACATACTCCGTCTTCTCCTCTCTCATGGAATGAAATGAAAGAAATTAACTAAATGAAACTAAGGAATTAAAGAGATGGTCTCAACATGTAAAATGGATTTCGACTCATTGGGAAAGGAAAAAGTCTCACCATATAAAAATGAATTTCGACTCAGAGGAGAAAATGAAGTTTTACTATGTAAAGATGGATTTCCACTCCATAGGGAAAGCGAGAAAAGTCTTTACATGGATTTCGACTGGCAAAACGAGTTTCGAGAAGGAAATTTCACAGTGTAAAAATGGACTTTGATTTCATTGGGGAAAAGAAGGCTTACCTCTTTTCCTCTTTGCTTTTCAACTTTTTTTTTCCCTTTTATTTTATGTTAGCTGGCCCCTGAAAAGAGGCGGACTTTTCGGACCTAGCCAACAGTATGTCGCATGATAACGAAGGCACAAAAGTCCTTACGAGAAACAAGAAAGAAAGGCATTTACTTTCCCAAAAGAGTACTCAAGGGGATGGACATAAAGAGCAGTTGCTCTTATGAATTATGTCAGAAGATTTCTCTCATTCGATTTGGGGTTCGAACTGTTACGTTCTCCATTCAGTTAAGTTGTGCTGAACATCGGACTTCAGTATCAGATGCCCAACTTCGACATATTTCGTGAAGTCAAGACATCAGCCCAAAACAAATTATAGTTTAGTGACCTAGATTGGAATAAGTGTGAACTCAAGTGGCCAATTTCGCTGTTAATTTGTATGACAACATTAGCTTTCATTGAATAATTGAAGACTTGATGCAATCACTTTTTGTTGAAAGCAAGTGATCAAACAATAAAATAGATAGAATAAGAAAATAAATTAGATACAAATTTACGTGATTTGATCGTAGCAACCTATGTCCATGAGAGAGCAGCGATGAATTTCATTATAGATCAAGTAATATAAGAAGATTATACATTCAAGTCACTAACCTAAACCCTAATTATATCCAATAATGCAGTAGTATTTAGGCCCGAAATTCCGGGCGAAATAATCTCACAATCTCACAAATGAATTACACTCAAATCTTACCACAAGATTCCACAGCTACAATCATTAATCTTTCAAATGAACAAAATCAACGGCAATAGCCCACACTGCCCAAGCACTGGTTTGGGCGCTTCAAGTCTTTTCTCGCATCAAACACGGCTTCCTTTCCAAGCACTTGCGTAAAAGGCGGTGAACAAAATCAACGGCAACAGCCCACACTGCCCAAGCACTGGTTTGGGCGCTTCAAGTCTTTTCTCGCATCAAACACGGCTTCCTTTCCAAGCACTTGCGTAAAAGGCGGTGCTTCAAGATCTCACGAAATAAAGACGTTTCTTCAAAGCTTCAGAAATCTAGCTGTCCAATATTTACATGTATATACCCAAGAAAAAGGACAGTGCGCGATGACCGACTAATTTGAAAGGAAACCATACAAGACCGGTCAACCGGTCAACGAGTCCAACTCTTGCACTTTCCTTTTCTTGAACGTAACTTCAACGAGAATTAGGAAAAAAATATTTCTAAATCTATTTCTTTTATTTTTTCTCTCACCCAATCTTTCCTATTCTTGTTTTATTTGTGATCCTTATCGAACAGAGCTCAAACGAGATATAAATTTCCACAACAAATATTTGGCATCCGGAAATAATAATAATTTATTTCGGATTTGTTTCGTTCGTGAGCTCAGACTCGAGACATATTATAATATCGCATATATCCTCAAAGTTGCATCTGGAATTTTAGAGCCGACCATATCATATAAACAAGTTTTCTATTGAAGTCTCCCCAATCCCCTACGTCACTTGAACAGTTGACCCTTTTGAATTAAATTTGTTTCGGAAGAGGAAAGATCCGAGCTCCCCGTTTGAGCTCGTCTTAGGTTTGGACAAATCGAGCTCTTCCCTCGTTGACTACATCGTATTTAATCCTATAACGTCGTTATTTTCGCCGTTTATCTTGGGGATGATGATCGGTCTGGAAAGATCGGCGTGTTCTTCACATTATGGTCTTGACTCTGTTCAGACCATGGACAACATAAAATAATCGTCACTGGATGTCTCAAAATTCAATTTTCACGTTCTCTCTCTCTCCATGGCCATCTATTCGGAATCGAAGGGCTCGTTGCGCCACTTCCTTCTCTTCTTGTCCTTCCTGGTGTCGCTTCGATCAGGCTATTCTCTTTCCTTCAACATATCTCGGTTTGACCCGCAGGCCACGGACATGATCTATGAAGGCGACGCGAGGCCGAACGTTGGGACCATCGACTTCACTAGCCTCACTTACTCCTGCCATGTCGGCCGGGCAGTTTATGCAGAGAAGCTGCGGCTCTGGGACTCCGCCTCTAGGAGGCTCACCGACTTCTCTACTCGCTTCTCCTTCGCCATCGACACGCGGAACCAGTCGGGTTATGGGGCGGGCTTGGCCTTCTTCCTCGCCCCGGTCGGGTTCCAAGTCCCGATCAATTCGGTTGGTGGCTTCTTAGGCCTGTTCAACACCACGTACAGCGACTCGCCCTCGAATCAAATTGTCGCGGTCGAGTTTGACCCCTTTGCCAATCCCGAATGGGATCCTCCATATGAGCACGTCGGGATCAACATCAACTCCATCGCCTCGGCCGTGACCACCCCTTGGAACGCTAGCTTCCACAGTGCCGACACTGTCGACACGTGGATTGTGTACAACTCCGAGACCAAGAACTTGAGCGTTTCTTGGAGCTATCAGAATACGCCGAACGCACACGAGAACACAAGTATTTCGTATCAGATTGATCTCACCACTATCTTGCCCGAGGAGGTGATGATCGGTTTCTCAGCTGCGACTGGCTATTACATTGAACGTCACCAGCTTGAATCTTGGTCCTTCAATTCAAACCTCGAAGTAAGCAACAGCAAGGAAATGCAAAAAGGATAAAGTTGGTTGTCGGCTTAGCAGTTCCGCTGGGGGTCCTACTCTGCGGCACCGCAGCAATATCAGCAATCCTCTGGAGGAGGAGGAGGCAGGGGAGGAGCGAGAGATTGGAGACGGCAAACATAACGTCCATAAATGACGAGCTTGAGAGAGGCGCCGGGCCACGGAGGTTTTCATACACAGACCTCGTTTCCGCCACCAACAACTTCGCCGCAGAGAGGAAGCTGGGCGAGGGTGGGTTCGGGGCAGTCTACAGGGGATATCTGGTTGGCCTGGATGCGGCGGTTGCGGTCAAGAGGATATCAAGAGGGTCTAAACAGGGGAAGAAGGAGTTCATCACCGAAGTGAAGGTGATCAGCAGCTTGAGGCACAGAAACTTGGTGCAACTCATAGGTTGGTGTCACGAGGCGAACGAGTTCCTGCTCGTCTACGAGCTCATGCCAAACGGGAGCCTTGACACGCACCTCTTCGGCAAGAAGAGTCCTCTAGGCTGGGCTGCCCGGTACAAGACTTCGGTCGGGCTTGCCTCTGCGCTCCTCTACCTCCACGAGGAGTGGGAGCAGTGCGTGGTGCACCGGGACATCAAGTCGAGCAACGTGATGCTGGACTCGGGGTTCAATGTCAAGCTCGGAGACTTCGGGCTGGCCCGTCTCATGGACCACGAGCTTGGGCCACAGACAACTGGGCTGGCCGGCACGTTCGGGTACATGGCCCCGGAGTACGTGAGCACAAGGCGGGCAAGCAAGGAGTCCGACGTGTATAGCTTTGGGGTGGTTGCGCTTGAGATTGCAGCGGGACGGAAGTCCGCTGACCCAATGGGGCAATCCTTGGAAATGAGTTTGGTGGAGTGGGTGTGGGACCTTTACAGGAGAGGCCAGGTTGTCGAGGCCATGGATGAGAGGCTTCAAGTGGATTTCGACCGGAAACAAGTGGAGTGCTTGTTGGTTGTGGGCTTGTGGTGTGCTCATCCCGACCGAAGCCTGAGGCCCACCATAAGGCAGGCGCTTCAAGCCTTCAATTTCGAGGCCGCGGTGCCGGTTCTTCCTAATAAAATGCCCGTCGCAGTGTACCACGCGCCATCGCCGCTGTCTGTCAACTCCGGCGAGCCTGTCATCACTAGTAGCATCCAAGAAGGTCGTTGAGCCTGGTTGATTGACTATTGGACAGGAGGGAACAAGAATTATGTAGCATGTGTTCTCGATTGTTCAAGTAACGGAATCACGAAGTTTGTCATTAGTGGCTTTTTGTGTTTTTTCCAAGTAAATTGAATACATGTAAATTCTTGTTTGATAACTCAATTCAATGTTGGAAACTAAAATGTCCCTATCTCGATCTTAATTGTATTCATTTGTTCTGAATTCCAGACATTTGGTTCGTGTTGAAATATGTGGAATTGATGCCAAAACTAGCGACTGTGCAGAAGCGTCCCTTCATCCGTGGGAAACAGTCGTTGCATTTCACATTAATGCAGCTTCCTTTGAACTAAGAATGAAACTGTTGTTTTGTACTTGGTTTTTATTTTTATTTTTGGTCAGTCCTACTTTATTTCTATTCTACACTCACTCTCAGACTTTTGCCCTACCTCTTGCAGGGTGTGGGAGTCGAAACTCACTCTTGAAACTTACGCGTCCCCACCCCATCCCCCCTGAGAAGGTGGGGATTTGAACCCCTCACCTCCTCCTTCCATGTTGGAAGGGTGGCCACTAGGGCGAATCCCAATGATTTTTTGTACTTGGTTCAGAAGTCAGATAATAATGCTGAGAAAACGATTGTGATGTAATGAGCTCTAGTTGTATTAAATTAATCTCTTGGCTTCTCAGTCAAATGACAGCTAATTTAGCGTGTGATTATTGATAATGAATGAATTGACCTTTCAAAGAAGTTTCTAGGAAAGCGGTCGGGCCATAATTACAGACTATGGAAAGAAAGACTACCTATGGATTGCAAGCTATAACAATCAAGATTCGATGAACTGGTCAAAAACGTAACCTAAATATTTACAAACTCCTCTTTGTGCAATTGCATTTTAAAAGAATTCAATTAAGTCTTAAAATTTATCATGATAGTACAATCAAATTCTAAAATTTTCAAAAGGTACAATCAATAAAACGATTTGATTGAATCCATTTGATAAGTTTTAGAATTTGTTGCACTTTTTGAAAATTTTTAGGATACAATAGTACATTTATGATAAGTTTTAGGGTTTTTAGTATACTTGTCCCATTTCATAATGATAATTGGCAAAATGAGCACAAGCATGTACTCGCAAATTCAAGTATGTGCAATTCTTCTTCTTCATGGCTTCATAGATTCCTTTCTCTTATTTATAGATAACCAAATCTGAATGTCAAACCTTGAATAGATCATTGTTGTATCAATCAATTTTCCTTGAATATGATAGCTGTTAATTCACGAAATCACCTATAAAAGATGAGTTAGGCTAATTTAGCATCAGATGCCCGACTGAGTTTCGCATCACTAGTTGCTTCATTTCCTATGGAAGAGTTTTCCGAAGGAGTGAATGCATTCTCACAACATTTTACTCCTTGATTAGATAAACAAATCACATGTCCTTATAAAAGAAAAGGAACGAGTTAAATGCACTAAATATTTCAAGCAGAGTTGTGCTCCGTAGCACGCTCACGTGGGAGAGTACGACTAAGAGAGAACAAGAGAGCCAATACCTCCCATTAGCAGCCAATTAAACTTTATCTAAGAACTTTCTCTCTTTTTTTCCCATATCTTCCATTGGCAGCCTATAACTCCCATTCGCGATTCATTCTTAAAATTTATGTAAGAACTTTCTGGTTGATCCATCTTTTCCAATAGTCGCAATAACTCTCATTTGCATAAATCTTCTGAGAAACATCCATCTGACCCTATCACTTTTTTGCAGCCAGCCAAGAAACCCTTTTTGCATACATCTAAACAGAAATACATCTTGTCAAACTTAGTCCTAAAATTAGGCAGTGGCCTTTCATATCATCTATATAGACTTTACTACCTAAGTTGTGAAGCCTATGTTCTCCTGCATGGTCACATGTTTGTGCATATTCTTCTTTGTACAAACTTATCAATGTACGCATTACCTTATACTTAACCCATTTGGATTGATGTCCAAACACATTACACCAGTTGCTTTTCACTAATTATTTCAATTGAGGACTCTTGATTTTTGGCATGACTTGTATTGTGTTAAAGAAATGATTGAACAACCGCATATTGATCACCTTTTATTGTCAAATACAATGCTATATCTATGTTCCTCATGGAATCACCATACATAGAATGAGCAAGTGCTCCTACTCAATGTTTTATACCATTCATGGACAATTCTCTTATGCACACTTTGCTCTGACATATTCATTGCTATATCTAGTGAAATCAACCTTTCTCTATTTAACAATCAAGTACTTCAAAATTTCATCTATGAATCGTTTTGCATCATTAGATTTCCTATATAGTAACATGTGATTTCTAGCATTTGGATTATGAGAAGGAGACCTACTATTCCTTCTACATAGAACTACTTCATTATCTTCGTTATCATCTTTTGATCTAACATTCTCATCATCACCTCTTTTGTCATATTTTGTGTCATAACCATCAGCTACTAGAGCTCCTTGGTCCTTTTTTATAACTTCATTCTTGTTCATCGAGTGGTGCATTTCTCCTTTGTTGAAATTCCCTTACTTGTTCCCTTTGCCTGCACAAGTTCCTCGTCACTTGGGCAATTTATATGCACCAAAGATTCATCATCCTCATCATTGGAAAGTGCAAGTTCCCAACCTACCTTACTCCAATCCATTCTTGATCAAGTGTGTCTTCTCCCCCATATTTGTTCCGTGTCCCAATTTGCTCAACAGTCTGTTTAAAAGTAGCTCTGTGCATTGCCTCAATCTCCTCTGCTCTCTTTTCAATATTAGTTATATTTACTCTCAAACCAGATCTATCACTTACTTGGATACTCTATTCAATACAAGCTTCCACTCCTTCTCAATCACATCCATCACTCACCTATGTGTCCTGTTCTTTATCGCCATAATTCTCAAACAAATACAAAACCATTGTGACCATGAAGATAATGATAAATAAAATCCCTAACACTTATCATCACGCAACAATCTTAGACCTTTCTTTAAACTCTTACCAAGTACCCTATAATAAAACTTTTCTATTTTGCATCCAAGTTGTTCCACTATATTCATCGCACATTCTTATATGATGATCTTCCCATATTAACTAAGATAATATCGACATTTCTCCCAATATATTCATAATCATTGTCAATAACAAACTCCACACCTTAGCAAACATTAATCGATGTTGGAAAAAAGAAATGTCTCATGACCAGAAGACACAAAGAGATTATAAATTGAGCAATCAATCCCCAATACCACATCATATTGAATAAGCGATAAATGATTTCATCAATAAATGGACAAAAAATAACAATCTACCTCACAAAATACAATAAATCACTCACCTTTTCCAAGCTGCAAGATTTCTCGCTCTATTACCAAGACCTAATGTTTTCCCTCAAAGGAGGGAGGGAGGGAGGGAGATTCCAAATTAATTGATGTGTTGTTGTGAGACAACCATTTGCCATGTTGAGGTCAATTGTCCATTTTGGATTTAAATCACTTTAAAATTGCAATGTAGGTTATGTTATGCAAATACAAAATAAATCTACGTAGGATTTGTTGTCAGAAATATGTCCCTTGAGTAACTAAAGTTATACCACATATGGTGTCCTTTTTTCTAAAAGAACTGCATGTTTCTTATAGTACATTAACTCCAATTTTCCTAACAAAAATATTTAGATAGGATGGTTTTCCATCAAGAAAACTTGCTTGATCGTCACTTATCAATTGTGACAAGGGGGATCGGTCATTTTATTAACGATTGTCTCTTTATAAGCAAGATTGAAGATTGCTTGAAGAGAAAGCCCACTAGATTTCAACTATTCGAGTCACGGCCTGTTCACTCAGAAGAGATGTCGGTTTGGCCCGCTCAATCAAGTGAAGTGTAAATTTCACAATTGGAGCCTCCTTCAAACTTAGGGCTTTTATGCTAAAATTGAAATATATATACTGAATATTTAAGTATTGAATTCTAAGTACCTTGAATAGAAATAAAAGGTTCTTTGATGACAAATCACCTTATCAAGGTTGTCAGGGACAAGGCAACTACCTTGAAAGACGTTCCACCTTCTCCTAGGAACTTCCGCCTTCAAAGACAATGGGGTTTTGATGCTGCTGTTTTTGCTCGTGCGGATGTGCCTCCCTAGCTGCGGTGCCGTCTTGCTTGTCTTCACTACCATTGTGCTACTCGCTCTCTCCGTTCTTTCTTCCTTTTCGTAGAAGTAGGAGGAGGTTCGGTTTCTGTTGTAATGGTGGTGTTTCTTCTCTTCTTTGTAGCTCCCAGGCTTTCTGGGTTTTCTAATGGTTCCCTTTCACTCTTCTTTCTTGGTTAGAGTGAAAGTTTGGACCCGTTCTTTTGTATATTTGTCCAAAGCTATTTATATATTCTTACTTTTACCAAAAAAAAAAAAATAAGAACCAAATAGAGATGAAGGTGCATAGGTAAAGAGAAAGCCTTTTCAACACCAACCAATCATAAGGATTCTAGCTCCTAATAAATATGGTCAATTTCTAGCATACAGAGGTCGTTATTGATAGGTTTTAACAATATAATTGACAATATACCAATTTTTTTTTTCTAATTGAACAAATTAAGTAACCCCTTCCTTAATTACCTCATTAAGTAATTTCTTGACTTTTTTTTTTTTGGTCAGTCCTACTCTATTTCTATTCTACACTCTCTCTCAAACTTTTGCCCTGCCTCTTGCAGGGCGTGGGAGTCGAAACCCACTCTTGAAACTTACGTGTCCCCACCCCATCCCCGCTGAGAAGGTGGGAATTTGAACCCCTCACCTCCCCCTTCCATGTTGGAAGGGTGGCCACTGGAGCGAACCCCCAGTCGTTTAATTTCTTGACTTAATTGAATCTTTTAGGTCAATCTTAGAAAGAATTATTAAACAAGCTCAAGATTAATTTCACATGTTTTAATTTTCAGCCCTTATTTAGGTTATTAAACGGGTTCCGTATGTAATAGAGAGATTTGGTTTGATTCTCGAAGATTAACATTATGTTTGGGAAAGAAGGGAGAATGACTAGTCGGGTGAAAATATTTGAAAATTATAAAAAAAAAATTTATACGTAAAGAGAGGAATTTTATTTTATCTAGATAATAGGTGTATTCTTTCCCTATTTCTTCCTCCTTGGTCTCCCAAACATAGCATAAATTGTTTGGGTCACTTTTTCCCTCCAATAATTTTAATTTGACCTGTCATTCTCCGTATATATTCACTCATATAAAATGAAATAGAGTCAATATCAACTATAAAAGGCAGAAATTTTTATCACAAAATCCTCATTGTTTAAATGAATTTTTGACACGACCACGAGCAAGAGAAAAGTAGGTGTGGCAACTGTAGCAAGGGACAAAATATACCATATAAACTATAGCTTACCGTCCCCGGCAGTAAATGAGAAGAAACTTGCAATATTAACTCTTGAATACGATAAATTAATTGTTGGAAATGACTCTTATTGTTCCTTGATAAGTATGGCTGATAGTCCAATTTCAATTATTATATATATAGAGCAAGGAGCAAACGGAGCTGGTACTATATGGCAAAGGCAGGTGCTGGTGCTATTGATCAAAATAAAACCTCAAGTTTAAAGTTCCACCTACATCGAGCTCGAGAATTGGTTGTGGCTTTTGTAAAATCTTAAATTCTCAATTGACCAAAATAAAATCTTAAATCCTCAATTTTCCACTGGCTTGCACTTATTTTTGCTTCCGTTCTCTAAAAAAGCTTTTCTTGTCTTTTGAAATATTTTATGAGATCATTACTAATTGTTTTAAAATGTTAAGCTATTAGACGAAAATGTGAATTAATATTTAAGTATTCTAACACCATTTATTAGTGCATAGTTCTGATCTGTTACGTAAAAACTTGGCCCGAAAAGTCATGAAATCGCCTGTTATGCAATATAAAATCAATTCCATATGAAGAACAATGGAATTGGTACTGTATAAAAAGAGTGCGTGCCCAGCCCATATGCTGGCAAGATGGGGCAGGATGAATTCCTTTGCTGCCACATCGAATAGATCTCGCTCAGATACCATATGTAACGATCCGATTCTCATCCAAATGAGCACTCAAAGCAATGGACATTTTGAGCATTTGTTATTTCTTAACATCTCATTCGACATGGAACTTGGACGGTCACATTTCCCATTCAATAAAAGTTGTAATGAACATTGGATTTTAGTATCATACACCCAACTTCGACATAGTTCGTGGAGCCAACTTCAAAAGAATAAGCGCTAACCGAAGTGGCTTATTTAACGGTATGGGCTCCCATCCGGACTTTTAGACCCAATCATATGATGTGAACATGTTTCGTCTCGAGGTCACCCCAGTCCCCACCTCACTTGATGAGTAGGCCGATTGAATTGATTTATTCCAGACGCGGAAAGATAAAGAGAACCACCACTTGTTCGATCTCATCCTAGGTAGGAGAAATCGAACTCTGTCCTCGTCAGCTAGGTCATATTTAATCCTATAATGTCGTTATCCTGCTCTTACTGTTCCTTCATATGAACCTTCAAAAAGTCAACAAATCGTTTGGGTTGAAACGTCGGACTCTGTTCATACCTCGTACGGTATAATGTAAGCATCACTGTATGTCTTAAAACTCAATTTTCTTTCACGAACTCCCTCCCTCCCTCTCTCTCTCTCTCTCTCTCTATGGCCCTCCGTTCGGAATCGAAGCGCTCTCTGCGCGTTTTCCTTCTCTTATTGTCCTTCTTCGCGCAGCTTCGATCGGGCTATTCTCTTTCCTTCAGCATATCTCGCTTCGACCCGCAGGCCACGGACATGGTCTATGAAGGCGATGCGAGGCCAAGCATCGGCACCATTGACTTCACTAGCGCCACTTACTTTTTCCATGTCGGCCGAGCATTTTACGCAGAGAAGCTGCAGCTCCGGAACTCCACTTCCAGGACGCTCACTGACTTCTCCACTCGCTTCTCCTTCACCATCGACACACAGAACCAGTCAGAGTACGGGGCTGGCTTCGCCTTCTTCCTCGCCCCGGTTGGGTACCAAATCCCAGTCAATTCGAATGGCGGCTTCTTAGGCCTGTTCAACACCACATACAGCAACTCATCGTCGAATCAAATCATTGCGGTCGAGTTCGACACCTTCACCAATCGCGAATGGGATCCTCCATATGAGCACGTGGGGATCAACATAAACTCGATTGCCTCGGTCGTGACCACCCCTTGGAACGCCAGCTTCCACAGCGCCGACACTGCCGACGCATGGATTGTGTACAACTCCACGACCAAGAACTTGAGCGTTTCTTGGAGTTACCGGACTACGCCAAACCCACATGAGAACACAGGTATTTCGTATCAGATTGATCTCACCACTGTCTTGCCCGAGGAGGTGATGATCGGTTTCTCAGCTGCGACTGACTATTACATTGAACGTCACCAACTTAAATCTTGGTCCTTCAGTTCAAACCTCGAAGTCACGGAAAAGCAAGGAAATACAAATAGGACCAAGTTAGTTGTTGGCTTAGCAGTTCCACTAGGACTCCTACTCTGCGGCGTGGTGGCCATATCGGCAATCCTATGGTGGAGGAAGAGGAGGAGCAAGGGATCGGAGATGGCAAACTTGACGTCCATAAATGACGAGCTTCAGAGAGAAGCAGGGCCACGGAGGTTTAGGTATACGGACCTTGTTGCTGCTACCAACAACTTCAACGAGGAGAGGAAGCTCGGCGAGGGCGGGTTCGGGGCAGTCTATAGGGGATATCTGGTCAGCCTGGATGCGGCAGTCGCAGTGAAGAGGATATCGAGAGGGTCTAAACAGGGGAAGAAGGAGTTCATCACCGAAGTGAAGGTGATCAGCAACTTGAGGCACAGGAACTTGGTGCAACTCATAGGTTGGTGCCATGAGGCGAACGAGTTGTTGCTCGTCTATGAGTACATGCCAAACGGGAGCCTCGACATACACCTCTTTGGCAAGAAGAGCCCTCTAGGCTGGGCTGCCCGGTACAAGATTTCGGTCGGGCTTGCCTCCGCACTCCTCTACCTCCACGAGGAGTGGGAGCAGTGCGTGGTGCACCGGGACATCAAGTCGAGCAACGTGATGCTGGACTTTGGGTTCAATGTCAAGCTCGGAGACTTCGGGCTGGCCCGCCTCATGGACCACGAGCTTGGGCCACAGATGACCGGGCTGGCTGGCACGTTCGGTTACTTGGCCCCGGAGTATGTGAGCACGGGGCGGGCAAGCAAGGAGTCCGACGTGTACAGCTTAGGGGTGGTTGTGCTCGAGATCGGGACAGGACGGAAGTCCGTCGACCTGATGGAGCAGTCCTTGGAAATGAGTTTGGTGGAGTGGGTGTGGGACCTTTACGGGAGAGGCCAGATTGTTGAGGCCATGGATGAGCGGCTCCAAGTGGATTTCGACCGGAAACAAGTGGAGTGCTTGTTGGTCGTGGGATTGTGGTGCGCTCATCCCGACCGGAGCCAGAGGCCCACCGCAAGGCAGGCGCTTCAAGTCCTCAATTTTGAGGCTGCGGTGCCGGCTCTTCCTAATAAGATGCCGGTCACGGTGTATCATGCGCCATCGCCACCATCTGTCAACTCCGGCGAGCCTCTCTTCACTAGTAGCATCCAAGAAGGTTGTTGAGCAGGGTTGATTTACTATTGGAAAGGAGGGAACAAGAATTATGTAGCATTATATTAATCTCTCGATCCTTTTATGAACTATATATGAAACTTTTGTTTTGTACTTAAATTCAGAAGTCAGATGATAATGCTGAGATAATTGTGGTGATGTAATGAGCTTCTGTTGTATTAAATTAATATCTTGACTTGTAAGTCAAATGACAGCTAATTTAGCGTGTGCTTCTTGATTATGAATGAATTGACCTTTCAAAAAATGTCTAGGAAAGCGGTCGCGCCAGTATTATCGACTAGAGTAAGTCAAATGACAGCTAATTTAGCGTGTGCTTCTTGATTATGAATGAATTGACCTTTCAAAAAATGTCTAGGAAAGCGGTCGCGCCATTATTATCGATTAGAGTAGGTAACCTCTTGGTGTATATACATATTGGATCGCAAGCTATAACAATCAAGAGTAAATGAACTGGTCGAAACATAACCAAATTATTTACAAACTCTTTTTGTGCAAGTGCACTTTAAAAAAAATACAATCAAATTCTAAAACTTACTATAAAAGTACAATCGAATTCCAAAACCTTCAAAAAGTACAATCACTGAAAAGTCTTAATTGAACCAATTTAACAAATTTTAAGATTTGTTGCATTGTTTGAAAATTTTAAGATCTAACTGCACTTGCATGATAAATTTTAGGATTTTTAGTATACTTATTCCATTTCAAAATGATTTGCAAATTTGAGCACAAGTGTGTACTCGCAAAGCCAAGTACGTGCAATTCTTCTTCTTCTTCATGGCTTCATAGCTTCCTTTCTCTTATTTATAGATATCCAAATTTGAACGTCAAATCTTGAATGAATAATTGTTGTATCAATCGATTTTCCTCGAATATGATAGCCGTTAATTCACGAAATCAGCTATAAAAGAAACTTTGTTTCGAGGATGAGTTGGGCTAATTTGGCATCAGATGCCCAACTGAGTTTCGCATCACTAGTTGCTTCATTTCCTATGCATGAGTTTTGCAAAGGTGTGAATGCTTTCTCACAACATTTTACTCCTTGATCAGATAAACAAATTTCTTGTCCTAAAAAAAAAAGGAATGAGTTAAATGCACTATATAGCTCAAGCGAAGTGTTATGCGGCACGCACATGTGAGAGAGTGTGAAATCCCTTCCATTTCTAGCCAATTAATCTTTATGTAAGAACTTTCTCTCTGTTTTTTTTTTTGGTCTCTCCATATCTTCCAGTGGCAGCCTCTACCACCATTTTCGATCGACTCTTAAACTTCATGTAAGCACCTTTTGGTTTATCCATCCCTTTTAATGGGTGCCAATACCTCTCATTTGCATAAACCCTTTGAGAAACATCCATCTAACCTTATCACTTTTTTTTATAGCTAATCAAGAAGCCCTTTCTGCAAGCATTGAAGCAAAAATGCATCCCGTCAAATTTAGTCCTAGAATTAGGTAGTGGAATTTCAATATCCTTTATATAAACTCTTCTACCCGAGTTCTAGTCACATACATATCAATGCATATTCTTCCTTGTTCATACTTATCAATGTACTCATCACTTTGTATTAAACTCATTTGGATTGATTTCCAAACACATTAGCCCCTAGTTTCTATTTTATTAACTATTTCAATTGAGGACTCTTAAGTTCTGGCAAGGCTTTGATGTTTTTGAAGAAGTGATTGAAAAACCAAATACTAATCACCCTTTTATTGTCAAATACAATGCTATAACTATGTTCCTCATGGAATCACTTGACGTAGAATGAGCTGGTGCTCGTACTCAGTGTTTTATACCATTTAAGGACAATTCTCTTGTGCACTTTGCTTAGACATATTCATTTGTGTTTCTAGGGAAATTGACCTTCCTTTTTTAACAATCTAGTGCTTCACAATTGCATCTATGAATTGTGCATCATCAGGTTTCCTATGTAGTAACACCTAATTTCTAGCAGTTGGATTTATGAGAAGGATACCTACCTTTCCTTCTACATAGAACTACTTCATTATTATCATTATCATCTTTTGATCTAACATTATCATCATTACCTCTATTGTCATATTTTGTGCCATAACCATCAGCTACTAGAGCTCCTTGGTCCTTATTTATAACTTCAATCTTGTTTACCGAGTGGTGCATTTCTACTTTGTTGAAATTCCTTTACTTGTTCCCTTTGCATGCACAAGTTCCTCATCATCACTTGGGCAATTTGTGTATACCAAAGATTCATCATCCTCATCATTGGAGAGTGCAACTTCCCAACCTACCCCTCTCCAATCCATTCTTGATATGATAATCTTCTCATATTAATTAGGATAATATCGACATTTCTCCCAACATGTTCATACTCATCGCCAATAACAAACTCCCCAATGGAGCAAACTGTTGAAGATACTATTGCCTATAATTGACCATAATTGATCCTTATTGATCTACTTTGGATATTTAGAGAAAATTAGAATTTTGTATATTTGGGAAGTTATTCTTTCCACCTTTTGTATATTTGTTTTCTCTAATTAGATCAAGCTTGCACGTTATTAATAGGGCTGTAAACTGTACAATTGAATTGCAGAGAAAGAAAAACACTTTTCCCAATTCTCGATTATCGGTTTGTTTCCATCTAATATTCTTACATGGTATTAGAGCCTGTCTTCTAGCTTCCGCTCCTTCTTCTAGCCCACGAAGCCACATCTAGCTTCTTTATCTGCTCCCCTGTTTCCTTTCTTCTCCACGTTAAGCCTGCAAATTTTTTCTAGACTAAATTAGCAAGGAAACAAAAATGCCGAGAAACTAAGCATCAAAATCTAGGACTTCCCAAGATCCAGAAATTTCTTCTAACATCCAAGGTTCAAGCGACTCACCTTTGGATGAACAGACAGATCGGGTGACGGAAAACCAAACACAAGAACGGAATCAAGTGCCGATTCTTGAGGAGCGACAGGGTTCTGTTCATCCCAATACGGGGCAATTTCTTCCGAGCCCATATGTTCAATGGGTTCCCATCCAGGTTCAACCTATTCCAGGCTAGACGAGTCAAATGAATCCTGCCCAAAGTTCCATCGGCTTTCCCGAGAGAGCTAATGACAGGCCAAGGGGAGAAGACTCGCAGCTTAATAATTAGTCCAACTCTGGTGGGAGGGGATGGCCCTTCTTGAATCAAACCTGTTCGGGTTCATCAGGATTTGGGGCTAGTCCGTCCTCGACCTATGGATCCGATTTTCTTCCCTTCGCAGGCTTCACCGGAGCTCGACCCGAACCAGGAGACCCTCTCTACACCTCCAACATGGACAGACTGGAGCTCCGCCTCGTCACACAGCAATTGTTGGGGCTGGAAAATTATTCCATTTGGTCACGAGAGTTTCATCAGGCCTTAATCACAAAAGACAAAGAAGGGTTTATAGACCGAACAATTCCGATTCCGAGTGATGAACGACTTGCGCGCCACTGGAGAAAATGTAATCAGCTTGTCCGAACATGGATTAGCAACTGCCTCACCCCGGAGGTTGCCGCCGGACTACCCCGACCGAAGATGCTAAAGGAATATGGGAAAATATATAGGAAATGTATGGAAAACTTGATCGAGCCAAAATTTTTAGCATAACTCAGGCTCTATCCGAACTAAGACAAGGGAATCTCTCGATCTCTACCGTTTTTAACAAGTTATCAGCAATGTCGAACGAATTGGAGATGGCCGAAGAAAAATAGGAGAGACCCGAAGCAACCCTAGCACAATATCGAGCGATAAGGGAGAGGGAGAAGGTGACTGGGTTTCTACTCATACTAAATGAAAGTTACTTACTATTTTACGGCCAAATCTTCGCCATGGAACCCATACCCTCACTCGGCCGGATTTACCAGCTCGTAGTCTAAGGAGAGTTGCAGCACCTGGCTTCCTCAGAGTACCTAAAAGTCGGAGATTGCGTTATCCTCGCGACCAAGGCAACGCCGGAGTAAAAGTTGGCCGTAGCGAAGTCCGGCCATGGGAGCCATGGTGGATCGGGAGCTGTAGTCGCAGCCCTAAGGTTAGCAAATGGAGAAGGCAAGGTATTTTATTCATCTGGAACAAGCAGCCACAATTTAATCAGCCGATCGAACGGTCCTAGCCTCTTGCGGGCTCCTTTTCCAGGGAACGGCAGAGATCTCATCTCTGGATCCGACGGCTACAGCTGGCCTGGACGATCTGACGGTCTAGGATACATCTTGGCGGTGCCCAAATCTAATGGCTCACAATAGGCCATGTTTGCACCGGCGTGGAGAGGATCTAACGGCCATAATCCGGCAAATTTCGCAAATAAATACCATGGCGGAAATTCCAACAAAGGAAAAGGCAAATTTTGTGATTATTGTAAAGGTCCCAATCATACATGGTATAATTATTGGAAATTGCATGGGAAGCCAGCAGACAAATAAAGGAATGAAAAGGAAATTTCCATCGTAACAAATGCTAAAGCTCATCAGCTCGTTAATAATGATCAATTCCAGCAAATCATGAGAGCTTTAAGCCAATTTGGATCACAGGATAAAGCAGTGAGTTATACAAGTACTTATGATTGCTTAAGCTCTATTTCAACAGAAGCATGTATTATTGACTCAGGTGCTAGTGATCATATAGTTTGCGATAAACGTTTCCTTTCCGATGTTAAATAATCCTCTCATGTTACTTCTGTATGTGACATCCTGAAAATTCAGTTCTGTTTTCAATTGAATGAATCGGGCCTTTCATCGATGTGCCTATAATGCTATTCTCTGGGCTGGTCTCTCATGAGATAACTAGACTATCTAGGGAAGTCATTAAGGGATTTTAAACGCAATAGACTTGAGAATTCGACCAGGAATTGACTGTTCGACGTGTTAGTTTGCAAGGGTCATTACGGCACGGTTAAAAATCGATCAGAGATTGGAGATAGGTCAGTTCAACTGAAATATGTGGCTAAACGTGGGTGATTCCACCAAATTGCAAAATTTTTGTCGATCGGCACTAAATTGATTTTTCTGTCGTTTTGGCGCCTTGTGTTCGTATTTGAAACCTTGAGATTTTCATGATAACCGAGAGTCGCCAATGTGTTGAAGAGGTACGTGTGACTTGAAGAAAATCGAACACGGATCAATTGCACCAAAAATTCCTGAAACCTACTCGGTAGGATAGGTCACGCTAAAACCGCATTAGATTGAAATTAACCGCGAATTTGAACTCGATTTCGGAAATTGAAAGTTCTGTTATGTCATGATTTATTTTAATAACGTCTATTCATCATTCAAAGAATTTTAAGAGATTCTGGGATTTTTACGGAAATTCGATTCTGACGTTTTGGAAAACGAACGGAAATTCGAATTGGCCGAATTAAGGAGATTTTCAACTTGCAAACCGAGCTACTTGGCGAAGGGGAATTGTATAAATTATGTGGGCTTTTTCTACATCAAATTTGGACGTCGAATTTGGGAATTTTTCGAAGAAATCGGAAGCTCAAAGTGAGAAATTCGGAGCTAGGCTAGGGAGCAGCATTTTTGGCCTCAAAATTTAATAAATTTGTGGATTTACTTTGTAAGAAAGTATTATGGACAAGTAGGATAAGATTGAATGCTTTTGGGGGACCAAGCATTGAAGGGATTGGATATTTTCTTTTGACTATTCTTTCCCCCCTCAATCTTCACGAGCAAGTCTTCAAGCCGCCCATCTCCTTCGCGTGAACTTTGATCTTCTGTTCTTGCTTCACTTTCATTTCCTCGCAAACTCTCTCTCCTTAGGCTGCCACATCCCCAAGCAAGTCCACCACCAGCAAATTCTTTCCCATTTGTTGCTACTCCACCATCATCACCCCACGCTGGCCAACACCCCCCACTCCATGAAGCCCATTGTTTGACCCCCCATCATTTCCTTTCATTTGTGCTACATCTTCATTCGTGCCCCATCTTAGCTTCGATTTGCCGACTGTTTCGACGTCCAAGCTCAACGCCCCATCAAAGCCCACGCTGCCAGCTCACATGGCCTCTCTCCTTCGTCTGCACGTCCCTGCAGCGTTCACCAAGTGAAGCCCCTTCTTGGACCAAAGCTCGGCCCACCTTGTGCAGCAACGGTTTTCAACCTGGGCAGGATTTTGCAGGCTAATTTTCGGGCCCGATCCATGCCCCGTTGACGTTGTCGCTTTGGAGAGCATTGCTCGCCGTCGCATTCCCGTCGTTTCGGTCTGAGCGGATCGCAAATCAAATGAGTTAACTCACTAAACCTTGCTTAGTAGGTTAATTATGCTTAGGGGGTAATTTGTGTAAATTAATTAAGGTTTAGGTGGTTAGTTAGATTAAATTAGTTATTTAAATATCCTATTTTGCATGTTAGGTTGTTAAATTTAGTTAATTAGGGCCTTGATAGGTTGTATTAATTATCTAGATTGGTTCAAGAATTTTCCGGGACCTTCTTGGTATTTAATTTTGCAATTTCGGCTTAGGTTAGCTATTTTTGGTATTTAATTGATTTATTTAATTAATTTTAGTAATTATTTAATTATTAAATATTTTCCGGAAATTAGGCTGGAATAGTTGGTGACCAGAAATTTCATGCTGATTGCAATGGTGTGTTCAGATTTCACAATTGGATGTTAATTTGTGCAAATTGAGTGCTAATTTGATTTTTGGTAAATTATTCCAAAAATTGTGAATTTCAATATTTTTTTTTCAGAAATTCCTGGGGGTCGGGTTTTAACACCAAAAATAGTTTTATATACTATATAAAATAATGGGATTTTTAAATTGAAGAATATCAATTTTTCGGGTTCGATCTGACCGTATACCCGCACACGACTATTTTCACCGGGTGTTTTTAATATGAAGAAAATAGGCCAGGATCACTATTTTAATGGAGACATTTGAGTGAAATGTATGGTGTCTTGAGCCAAGATTGATTGATTGTGTGTTGGTTAATGAGAAATCGTTTAGGGCTTTTAAGTCGGACGTTACCCTATATGGGATATCCATTCTTTGGATCGCGGGTCGCAGTAGATTCTGGACCTACGCCCCTTTAGGGAAGCCATCTATTAAGATATAGACGTTGCCGTGCTCAATGGAGGTGAGATGACGCCTAATTACGTCAGAAGGACGCCGAACTTATGAGTAGGTGACTTGGGTCACAGTAGATACTGGACCTACGCCCCTATGGGAAGCCATCTATTAAGATATAGACGTTGTCGTACTCAATGGCAGTGAGACGATACTTGGCTGTGCTAGTAGACTCTGAATTTATGAGTAGGTGGTAATCTTCAGGGAAAATATTAACAATTGGAACGCATGGGTGATTGAGTTAGATGTCCTTGATTATGAGACAAAATTGTGTGACATGATATGGGACGTGTCATAACGGTTTGGCCTTATAATTGAGATGCTTGTGATTGATTGAATTGATAAGACGTTTCAATTGTTGTATGCATTATTTATATACATTTGAGATATGAACTGTGCTGATGTGCAGGAAGGAACTGATGCAAGGTGAGTCCCCTATTCTCATTGAGTGATTGTGTGGTTAGGCCACCTTCGGCGTATTTTCTTCCTAATAGGGGTTTAATGGGTGGACTTGCTGAGACATTGTCTCATTGGTTATTGTATAACCATTTTCAGGTCCTTAGTTGGTGGTCGTGGAGGACCGAAGTTCTGGAGGTGGAGTCTGAAGATTCGCGTATGTGTCTTACTAATATGTTGTAGGATGGCTTCTTTTGAGAGTCGATTATTTTGTAGGCTTTTACCTAGACTCCTTTTGTATATAAACCCAGTTGTTTATAAAAGTGTGCTTTTGTGAAATGTTGCCCTGCTTTCCTATCCCATGTTGTTTGTTGTCAGGGGTTATTGTTTCGCTTCCGCATGTGCAATTAAAAAATGAAAAGGTCGGGGACTAGTCTTGAGAAGTCACATTTGTATCGACCACAGTGGGATGTACACGTTCTCGAGAGTCGGGGCGTGACATCATCCGTATTCCAAATGGGAATGATACCTCGGTCACCAAAATTGGAATAGTTAATTCAATTCGTCCATTACCTTGAAAAATGTCCTGTTGATTGCTGAATTTCAATTCAACCTCATCTCTGTCTCAAAAATTTGTGAGGACAATTTCTGTAGAGTCATCTTTGATTCTAATATCTGCTTATTTCAGGCACTTTCGATTGGGAAACTGATGGGCTGAGGTAAAATTCAAGAGGGACTCTATTTTTGGGCCACACTTCCTAAAAATCTCAATGTTTCGCTTCCTTTAAATAAGGGTATCTTATGTAATGCCAATTCTAATAAAAATATTTTGTTCCATCAGCATTTAGGCCATAGTGCCTCATTTCCTCATTCAAAATGTCATATTTGTCCAATAGCTAAACAATATCGATTGCCTTTTTCGTAAAGTACCTTACGAAGCAAAATAGCTTTCTCTCTTCTACACATGGACATTTGGGGACCATATCATACACCACATCGGGATGGATCTCGTTTTTTCCTTACAATTGTGGATGATTATACACGAGCTACCTGGCTTTTCCTTATGCAATCTAAGGCACAAGTTCTTTCTCATGTTAGAAATTTCCTTGCATTAATTAAAAATTAGTTTCACAAATTTGTACAACGGATTCGTATTGTTAATGCTCGTGAATTCTTTAATCATGAGTGTTCTTCTCTATTTACATCAAGTGGCATCCTTCATCAGAGTTCTTGCATCTATACACCTCAACAAAATGTGGTAGTTGAACGAAAACATCGTCATCTCTTAGAAGTTGCCCGTGCTCTTAAGTATCAAGCCTTAATTCTGGAAACATTTTGGGTTGACTGTGTGATCACAGCAACTTATTTGATCAATCGAATGCCATCCCGAATCTTAAATGGGAAGACTCCATTTGAATTACTTTTTGGGAAACAGCAGAATATTAGTCATCTTCATGTCTTTGGATGCTTGTGTTATGTCTCAACAGTGGGCCCTAGGGACAAATTAGGTCCCTGCGCTATTAAAGGTGTATTTATGGGATATCCTGTTTCTCAAAAGGGATACTCGATCTATGATCTATCTACTGGTCGCTTTATCGTTAGCAGAGATGTTATCTTTCATGAGGACATTTTTCCCTTCCAAGAAGAACTTCTTTCAGATCAAGATTTAGGATCAACCGCACATCATTGTCTATTCCTCAATGAAGAAGATTTGTCACCTTCACAGCAAGTCCTATTTCCTCATGTCTCATATCCTACACCTGGAAGTAATCTGCAATCCTATGCAGATAATGCCGCACCCAGGGAACCGCAACCAGTGATATCGGAGGGTTTTGCTTCACCAACAAATCCAAATAAGAACTCTGCTCTGCCACTTGTAAGTGCACCGAATCAACCTCGACGATCAGGGTGTAGTACATGCCCGCCCACATGGACAACATATTATCTTTGTCCCACCTTAGAGTTATCTAGTACACATCATCCTATCTCATCTTATGTTAGTTTTGCTCGTCTTTCCCCAGAACATATGTGTTGTATTAGTAGAACCTCTAAGGGATAGGATCCATCTACATATGAGGAAGCTGTCAAAGACCCTCATTGGCAACAAGCAATAAAGGATGAATTACAAGCCTTGGTAGATGTCGCGACCTGATTTTTTTTCGAAGGTGAATCACCTAAAACTAGGTTAATGGATTACTAAGTCCGAAGATTTGGCGCGGACTCTCCCAAGCCCTACCAATCGCGACTTGATACTAAGAAAATTACCCATTAAAACATGCAATTATATTTCAAATTGGAGCCGCCACTAACCAATTAGGGCTGATTAGAAACCCAGGTAAAGTATGGGAGAATACTTTACCTTTTTACGAACCAGAGATTTAATGGATTCGGGGACATGGTTACGCTAGATTAATCTAACGCCCTTTCGGTACCTTAAAAAAAACATTTTTTTTTTTTTTGCAGGCAGTCTTGATTAATTTTAACCTAATATACTAACATGCAAATGGTGGTCATGCAGGTGCACAATCAATTAAATAACATTCAATAAATCAAAATGCTAAATTCATAAGAAATTATAAACTATAACTTTATTAAAGTCCACTCTCTAAGAAAACATTTTAAAAATTCTAATAAAAATGCATGCCCTAAACATGATTTCTAAATGACATGACACCTAACTTTTATTATTATGCAATCTTAATCTAAAATTAATATGCATGGATTTTACTTTAATGATATGTGAAATGCAATTTATATTGCCTGATTTGAACTATATGTATGCAATCTAATTTATACAATCCTAAATATACATATACTACATGACATGCGATGCATGACATAACAATTCTATATGCATGTTCTTTTTGTGATTTTTTTTAATGAATGCAACCTATACTAAATAATGATGATATGAAATGGGATTAATTATGAACTAATTTATTAATTAACAAAGTAAATAACTTTTGTGTTTTCTTTTTTTTTATCTTTTATTTCTTTAAATGACCGAATAATTTTTATTAAAAAAAAAAAATAACGTAATGATGCAATGCTAAATTTATGTTTTTTTTTTATCTTTTATTTTATATTTAAAAAGGCTACATGATTGGGAATACTAAAAAAAAAAATTAAACTATGACCCATTAATTAAAATGCAACATGTAACGTGCACATTATGAAATCTATATAACCTAAATAACATTTTTTTTAGTTTTTTTTATTAAGAAAATTAACCAAATTCTACATGAATCTTAAAAAAAAAAACTAAAATGTGTTGCTTAAAATGTAAAATGCGTATGGACCTAAATATCTAAATTCTAGATATGTCATGTGATGCATGATGTGTAATGAGCAACTAACGATAATGCCCCAAAATAAAATATCCTTCCATGTAAATCAATGGCATATTATTTAAATGGGCATCAATAATGCAAAACAATAAGAATTTGCCATGAAAAGTCTAAATAATAAAAAAATCTAAACCGACGTCTCGTGGCTCAATTTTTTTTTTTTTATTATTATGACTTAATATGACAAATTTCCTAATAGGATAATGATAAAAATAAATCCAAAACAAATCAAGTTAGAATATATAAAAAAAAACTATGAGTTCGAATACACGAACTAAATTTAGCCTAAGAATTTTACCTATTCCTGGGTACGGCTTTCTCGAGGGGTGGCGCCGGCACGAATGGTTGCCTGTGATGGTGGCTCATCGAAGGTGATGGGTCTTGGTGGAACAAGGGCCGTTCGTCGGAGCTCCGGCAAGGTTCGGGCGGTAACCGAACCTGCAACAAAAACAGAGGATGCAGCAAGTGGTGGAGCTCGGGGCGAAGGCGTCGGCGGTGCAGGGCATCGGGCGAGGAGGTGTCGGTGACGGATGGATTGCGGAATCTGCAGGTCGCGGCTTCGGAAGTGCGGCGATCGGGAGTCGGTGAAGCAGGAGTAGAAACGGCGTCAGGTGTCGGGCTTCGAGCGATGGTGCGGCTACAGGCGGAGCAGAGGGGCAGCAAGGCGTCGAGTGCTGGTGCGATGGGTCACCGGCGAAGGGCTTTTGGCGAGCGGATGTGCAGGTGGCGCGGGCTACTGGTGCCGGGTCACAAAGGATCGCGCGACGTTGCAAAAAAGTGGTGTCCCGGATGATGGCAAGTTGCTTCGGGAACAGTGGAAGCGCAAGGCGCGGGGACCAACGGAGGTAGTTTGGGCGGTGGCCGGCGCGGAGGACAGCAAGTGGCTGTTGCGGGCGTCGAACAGCAGCAAACACCGGTTGAGGAGCCCGTGGAGAAGAAGAACAATTCTTCTTTTCTTTTCCTTTTTTACTTTTTCTTTTTCTCTCTTCTATTCACTCGCACGTCTCCATCGCAGGTCTTCTCTCCCTCTACTGGTGTCCTTTCTGCAGAAGTCAAATCCCTCTTTTGTCTTCTATTTTTTTGACTTGAAAAAAATGAAGAAGCCCCCTTTGCACAAATTTCCTCTCCAATTTTTTTGATTCCCCCGACGAAGAGAAACCCCTCTCCCTCAAGAACCAAAATCTCTTCTTTTTTGGTTGAATTTCAGACTTCGAGAACCGAGAAAAACCTCATTTGTGCCGAATTTTTAATGTCGCTCCTCCATACGAAGTGAAAATAAGGAGCCCCCTAAATTTACCTCCGTGCTCTTCATTTATAGAGCCCCAAACGAATCCAGTTTGTTTCGTTTAGGTCGAGATTTTCACTCAACCTCTCAACAGCAAAATGGCTCCTAAATTGTGCGGCCGTTTAATTTTTGAATTCAAAAATTTTTAAAAAATAGTTTCCCTCTAAACCAAGATTATCCTCTATTTCTAAAAACTAATTTTAAATTAGGTGTCAAGAAGTGGAAAAGAAAAAAAAAAAGAAAAAGAAAAACTGAATTTTTTTGAATTTCGAAATGAAAATATATTTTTAACAACAAAGATTTTCGAAATCAAATTTAATTTATTATTTTCTGAAAATATTAGGTGTCAACAGCTGCCCCTCTTTGAAGGGAAGCTCGTAGAGGTTTCCTTCAAAGATATATGACACCTAAATTTAAACCATGCAAAATGAAATATGAAATGCATATGCAAATGTTAATGACTTGACTTTTTTTTTTTTTAAAAGAATAAAGGATGTAATGTAAATGCAATGATTCGGTCAGGAATATAGATCTCTATGTGTCTATGACCAATGAAATGCAAATGCAAAGAAGAGCACGTACCTGTCATACTTATGAAATGATTCTTATGAGACCTAACAAACATCGGAACTCTTTTCGGATAATTGAAAGGTTCAAAGTTTTTAGGGATCTGGAATTCTCATCAGATTCTAAACACCTGGAAATTGCATCAAGTACTTGAAATTTCAAAAAATCTGATTTTTATGTCAGGCGTTTGAAATTTTACTAAACATCTGGAAATCACATCAGATGTTCGGAAAGACAAACACTTGGAAATCACATCAAGCGTTTAAAGATTCAAATATCTGGAATTCACACTGGACATTTGAAATTTTTTTTATAAATGGGTACTTGGAATTCTCATCAAGTACAAAGATGACTGAACAAACTCAGGGTTTCAAAAATAATTTTTTTGTCTTTGAGGAAAAATTCAATGAAGGTCCATGCATGATGGCTTTATCAAGCTTCCACCAAAAAAATTATCACCAGGGCAATTTTCAGTTATAGCGTGAATCTCTTGAACATGCTAAATGAGACACTTTTGGTGTGAAAAGGCTTTTTCACTTGCTCTCATTTAAGAAGGGTTATTTTTCCCGACCATTGATGCGGGAATATATCACTTGATCTTATCATCATCTTGTCGACAAGAGTTCGAATTTTCTTGCAATCGCACGACCTTACCAATCTGAGAGGTCTTTGTCAATGACTGTAATGCAGGCTTGGTTAATGGCTTAACAAAGGGACTCTTCGAGTCAAAGCAAATTGAACGAATGATTTTGTAATCATCTCCGGGTTTACAAGTCAAGAACCATGCAAAATGATAAAGAAATAATCTTGCTCGCACTTCTTCGAGCAATGCTTAAAACATGTGAATTCCTATGCTAATTCAAGTGCTCTAATCTGAAGAGACTTTGTAAAGGACGAAACATAGGCTGGGTTTATGGGTTGAGAAACGAAAGGATCGTTAGGCTCAAAGATGTGTTTATGGGTCAAAGTTGGTGATCATCTTGACATTGCCACCAGTTTTCTTCGCCACGAATTGTCTTCTTGATAGATTTGTCTATTGGCTCAAGAGTATATCACTTGATGCCAATGATTATTCAACCGGAGATCTTTCCTCAACATTTTTTCTTTGATGATGGGCATCGATCAAGCACACTATTTTTTATGCCCCCCAATTCATCGGTCATTTCTCTCTTCTTTTCACGGGCATTGGCCTTGCTTTTACCAGGCACACTGCTTTTTCATGCCCCTTAGTTCTATTTTGATTTCAGTTCGTGTGTCAAGTATACTTTAAATGACACTCGAACCTTCGAGGGTCTTCATTTGTCTCTTGCCTTGCCCCAGTGTGGGGGATGATCATCAACTGGGCTTAAAAGAAACGAAATCACAGGCTCAAGTGGGCTATACAAATGATATAAGTGTGTAGGATAGTGAAAGAAATGCTCTTCGTCATCCTAAGGCACTTAAATTACCATATGAATTCAATGTAATAGCACGACTTGAAGATTGATACAAGTGAGAGCAAGAAAATTTCAATTCATTTTCCTCACTTCATGATGTCATTTTTATCTCCCAATTGCCCCAATGTGGGGTGATTCTTGACAGGGGTAATTTGAAAAGAACATCCATAAGTGTATGGGCTCAAAATGGTTAAGCAATAGATCACCTGTAGTGTTTGGGATAGAGAAATGAACTGCCTCTCGTCATTTCAACTGTTGTACTTTTCGCAAGAAAACTCTTCACCTTGAAATACAAAATGTTTCCATACTCACCTCACAATGTATAGACAAAGGACGGTGTATGGGATTAGGCTTGCCTTTCACACCTCATTTAGCATGCTTAAGTAACTCGACATTTTTCACTGAATTATCCATTTTGATAAATTTCAAGTGGAATTGACGAATTACACAATATCATGTGAAAGCATTATAATGACAAAGAGGGCATATGCTCATAAAGTCAAAACTATTATGTGTCCATGTCTTGCCCTTTCTTTGTAAAGGAGCTCATAGATATTCCTTACAAAAATAAGACACCATCGTTCACATCCATTCTTTGCCCCTGCATTAGAGTTTACAGGATTCATGAATTCACGCCCATCCATTTCTGCTAAGATCAAAGCACCTGAAACATGGAGTAGATAATTAAAAGAAACAAGGTAAATTAAATGCATGCTGAAAATTATTTTATTTTGAATTTTTTTTGTAAAGGGAACATGAAGAAGCCCAGCCTTCAGAATTAGCTCCTTACTGTTTTCTTTTGGTAGGATTTCATCATAGGGCTAGTTTGGTGTACTTCAACATGCCCTTAAAACATGAAAATCTCCATGTATTTTATTGGATGAAAAGCAAATTACATTATTGAAATGAGGGAAATTCTAGAATTGAAAATGCAAATATGCAAATACGGAAAGCGATAAAGACTCCTGCGCAGAGGAGTGTGTAAATAATTAAAATTCTCCTACTCTTGAGCTTTGTCAATGGCAAACGCTGAACGCTTCAGTCATTCCTTTAAGTGCGTCGTCAGAGCTCTCAATCTTTGGAGGTGCAGGATCATCTATGCCACCCCATCCATCTGGGATGATATCCCGTGGGTCGATGTAGGAGCTGGGAGGAGCCGAATACTTTACATAGTAATCGAACTTGCCACTTGGTTGCCCCAGGGTGTCCATCACTTCTACTTCCTCATGCATCATCTGAAACACGGTGGGCTCAAAGATCAAAATTGAAAATGACATTCACAGCTTTCGGGTGGTCAGGGAGTGGGTTATTCTGAATGTTCGGCTCTGCATCGCGGAATGAGACCACCTTGGCATCCAAAAGATTTTGGATTTTGTGTTGCAGCGTATAACAATTGTCAACAGAATGCCCTACCTCCCCCATATGATAAGCACATGTCTTGGACGGATCATAGTTGAGAAACGCTCGGGATTAGGTCGCTTAGGCTCTTTAGCGAGTAATCCATTTTTTCTGAAAAGTTAGCAAGATCTTGGACAATGGCTTAGGAAGAGGCGTAAATTGACACCTGGAAGAGTTCTTCTGCTGGCCAAAGAATGGTTGTGCTCCTCCTAGTTGAATGTTCGAAGTTGGGCGAGGTGCCTGAACATAAGCTGCATTAACCTCTGCTATAGGTTCCTTATCCTTCTTGGCAAAGACTCCCCTATATGAGCTGGTTTGATCAGACGCCCATCCATCACGCAAGGCTACTTCAATTCGCTCGCCAACAGGGACTAGTTGATTGAACGACTCGGCAGTCGATCCTAACATCCGATTTCGATATTCAAGCGGGAGCGTCTTCATGAACAAATCCATCAACTCCTTTTTAGTCGGCTCCGGAGTAATTTGAGCAGCTACAGTCCTCCATCTCGTGACATAGGCCTTGAAAGATTCTGTCTTCTTCTTCTCGATGCGAAGTAAATCCTCTCGAGATGTTGTGACATCAATATTATACTTGTACTGCTTGAAGAAGGCATCAGTCAAATCTTCCCAAGTCTCTAGGAGATTAATCTTCTTCATAATATGCCACTGTAGTGCCGGTCCTGTCAGGCTTGCTTGAAATTGCTGAATCATCAAGGGTATGTTGTCAAAATATGGAGTCATCCTAACCACATAAGTCTGCAAATGGATCTTCGGGCAAGAAGTGCCATCATACTTCTCAAAGTCTGGCATTTTGAACTTCTTTGGTATCTTGATCTTTGTATAATGAGACATATCAGTTGGGTCTTGGCTAAACGCACCCTGCAGCTGCTTAAGTTTCTCCTCGATTTTCGCCAGGCGTTTTTCTTGTTCAGTCTTCGGTACGATCGGCTATATTACTTGTATCTCCTCATCAACAATGATTTGAGGCGTGTCAGTAGTTTTCTCCCCGGAGACATCATTAGAGCTTGATGGGCCACTTGTGGATACATTCTTGCCTTTATCTTTCGGATCAGCCATAGGAGCATGTTGTGGTAACACCACTTGGACTTGCGGAGCTGATGGGACAGTATTTGCTTGGAGAGAATCTATTTGTTTAGAGAGTTGCTCAAGGACATTCAGGACTTGCTTCATTTCTGTTTCGAGAGCGGCAACGCGAGCTTGTTCAGCACCACGCATTTGTTCGGCGTCATCAGCCAATGTTACTTTAGAACGAGTACGGATTGGTGATCTTGGATGAGCCGTGTTGTTACCTGTCAATGTCAAATAATACAGTAAGCATCATAACAAATGAGATTGGTCCATGACAACAGTCGATCATTTATTTTATTAAGTGAAATCAAATTCCAAAAACATCAACTTAAAACATTAAAATAACTCCCTAGGAAATTAAATTCCTAAAACATCAATCTAAGAAATTGAAATAACATTCTAAAGCTAGAATTAAACTCCTAAATCTAGCGACTCTTTTCTATATACAATTGGGAGATCACAGTCTTTTGAAACTTCTTGTTCTGTCGAACCAACTCGGAAATACGAGCTTCCTTCTTTTCCACCATTTCTTCAAGATTTTCAATTTGTGCTTTACGAGTGGGCTTCATGGTCACTTCAGGTATCACGGGAAGTAGAGCTTGAGGGATCTCGTGATGGTGGATATAATAATCTGAGGCGTGAAAAGCCTTCTCTTTTCCTTTCAACCTTCTAGGCACCATTATCTTGTCCGGATGGCATTCCTTCCATGCATTTTCAAGGCGTTCAATCTCATCGAGGTACTTGTGATCCTTTCGCACGAAGAGAGCTTGAAATAGGTCCATTCGGAGAGGAGGCGGGATATCTTGGAGCACTCGATACTGGCGGACCACTCTATAAGGATAGTAAGATGTTGCACCAGTGATTCCCATCAGTGGAACTGAATTATCTGTCTTGTGGGAAAAATGAGCCACACTAACATGGAACCATTTAGCATACCATAGGAAGCCCTTGAGATCTGGATCTTTTAGAAAAGTTACCCAATTGGAAAATGACTTTCCGGTATACTTTTTTTCTAAGATTGAAAATCTCTTTATTGGGTGATTAGAATCATCAATTTCACCTCGACGCATGAAACGACCAAACTCCTTCATGTCAGAAAGAAACCAAATTTGTAAAAGTTCAGGAGAGGCATTCATGATTTTTCCTCCATTTTGTTTAAAACGGTTGAGGGACAAAAATGTCTCAGCTAAAATCATGTTTATAAAGTTCATGCCGGCGCATGCTTGTCTAACCACCCATGCAATTGAAGGATTAATGGCATTTTGTCGATGAGGAAAGATTATAAATCCAAAGAATGCTAAGATGAATATTCTACCCTTTTGGCGCATTGAAGATTGATTTAAAAAATAATCGGCCAAAAAGGAGAATGGGCATGCATTACAGTTAGCTTTCAAAACTTTCTTAACCTCATCAGTTTTAATTCTTAGAAATTGAGATAAAATCGACGTGGGCTCCATACCAAGAGGTGGCCTAACAAGTTTAGTCTCAAGGGGCATTCCTATGATAATGCTATACTCTTCCAGTGTTGGAGTTAGCTCATTCTTACCAAAAATAAAAGTAGCCGTCTCAGGACACCAAAAGTGTGAGATAGCTTGCAAAACTCCACTACGGACTCCAATATCCAAAAGGGGGATGAGTCGTCCCAGTATCGATTCCACATAATCTTGACCTTCTTTACTTAATTTATTCCACCACCTTTTGAGCTCAATCTTGGGAGTTGGAACGAATTGCACATCGGTTTTCCCCATTGCATATAAAACAAGACTAATGACAAAACCTATTGTCATGGACCGACAAAATTACAATAAAGTAAGTAAATTGCAAAGTAGGAGTTTAGACAACTTACTTTTACCAGAAAGGGATGACAATCACATAGACACACGCATGAAATGTGTGGATCGATTTCTATCTAGATGGCTTAACAAAGTGGAGCTAAAGGGATGATCTGACCGTTGCAGTCTCGCATTAACGTGTCAGGTCCCCCTAATTCCGGCTTAGTTGAATAGAATGTCCAATAATCACGCAATCTCGCGGATATGGACAAACACATTTGACACCATGAAAGAAATTTCGGGGAAGAGAAGGTCAACCTCTACATAGCATTCTCACTTTAGAGGAAGTATCCTTCTCAACACCATCCTAGAAATCCTATCGCAGCCCAGGTCCGACGGCAGGTTGTGTATGCAATGTGTAGTGCTAAAACAATTTGAAAATCATGCACAATAATTTATAGTACAAACAACACTTCAATATAGGGAAAAATAAATAATTCATCTTTACACCCTCCTGCAAGACAAGGATTAGCAAAAAAAAAAAAAAAGAAACAGGCCTATGTCCACTATGAGTTTTAACTCTAGGTCCCCAGTGGAGTCGCCAAGCTGTCGTGACCCGATTTTTTTTTCGCAGGTGAATCACCTAAAACTAGGTTAATGGATTACTAAGTCCGAAGACTTAGCACGGACTCTCCCAAGCCCTACCAATCATGACTTGATACTAAGAAAATTACCCATTAAAACATGCAATTATATTTCAAATTGGAGCCGCCACTAACCAATTAGGGCTGATTAGAAACCCAGGTAAAGTATGGGAGAATACTTTACCTTTTTACGAACCAGAGATTTAATGGATTCGGGGATATGGTTACGCTAGATTAATCTAACGCCCTTTCGGTACCTTAAAAAAAAACATTTTTTTTTTTTGCAGGCAGTCTTGATTAATTTTAACCTAAGATACTAACATGCAAATGGTGGTCATGCAGGTGCACAATCAATTAAATAACATTCAATAAATCAAAATGCTAAATTCATAAGAAATTATAAACTATAACTTTATTAAAGTCCACTCTCTAAGAAAACATTTTAAAAAATGCTAATAAAAATGCATGCCCTAAACATGATTTCTAAATGACATGACACCTAAAATTTATTATTATGCAATCTTAATCTAAAATTAATATGTATGGATTTTACTTTAATGATATGTGAAATGCAATTTATATGGCCTGATTTGAACTATATGTATGCAATATAATTTATACAATCCTAAATATAGATATACTACATGACATGCGATGCATGACATAACAATTCTATATGCATGTTCTTTTTGTGATTTTTTTTTTTAATGAATGCAACCTATACTAAATAATGATGATATGAAATGGGATTAATTATGAACTAATTTATTAATTAACAAAGTAAATAACTTTTGTGTTTTCTTTTTTTATCTTTTATTTCTTTAAATGACCGAATAATTTTTATTAAAAAAAAAATAACGTAATGATGCAATGCTAACTTTTTTTTTTAATGTTTTATTTTATATTTAAAAAGACTACATGATTGGGAATACTAAAAAAAAAAAATTAAACTATGACCCATTAATTAAAATGCAACATGTAACGTGCACATTATGAAATCCATATAACCTAAATAACATTTTTTTTAGTTTTTTTTTATTAAGAAAATTAACCTAATTATACATGAATCTTAAAAAAAAAACTAAAATGTGTTGCTTAAAATGTAAAATGCGTATGCACCTAAATATCTAAATTCTAGATATGTCATGTGATGCATGATGTGTAATGAGCAACTAACGATAATGCCCCAAAATAAAATATCGATCCATGTAAATCAATGGCATATTATTTAAATGGGCATCGATAATGCAAAACAATAAGAATTTGCCATGAAAAGTCTAAATAATAAAAAAATCTAAACCGACGTCTCACGGCTCAAATTTTTTTTATTATTATAACTTAATATGACAAATTTCCTAATAGGATAATGATAAAAATAAATCCAAAACAAATCAAGTTAGAATAATAATAATAAAAAAAAACTATGAGTTCGAATACACGAACTAAATTTAGCCTAAGAATTTTACCTATTCCTGGGTACAGCTTTCTCGAGGGGTGGCGCCGGCACAAAGGTGATGGGTCTTGGTGGAACAAGGGCCGTTTGTCGGAGCTCTGGCGAGGTTCGGGTGGTAACCGAACCTGCAACAAAAATAGAGGATGCAGCAAGTGGCGGAGCTCGGGGCAAAGGCGCCAGCGGTGCAGGGCGTCGGGCGAGGAGGCGTCGGTGACGGATGGATTGCGGAATCTGCAAGTCGCGGCTTCGGAAGTGCGGCGATCGAGAGTCAGTGAAGCAGGAGTAGAAACGACGTCAGGTGTCGGGCTCTGAGCGATGGGTCACCGGCGAAGGGCTTTTGGCGATCGGATGTGCAGGTGGCGCGGGCTACTGGTGCCGGGTCACAAAGGGTCGCGCGACGTTGCAAAAGTGGCGTCCCGGATGATGGCAAGTTGCTTCGGGAACAGGTGGAAGCGCGAAGGCGCAGGGACCAACGGAGGTAGTTTGGGCGGTGGCCAGCGCGGAGGACAGCAAGTGGCTGTTGCGGGCGTCGAACAGCAGCAAACACCGTTTGAGGAGCCCGTGGAGAAGAAGAACAATTCTTCTTTTCTTTTCCTTTTTTTACTTTTTCTTTTTCTCTCTTCTATTCACTCGCACGTCCCCATCGCAGGTCTTCTCTCCCTCTACTGGTGTCCTTTCTGCATAAGTCAAATCCCTCCTTTGTCTTCTATTTTTTTTACTTGAAAAAAATGAAGAAGCCCCCTTTGCACAAATTTCCTCTCCAATTTTTTTGATTCCCCCGACGAAGAGAAACCCCTCTCCCTCAAGAACCAAAATCTCTTCTTTTTTGGTTGAATTTCGGACTTCGAGAACCGAGAAAAACCTCATTTGTGCCGAATTTTTAATGTCGCTCCCCCATACGAAGTGAAAATAAGGAGCCCCCCTAAATTTACCTCAGTGCTCTTCATTTATAGAGCCCCAAACGAATCCAATTTGTTTTTTTTAGGTCGAGATTTTCACTCAACCTCTCAACAGCAAAATGGCTCCTAAATTGTGCGGCCGTTTAATTTTTGAATTCAAAATTTTTTAAAAAACAGTTTCCCTCTAAACCAAGATTATCCTCTATTTCTAAAAACTAATTTTAAATTAGGTGTCAAGAAGTGGAAAAGAAAAATAAAAAGAAAAAGAAAAACTGAAATTTTTTGAATTTCGAAATGAAAATATATTTTTAACAACAAAGATTTTCGAAATCAAATTTAATTTATTATTTTCTGAAAATACTAGGTGTCAACAGTAGAAAATGAGACTTGGGATATTATTACCTTGCCTCCTCACCGATGACCTATCGGCTGCAAATGGGTATATAAGATCAAGTACAAGGCAGATGGATCCATCGAACAATATAAAGCAAGACTAGTGGCCAAAGGGTTTACGCAGTGGGAAGGGTTCGATTATACAGAAACATTCTCTCCAGTAGCCAAGGAAGTCATTATTCATTCCTTTCTTTCTATTGCCGCTTTGCGTGATTGGCCTCTTCACCAGATGGATGTTCATAATGCTTTCCTTCATGGAGATCTCGAAAAAGAGATTTACATGGATCTTCCACCAGGTTTACGCAGACAGGAGGAGAATCGAGTATGTCGTCTTCATAAATCCTTGTATGGACTCAAGCAGGCTTCTCGGCAGTGGTATGCTAAGTTCACTGCTGCACTTACAGCTGCAAGATTCCAACAATCCAAAGATGATTATGCCCTCTTCACATGGAGTCAAGGTACATCATCAATTTACTTACTTATATATGTTGATGATATCCTCATTATGGGAAATAATGAATCTGCCATTCAACGTTTCAAGAGGTATCTACACTCCACATTTCGGATTAAGGATTTGGGACCTCCCAAATATTTTCTTGGAATAGAGATTGCACGATCGGACAAAGAAATTTGCCTCAGTTAACGCAAATTTATCCTAGAAATCATATCAGAAGCGGGATTATCAGGATCCAAGCCAGCTGTCATCCCAATTGAACAAAATGTCAAGTTAACCACGGCTGAGTACGATAAGGGACTTTCACCCCTAAATGAAGATCCTTTACTGAAAGATCTTTCCATTTATCAGAGACTTGTCGGGAAGCTCATTTTTCTCACAATGACTAGACCTGACATATGCTATGCAGTGCAAATTCTCTGTCAGTTTATGCACAATCCGAAACAGTCTCACATGAATGCCGCTTTAAAGGTCGTGAAGTACTTGAAAGGATGTCCAGATTTGGGAATACTGTTATCTCGACATGATAACATGTAAATGACAGTGTTTTGTGACACAGATTATGCTACTTGCCCCATGAGTAGAAAATCTGTTACGGGATTCGTTGCTCTCATGGAAAACTAAAAAACAGTTGACCGTGTCATTATTGTCTGCTGAAGCGGAATATCGGGCAATGGCAAAGACTGGCTGCGAAATAGTTTGGATAAGAGGCTTACTTCAAGATCTTGGTGTTTTGGTAAAAGAACAAAGTGTCCTATTTTGTGACAATGAAGCTGCACTCAAACTGGCAATGAATCCGATTTTTCATGAAAGGTCGAAACATATAGAAGTTGATTGTCATTTTGTCAAAGACAAGATCCAAGATGGAGTGATCAAGACAAGAGGAATAAGTACAACATAACAACCTACAGATATATTTACCAAGCCCTTGTGTCAAAGGCAACACGCGCATCTACTAAGCAAGCTTGGTGTCTTTGATGTGTACAAACCACCGGCTTGAGGGGGAGTATTGAAGATATTGTTACCTATAATTGACCATAATTGATCCTTATTGATCTACTTTGCATATTTAGGGAAAATTAGAATTTTGTATATTTGGGAAGTTATTCTTTCCACCTTTTGTATATTTGTTTTCTCTAATTAGATCAAGCTTGTACATTATTAATAGGGATGTAAACTGTACAATTGAATTGCAGAGAAAGAAAAACACTTTTCCCAATTCTCAATTCTCGATTTGTTTCCATCTAATATTCTGACACAAACGTCAATGGTTGCAATAGTATCACTTGTGTGGATGTGGGAAAAAAATGTCTCAAGACTAGAAGATACAAAGAGATGATAAATTGAGCAATCGGTCCCATAACCACACCAAATTGAATAGGCAATAACTAATTTCATCGGTAAGTGGACACAAAATAACAATCTACCAAATAAAACACAATAAATCACTCACCTTTTCCTAGTTGTGACATTCGTCCCTCCATTGCCGAGCCCAATGTTTTCCCTCAAAGCTATG
The DNA here is from genome assembly GCA_014182715.1 of Eucalyptus cloeziana. Taxonomy (NCBI): domain Eukaryota; kingdom Viridiplantae; phylum Streptophyta; class Magnoliopsida; order Myrtales; family Myrtaceae; genus Eucalyptus; species Eucalyptus cloeziana. The sequence goes on along the minus strand of CM024641.1, from coordinate 23,725,887 downwards.
TCCTATTTCCCCCTTCAGTCAACCTGGGGGGAGGGGGGGGGAGAGAGATTCCAAATTAATTGTTGCGTTTTTGTTATTGGACAAGTCCATTTTGGATTTAAATCTCTATAAAACTTGCAATGTAGGTTTTGTAATACAAATATAAAATAAAGGGAAAAGACCACCAAAAACCCCAAACTTTACCCAAAGTGACAAATATACCTCAAACTATTTTTTGTTACACGAAAAACCCCAAACTTTGCAAACTGTGACACATTTACCCCATTAAGGGTATTTTCGTCTTATTCTTTTAGTTTGTTCTTTTTATTTTTTTCTTCTTCTCTCCACTGGCATCGGGTGAGGGCCTCCCTCGCTTGGGTTGGCTAGGGTCGCCCTTGCTAGCGTCGGGCGAGGGCTTCCCTCGCCAGATCTGGCGAGGGTCCGCGAGGGCACCCCTTGCCAGCGTCCCACGAGGGTCGCCCTCGCCTAAAGCCGGCAAGGGGTGCCCTCGCCCGACATAGGCGAGGGCGGCCCTTGTCGGCATCGGGCGAGGGCCTCCTCACCAGATCTAGCGAGGGTCTAGCGAGGGCACCCTCGCCGGCATCCCGCAAGGGCGGCCCTCGCCCGACGCAGGCGAGGGCGGCCCTCGTTGGCGTCGGGGGTGGGCCTCCCTCACCAAACCCTCGCCCGACATCGACAAGGGCTGCCCTCGCTGGTGTCAGGCCTAGCGAGGGGTCCCTCACTTGCGTCGAGCAAGGACCTCCCTTGTCAAATCTGGCGAGGGAGGTCCTTGCCCGACGCCGGACGCCGGGCTTCCCTCCTCCATGGCCGGCGAAGGGAAGAAAGAAGAAAAAGAAAAAGAAAAAAAAAGAAAAAAGAAAAAAGTTTTTAAAAGTAAAAAGATCAAAATGCCCCTATGATTTAGGGTAAATGTGTCACACAAATGAAAGTTCATGGTTTTTTGTATCACAAAAAAAAGTTTGGAGTAAATGTGTCACGGTTAGCAAACTTCGGGGTTTTTCATGTCACAAAAAAAAGTTTGAGGTAAATTGTCATTTTAGGCAAAATTTGGGGTTTTTGGTGGTTTTTTTCCTAAAATAAATCTATGTAGGATTTATTGTCAGAAATATGTCGCTTGAGTTACTAAAGTTATACCGCGTGTTGTGTCCTTTTTAATATAAAAGAATTGCATGTTTCTCATAATACATTGCTCCAATTTTCCTAACAAAACATTTAAATGGGATGAGTTTTCCATCAAGAAAACTTGCTTGACTGTCACTTGTCAATTTTGACGAGAGGGATCAGTCATCTTTATTGAGGAGTGTCTCTTCATAGGCAAGATTGATTCCTTGAAGAGAAAGCTCACTGAATTTCAACTATTTGAGTCGTGGCCCGTTCACTCAGGAGAGATGCGGATTTGGCCCGCTTAATAAGGTGAAGTGTAAATTTCACAATTGGACCCTCCTTCAGACTTAAGGCTTTTTACTAACACTGAAAAATATATACTGAATATTTAAATATTGAATTCTAAGTACCTTAAATAGAAATAAAAGGTTCTTCGATAACAAATAAAAACCAAAGAAAGATGAAGATGCAAAGGTAAAGATAAAGCCTTTTCAACACCAACCAAACATAAGGATTCTAGCTCTCAATATATATGGTTAATTTCTAGCGTACTCAAGGAGGGGTTGTTATTGGTAGGTTTTAACAATATAATTGACAATTTAGCGAGAATTATTTTTTCTAATTGACCAAATTAACACATTCCTTAGTTACCTCATTAAGTAATTTCTTGACTTAACAATCTTTTAGGTCAATCTTAGAAAGAATTATTAAACGAGCTCAAGATTAAGTTCACATATTTTAATTTCAACCGTTATTGGGTTATCAAACAAGTTCTGTATGTAGTAGATAGACATGGTTTAATTCTCAAAGAGTAACTTTATGTTTGGGAAAGAAGTGAAAATAAAAATTCGGGTAAAATTATTTGAAATTTGTAAAATGATCTTTAAAGTAAAGAGAGGAAAAAATTTAAAATAATAGGTGTATTCTTTCCCTATTCCTTGTCTCCCAAACAAAGCATAAAAAGTTTGGGTCAATTTCCTTCCAATAAATTTAACTCCACTTGTGTCATATATTCTCATTGTTTAAATGAATTTTTGACACGACCATGGGCAAGGGAAAAGTGGGTGTGGCAACTGTAGCACGGGACAAAATATACCTTATAAAATAGCTTACCGTATTCGACCGAAGAAAAAAAAACTAGCGTATCGTCTCCGGCAGCACTTGATAAGAAAACTGGCAATATTAACTGTCGAATACTATAGATTAACTCTTGTAAATGACCCTCATTGTTTCATGGTAAGCATGGCGAACAGTCCAGTTTCAATTATGATATATATAGAGCAAGGAGCAAATGGAACTGGTACTATATGGGAAAGGAAGGATCTGGTACTATTGATCAAAATAAAATCTCAAGTTTAAAGTTCCACCTACATCAAGCCAGACAATTGGTTGTGGCATTTGTAAAATCTTAAATTTTCAATTGACCAAAATAAAATTTTAAGTCCTCAATTTTTTAATGGCTTGCACTTACTTTGCTCCTGTTCTCTAAAAAAGCCTTTCTTGCCTTTCGGAATATTTTATGAAATCTTTATTAGCAATTCTAAAAAATTAAAATGTTTGATTAAGACGTGATTTGATATTTAAGTATTCTAATCCCTTTATTCATGCATAGTTTAAATCTTTTACTTAAAAACTTGGCCCAAGAGTCATGAAATCGCCTGTTATGCACTATAAATGAATTCTATGTGAAGAGCAATGGAGCCGGTGCTGTATGAAAAGACTGTGCAACTGCCCATATGACCACAAGCAGTTTGTTAGCATAGGCTAATCAAGATCAGCCTTTTCCTTGGACAGAAGAACACTTTAAGTAGCACAATTTGGCACGAGATGACAAATAAGTGTCAAAATTTTCAAAAGGTAATCAAAGAAAAAAGGAACGCTTAAATGCCAACGGTAAGAATTTTTGGTCAAATAGCTAATGTGCCTTTTTTCCAACGAAAATTTTAAATGATGTGGTATTTCTTTTAAAAAATTTTATCCATATAGACAAGGCAAACAAAGTCATGTTGTCCACGTAGACCATGCAAAACAATACTAAACGACGTCGTTTTGACACTTAAATAATCACTTTCACTTAAATATTCACTTTTAATCACGAGTGGCACTTAAGTGATCGCTTATACCATAACTTGACACTTAAGTAATCCATTTTTAACCACAACTAGCACTTAAGTGAACATAGAGGACGACGTCGTTTTAGACAAAGATTGCAATGTAGACGGGTTTTATTAATAAAATAATGCCACGTCGGATTTTCGGTAAGCTCGTCGGAGTTGGTACTTAATTGTCTAATTTTTTTTTTTTAAAAAGAAGTGACACTTAAATCTACTTTTTGGAAGTTTTGGTACTAATATGTCCTCTCGTGCTAAGTTGTGGCACTTGGGGTGTTCTTTACCCTAGCATGATGGGTAGGTTGAATTCCTTTGCTACCATATTGAAAAGATCTCACTTAGATACCATCAAAATGGTCCGATTCTCATCCAAAAAAGCGCTCAAGGTAAGAGTGTGCAAAGAAATCGGGAACCGCTTGGAACTGGATTGGATTGTCTAAGAACTGATGGTTCTCGAAGGAATCGGTCCGATTTCTAGTTCCAAATTATTAGCATTGGTAGGTATTGATCTGGTTCCCGGTTTCCGGTATGGAACTGTCTGTCCACTCACCTGGACCAAACTAGTAATATATAAAATATATATCTAATTTTAATTTAAAAATGAAAAATCCTAAATCCCCAAGCTTCTAACTAGTTTTTATTTTGGATTTTAGTATCACATGCCCGACTTCTGCGCATTTCGCGAAGTCAACTTCAACAGAACGATATGAACTTCCATTGAAGGATTGAAGATTTAGATGCCACCATGTTCGCGGGTAGCCTCCATCCTGCATCCGGCATTTGAGAACCCGATCATTTAATGTGAACATGTTTCGTTTCGAAGTGTCCCTGACTCCCCACCTCACTTGATGGATCGACCGATTGAATTGATTTATTCCGGACGAGGAAAGATAAAAAAAAAAAAAAATCACCTGTTCGATCTCATCCTAGGTAGGAGAAATCGAAGTCTGCCCTGGTCGGCAACATCATATATAATCCTATCATGTCGTTATTTTCGCCGCTATGTTGGGAATGATAATTACCCTGGAAAGATGGTATGTTCTTTACATTATCTGTTCCGGCTGTTCCTTCAAACGAAGCTTCAAAAAGTCAACAAATCGTTGGTTTTTTTTTTTTTATGTCGAAACAAATCGTTGGGGTTGAAACGAGAACATCCAGTATGAAGAATCACTGCATCTCTTAAAACTCAAATTTTCACGAACTCTCTCTCTCTCTCTCTCTCTCTCTCTCTCTCTCTCTCTCTATGGCCCTCTATTCGGAATCGAGGCGCTCTCTGCGCGTTTTCCTTCTCTTCCTGTCCTTCTACGCGCTGCTTCGATCGGGCAATTCCCTTTCCTTCAACATATCTCGCTTCGACCCGCAGGCCACAGACATGGTCTATGAAGGCGATGCGAGGCCGAACGTCGGGACCATTGACTTCACTAGCCTCACTTACTCCTGCCATGTTGGTCGAGCATTTTACGCGGAGAAGCTGCAGCTCTGGGACTCCGCCTCTGGGAGGCTCACCGACTTCTCCACTCGCTTCTCCTTTGCCATCGACACGCGGAACCAGTCGCTGTATGCGGCTGGCTTGGCCTTCTTCCTTGCCCCAGTCGGGTTCCAAATCCCGGTCAATTCGATTGGCGGCTTCTTGGGCCTGTTCAACACCACGAACAGCGACTCGTCCTCAAACCAAATCGTCACAGTCGAGTTCGACACCTTCGCCAATCCCGAATGGGACCCTTCTTATGAGCATGTTGGGATCAACAAAAACTCGATCGCCTCGGCCGTGACCACCCCTTTGGAACGCCAGCTTCCACAGTGGCGACACCGCCGACGTGTGGATTGTGTACAACTCCACGACCAAGAACTTGAGCGTTTCTTGGAGCTACCAGACTACACCAAACCCGCATGAAAACACGAGTATTTCGTATCAGATTGATCTCACCGCTGTCTTGCCTCAGGAGGTGATGATCGGTTTCTCCGCTGCGACTGGCTATTACATTGAACGTCACCAACTTGGATCTTGGACCTTCAGTTCAAACCTCGGAGTCAAGGAAAAGCAAGGAAATGCAAAAGGGACCAAGTTAGTCGTTGGCTTAGCAGTTCCGCTAGGAGTCCTACTCTGTGGCATGGTGGCGATATCAGCAATCCTCTGGAGAAGGAAGAGGAGGAGCATGGGACCGGAGATGGCAATGACGTCCATAAACGAAGAGCTTGAGAGAGGCGCAGGGCCACGGAGGTTTGCGTATGCGGACCTTGCTTCTGCTACCAACAACTTCGCTGAGGAGAGGAAGCTGGGCCAGGGCGGGTTCGGGGCAGTCTACAGGGGATATCTGGTTGGCCTGGATGCCGCAGTCGCGGTGAAGCGGATATCGAGAGGTTCAAAACAAGGGAAAAAGGAGTTCATCACCGAGGTGAAGGTGATCAGCAGCTTGAGGCATAGAAATTTGGTGCTACTCATAGGTTGGTGCCACGAGGCGAATGAGTTCATGCTCGTCTACGAGTTCATGCCGAACGGTAGCCTCGACAGGCACCTCTTTGGCAAGAAGAGCCCTCTAAGCTGGGCTGCCCGGTACAAGATTTTGGTCGGGCTCGCCTCCGCGCTCCTCTACCTCCATGAGGAGTGGGAGCAGTGCGTGGTGCACCGGGACATCAAGTCGAGCAACGTGATGCTAGACTCGGGGTTCAACGTCAAGCTCGGAGACTTCGGGCTGGCCCGCCTCATGGACCACGAGCTTGGGCCACAGACAACTGGGCTAGCCGGCACGTTCGGATACATGGCCCCAGAGTATGTGAGCACAGGGCGAGCGAGCAAGGAGTCCGATGTGTACAGCTTCGGGGTGGTTGCACTCGAGATTGCTACGGGACGTAGGTCCGTCGATCCGATGGAGCCATCGTCGCAGATGAGTCTGGTGGAGTGGGTGTGGGACCTCTATGGGAAAGGCCGGGTCGTTGAGGCCGTGGATGAGAGACTCCAAGCGCATTTTGATGGGCAACAAGTGGAGTGCTCGTTGGCCGTGGGCTTGTGGTGTGCTCATCCCGACCGGGGCTTGAGGCCCTCCATAAGGCAAGCGCTTCAGGTCCTCAATTTCGAGGCCACGGTGCCGGTTCTTCCTAATAAGATGCCGATCGCAGTGTACCACGTGCAGTCGCCACCGCCCGTCAGCTCCAGCAAGCCTCTCGTCACCAATAGTCTCCAAGAAGGTCGTTGAGCATGGTTAATTTACTATTGGAAGGAGGGAATAAGAATTATGTTGCATGCGTTCTTAGTTTTTCAAGCATTGGAAAAATGAAGTTTGTGTTATTCGTTTTTCTTATTTTTAACTAAATTGAATCTAAGTAAATTCTTGTTTGATAACTCAATTCAATGTTGTAAACTCAAATGTTCCTATCTCTAGGTTACTTGTATTTGCTTGTTCCTGATTCCATATGTTTGGTTCGTTTTCGAAAGATGTGAATTGATGCCACAACTAATAACTTCTTCAAAGCATCTCTTCATGGAAAGTCAGCGGATGTCATGATTAAGAAAATTAATGCAACTTTCTTGGGAAAATGACGCTTTGAGTGCCAAAATTTTCGTATGATGTTCTAATTTCTTTTTTTTTTCTTATAGTGTTATATAACTTACCAATTGACTACTTGAATGCCATAACTCCTTAAAGTCCTTCATTACAAGTGTTATGTCACTTCGTTATTAGCACAAGTACATAAATATTTATAAGGATATATGGCTATGTAATATATCTTATTAGTTTGGCCCTTACGATCTTTCGAAGCTTATTGAATTGACATGGCAAATTTGCATTATTGTAGTAGTACTTGTAATGGGTTGCTCTTTACGGATAACATCTTAGTGGAGTCCGGATGGCATTCGTGAGGGTACTCTTTGTTAGGATGCCTGTATAAATGAATTGTGTTAGATAAATCTCACATTGGATAATTAATGTGGTGTAGAGCAGTTAATATGTCCTAATTAACCCATAACTCATTAGCCTCAACTTTTGAGTAAAGGTGGGTCTAATTAGATATATTGATAGGCTCAAACTTGACTCTCTTTTGGCTATATCCCCGGTTAAGTATCGGACTTCCGTTGCGTACTTCCAATATTCTTAATGGACCAATTTTGTACCTTTATTGTACTTTAAGAATAGAGGAATACATAGAGTTGAACATAACTCAGGTCTCCCTACAAAACTTTTGTCTTGTGGTTCTGAAGATCGAACTACAGGAGAACTAGGAATAGGTTCATTATTTGTTTTTGTTGTTGGTCAAGTTAGAAATATCTTGTGATCTTATCACACAGCTTAATCGGCTGAAGCATGCACCACAATATATAGGGTGTGCTTATGAGGGATCATCATACCGTCAGATGACTTTAGATAACAAGCTCAGGATTATAAGATATACATGCTCTAAAGACAGCAGAAGTAAATCGAAAATGAAAAAGAAAAGGGCCATTTGCACACCGTTTTAGATGTAGATGGATACTTGAATTACTATGCTTACCTAGATAGACAGATACATGTAGATGGATATAGGTGATTTTTGGAAATTTAGGGACAAAAATGAAGTTAAGGAATATAATGCAAAAGAGAGAAATAATAATAATTTTTTTTTTTGTAAATTTGATATATTTTGAACAAGAATACGTGAGGCTATCTATAAACATTATTAGATAATTATCTAAAATAACATATCAATCAATATATACGAGCCATCTTGAGAGATACGGAGAATCAACAGAATTATCAAAATAATTATAATATAAAAAAATTATTCTAGAGAATTCTCTAATTATTTTTAGCATCCTCTCAAAGCCAAGGTGACCCCTGTTTGGTTCAGGATTTCAAATTGGCTATGGGACTCTAAAGTTCCTTGGACTAATGCAAATAGCATTTGATTCATTTTTTGCCCAACTTTGGGTAAATGCAATTGCATTTCCAAAGTGCTCTAAGGGCCTCTAGCCCAAGGTGGGTTCGGAGGTCCTTCAGAAAGCAACATTCTCATAATGTAAGGTTTGGCCCCGATCACTATTCATTCATTGTTCATCTTCTCCATGGTTTGCATGGAGGAGCCAAATGCGGCCTTGATGATTGCCGCCCTAAGGGTTGCGTGACTTCAAGCATTGCCTAGGTCATGTGACCCAAGCAACTATTGGCCTGAGTCATATGACTTCTAGCCACCTACGATTGGCTAGCGGTTGTTTTGACCCGCCAACGACTAAGCTCTATCGAAAATTATTCGAAACTTTTTATTAAGAAAATTAGCAAATGTTCTTTACAAAATGTAGTTTTTATCAAATGGCATTTAAGCTAAAGTTGTTTCCCAATGTAAGTTAAAATTACAATTTATCAAACACTATTTGTATTTCGGAAAACCCATTTAATCCAAAAGTATTTGTATTTTCTCAAAGACATTTCTCCAGAGCCGAACCAAACGGATCGAAGTCAGTATGAAATCAAGCAAAACAATGTGACAAAAACTTGTTTCTTCATGAAATTAACACTTCATGGATCCAAGGTTGGGAGGCGCAAAAAGTTCCAAGTTGAGAAATATAGCACGGAAAAGAGAAATAAAATTCTCTATATATTTCAACATATTTTGAACAACAATACATGACTATTTATAGGCTTTATTAGATAGTTATCTAAGATAACATATCAATCAAGATATACACGCAATCTTAAAAGATATGAAGAAACACTAGAATTATCAATATATATCTAACTTAGGAAATTGTCCTAGAGAAATATCTAATTATCTATAACCAATGAAATACCAAAATTACTTTGGTCCTCGATAGATTTTAGAGATGTTCCCACATCCTTAGATGACGCAAAATCAAAAGAAATACATAATTCTGTGTTTGTGATCTAGCCCCTGACGCAGCATGGTGAAATGAGAATTGATAACGAGGTCTAGTGCAGTCAATACTCTCTTGTAAGGGTAGTGAAGATTCAGCGGTCAACGACCCTCTTCGATGATTGAAGTTAAAATTACTTCACCCGAATTGACCGGTGGTGGAGCACGATAAACAGGAACGGGCATCTTCATTGAGAGATTCGGGACGTCTGCCTCGAATTTCAAAACTTGAATCGCTTGCTGTACGGACGGCGTCAAGGTCCAATCTGGATGAGCACACCACAGCTCCACCATCATTAAGCACTCGACTTACTTCTTCTCGAAATCTGAGCTCATCCTTTCATCAACAACCTCTAGAAGCTTCCCGTCTCCGTAACGATCCCAAACCCACTCGACTAGACTCATCTCCGACTCCGGATTTTCCGGATCCCTAGCTCTCCTTCCCGTGGCAATTTTTAGGGCGACGACTCCAACACTGTACCCATCTGATTCTTTGCTTGCCCGGTCAGTGGTTACGTACTCAGGTGCAAGGTACCAAAAGTACAGGCTAAACCAATAGTCTGTGGACCGAGTTCGTGGTCCATCAGCCTTGCCAAACCAAAGTCACCCAATTTCACATTGAAATTAGAGTCAAGCATGACATTGCTAGATTTGATGTCCCTGTCCCTGTGTATTGCACGTTGCTCCCTCTTCGTGCAAAAAGAAGATCGCGACATTAAACCGATCGAGATTCTATACCTAATTGACCAATTGAGAGGACACTTCCTTCCAAAGAGATGCGAGTCAAGGCTCCCGTTCGGCATATACTCATAAACGAGCAAGAGCTCGTGCCCATTGTGACACCAACCTTTGAGCTGCCCGAGCTTCCGGTGCCTTAAACTACTAATGATCTTCACCTCAGTGACAAATTCTCTTTTCCTTTGCTTGGAGCCTCTCGATATTCTCTTGACCGCGATTGTCATATCTAGGTTGAGTTAGAATCCCCGGTATACAGCTCCGAATCCTCCTTCACCGAGCTTTCCGTCATCCGAGAAGTTGTTGGTTGCTGAAGCAAGGTCCTGGTAGGAAAACCTCCTTGGTCCGGCTCGCCTCTCGAAGTCATCATTGATGGACGTCAGCATCGCCATCTCTGGTAACTTCTCTGCGCTCTTTCGCTTCCTCATCATCTGTATGATTCCTATAGCTATAGCTACACCAGTAGCTACCATAATGCTCACCGGAATCGTCAAGCCAAGTCTCCGGCCAACCCATTTTGGATTACCACTATTCGGTCCCTCCACAGCTAAACTCGACTTGAAATCCCAAGAAAAAAGGGTGTGTGTAATTCTGCGGTATAGCCGCTCGTGGCTGAAAATCCTATCACGACCCATTCGGGTAGGAATGTCCTCAGATCGATCTGATAAGAGAGGCTTCTGTTCTTGTGGGTTTGGCGTGGTGTGGAAGCTCCACGACACACTTAAATAAATTCATCGTGGAAGCGTTATAATCGATCCATGCATCAATAGTATCTGCGCTATGATAAGTGACATTCCAAGGAGTGGTAACATTCGAAGTAATCGAGTTCTTGTTGATAACGACATGCTTTTAAGCAGGGTCCCATTCTGAGTTTGCGAAAGTGTCAAACTCGACGTGTATGATTTGATTCTAGGATGAGTCGCTGTTCGTGGTGTTGAACAGGCCTAGAAACCCCCCTGCCGAATTGACGGGAATTTGAAATCTTACAGAAGCCATGAAAAATGCGAACCCCTCACCATATCGGCCAAGAGGCTTATTGCCAGTGTCAATGGTGAAGTGGAAGTGGGTGGTGAATGACGGAAGTAATTTAAAGGTGAAACGTTCGCAACTCACACAAGAAAGAGAAGAAAATAGATAAGTTTCTAGATTTATTTTACCTTAATAAAAAATAATTGCAAGACTCCCCTATTTTTAGACCTGTTATATGACATTTTTTCTTCCTAATAGATAAAGCCAGCATTCCAGATAAGATTTAGAAACTAACAAAACAATCACTTTATCTATGTCTCACTATATATCTAAAAACAATCACTATGTCTAGAAATATGAATAGACTCATTAAAAATAACGCTACAATTATGATTCTTCTTCAATGCGAATACCAAACAGTTATTGGCATCCATAAATTTGGTTTAATTTCTAACACTCTCCCTTAAACCAAATTTTCTTCCATCAATCATTCCAAGCAAGCTCTTGAACTTTCGGAAAGTATCGATTTTGAGAGGTTTGGTAAAAATGTCTACTACTTGATCTCCAATCTTCACATGTAACAATTCAACCTAATTCTCTTTAACTTGTTCTCGAATGAAATGATATCGAATATCGATATGTTTGCTTCATTCATAAAAAACTGGATTTTTCGCCAATGCGATAGCAAAAATATTATCAACAAAAATCTTAGTTGCTTTCTTCTGCTCCGTAAGAATATTTTTGAATAATCTTCTCAATCAAATTGCATGACAAACACATGAGGATACAGCTACATATTTAGCTTTACATGTCGATAGAGTAACATTGAGTTGCCTCTTTGATAAACACATAAAAGCAATGTCACACAAGAAAAATACAAAGCCTGTAGTGCTCTTTCGATCATCAATATCTCCATCATAATCACTATCCGAATAAGCTCTAAGTTGGAAGGATTCAAAGCGATAGTAGTGTAGGCCATGAGAAGTAGTACCTTTGATATACCAAAGTATCATCTTTACAGCTTTAAGATGAGATGATTTCAGCTTCTTCACATATCGACTCATAAATCCAACGCTATACATAATGTCTGATCTCGTGCATGTTAAGTATCTCAAACTCCCAATCAAGCTTCTACAATATGTTGAATCAACATCGACACCATCATCAAACTTCGAAAGTTTGGTTCCGCACTCCATTAGTGTATTGACTAGAGTACAATTTTTCATGTTGAATTTTTCAAGCATATTTACTGTATATCCATTTTGGGAATTAAAAATCCTCTCAGCACTTTGCTTCACTTTGAACACAATGAAATAATTCATGAGACCATTATCAGTCATCTCAAATTCTTTCACCATCGATGCCTTAAAAGCATCAATCATCACCAGATTATTTCCTATAAAAATAAGGTCATTGACATATAAATAGGCAATTAGAACATCACATTTTTCTTGCTTCAAATAGAGTGCATGCTCGTATGAACATTTAGAAAATCAATTCGCCTTGAAATATATATTGATTATGGAATTCCTTGCTCTCGGTGCTTATTTAAGTTCATATAGAGCTTTCTTCAACTTTAGCACTTTGTCTTCATGACTTTTCACAACAAACCCCTTCGATTGTTCAATAAAAATCTCTTCTTTAAGGATGCCATTCAAAAATGCTGATTTGATATCTATTTGATAAATTCGTCAATCACTTTGAGCAGCGATATAAATAATCAATCTAATTGTTTCCATGCCGATGACAAGGGTAAAAACTTCATCATAGTCAATTCCAGTTTTTTATTTGTACTCCTTCGTGACTAATCTAGCATTGTATCTTGTCATTTCTCCTTTCTCATTTTTCTTGGCCTTGTACACTCATTTGACTCTAATCGATTTTGTGTCCTTTAAGCTCTCATTTTGATTCTTCTCAATGGCATCAATTTCTTCATTCATAGCTTTTCTTCATTTTTCTTTTTTGGCCACATCATCATAAACAAGTGGTTCACAATCTGCAAGAAGATATACAAGGTGAACCATGTCAATAGCTTCATAAATATTAGACAATCTCCTTGATCTTAGCACTAGCGGTTCATCGACACCATTTGAAGAGATTGGCTATGATGAACTTGAAGAAGATACTGGAGACTAATGTGTCGGATGATCCTTCAACTTCATTAGATCAGTATCACCACGAGCATTTACTTCATCTTTTGGGTTGTCGTCCCACGTGCCATCTTCATTGAACTTGACATCTCTACTTATATACACTTTCAAAGTGTTATGATCAAATGATTGATAGGCTTTGGATGAGGAATCTTACCCAAAAAAGATGAGCTTTTTGTTCTTATCTTCCAGTTTTGATCTTTTCTGGTCCGGCACATGAGTATATGCAATACTTTTGAAAATTCTCAAGCGTGAAACACTTGGTGTTTTCCCAGTCCATACTTCTTGTGGAGTTATGCCTTCAAGTCCATATATGGGATATCTATTTTAAAGATAGATTGTACACAAAATAGCTTCAGCTCAAAGTTTCTTTGGCAAATTTTTGCTCTTCAACATGCTTCGAACCATGTCAAGAATGGCTCAATTTTTTCATATATCATTTTGTTGAGGAGAATACGGAGCCATCGAGAAATGTCGAATACTATGATCCTCACAGAATTTGTTAAATATGGCTAAGGTGAATTCTCCACCACGATCAATCTCATAGTTTTGATAAAATAGCTACTCTCCTTTTTAGTCAAGTTCTTGGATTGTTTAAACATATCAAACACTTTTGTTTTTTAATTCAAAAAATATAACAAATTTTCCGAGTAAAATCATCAATAAAAAAAAAAAACAAAATAACGATAACTATCATATGAATGAGGAGTAATTGAGCCGCACACATTAGAATGAATCAATTCGAGCGGCTTCTTTGCTCAATAAATCGCTTCGTTCAGAAAGTTAGTTTTAGAATGCTTATCAATAACACACCCTTCACATAATTGATCGAGATGATCAATATGTGGTAAGCCACAAACCATCTTCTTGCAAGTAAGCAAATTGAATCCACTAAAATTGAGATAGAGGAATCTCAAATGCCACAACCACGAAGGATTATCCACACATGCCTTAAGATATCGAAACATATTGTTCTTTATACTGAGAGTAAATATCTTGTTCTTCGACATCTTTACATTCGCTGTTGACGCCTAAAATTTCCTCTTAATTAATTAGGTTTTACTTTTTTAGTTTATTTTATTTTATCTTTTAATAAATAAACAAATAACAAAACAAAAACAAAAGAAAAAGCAGAAAAGAAACGGAAAAAAAAAAATAGAAAGGAAGGGAAGCAGCCTTCACATGGGCCCCTGCAGCCCATCCTCCTCCTCAGCCTGGCCTAGCCGAGTCTTCTTCTCCCTCGCGCCTTTGTAATGCATGTGCGAGGGCGCGACGTCGGAGGGAGATCGTCGAACGGCGACGCACGTGGAGCAGAGGAGCAGCTGGCGTCGGATGGGACACCGGTCCGGCCGTCAGGAGTCGCTCGGCGCGCGAGGGGGACCGGCGGTCGAAGTTCCGCCGACCGGCCACCCCCTCGCCTATAAATACCGAGGCACCACCTCCGTCCATGTAGGCGCAGCAGCTAGCGAAGCTCCGAGCACCCCCTGAGAGACTTCGGGGGACTCAGAGCAAGCAGGGGCGAGGCGATTGGGTCACGAGCTCACCGACCTCCCTCCGAGAGACTTCGGGGGAGACCAGCGAGCGAACCCAGATTTGCGAAGCTCGTGGCGAGAGAGAGAGAGAGAGAGAGAGAGAGAGAGAGAGAGAGAGAGAGAGAGAGAGAGAGAGAGAGAGGGAAATCGAAGGAGAAGACGTCCGCCGCTCACCACCGTCTCCACCACTCACCGCCCACCACCACGCCACAGGTAGCCGCTGCCGTTGCCGCCGCATTCGCTCAACCCTCCCCTCCTCGGCGGCGCGGATCGGGAACCCTAGGGTTCCCGATTTTTTGGGTCGCGACCCGGGTTGTCGGGTCGGACTCGGATTGGGGAACCGGGTAGGGTTTCGCCGGTTCCCCCAAAAAGGCGTTGTTTCGTAAAGTAAAAAAAAAAAAAAAAAAACGTCCGAGTCGAGCTCGCGTTGCGGGCCCGTCCACAGTCGGCTTTTTAATTTTATTTTAAATAATATTTTAAATAAATAATTTATTTAAAAAAAAAAAAAATATTTTTTAATTTCGAAAAATATTAAAAAATATTTTAATTTCCAAAAAACCAGAAAATATTTTATTTTCCAAAAAATAAAAAAATAAAAAATATTCCATATTTTCCAAAAAATGCCAAAAATCCAAAAAAAAAAAAAAAAAAAGCAAAAAATTCAGAAAAAGCCAAAAAGACTTGTATTTTTCCAAAAAAATACCAAAAATAAAAAAATCCCTTTTATGTCCAAAAATTTAGAAAAAGACTCAAAAATGTTTTTCCTCCCAAAAATGCATGGAAAATCCCTAAAGCATCCAAAAAGTCTTAGGGTTTAAACAAGATTAGATACCGAAAGGGCATTGGTGATTAACTAGTGTAATCAAGTCCCCGGTCCTAATTTCTCTAGTTGCGCAGGAGTGAGTATTTCTCCCAATACTTCGCATGGGTTTCTAATCAACCCACCCTAAATTGATTAGTGGCGACTCCGTTTTAAAAATTAACTTACAGGTTAAATATATAGACTATTAAAGTCGTGAATTTGTGGACTTGGGAGAGTCCAGGCTTAATAAATTTAGCCGAGCCATTAGCCTCTACTAGGCACCCGCCCCGATCGGGCGCCAAAAAAAAAGAGAGGTCGTGACATTCGCAATTAGTTTGTTATTCCTATCTCTTAGTACAAGATTAAAATCTTTCATATGAATAGTATAGCATTTCTCCAAAATCTATTCCAAACTCAATATTGTTTCATATTTTCAGGATGTAATAAACATGAGTAATAAACTGACGTGCACAATTCTTCAAGCGAATCAAAATTGTACCTTACCTTCAACAAGAATTTTGGAGTTATCATCGAAAGAGACTTTTTCTTTAATTGTCTTGTTTAACTCGATAAACATCTCCTTTCTCCTGCACGTGATTGCTTGCACCAATATCCAAATACCACGTACTAGTTTGACCTCCTTCATCTTCTTTGAACGCCAATAGTAGAACCTGATTAGCATCATTCACTAAATTTGCCTTTTCATCTTATCCGCTACTCTCCTTGTTCCAATAGTCAAAAGTATAATAGCCAACTTTATTACAATGATAACATCGAGTTTTAGATTCATCATATCACTGCCCTATCGAGTTCTTTCTTTTTCCACAAGCACCTCTTCGATACTAGTATCTACCATCACTTTGAGTAGCATCTCCTCTACTTTGTCCACGACTTCTTCATTGAAAACGACCTCGGCATTGATCATGATCATGATGTTGGTTTATCCCGCGTGTTTGTGCAAGTTCTCTTCTTTGTTCCTTCTCATCTCGGATGGTCAATCTTTTTTCTTTTGAACCTTTCTTCGTAGGCTTGTAATGAACCCATAGGCTCATCGATCATCATGGCATCCAAGTCTTTGGATTCTTCAATTGCAACACTTCTTGTCTAATGACCAAAGTATTTTCCTGAACACAAACATCTAAAACGTCTTCTCCGTTTCTTTCCATCCAATTAACAATTGCCAAAACTCTTGTGAAATAATCATCAATTGATTCAAATTCTTTCATATCAATTACCTCAAATTTGCCTCTTAAGGTTTGAAGGTGAATCTTTTGAACTTTCTGTACTCCTTGATGTGTATTGTGAAGAATCTCCCATGCCTCCTTAGTAGTAGTAGCATTTGAAACATTTTCAAACATGGAATCATCTAAAACTTGATAGATGATTGATAGGGCATATTGATCTTTTGAACGAACCTTCTCCAAGGCACTCCTCTAGTTATGGTTCAAGGTAGCTTCCTCTGGCTCATCATAGCCAGTATTGACAAGTTCCCACACACTGTATGCGCTGAGTAGAGCTTTCATTCTAACAATCTAGTTACCATAATTTTCTTTGATAAGACAAGGGTATTAAAGAGGAAGCTAATTGTTTGTTGAAGTCATGATCACAAACCGCAAAGCTCTAATACCACTTTAATGAAAGTAATTTGAAGGTGAAATTCTCACAACTCAAGAGAGAGAGAGAGAGAGAGAGAGAGAGAGAGAAGAAGAAGAAGAAGAAGAAGATAGGTAGGCTTGTAAATTTATTTCACCTTAATACGAAACAATTATAAGACTTCCCTATATATAGACTTGTTACATGACATTTACTCTTCCTGATAGATAAAGCTAACATTCCTAAAATCTAGAAACTAATAAAACAATCATCTTATCTCATCTTGTCTCACTATATCTCTAAAAATAATCACTACATCAGTAATAGAACATACTCATTATAGATAATGACGAACATACTCATTAAAGATAACGCTACAATTATGCCTTGAGTACCGAACGGTTGTCGGCACCAATGAATTTGATTTAATTTCTAATAGTGAAATTGGAGAGCTTTCCCGAACCGGAGTCCCATAGCCGGACCTTCTTGATGTATGTGGCTCTGCCCACGTGGCAATAGTAGATCTGACTCGTAAAGTCGACGTTTCCAACTGTAGTAGGCTCCGCATCTCCCTCGTATAGTATGCTGAATTCAAGGCAAATCACAAAGCATGCAAGAAGGGAAGGGAAGACGAGAGACAAAGTTGTAGAAATTGATAAAGACACTGTTGGACATAGAGTGACTAGAGAGACCTGAGATCGTGCAATTGACGTCGCTATAGATGGATATGTCGTTCAGATCAAGTAGCTTGATGTCTCAATCTTTTCTTATTTGTCATGTAGCTTAGGTTTCGGTGGTATTCGCACATATTTTAAAATGGATTGCGAACCTACTGAAGAATATTCGAGCATAAATATATAAACAAGGACACGAAGCCAACCAACTCTGACAAATAAACCGCACCGTTGTTTGGAGGTAAATAGGAAATGTTTAATAATTGCAAATGACCCCTCGATTAGACTGCGGCAAAGAACCAATTCTTGTTAGGTTGTACTTCGATTGGTTGTGTGACAGAATGGTGGACGATTTCAATGGAAGAAATTTAATGACCGGCCATTAATTTTTCAGGCATAAGTTACCTCAAAGCTTTGTGGATAAGACATTGCAGATGCACTTTGTAGTATACTAGATATATCATCCTAAGGGGGAGAAGAGGGGAAATAGTTTAATAATAAGTATCCGAATTTTTGCTTAGACTAGTTCCCACTTGCACATGCAAACCGATAGAATCCATCAAAAATATTCCACAAGCTCTAGAAGGAACTCCAAAGATTAGAACTTAGAAATCGGTGCTTTAATATAAAAAGGACAAAAGATAAAATGATTTCATTTCCTATCCATAATAAAGACCATCTCCTATTTGAATTTGCCGAAGTAAGATTTTTATGTAAAAGTTGAAGTTATTTGAGACTTTTTTTTAATAGGAGATCCGAGTGGTTTCCTCGGAGATGGGAAATTCGTCTACTTAAATTTATTAGTTTGATCTTCTTCTTTTTTTCTTTTGGCTTTATTCCTTTCATTTTAACCTTTTTTTGATGCGGCGCTTGTGTGGTGCCACATTAGCGCCAGTTGACCTTAGATAATATCAACAATGAAACATTATATTCATGTAGGATTTTTAAGGCAATTTTGGATGGAACTATAATAAAATGTATATGTATCACATGAGTACAAGTAAGGGATTTTTAAAGTCACAAAAAAAGAGTTTTGGGCAGATGTGTTACAATGAGCATAGTCTAATACTTTTGTTGTTTTTTTCTTTATTTAAAAGCACTTATTATCAGCATTCGTCTTGAGCCAGGATCGAACTCTCCATAAGATTCATAGTTACATTACTTATCAAGCTCTCCATAAGATTCATAGTTTAATTACCTATGGTTTCCTTGTTCGTAAAGAAAGCTGATTTGGGATTGTCTTTTATTCCACGGCATAACCTATATCCATGTGCTTCATATTCGCCTGGAGTTTGCTCCCAAAAATATAGTCATCCATACCCTTCACGTCAAGCCCATGTTTCTCTTATCCATTCTCATTCAATTACTGTAGGGGAGTAAGTCAAAATAGAAAAACTCACATTGGTTTTAGGGATAATCAAGCTCGATTTGATGACTACCACCGCCACGTTAAGGTAACACTTTACCGCGAAATTATATCCCCTCCCCACTCCCATCAAGAAATAGAATTAAGTAATCTTAAGATAAAGGTTCGAGAAACTCAACGCGGTGTCTATGTAATTGATCTTAATAGCCTATTAGCTTGGCCTTATAATCTTTTAAAGCTCAGTTGAATTGACACAGCGAATTTGCATATTAGAGTAATATTACTGGGTTGTTCTGTACAAATAACATCTTGGTTTTGCATTCACTCCCGTGAACAAAACCAGTAAAGATGGGGCAGCATCAATGAGGGTACTCCCGATGGCCAATTCTGTACCTTCAACATACTCTACAAATAGAGAAATACATAGAATTGAACATAACTCGAGTCTCCCTACAAAAGTTTTGTCTTGTGGTTTTGAAGGATCCAGCTACAGGAGAAATGGGAATAAGTTCATTAACTCCTTTTTCAAGTTAAAAATTTCTTGCGATCTCATCACGCAACTCCATCGGCTGAAGCATTGATCACAATATATGTGGTGTGCTTATGAGGATCAGCGCATTACATATATAGACTTTAGATAACAAGCTCAAGATTATATGAGATAAAAACGCTCTAAAGATAGCAGCGAATATAGTATGTTGAAAATGTATAAAAAAAAGAGAAGAAATTAAAGCACTAACAGAAAATAAAAATTAAATATAAAGAAAGGCCAATTGCACACCCCTTTAGACGTAGATGGAAACCTCAATTACTATGCTTATATACACAGACAAATACATGAAGATGGATATAAGTAGATTTTCTTTTTTTTTTTGGAAATTTAGGGACAAAAACGAAAGACTGAAATTACTTTTGTCTTCAACTGATATTAGAGATGTTCCTATATCCTTCAGATGACGCAGTCGCACGAGAGTTACCTCCCCGAGGCATTATTTGCTTGTAATGTAGCCACTAACGCAACATGGTATATTATGAATTGTAAATTGACAACGAGGCCTAGTGCAGGCAACATACACTTGTTAGGATAGTGAAGATACCACGAAGCCTGGTCAACGACCCTCTTCGATGATCGAAGTTAAAAGCGGCTCGCCGGAACTGACCGATGGTGTAGGCACACGATAGACAGGAACAGGCATCTTCACTGGGAGGTTAGGGACATCGGCCTCGAATTTCAAAACTTGAATCGCTTGCCGTATCGACGGCCTCAAAGTCCGATCTGGATGAGCACACCACAACCCCACCATTATTAAGCACTCGACTTGCGTCTCCTCCAAATCTGAGCCCATCCTTTCATCAACAGCCTCTGGAAGCTTCTTGTCTCCGAAAAGTGCCCACACCCACTGTACCAAACTCATCTCTGACTCTGGACTTTTCGGATCCCTAGCTCTCCTTCCCGTGGCGATTTCTAGGGCGACGACACCAAAGCTGTACACATCTGATTCTTTGCTTGCTCGGCCAGTGGTCATGTACTCAGGTGCAAGGTACCCAAACGTACCGGCTAAACCAGTAGTCTGTGGACTGAGTTCATGGTCCATCAGCCTTGCCAAACCAAAGTCACCCAGTTTCACATTAAAATTAGAGTCTAGCATGATATTGCTAGACTTGATGTCCCTGTGTATTACACACTGCTCCCACTCTTCATGCAAATAGAAGATCGCTGATGCTAAACCGATTGAGATTCTATACCTAATGGACCAATTGAAAGGACCCTTCTTTCCAAAGAGATGCGAGTCTAGGCTCCCATTCGGCATATACTCATAAACAAGCAAGAACTCGAGCCCTTCGTGACACCAACCTATGAGCTGCACGAGGTTCCGGTGCCTTAAACTGCTGATGACCTTCACCTCAGTGACAAACTCTCTTTTCCCTTGCTTGGAGCCCCTCGATATTCTCTTTACCGCGATCATTGTGTCTAGGTTGAGTAAATATCCCCGGTACACAGCCCCGAATCCTCCTTCACCAAGCTTTCTATCACTTGAGAAGTTGTTGGTTGCCGATGCAAGAACTTGGTATGAAAACCTCCTCGGTCCGGCACGCCTCTCGAAGTCATCGTTGATGGACGTCAGCATCGCCGTCTCTGTTATCTTCTCCTTCTTCTTTCGCTTCCTCCTCATCCATATGATTCCCATAACTATTGCTGCGCCAGAAGCTACCATAACGCTCAGCGGAATCGTCAACCCAAGTATAAGGCCAACCCTTTTTGAATTACCACTACTCGGTCCCTCCACAGCTAAACTTGATTTGAAATCCCACGAACCAAGTGTGTGTCGTTCCATGTAATAGCCACTTGCGGCTGAAAAACCAATTATGACCCATTCGGGAAGGACTGTCCTCAGATCGATCTGATACGAGAGGTTCGTGTTCTCCTGGGGGTTTGGCGTAGTCTGGAAGCTCCAAGACACACTCAAATTCATTGTGGAGGCATTATAATTGATCCATGCATCGATAGTATCTCCGCTATGATAGGTGACATTCCAAGGAGTGGTAACGGCTGAAGCAATTGACTTCGTGTTGATTCCAACATGCTCATAATTGGGGTCCCATTCCGGGTTCGCAAAAGAGTCAAACTCGACATGTATGATTTGATTTTGGGACGAGTCGCTGTTCGTGGTGTTATACAGCCCCAGAAACCCGCCTATCGAATTAACGGGGATTTGAAACCCCACGGGAGCCATGAAAAACGCGAACCCCGCAGCGTAATGGCCATGAGGCTGGCTGTTCGTGTCGATGGTGAACTGAAAGTGGGTAGTGAAATCGGAGAGCTTCCCCGAACCGGAGTCCCATAACCGGACCTTCTCGTTGTATGTGGCTCGGCCCACATGGCAGAAATAGAGCTGACTCGTCATGTCGACTGCTCCAACCATAGGCTTCGCATCTCCCTCGTACAGGATATCATTCGCGGCAGGATCGAAGCGAGAGATGTTGAATTCAAGGCAAATGGCCGAGTGCACAAGAAGGAAAGAGGAGAGGAGGGAAAGAGGTGTTGAAACTGATGAAGACATTATTGGACATAGAGTGACCAGAGAGAGACCTGAGATTGTGCAATGGACGTTGCTATAGATGAAAATGTCGCTCAGATTAAATAGCTTGATGTCTTTATCATTTGTTAGTTGTCATGGTGCCTAGGTTTCGATGGCTCGGGCATATTCTATATCAGAGGGAAGATCTACCGGAGAAAATCAAGAGCTTGAAACTATAAACAAAGACATGTAGCCATCTGACTTCGATCAATCGCCAGCACCATTCTTTCGAGGTACGTAGGAAATGCTTAACAATTGCGCGTGACTCGTTCGATTCACGTATAAAGCCATATTTGAAAGGTGCAAGTACGATTAGATCGTGGAGAAGACCAATTCTCGCTAGGTCGCACTTGAGGCAGCTATGGGACAAAGACTGTTGGACGATTTCAACAGAAGAAATCTAAAGGCCTGCCCACAGCAATTAGGCTTTTTCGCTTAAATTAGTTCTCACTTATGGCTGCACGCTGGCAGAACCATTATATATATATATATATATATATATATATATATATATATATATATATATATTTAACTAGCTCTCAAAGGAATTCCAGAAATTGAGAATTAGAACTCGGTGCTTTGATAGAAAAATGGATCCGAAATGTAATGATTCTTATTTTATATAGATTAATAAGAAAAAAAAAATCTTTTGAATTATCAAAGCAAGAACTTTGCGTAGGAGTTGAAGTCCCAAAAAGACAATTAAGAATTCCTTTTAATGGGAGATCGGACTGTGTTTCATTGGAGGCGGATAATTCGCCTACTTGATTGTACCAAGTTGCAAATTTTTTCGTAACCTCGTGGCTTGGTCTGGGGCCTCCCTCTCTGTCTGTGATCTACTGCCACCTTGTGATGGTTATCGTCCGAAAGCAACGACGAACACCGTTCTCACTCATCCGATAAAATTTTTTTGATTTAGGATGTGTTTGTTTCACGAAAAACATAATGTTTTTGGAAAATGTTTTATGGGAAACCATTTTTCAGGAAAATGGTTAGTTTTCCTTTGTTTGGTGATACGTGACTGAAAGTATTTTCTGGTATTTGGATCACATTTGTAAAATGATTGAATGACATTTGACCTAATAATTAATAATAGTGTGCATTTACTTCCAAATTAATTTGTTGAATCCATATTACTTAATAAACGGATTTTTCTCGATCAGTTTAGTAAATCTAGAATTTGAACTTGCAAAATGAAAAGGAAACTTGAATTCACACACACACACACACACACACACACACACACACACACACACATATATATATATATATATATATATATTTCTGAAGATGGACATGATTTCCAATTAAGTCAAAACGATCTCATTAATCGCTTCAATACATTTGGCTCTCTTCATATGGATGCGCCTCTCGTGCAGCTCTCCGCAAGTTATCCTGAATTGCCCATGGACACCACGAAGGATGCTTCCAATTTTGCCGAGCAACTCAAGCCGATGAGTTTTGCCCTTGTTAAAGCCGCCAAGCAAGTTCATGTTTCTTAGGCACAATGTTCCATGCAGTACATGAGCTAAACATTTCATAGTTTAGTACTAATGTCTCTATCTTCCCATGACACATTAGTATAAATTGTGCCACAAAAAGCTACTTGGATGGCTACTACAAGAAGTAATCAAAGAACATTGTGCCACAAAAGCGACTTGGATAGCTACTACAAGTTACCAAAGGTCCAATGTCCAGACAATATCGAGAACAAACATTCAAAGTCTGATGCTTTGCTACTTGAATAGCTATTACAAGTAACCAAAGAACAAGTCTAATGTTCAGACAGTATCAAGAACAAACATTGAAAGTGAAATGCTTGTCAATACCCACTTTCTCTTCTATTTAAGAAATCTTTGAGCCATAACTTCTTCAGCTTAACACTCTTGACAATGAATGCTGCAACTCTCTCCTTGTCCACTAGATAATCAAAGGCATGTGCCAGGGTAGCTTCATCAAAACCTTCAATCTTCATCACTTATTTGTAGAGCTCAGCAACATCCAATTGATTTTGACTCATCTTTTTTATTGCATTAGCAACCTCTCCAATTTGCTCTGAGAGCATTGCAAACCTATCATCCTTGTTAGTGACACGACTTCGCTTTCTATTAAATCTTGAAGGATCTTCTATTCCTTTCATAGTATTGTCATTACCATCATCTAGTTCAGTTGAGAAGTCCGAATCGCCAAAAGAAGGTAAGTCAATGTCTCCAAATTGTTTTGCAAAGCATCCTGTGGCCATTTCTTTTCCAGCCACCAAAGCGAGCTCATCGTACATCTCAATTTTCTTGTTCAAGTACTTCTCATGGGTAGGATGTGCCTACGAAAAATCACAAAAACACAAGTATATAAGTAGGTAGATTTGCCATTTATAATTACAGTAACTTACAATCTGCTCGTCATCTATCTCTCTTAATTTTTATTTTTTTTTATATATGTAAAGAGCATTTGACGCATAAGCAAACAAAATTATGGCAGCCTCTAATTCCTACATATCTCAACATGCTGCATGTATAATAAATCTCTTGAATCAATGAATTTCTAGTTGCTTGAATATAACAAACTGTAGCATACCAAGGTACATAAACTTAACCCACAATTTTTAGATATCAAATGCTAAGAGTATTAAGTTATATAGAAATTTGAAAATCACATTACCGTTATTTCTTCATCATAAACTTCCTTCCGAACAACTGTGATCATCTTCAAGTTATGGTCCCATTGAAATCCACTCTTAACCCGCAATTTTTGGACGGTAGCCCAATTGTTTTTAATAGTTCTAAGATGATTGTCCACATGATCAGGCTCACATTCAGTCCCAAATTTCTCATTTATAGTTTGAGCAACTCAAACAAAGGAAGATGGTTTAAAGGTGACTAAAGGTTTGTTCCCTTTGGAAGCTTCATCAGCTAGTATCTCTAAAAACATACTCTCTATAGGTCCTGACCATCTGAAATGCTTGGACTTCCCTTCTCTAGTTTTGCCCATTGCTACATTATCAGACATATCCCACACAAGAAATTGTGATAAACAAAGAATAACACAATAACATACATCATTTGACTACTGAGACATGGAAACATCACAGTGATATAGAGTAGTAAATCAAGTTCACATTTACAAGAACTCTAATCACAAAGTATTCATGTCACATAAAAAACATCAGACAACTTCTAAGAAGATACAAATACTAAACATTCATTCTATGCCTACTATAGTCATCCCACATTAAACGTGCAATACTATTTATTTTTGCTACCCACTCTCTATTTTCCTCCCTCTCCTCTCTTTGTGTTTGTTGATGTCTTCTTTCTTGACTTTGAGATTCAACCTCTACATTTAGTTCTTGCATAAAGGGATCATAGGGGTCAACTCCCATAATGAAGTTATGTAAAATACAACATGCTAAGACCACATCAACTTGAGTATCAAAAGACCAAAAGGGTTCGGCATCTAATACACGAAAACGCTTTTTTAGGATCCCAAATGCCCTTTCTACTGCATACCATAAAGATGAATGGCGATGATTGAACAACTCTTTCTCGTTCTCAAATGAGTGGTCAATAAACTCCCTCCCGTGATATCAAACTCCATGATATAGAGAAATTATTCCTGGTTGGATTCCATATTCAGCATCAGCAAGATAGTATTTACCTACCAATTTTATGTAAAGTTTCAACAACATGTTTCAAGAAAATAGGATATAAATTTTATAGAAAATATGGAATAGTCTATACCTTCAGGAATTTTCATTTCTCGAGGACTTGAAAGTGCATTTGTAAGAATACGAGAGTCATGGGCCGTGCCTTCCCAACCGGCCAACACATAAACGAATTTTAAATTATAAGTAACAGCTACAAGAACATTTTGTGTTGTTTTCTCTTTTCGACCACGAAATTTTCCTTGAATTTCTGGGGGAACCGATGCACGGACATGGGTACCATCAAGATCTCCAACACAATCCTAATGTATTCAATAAGTAAATGTAACAACATATTATCAAAATGAAGTTCGTGACACTTGTCGTATTACATACCTTAAAGTACAGATAAAATCTTCGACTCTTGGATATTGTCGGGTGTATAGTGCCATCCGGTGGTCTTATAACATGCTTGTATAATTTTAGAATTGCTTGTAAGACAATTCTAAAGTATTGATGAATGGTCTCCGTCGACCCATTGAACCTTGACCCTATTACTCTCAACCTCACATTATGCCCTAAAATATGGCAAAAGACCAGCAATTGCTCTTTAATTGACACATTTACCATTTCGTGTAAAAAATTATTTAACTTAAGGACTCTACACAATTCAAAGAAAACTTGTGGTCTCATACGTATTTGATTGACACAATTAGTATCTCCTGAATATAAAATGCGATTAATGAATAACTCTCTCTCAAAATCTCTTTCCCCCCGTGGCGCTCTAGGTATCTGACTACTAAAAGCTTTATCCTCCATTACTAACATACCAACTGCCATTATTGATGCGGCTGCACCCATTATTGCTCCATTAACATCATTATTTTCCATCTACAAGCAATAATAAGAATTTTCTAAGCCTGTTACGACAAATGTTTTATCTTAAGGGTAAACCCAATAGCAAACATTAAAAAAAAAAAAAAATTGTTAAAAGGATTAAGAAGGCTAGTGCAGCAACATCAA
Organism: Eucalyptus cloeziana; assembly: GCA_014182715.1. NCBI lineage: Eukaryota > Viridiplantae > Streptophyta > Magnoliopsida > Myrtales > Myrtaceae > Eucalyptus > Eucalyptus cloeziana. The sequence continues at coordinate 23,699,264 of CM024641.1, read as the reverse complement.
CAATAACATAATCAACTCTCGATTGAACATGTAAACCAACCAATGACTTGCTTAGCAATAGAGGCACATTTATGGAATTTGCAAACTATGCTGCTCCACTTCCTGAGATATGTCAAGACATATCCATTGCAGGAAGATGAGATTAAAACACCAATCTTATGTCACACAACTACTTAAATTTTAGTGCTATCAACAATGGACAGGTGACTACTCCAAGTGACCACATTCACATTATCTCAAGCAAAGAAACAATTTAATCAAGGATAAGCAATCTCAACAAGCGTCAACCGCAAGAAAAAATAAACGTAGGTTACATAAATCTCAAGAACTAGAAGAAAAATTCTCCATACTACAAGTTTTGAAACATGTGTGCATGATGCAAAAGATACTATTTCACAAGAAATATGCTAAGATATTCATAATCTATTAAACAGATTGAAAAATCAGCAAGTGAAAAATCCCCGAAAGATAAACCTTAGGGGTATGCCTCTAAGGGAACTTCATTGATAAAATCAGGCATGCCAAATGCAGATATTCCATAAACAAGAGCATCTTGGCCATTGCAATCCTCACTTACTAGTATTTAGAACATAAAGGAATAAGATGTTAATGACAAGCATTAAAACTAACGAGTGACACATGCTGTGAAGAAAGAATCTTTATACCTTGCAAAACTTGCTTTATCAATGGTCCAAGTGTCACATAAGCATTTGTAGCATAAGCAGTATGCTGATATTCTTCTTTCTAGACAATCAAAACAAGACTTAAAACTTACCAAGAGAGTTTGAACATTTGACTAGCAAGTGTATATATCAAGGAAGCTCTTCACAGGAAAAAAAAAAAAAAAAAAAAAAGGGAACTCTAGAATGAGGAAATCACACATGTGTAACATCTTATTTACAGTTCTAAAAAGATATAGGAAAAAAATAAAAATTCAGTTATGTCTTCACCCATGTGAAAATTAACCACATCAAAAGATCGTTATTTGGCAAGAGTGATTAAGAATTTCTCTTGCATCCACCACAGACGTAGATTCAAGTACTCATTCTCATCCCAGACAAACTGACAATAATACGGCAAAAAAATCACAAAAATAATTAAAAATGTTAGGAGAATCTAAGTTCTTATCAACACTTGATCCAATATCAACTGTATCACTAGTTGCTCTAATTGCTCCTTCTTAAGATCGGAACCTGGAGAAGATACACAGTAGAAAAGATAACATGAAAGAAAATTAAAGCTAGAAGAAGGGACAATCACAAAAGGAAGTTACAGACTCCTAGAGTGGCATTATTAAGTAAGAAAAACGGATCATTCAAAATAAATGGATAGCATCTCATAAGAGGAGATTTATCAGCATTACAACAAAAGGAAAACCCATTTACAGAAACCTATTCGTTTGTAGCTTATTGCCAAAATTGTTTGATTGATACCAAATAATATTGTCTCTAGAAAAGACCCAGGACGAACTTTATTGGTTTGTCCCATGCAGATGTATTTTTATCTATAATAACTAAGATTTAACCCGATCCTTCAAGTATCTTTACAAATATCTTATGTCATTTATTAATTCGACATGAGTCTCCTTGCTGCAATCTATATAAGACCGCCGCAAATTTGGAGACAATTGGGTACAAATAACATAGCCAGACTAATTTGCTTGGCATTTCACCAAACACTTGATGTGCATTCGATTAAACGGCACAAGGATACAACAAGATAGTGAGAACCGCAACCCAATTGGTACGAGATCATCAAGACTGAATCGAAAGTTACTAATATAATCTCAGGCGTGACTGATGTTCATGCTAACAACAACAAAGCTCTCGATTTCTCTTCCACATGTGTAATGGAAGAATGTACTGAACTTCCATGCTTAATGAAAACTGAAAGCTCCAAGGCTCCAAGTTGTTGAAGGTTTGAAGGAATCTATTGGTTCAATAAACTTGAGTCCATTGATGGAGCACACGGATTCGAAGCTCAAGCGTGCAAGAACATCACAATCTGAAGAGCACTAGATGTGGCAAGGTAAGCGGCGGATTCTAGCGCCGATCAATGGGGCAGAAGCTTCTGGAATACGCAGAGGATCGAGAGTGAGAGGCTTTGAGGGGCATTTCACTTCAATTGCTTGAAGAAGATGAACAAAAACGTGAATCAAACAACTGAAACGCAGAGAATCAACATCAACTCAACAATTAAAAGCATTGATCAAAAAAAAAAAATTGAGATTATTCTCAAATCGGGGAGGAGAGAGAACCTGGATCTATGTTGAGCATTGTTGAAAAAGAGCCAGACCTTGAAGGACAAAGAAGAAGATTTGGACCTTCAATGGCGAAGAAGATTAGCGTCGATGAAGAAGAGCCAAAGAAGAAGGGCGAGCAAAAAAGCGAAGGGAGAGCAAACAGCGTACCTTAGAAAAAGTGAAAGAACCTAGAATCGTGTTGAGCGTCGTTGAAGAAGAACCGGACCTTCAATGATGAAGAAGATTTGGACCTTCAATGGCGAAGAAGATGCGCGTCGTTGAAGAAGAGCCGAAGAAGAAAGATGAGCAAAAGAGCGAAGAGAGAGAGCGGCGTACCTCAGAAAAATCTGGAGAGGAAAAGTGAAAGGTCAAAGAGAAAAAGATGAAAAGGGAAAGTGTTTTCACCTTCTAAGGCGGAGGAATTCATTTTCCTAAAATAATACATAATATTTGTGTTGATCAGAAAGTATTTTCCGTTGACCAAATCTTTTTTAGAGAACCAAACGGCTGAAAATCCGAAAAACACTTTATAGTAAAATACTTTCAGTGAAACAAACACACCCTTAATGACCTCTTGTTGTACTAATTTAATCTCCTGTTAATCTAATGAACGCTACTTTATCATTTGATTCGTAAAAATGAACAAATTGACCTTTCAAACAACGTACAGGAAAGCAGTCGGGCCATAATTAAAGGCTCAAATAGGAAAGGAAGGGAAAATTATCAAATAAGAATCATAAACCTATAATACGAATACTAATTCAATTGTAATTTTTTTTAAATTTGTCAATTTAGTCTTAAATCTTTACTTTAAATTCCAATACAGTCATTTCTTCCGATTTTCGCCGAACATCACTGACGTAGTGGTATGCCATGTAGGACGGCCAGCGATGGCTGCACTACCACGTTATCGATCTTTTGCGAAAATTGACCAAAAGGATTACATTAGAATTTCGCGTGAATGTATAGAAATAAATTGACAAATTAAAAAGTTCAAAATTAAATTGGAATCTATACAATAAATTTAGAGAAAATTTCATATATGGACCTAAAGTGGAGGTGTTTTCTTAAAAGAGAACCCAAAGTGGACATTATATCAAATAAGGGTCTCAAGTGACCAATTAGGTCTCAAATAAGGGCCTAAACTCACTAGATGACAAAATCTTATTTATAGTGAGATGTATTACCATCCATGGACTTTTTCTTTATTTTTTCTCTCTTTCTTTTCGTTTTCTTTTCTTTCATTTTTCTCATGCCTCCTCCTTCGTTGTGGTCTCTCACCTACATGTAGTCTCTCACCTACATCCTTAAATCCTCAAGATGCATCAAATCTCAGCTCGCTCATGCTTGATCTAGGCTCAGATTTACCTCCATCTTATGACAATGGTTCTAAAGTTTCTCTCAAGGGTGGTGGCGAACAAGGTTGAGGGCTCAAATAGAACTTGTCATTGGCGGCAATGTGGTATGAATTTGAAATTGATGAGGCAAAACCGTTGCCGAGGTTGAAGTAGTTGCCTAATTAAGTCAGTCAAACAAGATGATATAGCGATGCGTGAATAATGTTGCTTCTATTGTTGGCAAGTAGGACCAAAATCAGTGCAAAATTGCAGTTGTTGGGTTGGTGCAAGGCGTGGAATACATGAGTTTGGTGTCTTCTCAAGGTGAGAAAATATATGTCGCTAAAGGGATTGGTTTGGACAAGTTGGTGACTGCAAAGTCTCGGCAAAAGCAAAAAGGTATTGCCAAGAAGATTAACCAATTGGTAATATTAGCTAGAGGCTTAAGAGGAGTTATGTTAAGGATTTAATGTAGGTTGTCTACCTAGAGGAATTTTGGAAAGAGTCACTTAATTTGAGCAATCTTCATTGTATGATTATTGAGTGCTGCAAAGCTCAAAGTTCAAAGTTCAAAGGTCAAAGTTCAATCCTGTTGTGATGATAGAAGGACAAACAATTGCATAAACTTGGCATCGAAGAAAATTTTGCACATAAGATGATAAGAGAATATTCAAGAAGTTACAATCTTGCATTGTCTCAATGAGATGTACAACTCATTCCGACATTCAAGAGGATGATCTCAACAACCTAAAAACACATGGTAGAAGTTTGTGTAGTTGAACTCAATTCAACACAATGTTGATTCATTCCCATATTAGTTGTACGGCTGAATTTGTAATCTATGAACAAGAAATCATAGCACAACATATATGGATTTTTCATTCCACTAATAGCAAAAACTTGTGATGGTTGATGATGAAAATCACATGAGAATATGATCTAAGTTGTGTCAAATTTGTAGCACCATCGCAACAACTTCAAAGCATTTGATACCGACGCAAATGATATGCACTCCACTAAATTACCGCACCTGATTCAACATGATGTCAGAGGACTTGTATGACTGCAACATTTATGCTCAAATTTACAGGTCAAGATAAATCAGGATCTAGATGACACTGAAGCAATTTTATTAAGAGCAACTGTTTCAAACAAACCGAAGATGCAGAGGCCAACCCTAAAGTGCTCAAACTTTGTCAACAAATTCAACACTACCAATTTGCTCATAGTACTTTTGCTTCATAACGTGTTCTCAAACACTCCTAATTCACGCAATATCATGCCCTTTTATTCTTGGAGCTCCACAATGAACTCATTTCTCATCCTAAACCGCAGCTTCTAAGCTTCTTGCCTAAACTTCTTGTTCTACAACTCGTGGTAGTTATAAACCTCTTTATCAGCTTTAGCAAGGGCCTTTTTTGCTCAACACCTTCTTGACATCATAGCAATTTGATATAATGAAGCCCTCACATCAAAAAGAAAGAAGTTTCTAATTATCCATTGTTAAAATAAAATAAAAAAACCCATTCAAGTATTTCATCGAACATCTTTGGGCATGTGGTGTGCCTCTAAGAAAGACAATCAAATCAAACTGGAACTTGTAATGGCTGTCGGGATAAAAGAATCATATTGTAAGCTTGTCACTTTTGTCTTTGTGAGATCTTTTACAAACGATTTTGAGGAATGTAACTTAAAATATTCAACGAGCTAGGTTATGCTGTAATGGCTTACGTTGAAGAAAAGCTAGTCCTAGTCATGAGACAAGATGGCAAAGAGAGAGGGGGGCTGATGAGTAATTATAATGTGGAAGAGGGAGGTGTGGATGACCAGCTAGTCCTCATCCTGATCCTGGTAATTCATTGAGCTCGCAGGTAGGAGCAACTAAAGCATGAGGAAGATGAAGAACAAGAAGAAAAGAAAGAGAGAAAGAAGAAAGAAAAATAAAATTAAAGAAAAAATTTTACTTGGATGAAAATGCCCCTGGCAAGAGATAAGATTTGGCCAACCGGAAAGATTAGGTCCTTATTTGAGACTAGATAGGTCATTTCAGACCCTTATTTAAGAGAACGTAAACTTTGGGCCATCTTTTAAGAAAACACCTTCATTTCGAGCCCTTATTTGAAATTTTCCTATAAATTGACTGATTGGGTAATTTTCTAGAAAATAAAGGCTACTAAATTTGACAACCGCTTATTATTAGATCCAGATATCACAAACTAAAGGGATAAATTGGTTGAAATGTAACTAACTATAGATTGCAAACTCTTTCTCTGCAAGTGTAGTTATTAACACTTTTATAAACTGTAAACTCTGGATCTTCTTCAAAATTGTGTGAATGTAATTGCAAGAGTGACAAAAAAAAAAAAATGCAATAACAAAAGAAAGAGAGATGGAGAATATCAAAATAGAGATTTATAGCGATTCCTTCTCCTTTCACCTACTCTCCTCTTTCTGCTCTAGATAGAACTTGTTTATTTTACAGTTCACCTACTGTAAGATTGGTTCCTCTATTGTTGCCGCATAGTCAGGACACGTGGATGAATATCATCATTTTTCTACGTCGTTGCATTTAGAGTGAGTTCATATTGCATGGAACATAGTTTTCATTAAACAAGCAAAAACCCAAAAATATTTGGTTGAAATTTTGTGTTAATTAAAAATTATGTCTAGGTTGAATGTGTTTTTCTAATTAACATTGTGATGCTTACGTTGGTTTAAGGTAAGTAATTCCACCCTCTCCTTGCAATTAAATGCTTTGATTTTCGAGTGTTAGATAACGATTGTGCACTCGCATGATTGCCTCACATGTTAGTAGATTGGTGTAAAATCAATTCAAGCTACTAGACAAGCATTTTCTCGAAATGAACAAGTATAGGAACTGAAAGAGCATTAGTTAATTAATTAGTGTAATCAAGTCCCTAACCGTAGATTCTCTAGTTCCATAGGAAGTGAGGTATATTTCCATAGCTCACTTAAATTCTAACAGACCCTAATAAGCTAGTGGCGACTCTTCATTAGAAAATTTTTATAGCATCAATTTGAACCTACAATTGAAAAAATAACGTTGCGTGAGATATAAGCTTAGAAAAGCCCGTGCCTAAATGAGGACCGTAGGCCCGCCTTTTAGGCGATACCCCTAAACCGTTGTCTTTTCCCCTCCGAACTAAAAATGTAAGTCACAATAATCAGATTTTTTTTCCGACCACTTGAATTTCATTACTCCTAAAAAAATGGTCACCTGAGTAACATAATTTTTAATTGATCACTTACGTACTATAATTTTTTTAAAACTTTCACCCAAAGTGCCGAAAATCCAATGTGGCATGCCCCCTATGGTGAACATTTTAAAAATGTTAGGGCACTTAAATAATTGATTAAAGCTATAGAAACTTAAGTAAATGGAAAAACAGTTACATCACATCTCACTTAAGTGAACATCGTACATAAATTATGTCATTTGAGTTATTGAAAAACATTGTTATGGCACTTAAATAAGTGACATACGAAAGTTATGGCCTTTGTATTGTCATTTTTCCATTATTTTAATTTTTAATTTTTAATTAATCAAGAAAACCCAAAATTAGCTTAATGTCTCATTTAGGTCATGTCTAGTTGATTGTTGCATCATGGAATTTATTATGTAAGTCACTTAGTAATTTAAATTATGCTTGCATTAGTCATGTCCGCGTAGCTTTTGTAGGAACAATTTCGAATTTATGATGATACGTAAAACTAGGAAAAGCTAAAAGATTAGGTTGCATATAGCAGTCTTTCATCATTTGCGCCCGCTTTGCAATCCGCCTGCTTTCCTTGGCGGTTCACGTCGACAGGTTTGGAATAGCTTCCTCAACTTCTTTCCTTTGAAGTCGCCTTCCTCTTTGCCCCAAATCCTGGGTTAGGCTTTGAAGAACACCTCTGATTTAGACCCAATTCGTTAATTTAGGGTAAATATTGTGTTAAACGACATTGTTTAGGTCCAATTATGCTTACTTCACTTTGCCGGCAAACCACATCAGAGCTTTCCAGCCACATAAATTCGTGATGGCTATGAAATGATTTTTTTTTTTCCCAAAAGTGTTACCAAAGTTTTGGTACGAAAATGAGTATCGTACAAAAATTATGGTACTTCATCCTTCTTTCATAAATGCGAAATAGGTAGTCTTTGTTTCATATTTAAGTCTTTAATTATGGCCCGGCTACTTTCCTAGACATTTTTTGAAAGGTGAATTCATTCATCATCATGAATCACATAAAATAAGTAGTGGTCATTATACTGACAAGCCAAGAGATAAATTAGTTCAGCAAGAACTCATTACATCACTTAAGTTTCTTAACATTGTCGAATTTCTGAAGAAACTATTAAACAACTTAATTTTTAGGTTTTGTTTGGCAGTCCCAATTTGAGCTAGATATGATAACAAATTATTATAGTTGGTGTTTGGTGACGATCTCCAAACCATATAAATCTAGATAGAATGCCAGATATCTTATCTAATATGGGGGTGAAATAAACTCTAATTGGATAAAAATTGAGAAAAATAAATTAAGAATTTCTATTTTCTTGCGGCAATAGAGTGAGAGAGTGAAAAATTCAAAAAGTTTTGGCACTCACGTGATAAAAAAAAAAAAAAAAAGTTAAAGCTTTTAAATGAGTAACGGAAGTATGTTGTGGTACTTGGTGTCCTTTTCCTAGGAAAATTGCATCAATTTTCTTAATAATGAAATCTAATGACTTGAGCTATAAAATAAAAAGAAATCCAATGACAGTTTCCTATGGATGAACGGACGCTTTTAAACAGTTACTAGCCGTGGCATCAATTCACATCTTTCAAAATGAACTAAACATCTGGAATTCAGTACAAGTGAATACTAGTAACCCGGAGGTAGGACCAGTTGAGTTTTCAACGTCGAATTGAATTGCCACGCAAGAATTCACTTAGACTCAATTTACTTAAAAATAAGAAAAACGTTTACGACAAACTTCATTGTTTAGAAGCTTGTGAAAAATTACGAGCACTTGCAACATGATTCTTATTCAATCCTTCCAATAGTAAATTAACCACACTCAAGCTCAACGACCCTCTCGGAGGCTATCGGCGATGAGAGGCTCGCTGGAGGTGATAGTGTTGAATCTTGCGGAAACGTGGTACAAATATAATTTACAAAATATAACTTTCACTATTACAATATTTTCTCTCACCATATACAATACTCAGACAACTCTACACAATTTCTCTCACTCATGTGCATACATAGCACACTCTACTCAACACACTCTCAAGACCCCTACACACACCCACACACCCCCTTAGACTTCTTACTCACACACTCTTAGTTTGGGGCAAGAACCCCTATTTATAGGAGGCAAAGTGGCTTTCTACACTATTCTAGAAGTATTACTTTATTATAACTTGACAACTAGATTTCTATAGAGAAGTCTAGAAGTGGTGCAACTTATGGATTTTGCTAGAAGATTCTGGAGAAGGGAGAGATATGGAGAACTCTAGAGAGAGATCTAAAGAACTCCAGAAGAGAGAGAGGCGGTGATCTTCAACAGATAGACGGCTGCAACTGCACGGGGTACACTGCAGGTGACATCTCATAAGGAAGAACCGGCACCGGAATCTCAAAATCGAGGGCCTGAAGGGCTTGCCTTATGGAGGGCCTCAAGCCCTTATCGGGTTGAGCACACCACAAGCCCGCGACCAACAAGCGCTCCACTCGTTTCCCATCAAAATCCACTTTGAGTCTCTCATCCACAGCCTTAACGACCCGGTTTTTCCCATAGAGGTCCCACGCCCACTCCACCAAATTCATCTGCGACGATTGCTCCATTGGATCAACGGACCTCCGTCCCGTAGCAATCTCGAGCGCAACCACCCCGAAGCTATACACAGAGGACTGCTTGCTCGCTCGCCCTGTGCTCGCGTACTCCAGGGCCAGGTATCCCAACTTGCCGGCTAGCCCAGTCGTCTGCGGCCCAAGCTCGTGGTCCATGAGGCGGGCCAGCCCTAAGTCTCCAAGCTTGACTTTGAACCCCGAGTCTAGAATCACGGCTCCACTTGATGCGCCGGTGCACCACGCACTGCTCCCACTCCCAGTGGAGATAGGAAAGCACAGAGGCGAGCCCGACCGAAATCTTGTACCAGGCAGCCTTACTTAGAGGCCTCCTCTTGCCGAAGAGGAGCCTGTTGAGGCTACCGTTCGGCATGAACTCGTGGACGAGCAGGAACTCATTCGCCTTGTGGCACCAACCTATAAGTTGCACTAAATTTCTGTGCCCCAAGCTGCTGATCATCTTCACCTCCGTGATGAACTCCTCATTCCCTTATTTCAAACCTCTTGATATCTGCTTCACCGCGACTGCCGCGTCCAGGACAACCAGATATCCCCTGTAGACCGCCCCACACCCACCTCCACCCATCTTCCTCTCCTCGGCGAAGTTGTTGGTAGCAGAAACGAGGTCTGCATACATAAACCTCCATGGCCCTTCCCTCATGAACTTTGCCATCTCCAATCCCTCGCTCCTCCTCTTCCTCCTCCAGAGAATTGCTGATATCACCACCATGCCACAGAATAGGACTCCTAGCGGAACTGCTAAGCCAACAACTAACTTGGTCCTTTTGGCATTTCGTTACTTTTCCTTGACTTCGAGGTTCAAACTGAAGGACCAAGATTTAAGTTGATGACGTTAGTGTAATGGGCAGTTGCAGCTGAGAAACCGATCATCACCTCCTCGGGCAAGACAGCAGTAAGATCAATCTGATATGAAATACTTGTCTTTTCGTTCCGGTTCCACATAATCTGGTAGCTCCAAGAAATGCTCTGGCTCTTGGTCGTGGAGTTGCACACAATCCACACGTCGGCAGTGTCGCCGCTGTGGAAGCTGGCGTTCCAAGGCGTGGTCAACGCCAAAGCGATTGAGTTTTTGTTGATCCCGACATGCTCATACGGAGGGTCCCATTTGGGATTGGCAAAGGTATCGAACTCGACCCCAACGATTTGGTTTGAGGACAAGTCGTTGAAGGTGGTGTTGAAGAGGCCTAAGAAGCCACCAGTCGAATTGACCGGGATTTGGAATCCGACCGGGGTGAGGAAGAAGGCCAAGCTAGACCCGTACTCCGATTGATTCTGCATGTCGATGATGAAGGAGAAGAGAGTGGAGAAGTCAGTGAGCCTCCTTGAGGCGGACCCCCAGAGCCGCAGCTTCTCTGAGTAAAATACTCGGCCGACATGCCACGAGGAAGTGTGGCTAGTGAACTCAATGGCCCCGACGTGCGGCCTCGCATTGCCTTCATAGACCATGTCTGTGGCCTGCGGGTCGAAGCGAGATATGTTGAAGGAAAGGGAATTGCCCCATCGAAGCAGCACGGAGAAGGACAGGAAGAGAAGGGAAACGCGCCGCGAGCGTTTGGACTCCGAATAGGGGGGCATAGAAAGAATTTCCCGGGGGGATCAAAGCAAGGGATGCTGAATTCAAGACAAACGGCAGAGTGTACAAGAAGGAAAGAGAAGAGGCGGGACAAAGCTGTTGAGATTGAGGAAGACATTATTGGACATAGATTGAAGATCAAAATGTCGCGCAGATCGAATAGCTCGATGTCTCCGCCATTTGTTATTTGTCATGAAAATATAAACTAAGACATGTAGCTATCTGCCTTGGATCAATCACCGGCAACAATTTTTCTACGTCAATAGGAAATGATTTAACAATTCCGGATGCCCCTCGAGTTCCCACATAAATTCAGGTTTGACAAGTGCATCTACGATTAGACGGAGGGGAAAGGCCAATCAGCTATGTGACGAAGAACGGTTGATGATTTCAACGGAAGAAAATCTAATTTGATAGGCATTGTCATGTGAATCATAGAGACTTGCCAAATTTATTCAGGTTTAATGAATCAAACGGCAGAAAATGGATTCCTGGAAGCTTTCTGCATAAGACACTGCAAAAGCAATTTGTAGGATATTAAAAACATTAATCTAAGGCTACGTTTGGTCGTCTGGATTTCTAATTAGGATAGGACTTGATAGAATATAATATAAATGCAGAGATTTTACTATATTATATCCATTGTTTTAGTTATTACAATCGGATATATTCATATCATATCATATACATTATTTAATATAAACGGTATATTAGTAAAAATGAACAAAAAATTTTACAAATGGAAATACTAAAAATCTCTCATGACACTTTTGCCTTATTTTTTATTTTATTTTCCTCTCTTTTTTTAGTTAATTTCTTTGTTATTCTTTCTTCTCTTTCCATCATTCTCCAATAAAATTTTATTAAATAGTAAACTATACTCACATTCCTAAAATACTAAAATGCCTAAAATACGTAAATTTATATTTATGTATTGAATTTATATTATAAAATAGAATTAAATTCAAACATATAAATAAAAATAAGATTAAATTAAAATAACTAAATTGTTATTTTTTATCTTGAATTTCCTATATTAGAATTCAAATATTATCTATATATCGAAATATAATTTAATTCTGTTAATTTCGTTAATTTTGTTAATTTAAGAAGTTTGTTATTCGATTAAAAAGAAAATTTTCGTTAATATGAATGTTAGAAATTCTTTCTACCTTTATCATATCTCCCCAATGGGAAATGAAAGGGAATATGATTTGTAATAATAAAGGATAATTGAATCTTTATTTGGACAAGTTCCCACATGTAGCGCAAACTAACAGAATCCATCCAAAAAAAAAAAAAAAAAGTCAACAACCTCTCAAAGGAATTCTGGAGATGGGAATTTAGAAACCCATTACATTGATAGAAAAATGGATAAAAACTGGAATGATTCTAAATATCGATTCATAATAACTAAATAAATAAATAGATAAACCCTCTTACTTTTGAGTTGCCGAAGCAAAAACTTTATACAAGAGTTGAAGAATCAAAGAGAGAAGTAAGATTTTTCTTTAATAGAAGATCAAAGTGGTCTCATTGGAGGCGGAAAATTTGCCACCTTGATACTAGCAATTACCAAATTCTTCTTAAGTTAGGTAAAAGAAAGAAATTGGATAGCGGAGAGAATATTGAATGGTAAGACACCACCACCTCTCTCTCTCTCCATACACATCAATAGCTCCTTTCGAGTCATAACTTATTCAACCAGTTATACCCCGATGCTGGAAATTCAGTAAAGATCCATCCATTTTGAACTCGTTCACACATATTTCTGCTAAACTTTGCTCCAAACTTATTTCAACTCATTAGATAAAAGTTAGGCGATTCGTGTACTACTTTTTTAAATAAGGACTCATCCCTAGTGACGTTATCTCCTCGGAATAAATAGGAGACGGATAAAGCAATTTTTTTTTTTGGGGGGGGCCGCGGCGCTGGGGAGTAAGAGACTAAGTGGATTTATTAAGGAGATAGTCAAATTTATCTTACATTTATCGCATGAGAACTTGACACCTCATCAGTATATCCATTGGTGGGTCCATATTTATTCCCCATGTCCTTTTCTATCTTCCACATTTTTCCCCTTTGGCACTTTTTTAATTTCGCCCCTTATAACTCTCTCTCTCTCTCTCTCAAGCAAGACCAAATTTCAGACATCGCAGATCCGCAACAACTATCGGCAGTGCCACAAGCATAATATTTTACAGGTGGTGTAATTGATAGAAGTATTTGATTTCACTTTCTATGCAAATTTCTATATTTCATTGCACTACATGAAAATTTTAAAATTTTATAGCACTTTGGTGACAAGTAGTACTAGAGAGAGATGGTTAATATGCTCGGTATTGACACCTAAATTTTGTCGTTACGTTTAAGTATCCATCTTTTGCAAAAATATAAAAATACATGAAAAAGAAAAAAAGAAAAAAAGAAGAAGAAGAGAGAGATAGCAAGAGTTTAATTGAATTGAAAAAAGTAGAGTGGGCTAGTGCTGTCCAGCCCACTTGTCTTAGCTTTCAACTCACCCCTTTGACCTATTTCCCCATTTCCCTTCCTCTCTTTCGGCCCATTTTTATTTAATTCTTTAAGCTCACAACTTGAGCGGAAGAAGACGAGAAAGGAGCCCAAGCCTTGTCTCCCATCTCTTGCACAAGTTCACGCCTATGAGCTATGAAGCACGAACACGTTCTAGGAGCTTCGGTGTCGTGTTGGACACCCCAACACGTACTAATTTGACATATTTAAGTGTCTCTATGCTCTAAACTAAATTTTTAGGTAGTTCATAGCTAAAAGGCAATTTCTTGAAGGCTTGAATAGAGATTCGTCTAGTGTAGGATAGCATATCTGCTGTAACTAAATTGGTTGCTCCAACACACGATCAACACGTGTCGAAAAATCCAACAGGTGGTCAACTATTTTCGATAAGCTCCTACATGCGTGTCTAGAATTACGAGAGGCATGGTGGTTTCTAGAGTGGGTTTGCAAGTGCAAAGGGAGAAAGAATCATTAAAGAAGGAGACGGAGGGTGGAGGCAAGGGCAAGGGAGCAAAGGCGAGGCCATGAGTGACAGCGAGGCCACAACTACAAGGAGTGCTAGAGGAAGAGTAAAGACCGAGGTGACATAGAGGGCCACGACTGTGATGCCGCAATGGAGGGTCAGAGGTGAGGCTGTAGCTGCAAAGAAGGGAGGGCTATAGACAAGGTGGCAAGCGATTGCAATGAGGCTATCTAAAGAGAGTAGAGATCAAGAGGAAGAGGATCGTGTGAGGAGAAAGAGGAGGAGGAGGTCACGGTTAGGGTTTTAGCAAGAAGAGTATATTAAAAAAAAATGGGAATTATGATGGGACTTGGCGTGATTTTTTCCTTTTTGAAGTTAAACAAAATTAAAAATGGGGATTCTAATGGAACTTTGCGTGATTTTTTTCCTTTTTGGAAGGAGGGGGTGGGGGATGACTTCAATTTTCAAGAAAGGAAATGATAGGTGATGGGGGAAAGAAACGAAGGAAAGAAACCGGGGGCGGAAGGGCGGTTGGGGTGGTTGGGTTGGTGTGGGGGAGAGAGAAACAAGGGAAATGACAGGTGATGGGGGAAAAGAAATGAGGGAAAGAAACCTGGGGGCGGGGGGTTGGAGTGGGGTGGGGGAGAGAGAAACGAGGAAGGGAAATAATTTTTGGGGGAGGGGGGGGAAATAATTTTTGGGTGGCGAGGCTTTTTTGTCAGAAAAATAAATAAGTGGGCCTAAAAAGTGATTTCAAAAAATAAAAATACTGAATGTTAAATAATGATAAATTTTGATCATTATAGAAGATTATACATTTATTTATTTAAATAAGTTGATTCTAATATTTTGTTAATCACTAGTTTCAACGATAATTTTTGTTAAAGTTCAAAACATGTTCCAAGATATGGGTACGCATTAATTATGAATCTATCTTTTGAATTTTTTATGAATAGATTTATTAATATTATCGTATAAGTTTATTATAAGCTCTTTTTTATTATTTATTTATTTGTGAATTTAAATTAAATTAATTAAAAATAAAAATATTTATTTAATATATAACGTGTTATAACTTATCGAAATTTTCTATTTTTGAAAAATAACGTGTCAACGTATCATGTTATGTCGTGTCGCATGTCCATGTCAAGTGTAAGTGCTACTTAACCTATGAGAGTGGAGAGAGAAGGGGGAGGGGGAGAACGTCTGGCCGGGACATAGAGGAGTGAGAGGAAAGAAACAGCAAGTGACGCGACCGTGCTCGACCTAAGGCAGAAGAGGAGAAACCGAGAAAGGGGGAGAGGTCGAGCGAGGAGGTGGTCGCCCATAGGAGAAGGGGCTCAAGCTCTGCAGAAAATGGAGGACGCTGGCTCAAGAAAAAGGAAAAAAAAGATCTATTTTCCATGAGGGGGCTCGAAGTTCACCGAAGGAGAGGGGATTCAACGATTTTGGGGGAAATTGGTTCTTGGGCTCGCTGGTTTTTGGTAGACAGAGAGAACCGACAGGGGGCTGGAGGGGCTGGTTTTCGAGAGGGAGGCGAGAAGCTTGACGGGAGTGAAGAAGAATGAGAGATAAATCCGCGGCTGGAGGAGAAGAGAGACAGAAAGAGAGCAGTGAAGCGTTGAGCTTGAGCAAAACCCGCCTGGATTCTTTCAAACACTATCTCTGTTGGCTGTCGAACGACAAGTTCCAATGGACTTAAAGGGCCGCCGGAGGAAAAGGAGAGCCCCGGCCGTCCTGTCAAGCTTCTTTGCTAAAGATGAAGCCCTTTCCGATCAGTGGTCCTCATCTAGCTGGAAGAACACCTCATACCGTCGCCGGACATCGTTGCTGACCGTGGCTGAACGGAGGTGCTCATGCCGTAGGTTCGATCCCTAGACTGTAAGGAAAGTTGTTCCTTGTCCATCGAAGCTTTGCCGGTGACCGTACGACACCAAAAGCTCCACCACAAATCAGGTAGGAATTCGTTCTCAAACATCATTTTTTCGGCCCTGCTTCTTTGAAGGATCATAGACGCTTGATATAGTGATAAGATGGATCTATAATCTATAATGTTGGTTTATGTTTTTATGTGTTGAGATATGAAACTCATCTCACCATGAACATGAATCTGAAGCTTCTTGTCCGAAACGCGTATCCCAAAAGAACTCCGAGAAATTTTCATGTCTAAACTTGAAGTCGATTCATATTTGCATTTACATTCGTCGAATCCTACCTGACCCTGGTTTTTTTGCTGGTTTTCATGCAACTTTCTCAAAAATAGTCGGTCGTCACCGACTCTACACCGTCATTGAACGTCCATTCCCTTCATTAAAGACCTCCCCCTCGCCAGAAAAGCCATCGGTTCGAGGCCGCACTAGTTACGCTATGCTTCCCCATTTTTATGTATTCATGCTTGTTTGTTCGTTGGATTGTTGGTTTTAAAATTTCGTTTTGATATGGATTTTTGTGAGATTTTGTGGCCGCCGGAGTAGGCAGCCGGCGGTAGTCAACGCCCGTCGAAATAGACGACCAGCAGGTGGTCGTGTTTCTGTGGCAGCGAAGGACGGCGGCCGGTGGCCGGAGGGGTGTGGCGTCGGGACTTATGGTTCTGGGAAAAACAAGTTGCAGGCGTTCATGTTCGGCAAAGAAGGCCAAAGGAAGTAGACGGTTGGAGGGGGAAAGGACAAAATAAAGAAAAAGCCGAAATAGAAAAGGAAAGAAAAATAGAAACTTTTTTTAAAGAACTAAAAAAATTGAAGTTTTTTTAATCCGACTGGGTCGGATCTGGATTTGGGTCCGGTCAATGGTTCGGATCGGGTAAACGGCCCGAATTCGTTCCCCCAATATAATAATGATAATAATTTTTAAAAAATTATTAAAAATCGAAAACTATTAAAAATTAAATTGATAAAAATCTTAGGAAATAACAAAAATTTTAGAAAATCTGAAAATCAATGAAAAATTAGAAATCATAAAAAAATAAAAAATTTGGAAAACATTAAAAATTTGGAAAACATTTAAAAATTGAAAAAAAAAATGGAAAATTCATAAAGTTTTTAGAAAATTCAGAAAATCAATAAAATCAGAAAATCCAGAAAATAATTAAAAATTAGAAAAATCATTAAAAATTGATAAAATTCTAAAAAAAAAATTAGAATATTTTAGAAAATTGGAAAACTCTTTAAAAATATTAAAACCCAGAATTTGGATAAGCTTTTTAGGGTTTTACAATAGAGTTCTTTGTCCTGAATTGCCTTTTCTTTTTAGGGAGAATATTATGATATTTGTGTGCTTTCCTTTATGATTGTATTTGGTTGCGCTTTTCAATACTATTTCCTACTATAGAATGGTTAGGACAATACCTAGAATTCTTTGATAGGCTATCATGACGTTAGTTAGCACACAACCAAGTAGGTACCAAAAGGCGTAGGTCTTAGGGGTAATGTAATGAAGTCCTGAGTCTAAAATCTCTAGTTGCGTAAATGATAAGATATCCTCCCACATCTTACTTGGTTTCTAGCCAACCGAAAAGATTAGTGATGATTCTTTAGTCAAAATTTACATATGCTTAATGGATTAAAATTTTGAACACCCAATATCATAAGAAATATGGACTTGAAAGAGCCCGAGTCAATGGAAAGCTGTCAGCCCGAAGTTGACAATACTCCTAAACCTAACAAGCTCTCTTCTCACAAGAAGAGTTAGGTCGCAACACTCGGTTTATTTAGTATTTAGAGGGTTACGCAGTTCATTTACGAGTTGGAAAAAAGCCTCAACCAATGATGATGATGATAGTAATATCGTATATCTGATATTTAATATATTCTCATAAGGTATGTATATATATAGGATATTTAGTGCCGTTGCAATCATTCCTATGACTTTGCACTTTTTAGCAGCGATTGTAGAACACTTTACCAGCATATAGTAGCTATTATGCAAATCGCTACTAATTTCTGTAGTGGGGATTAGAATCGCCACTAAAACACTAAATAATCGCTGTCAAAGATGATATATTTTGTATTGAATGAGCCTTTCTCCCAAACCCTTCATTTGGTATTCATAATTTGTTCTCCATTCACACTTCATTTTAAACTAGAAACATATTTAAACAATAAGTTCTTGGAAAGCACTTGACCTCTTTCTGATCTGTCCTTTGATACTTGGGTCTTATGAGTAAAGAGTTTTAATCGTTCTATTTTAGTTATTATCTTGAGGGTTATGGTAAACAAATCCTCCTCCACTTGTAAACATAGGCGAAATCACTTTACTCATTGCAAAATCCGTTTGTCAATTTCTTCGTTTCTCTGTCAATCTATTGTGATTGATCGGTTAATATTTGGGTTGTCATCGAATCTAAGGAGATGGATGCAGACGACGAACTTTGACATCGAGAGAATATGATCATGACGTTGATTTTGAATTTGTGAAAATTGAAGATTCCCGACCTTTTTCACCCAAAATTGATCGCAAATGACTTTCTTATTGTTGCATTTGACCTTGGTCATCCAATTCAGATGTCAACAAGAAATTTTTGATATTGACAAATGACATTCAATTTATTATTGTCTTTTCATTTTTCCAGTTATTTTCCATATTTTTTAATAGCAAGCGATGTTGGCTAAGTTATCATTTTCTTCAGCTAACAAATAAGAAGAATAGTTTATGCGAGGTCATTTTAAGATTTTTTTAGATCGTGATAAATGATGCAAAAAGAATTAACACCATAATATTGGACGGCAACTCTGGAATGGTGACATTTCTTTCTAAGGCCCAACAATTTAATTATTTTATAACTCGATTATAGGCAAATGTTTATGGATTTATTAAAAAAACATTTAAAGTGAAGTAAACCTTATGAAGGGACACACAATAGGGGAAAATAACATAATTTCCGCTGTTATAATGTCAAAGTAATACTTTTCTAAGGCCCAACAATTTAATTATCCTGTAACTTGATTATAAGCAAATGTTTAAGGATTTAGTTAAAAAAAAATTAAAGTGAAAATAAGCCTTATGAAAGGACACACACTAGGGGAAAATAACATAATTTCTGTTGAAATAATGTCAAAATAATACATTTTTAACTAAGACATGAGAAAACATGTAGCCATTTATTGTTAGAATACACGTGTAAGTTGTGCTAAAGAGAAGTCCCACATCAGAGAATGTGTGTGGTGTTGAGTAATTAATATATTATAATCGGTCCATAACTCATGAGTTTATTAAGTAAAGGTAAATCCAACTGGATATGTTAATGAGTTCAAACTTGGGTTCCCTTTCAATGATCTCCTTAGAAGAAGAATGTATTATACTTTTGATGTGTGCTCCCAACAAATGGTATCAAAGCCAATGGTTAATTGATAGGCCTCCAATATGCTCCGATGTTTATTAAATATCTCAAAAAGGAAATATCATTATCAACACTTGTTCTGGGTGAAAATTGCCATCACAATTGGTGTACGAAAAAAGACACCATGGACGATTGGTCTAGCCTAGCAATGCGAGAGAAAGACCATGGACAGTTGGTCTAGTAACACAAAGTAAAGACCATGGGTGATGAGATAAGTTGATGTAGAATATTACCTAAATTAAAGGGGAGCATACTCAACACTGGAGCTCACATGTGAAGGGGAAACAATTGGTCTAGTGACATGAGATAGAAACCATGGGAGATGCAATCCCAAGTTAGCAACTAATGTTGGTTGGTTGCTGAGCATAGTTGCAGGTGCATTGTAATGACTTGGAGATAAGGATACCTAAACTAAAGCATGGGTGATGCAATCCCAAGTTAGCAGTTCATGTTGGTTGGTTGCTAAGCTTAGTTGTTTGTTCATTGCAATGACTTGGATATTCGAGTTGAGATAAGTTATGTAAAGAATACCTAAATTAAGAGGGAGCATACTCAACACTATAGCTCACACATGAGGGGAAGATTGTTGGGATGTATGTATGAGTTATGTTAGAAAAAATCTCACATCAAAACATTGGAAAAATTGTCCAAAAAGTCCTAAACCTATTGTACTTTTGCTAATTCAATCCTAAACATTTTCACTTTTTGCCGATTCAGTCCATCCGGCCAATTTTGGCCAGAAAATACTGATGTGGACGCCGGCGGTGCCACGTAGGACTGCAGCGCTAACGTGGACAATTTTTAATAATATTTAATATTTTTAAAAAAAATTTTGAATTTTTTTATTTTCTGTTATTTCCTTCTTCTTTTTTTTTTTTTTTTTTATTTTTCTTTTTGGCTTTTTCCGGTGGCAAGCCACCGATGGCCTCGCCCGCCAAGGCCCGGCCGAGTGACGATGCTAGGCGAGGCCGCCACGGCCCCGCGAGGGTCGCCTCGCCCAGATCTAGCGATGGGAGCCCTCACCGAGGGTCACCCTCGCCCAAGCGAGCGTCGGCCTCACCCCTAGCCGGGCGGGCGATGACTGGCCACGGGCCACAGGCCGACGCCCGGCCGACCAGGGGCAAGGGCCACAAGCCCTCGCCACTCTTGCATTCCCCCTCCCTCCCATGCCGCCGCGACCTTGCAAGTTCTCGATCGATATCCGTCGATCAAGAGAGCAGGCAAGAGGAGGGTGACAACTAGATCTGGCGAGGTCGGCACTCGCCCTTGGCTAGCCGGGCGTCGGCTTGTGGCCTATGGCCAACCATTGCTCGCCCGGCCAAGGGCGAGGCCGACGCTCGCCTGGGCGAGGGCGACCCCCGGCGAGGGCTCCCCCCGCCAAATCTGGCGAGGCCAACCCTCGCCGAGGCTAGGGCGGCCTCGCCCGGCATCACCGTCGCTTAGCCGGGCCTTACTTGTGGCGGGCAAGGCCAGCCGGGCTGTGGTCGGTGGCTAGCCGTGGCTTGTGGTCCCAACCACCAGAAAAAGCCAAAAAGAAAAAAATAAAAAGAAGGAAAAAACAGAAAATAAAAAAAAAAAAAAAAATTCAAAAAATTCAAAAAAATTTTTTTTTTAAAAAATAAAATATTATTAAAAATTATCCACGTCGCACGGCGGCGATTTCCCTCGTCCTAAGCTCAAGGCCTCCGGTTACCTTTCCTTTTTCCTTTGCGGACCAAAAGAATTCAAATTATGGATTTCTTTTCTTATGATATTGAATCAATCAACTGGCATATTTATCCCTTCAGGCTATGGTATGGGGGAAGGGAAGTCTTTGCCATCACTTCGTGTTTGGCTAAAAAAATCCAGGCTCTAAAATTGACCGATGGTGGTTGGTCGAAGCTACATGGTACCGCCGGCGTCCATGTCAGCAATTTTAGACCAAAATTGGCCGGAAAATCGGTGAAAAGGTTTAGGACTCAATTGGCAAAGTTAAAATGTTTAGGATTGAATTTGCAAAACTGCAATAGGTTTAGGACTTTTTGGACAATTTTCCCTCAAAAAATTAATGTGCTATAGAGTAGTTAATATATCATAATTAACCTATAAATCATTAACTTAAATTTTTGTGTGAAATGGGTCAAATTAAATATGTTAACAGGTTCAAATTTGGACTCTTTTTTAGTGATCTTCTCAAAAGAAGATATCAGGCTTCTACTTTGTTTTCCTAACAATCTTCATGTTCGTGAGGATTATCATCTGGGAGTGGGTCTGTACTTGGAGGTGATCGAACTCGCTGTCTCCACTGCCCTTTTTCTTCTTCAAGCCTCCCCAATTCCCACTTTCATTTTCACAACGGGCCACTTCACGCCTTCTCTCTAATCCTCTCTCGCTGCGACTTCTAGATACTATTCTGTGAGTCGTATGAGTGGCGGTCTCGGTCTCCTTGATCATGGTGTCAGAGATCAATCATTTGCTCAGACGTGAAAGGAGTTGAGAGATGCGTAAGAGACACTAATCTGCTCAAGCGTTGAGCGTTGGTTGAATCGTAGTTTGATTTAAAACTGGAATGAGACGCGGCTGTTCCATTCAAGCTTTGGCGAGGAAATGGAGTGGACGGCATGCCAGAATTGACTGAAAGGCTGGCTATTGTAAAGGAGAATCGTCGCGGGACAGATTAGGGGAAGACGTGTGATTTCAGGGTTCTTGATTTGGCGTGATTTGACCCTTCGTGGGTAAGAAAACAGCTGGATCGTGTGTAGACCCACAATCAATCACAGTCAACGAGGTTCATGGGGAAATCGACTGAGTTCTTGCCAAAACGAAGGACAAAGGAAACCCGGGATGTAAGGGGCAAACCCGCGACTCTGGGTGGCAAATGGAGAAACAGTCTTGTGCAGAACTTAATTGATAAAACTAAGTGACCTTCCATATTTCTAACAAGCTTCTACATAGGGATTAAAAACATATAGGAAAAGAAATATCAACCAACGGAATCATAAAAACCAATTTCATCCCTGGAAAATAGAGCCTATTATTACCAAGAGGTTTAGTGAGAAAACTAGCAAACTGGATCCTGCTTACGAACTCAGTGCGCACACTATGGTTATGCACATGGTCCATAATAAAAGGGAAAATTGTCTAAAAAAATCATAAACTTATTACATTTTTGCTAATTTAGTTTAAAACATTTCACGTTTTGTCAATTGAGTCTCATCAATGACCAACGAAGGTTGCTCGCCTCGGATGTCGGATGCCCTCACCGGCCTCGGGCATGAGGGACACTCGAGCCAAGGTTGGTGAGGGTCAACAACGCCTAGGTAGGTGAGGGCAATGAGGGCAACCCTTGCCCTCACCCAGGCAAGGGCACCTCCTGCCAACCTAGGCCTAGGCATTCCTTGCTTGAGGCAGGCAACCTCTGCCCACCATTGATGAGACATGGCGGTGGCTGGCGAAGGGAAAAAGAGAAAAAGAAAATAAGAGTAAAGAGGAAAAAAAATAAGAGAAGAAAAGGAAAATAAAAAAATCAAAAAATATTAAAATTTCACGTTAGCGTCGGTCTTGTCACGTAAAACGGCCCATGTTCACATTGACTATTTTTGACCAAAATTGGCTCCATTGGCAAAAACATGAAATGGTTTATTACTCAATTGATAAAATAAAAAAATTTAAAATTAAATTGATAAAAGTACAATAGGTTTAAAATTTTTTGGATATCTTTCCTCTAATGACATGGTGTCTAACTTCGATATGGTTGGTCCAAAAATGTTGTATCGAGTGTCAAATCTATGGCACATGTATCATTGCATTTTATGGGAATTTTGAAATTTTGTAACCCTTGATTGTTACCTCATCCGAAGAATTGGAGCGAACATCTACCAAGAGTGATGTACTCAGACTCAATTGTAGACAATGCAATTAAATTTTGTTTCATTGAAGACCCGGAGACTAACAAAATAAATACTTAAGCCAATATGGAATCTGTAAATACTGCATCTTAACTTCGAGGCTCTAAGGAAAGATATTACCTAAGGATAGAGAAAATATATTCAATTAGCATATGCGCCAGAGTACCAGATATGCCAAGAACTGTTCGATGTTTACATGTAAACATTCCAATTGGCCTGTTCTTTCGTATTCCACTTCGTAACATCTTGAGTGTCTATTGTTCTTTCTATGAATATTTTTAGGAGAAAAATCACCAAGAGAGATTGGGCGAGACAATGATTAAGGATCAAATGTAATCAACTCTTGGGATCGAGATATGGAGGACATATCATAGTTAATTGTTAAATTATATTTTGAGTTTGAGCCTTATATGAAACTCGACACGTTTAGAGGATTTGATTTTTTTATTTTATTTTTAGGGATAAATGCATTAGAAATCCTAAAATTTGTCATGAAAATGCAATTAAGTCCTAAAATTTTCAAAAAGTACAATTAGTCCTGAAACTTGTCACAAAGTGCAATTAAGTCCTAAAACTTTTAAAAAGTGCAATCAAGTTCTAAAACTTGTCAAAGTAGTTCAATCTAAGTCCTTCCACTGATTGTACTTTCAAAAATTTTAGGACTCGGTTGCACTTTCGAAACAAGTTTTAGGACTTTATTGAATATTTTGAAAGTTTTAGGACTTAATTGAACTTTCGTGATAAATTTTAGGATTTAATTGCACTTTTTGAAAGTTTTAGGACTCAATTGCATTTTCATGATAAGTTTTAGGACTTCTAATGCACTTATTCCTTATTTTTATTTTTATAAATCTGGTGTGGTCTTTTAATCCTGCGCAAATCTGGAGTCTTTAGGGCGTGGAAGTTGACCTTATTTTCCGTTGAAGAAGGTTATCTTTGACCCTTTGACTCATTGGACTTTCCTTATGTTGCGTACAGGGGGAAGCACTTTCGGATACGTACGAAAAGAAGTCACCACTTATTCCATATATGTAAATCCAGGAGAAGTCGGAGAAAAGAAAAGTAAAAGAAAGGATTTTTACATCTTGACTTTTCTTCTCTGTGGAACGACTTCGTAGGTTCTTTCAGAAGAGAGCAGCCGCACAAAGAAGACAGAAGGCAGCAGACTTTCTTGTTCAACTAAACATCTTGATGGGCTAGAACTTAACCTTCCTTCTTTGCGATCTCCCCGGATCATTGGGATTTTGTTGTGCATTACAACACTTACAAAATCAAAGAATTCTTGAAACACTCTTACATCTCTATCTCTGTCTGTCTGTCTCTCTCTCCCTCTCTCTCTCTAGTAACAATAGCCATTTCCATAAATCCCCTAATTATGAATATATTCTTTTGTGAAACCGAGTAACATCTAAACAAGAAAGTAAACCTGATCCCCCAAAGAAACTATATGGTGACTTAAAATTTATCCAAATAATTTTATCTGATCTTGGAAGGTATTTCCAATGGAAAATGAGAGCCACATCTAAACGATGAATGCAAGGACCTAGAAACCAAATTTAATGACAAGGTAAAAAATTGCAGTGCCTAACTCATCCAGAGGTGCGAAATATTGAAATTTCGCTATGTAAAAATTGCATCAAGCACCAAAAGGAGCCCGCCACCCCCCCTTTCTCTCTTCGCTTGGTCTGCTATTGCTTATGGCTCCTGTCTATACCATCTATTTCTAGGCAAAGTTTTGCTGCTCGGCTAGCTGAAAACAACCAAGTTTTAACAAACAGAGGACCAGAATGAGGAAGTTGATTTGATTTTTCTCTTTTTGGCCAAGAGGAAGTTGAAGATTAGCATGGACAATTCAACTGCTGAAGAGTCATGCTTGGATCACAATTTCCTTTGGCCTATAATATTTTAATGGAGTTCTGTCATTACTGGAGAAGGCACGTCTTTTTCCTTTCATAGATTGTATGCTTGACGTGTTTTTATTAACATTTTTCACGTTGGCCGACTTCACAAAGGTGCAGCTGTTGGGGGTTTCGCAGGTCTGACTGTCGTCTACAAAAGTCGTCTGCGTTTGGCCCAAGTCCTGTCTATCCTCAGCTTGAAACGTGGACTTCAAAGGCCAACAGCTACGCAAAAATGTGTTCGACCAAACCACTTGGAGGCAATGGTCTCGAGAGAGACGGGGAAGGGAGAATCCTCATGAGTTTTTCATTACGTGATTTGACTTTGCCTTCCATCCCAACGTTAAGATTATTTTATCTAATGATTATTTAAGTGAGACGGAGATGAAAGACTTTTAGTGTTTGAAAGAAAAACGATAACATTTTTGAAACTTTTTTTTTTTTTGTTTACAATTTAATAGCACTAGCACAAGACTCCGTTACATAAAGGTCATGAAATACTCTACAAGTACATAAACTGATTAATTTAAAATTTGACTTATACAGGTGACTATGGCCTAAAATAATTTTATGTAGTTGGAGAGATTTGAATAGGTGACCTGACCTTCAATTCATAAATTAAAAAATTGCTCTTGCCCTAATCACGTGAACCCTGCCAGTTGAAAAGAAGGAATTTTATTATTGGTTCTAGAATTGGGAAGACTTTTATTATGGGTACCAGGACTGGGATTCCAGTATCCTTTCTCATTTTCCCCAATATCTAACTTGAATAGCTTCTTCTTGTGGGCTCTGTCACTGAGAAAATCCTGTTCGTCAAACACTTGCATATATTAATGAGGCGGACATACAAGGGTTGCTAGACAAAGTCTCTCATTGAAAAATTAATATGATTTGGAATAATTAGTTGTTTACATGACTCAAAACTCATTGACTTAATCATTTAAAATGAAGGTGAGTCTAGCTAAATATGTTAATATTTTGGAGAAATGGGCTCTCTTTTATTGATCTCAAAAAAGGAATTTGTGACAAACTATAATTCAATGGTGAAACTTTAGGACACTCTTGGGAAAATGCACAAGGTTCCATAGCTAATCGAGTGGCTCTGGAAGCATGTGTACAAGCTCGTAATACCAAAATTTTTTTTTAAAGGGGCATTTGATACCCCTTCTAACTTTACGTTTTCAAACAGCAATTACATATATCCTTAGCCTCTGCAACCCATCGAAATGTCATTGCCCACATATAAAAACCTAGTCCCTCGTTCATATTCGCACATAATTCTTCTGAGCTGAGGAACGTGATCCCGCTTATGCTAATGAAATTATGTTGAGACTAGCACATGGAGTCCTGAACTGGACGTTACTAGTGAATTGTGGAAGCAGATCTAATGTAAAGTTGAACCAATGGATACTTTTTGATCGGATAATTACCGTTTGTTCTCGTAATAGAATTGCAATGGAACTCAAACAAATCTTTTCCCAGAAGGATTCAGCAGAATACAAAGCCTCAACCCAGTAGTCGGGTGACGAACATCAAACGGTTCAGTCTATCTCCACTAGACCATGGGTCAAGACAAGAATGGGAATATAGCGAACCGTTGCCAAGTTGATGATATAATAATGGTCCTAAACTAGCAAAACTTGTGTGGGGGATATCCTCATGAAGGCAGTGATGAAGCTATAAGAACCACCTAATAAGTTGAATTCTTGTTGTTTAGTACATACCATGCGCCAAAAAATAAAATATTGCTAATGAATTTCGTTTTCTTAATAAATTAGTTCTTTTCATTTTCAATTCCAGTTTTATCTTTAGATTGGACTAGAATTAGAGATAGCATATCTTCTCCTATATCTCATTTCTATCTATCAACCAGGATCCCCATGCCTCTAGTTAAGTTAACATGTTATTGAATATAACCAGGAACGGATCTAGAAAGTTGAATTCTTTCTAATGGAGATTAACACGCTCTATTAAAAGAATTTTTCAATACTGAAAGAGAAAGAGCAAGGATAATAAACTAGCTAGTTGAAGAATTGAAAATTTCTTGGATGCTCCAGATGTATGTACGAAACCAACAAGCATGCCCAATTAGATGTTGGTCCTCATGTAGGATCTAAATGATCTAATGGGGGGTATAAGTTGCGCGCACATGCATACGCAGTGAGAGTTTGTAGGACTTGCTCCTGTAGAGTAGTCGATCGAAATGCATTTACAAAGTCAGCTAACATGCACCAATGGACGTTGGCCATCATGTACTATCGACTTGATCAGATGATGGGTGTGAGTTGAGCTCACATGCATCGGGAGCATGTACGACTTGGTTATGCGGAGTAGTTGGTAAATACGAATATAATTAGCAAATAAAGTACCCAATAGGTAATTTCGTCCATGAACACATCAGTCCTTGGCAAAAACAAGAGTCGCTCTTAAAGTTAAAGGAACTTTTCACACTAGCGATTCAACGGAGTAATTATATGAACGGGGCTAATACACACGCAGTCCCCTATTTTTAGCAAGTGAATTTATTTCTTCAGCAAATTAATTCTGAGACTGAGTGTCATAAACAAAATTTCGATGCTGACAACGTAAATTGGAAAATGGTACCTTAAGGAAAAAGAAATTAAATATTGAGCAAAGAGAATGGTCCATGTCGTTCTAATTTAGGAAAATAATTTTGTATCATCGTCCTTGAAATTTGAAATATCTTGCAAGACATCAAATGTGAAATGTCATGGTCCATGAAAGAACACCCACGTTAATTTGAGCGGATATTTTCGCTTGGTCCAAAAGCAGCACATCAAAACCCGAATATATCAACCGTGAGAAAAACGGAAAATTGACCCAGAATCCCAGAGAGGACCAAAACATGCGTCAAATAATGGGAATGTCCGAGTTTCTTGGCGATAATTTCCCTTTTGAAATTAACTACGCGGAGGAAAAAGCGAATACGAACTCGTCGAGAATTTGACAAAAGTCCATAAGCCCATGTATATCCAATATTTTATTCGAACTAATTGAACCTTCCACGGACTTTTTCACCCCGTAGCCTAACTATAATTTTTGAGGACGATACTATCCTTAGTCATTAGCCCTTCATGTACTCGGCGTGTCAAATAATCAAGGGGCAATTTGGGAAGTTCATGACCGTTGCGATTACCCACCCGGCTTGGATACGAACGCATACCGAGAGTCGAAGCGATAGTTGTAGTCCTAACCCCACCAAAAACAACGACAATTGTAGCTAAGACAAGTCATAGTTCAACTACACATATCTGCTTCACCATGCACTATAAATGGGGGACGTATTTGTGGGGGTTAAGCCTACCCGGACATGTTTTGCCTCTGCATTCAAGAGGTCGTTGGTTCGTTCGAAATCTTGTAAAGACGGTACATATAGAAAGGTATGTCCATGTGTTTCATATTGAAAGAGTAGCCTCGTCTCTTCTTTTTTCACCTCTCCGAAGGTTACCCCTTCTAAAGAAACCGTTATCAATTCTCTCTTTATTTCCAATCTCTGCAGAAAGGCCAGCTCTTGATTGTGAGTCTGCGTTAAATTTGGATTTGCGGGTGATTTTCTCATTGGCAGCGGCTATGGAGGAGATGGGTTTCCGGCGGTGGCAGAAGGGTTCGCTCCATGGGTGGTTGACCGCTTCAGTTCGCTTCCTTTTCTTGCTCTTGGCTTGCTCCGTGGTGGCGACAGCAAGGTATTTTCCTTGTGGCGTACGTTTTAGTCTTGCATGCATGAGAGAGAGAGAGAAGAGAGAGAGAGAGAGAGAGAGAGAGAGAGAGAGAGAGAGAGAGAATGAATGAATTTATGCGTGACTTACGGTTTCTGATCTTTCAACGATTTTATATGCACCAATTTATGGGCATTGATCGTTAAAAATCATGTTAAGCAACGGAACGCAGCGAGTTAATCCTGTATTCTCCATTCAAGGTATCGTTTAGTTGAAGAAGACCATTTGACCGTCCTTCAATGGTAATCAAGACTACTGCACTTAATTGCCATGTTTAATAGCAAAGCTTAAGAGCATATTAAACCACATTAAATTTTATGGTCAGTTTGGTCAGCCATAGAACCCCAGCCTGCTCAAATCGCTAAGAAAAAGGTTTCGGCTCAGTTCCCCATTTTTTCCATGCACGACCATGAAAAAATAGAGACTAGAGGAAATCTCAGTCCTAGCACTCGTTGATTGTTCCTTACATTCGTTAGGTAACGGCCTGTAATCATTGCTGGAAAATGCTGAATGTTATGGTCAGTTTGGTCAGCCATAGAACCCCAGCCTGCTCAAATCGCTAAGAAAAAGGTTTCAGTTCAGTTCACCATTTTTTCCATGCACGACCATGAAAAAATAGAGGCTAGAGGAAATCTCCGTCCTAGCACTCGTTGATTATTCCTTACATTCGGTCGGTAACGGCCTGTAATCATTGCTGGAAAATGCTGATTAAGAGCACCAAACTTTGACATTAACGCACACATGTCGGAATCAAAAAACACCCATCGCTTCAACTGCTCCCTCGCAGGTTCCTGTCATGGTCCAACTGCTTCTCGTTGTTCTAAAGACGTCATCGAAGAGAGAGAGAGAGCTCTTTTTAGGGTTTTGTTTATTGATCTCGTTATCGTTAGTCAAAGGGGGGAGATGGTGTTTGGTTGACGACTCTCTTATATTTTGACGAAAGAGGAAACGGATTACAGCAATAATAAATGAAATACGGAATGTGTTGGTTGAAAGACGATTTTTTTATTTCCTTATTATTGCAGAGAAGTTCGAGCGAACGAATATCCTGGGGTCCAGCTGAAAGTGCAAAATGATCAGGTGATTCAACACCCCCGCTCCTCATCATTTATGTTATGTAGCTCCATGAGTAATACAATTATAATTATAATATATATGCTTCTCAAAAATAAAAATTATTCTCGATATAAATGAAAATAGATAGAAATTATTCGCAATATCATTTAATGATATCATGTTTGATACTCTAAACTTATAGATATGTGATCTCTTATCCTGATTCTCAATGTTAATTGAATGTTTTAGAAACGGGATATTTTATTAACGATATTAACAATGAAAATAATAAATATTGAATTTATTGAGCCTCTAATGAAAAATTGTTCATTGAATAATTAATTTGGGAGTAATTTTCAGGTGGTGACGGACAATGGGATTGTCGAGGTCACGTTCTCAAACCCAGATGGGATGGTCACGGGCATCAAGTTCAACGGGATCGATAACCTCCTTGAGGCTCGTAATAAAGAAACCGATAGAGGGTATGTATCAATTATCAATGTGCACTTTCACTCCCTTACAATAAATCGTTTCTTCTTTTCTTTTCTTTCTTTTTTTTTTTAAAGAAAACATTAGCAGTTTTCATTTTACAATATTCAAGCGCCATGCATACATCTTCTACAATCAAGAAGTCCTAGCAAGGCGTAGTCGCCAAAAAAAAAAAAAAAAAAAAAACAGAGAGAGGGAAAGTGGAAGAAGAATTCCTGTCATACAAACCTAAAAATGAAATAAAAAAATCACAACAAAATGCTATTTAATCTGTCAATATCAATCAAAACAAGGAGTCATGACAAGGCCATCCGAAGTCTTTAGTCCTTATGGTCATTGTCTTTGTCGTTACTATTAGGAAAAAGCTACTTTTTATGTGATCTATACACATAGATATAATAGAGTCAATTTTGCATGAATTATAGATATAATTATTTTCTCATTCTTGTAGAGTTAATTTCATTTCTTATTACTTTAGATATTACCAAATAGGTGTAATATCTATTACTATGTTAAGATTTTAAAAGAAAAGAAAAAAAAAATTCTCTTCATTTTTTAATATTTTCCTATTCTTGTTGGTCAATTTAAGTAAATATTGTCATCTTGGGAAGCCCCTTAAATCTTCATTTGGAAAAGAAAGAGACCCACTTCCTTAGGACTTAATGCAGTGATTGTGCAAAAGTCACTTCTAGTATAACAAATCAAATTGCTATTAAAGAGCATATTCTAATTGGAAGAAAAAAAAAAAAAAGGGATCAGGAATTTTTTATAATTCACGGAAAATTAATCGACTCCGACTAACCTATTGGAGATCAAGTCAACATCATCTGGAAGCCATATTCACCCCACACGTCTATTCTCCACGATGATGTAATCCCGAATTTAAGAGATAGCAAATCGAGCCAATCGCTCCGGGAGAATCCTCAATCCTCATTCCTCAGTCGTCGGTAAAAACAGTGGGGCGTAGGAGGACGCAAGGAAGCTTTCGTCCTTGAAAGCGACCAACTCCATTTTCCGTCTTGGACTGAACGCCGTTCTTCGGAAGTTATTGCCAATAATGCCCTTTTGAAAAGGTTAAATTCGACCGCAGTAATTGACCAAAACAGTGCACAGGAACATAGATAATTAGAACGTTTCTCCTAGTCTTTGAGAAACGTCAGCATTGACCATTGGATAGATTAGGTTATTTAAGTTTCTCCCTTCCGGTCAATTTTTCGCCGAAACTATGTAGAATTTTTCATCGTCATTTTTCCATCTGGGTCGTGAAATTTTTCTTATTTTTATAATGATTTTTGGACCATAGTTTAATTTCTATGCTATTTGACCGAAGAAGGAAACGAATTTTTTTCTCAACATGTTACTTGTGACATAAAAAATTCTTTAGTGACGCATGACGAGTTTTTACTGATGTTACTTTCAGGTACTGGGACATCGTGTGGAACCGGCCAGAGGGAGCCAGCATGTTTACGAGGTAAAGATCGGTTGCTTTCAAAGCAGCTCTTTATTGCTAGTAGAATCTTATATAACTCCATAAACTAAACTATAAAATTAGGGTGCAAAAGCGCGTATTAGGTCAATTCGTGCTAGCACCGATCGTAGTCCAGAAACCATGCGGATGTTTCGATTTTCAAGGGGAACTGACGTGGATGACACGCGAAAATTGATGTAAAAAACATGTTAGGTCAACTAGTTCAATAAATAACATGGTAGCCAAAACCATTTACAGTTTTAAAAGGTGGGATTGTTTTAATAGGATTGAAGGAACAACGTTCAAGGTGGTAGCAAACACCGACGACGTAGTGGAGTTGTCGTTTGTAAGCAGCTGGAGCAATTCTTCCGAGTCGTACTTGGCGCCACTCATCGTCGACAAGAGGTTAGCCAAAGCATTCTTTTGTTCATTTAATTTGGAAAAAAGAAAGGTCGATCAATCTGATTTTGAAGTGTTGCTGATAGTCGATTGCGATTGTACTTGGGAGCAGATTTGTGGTGAGACGTGGGAGTTCAGGGTTCTACGGGTACGCGATATTCAAGCACCCAAAGGGATGGCCCGACTTGGACATCGGAGAAGCCCGGATCGCTTTCAAGCTCAACGGACAAAAGTAAGGACCCGATAAAAATCATCTTATTCAATCTATCGTACATAATAAAACACGATATCACGTCAAAATGTCGCGTGATATTTGTATAACGAAAGAAATTTTTCATTAGGAAAAGTTTTGGATTTTGCTTTCAATTTCAGTTTCCCATTTTCCTTTGATTGGGATTGGAGCGTTTCACGGGGTGATTGATTGGCGATTATTGTGCGTCGCTCTCTGTTAGGTTTCATTATATGGCTATATCGGATGAGAGGCAAAGGGTTATGCCAACGGACGAAGATCGCGCCAGTGGTCGTGTGCTAGACTACAAGGAAGCTGTACTTTTGACTAATTCATCCAATTCCGAGCTAGAAGGCGAGGTAAACTCGAACTACATCGGCTTCGTTTATGCGTTTGATGTTAATCATTTTAAAAATTCCAAAAAACATAAAAACCTCTCCAACTCGCATCTCTAGACAAAAACCCCCCGCAACGACATGCAATCTATCCGATACACAAGATGCTTTTCTCTCGCGGTTCGAATGCGTATGTTTCGGGCAATGATCCGACGCTGGTGGGCGGATTGCAGGTGGATGATAAGTACCAATACTCGTGCGAGAACCAGGAGAACAAGGTGCACGGCTGGATCAGCAGCGATCCGCCGGTGGGATTCTGGATGATCACCCCCAGCCACGAGTCTCACACCGCCGGGCCTGTCAAGCAAGACCTCACTTCCCACATTGGCCCGACCACACTCAACGTAAGTGACCCGTCCTCCCCACTTTCCTTGCACAAAATAAGCTCCAAACCCACATGGACAGGGCTTCCGGCGCAGACCGTCGAGGCTTTGGTCACGGGTCGGGCTTATCCGACTCATCGAGCTAAGAACGGGTATGGATCTGGCCCGACTGCATCGACGGTCCTCCATACCGAAGACTAGTTTGATGAAAGAATAGTCCAGGTTTATCGAAACTGGTCAGCAAAATTGTGTGCTAAGTGAAGCGTCGAATGAACCTTGTTGATCTTTCTACAGGTGTTCTATAGCAATCACTATGCGGGGAAAGATGTGTACATGAATTTCCGGAACGGAGAGGCGTGGAAGAAGGTTTACGGACCCTTCATGGTCTACGTCAACTCAGTGTCGCCTGAAGAAGACCAATCGAAGCTTTGGGCGGACGCAAAAGGACAGGTATTACATTTTTTTTTCTTGCTTGAAATCTTGGTAATTTCGGATTAATGACCGACTTTTTTTCTCTATTACTTCGTTGTTTGCATTAATCGCTTTTGATTTATGTGATTAGATGTTGATGGAAACTGCCAGTTGGCCCTACGACTTCATCAGCTCGGATGATTACCCTTCCGCAGCCGGACGAGGAGCCGTCAGCGGTCAACTGTCGGTCCGGGACAGGTTCGATTCCCTCAATCGCTATGTTTCGCATTAGAACTACATGCATTTGCATAAAAAAATCTCGTTTTATATTCAAGGAGCTGAACAGTTGAAATTTCCTAATCCAGATACGTGGAGAATAGAGACATGGCGGCGGACTCCGCATACGTAGGGTTGGCAGCACCGGGAGAGGTCGGTTCGTGGCAAACTGACACTAAGGTAACTTCTTTTTATCTTCTATAATATGCCGCAAATTTACCCAAAAGCGTCCGGTTAATTTCGTGGTCAATAAGCATCTGATAATTCTATTTATTGTTCCTCTCGATTCAGGGTTATCAGTTTTGGACTCGAGCGGACGAAAACGGATCTTTCGAGATTAAAAATGTCCGGCAAGGTATTTATGGCTTGTATGCATGGGTTCCCGGTTTCATCGGGGACTACAAATACCACTTGAACGTCATGGTCAAGCCAGGTAACTATCATCCTATCGCGACGTTTGAACAATACCATTTCTAGGTTTTTCAAGCCAATTTTTATCTAATGAATGTCAAGTATATTAAGACAAACCTACAAAATTAGTATATTCAATGATGGGATAGACTGCGAGTAGGTCATTTAAATAAGTGAGCCACTTTCAACATCCGATAACAATTTATCACGTCATTTAAGATATGAGCTTTGTAATACAAACTTAGTAAATGTAACATTTCTCTTTTTTTGTTTTATCTCGGCCCCATTTCTCTAAGTTTGGGCTATTGTATACGCATGGTCTTTGCTACTTATCTGGATCTAGCTATCAAATTTATGTTCAATTTAACAGCCAGTCCAAAAGGGCTTTGGAATTTTATGGTTTCATTACAAGCTAATGTCAAAATTATTCATGCGCAGGATCTGAAATTCAATTGGATGCTCTGGTTTTCAGCCCTCCAAGATCTGGTCCCACGTTGTGGGAAATTGGCATCCCCGATCGAACGGCAGCCGAATTCTACGTGCCCTTACCTAATCCTTGGTTAATGAATAATCTGTTCAAAAACGGCACCGGAGAGAGGTGCGCCTTATTGCCGGGCCTTTTATCTTTTCATGACTCGCATATACAATTGTAATTAGTCAAATGTCTAGAGTGAAATTAGCACAGCATCCCACCGTCTTGGCCCCGCCTGAATTTGACTTGCCCAAGACAGGAATAGAACCCACAACCATGGATTCCCTAGTTAAAAGCATGAGGACGCCCTTACCACTAGGTCTATCTGAGGATACGATCTTGTTGTTATGCCATTATTAGCATAAATGCACCTACCGAGCAGCTAGATTTTTTCCAATCATTCTCGGTGCACGAGGATCATCCACCATTAGATATGTGGGGCCCACGTCATTCGACGATGAGCAACGGAATCTTGCAACTATTTTTCTATTTTTGGGAGTGCCATGATAAGTGGATTCATTATTTTATTGTGTTCCAATCTGCATCCCGATTGGTCAATGTTTATCTACTTTGATTTTGATTTTCAAGTAGTATTGATCTCGTATCATCGTGGATTGATACATAATTGGATGTTTGTTGTCCTTTTATTCCTGGCAAGCAGCTAGAGATTAATAGTGATGTAACTTTTTATGTTAGAAAAAAGCTGATATATAACATGGATGTTGCAAGTGATATGGTAAATCACAAGCGGACATCCAAACACTTCGACAATATTCAATCCCGAACAACTTCCGGTTACGAAACTTAGTATACCATTTTTGGTTTATTAGTCCGAATAAACTTTGAATTTCTCCTTTTATTTATTAGATTTCTATAGCTGCTCATCAAATGCTTTTCTTTCTTTTCTTTTTTTTTTTTTTATTTGACAGGTTCCGGCAATATGGACTATGGGAACGATACTCAGAATTATACCCTAAAAACGATCTCGTCTACACTGTCGGCGTCGACAACTACCATAGAGATTGGTTTTTCGCTCATGTCACCCGGTACTTTCTCTTTCTCTCTATGAATAGACAATATACATGTACATATACACATACATATACGTATATGTATATCTGATTTTCGTTATATACAGGAACATAGGAAATTCAACATACGTGCCAACAACATGGAGGATTGACTTTCATCTTCAAAATGTGAACTTCAGAGGGACCTACAGACTTCAAATGGCAGTGGCATCAGCCACCCAGTCTCGCATATCGGTATGAAGCAATATACTCGCCAAACATCCGCATATATCATCATCAAATTATCTAAATCAATGACGTTTTACGCCTAATCGATTTCGATATTGTTGTCCTTTACTCGAACCCTTCTGAAGATCCGGGTCAACAATCTGAGCCAGCAACCTCTCTCATCGACGGGCCGTTTCGGCTACGACAACGCCATCGCGAGGCATGGAATCCACGGTCTGTACTGGACGTTTGGCTTCGACGTGCCGGGCTCTCGCCTACGCAGGGGGACCAACTCCATCTACCTCGCTCAGTCTTCGTCAGCCAGGACACCCTTCGAAGGCGTCATGTACGACTACATTCGATTCGAAGGCCCTCCGAGAAGTAATTGAAATTCTCCAGTTGTATAGAATTCGCGCACATAGCCATTTCATCAAAATTCATAAAAACTATACAAGATTAGGTCAGAAATAAGGCGTTTTCATGTTCTTTTATGGCGATGAGCCGGTAAGAAGGTCGAGGTTCGATCATGCAGAAAGCAATTGTTTGTTACATTTGTTAATTTTGATGCTTCATTTGAATTGATTTAAACTATCCCGTCTTCGAGTGAATCTCTCTCTCTCTCTCTCTCTCTCTCTCTCTCTCTCTCTCACAGATTGCGCTCACACATACAACTGTGTTTAAGGTGGATAAATCCACCAAAAGTCCTAAAATTTATTATCAAAGCGTGTTTGAGTTCTAAAACATTCATATTTCTGCAATTAAGTCCAAAACATGTCAAATTTGCTGCAAAGGTGATGCGCTTGGGCCTAGGCAAGCCCGACCCGGGGCTCCCTCTCGCCCACCTTGCCTATGGCAGGCAAGGCCAATTAGCCTAGCCACCGGCCAAAAAGAAGAAGAAAAAAAAAAAAAAAAAAAAATTAAAAAATTATTAAATTATTAAATTTATCTACAATAATATTGAGTGGATAGACTTAATTGGTAAAATGTGAAAAGACTTAGAACTCAATTAGCAAATTGAAAGGATTATGACTGAATTGACAAAAGTCCACTAAGTTTAAGATTTTTTCAACATTTTTTCACTTAAAGCTTTGATTTTGCATAAATGATACCATAATAAACCAACTTCTAAGCTTTTATATATTAGTATATTGGATTAGTAGATTAGATGATGATGATGATGATGATGATGATGATGATGGGCGCTAGGAAAATCAACGTTCGACATTATAGGGAATTAGTATTGCAAAAAATAGATGTTACACAAAAGAATTGAAATATTAAATTTATAAATTGAATTTTTCCATACAATCACAGTTGTTAATTTGGTCGGCAAGAACGTCATCATCGCCTTATAAAGTAGGGGTGTGCAAAATAATTGAGGACAGCTCAAACCGCCGAGAACCGGATCGGATCGGGACTGAAACCGACAGTTTCCATGAGGGCCGGTGCGGTTCTCGATTCCAATTTGGTGGAACTGATAAGTATCGGTCCGGTTCCCGATTCTAGATGTGGAACCGCCCGTCCACCCACCAGGATCAAACCGGTATACATGTACATTTAGAAAAAGAAATTACATCTCAATTATTTTATTATTTTGTAGTTTTTCAACCAAATATATATGTACATATACATTTGTAGTTATTGAACATTATTGATTAATTTTTTCGCTTTGGTGTGTAATATGGTTAACCTCATACTTTTCTTTTTCATTCTAATAATTAATTTACTTGCTTTCTCAACCAAAACAAAATAAACAAACGTAGAGAAAGGAGAGAACCAATTGGAGATGTCCATAAGAGCCAACAACTCATTTTAAGAGTATAATTAGATCTCTTCTTAGTCATTCCCATGATTAAATTAGGTTGATGTTGAAAAAAGATGGATCAAACGACTAATATTTTAACTTTTGTGGTTAGTACTTTTAACATGAAGTCTAATTCTCCACATGTTTCTAGTGTCAGGAAACCTTAAGAGGATCACACCATGACCTTTGAAGAAATTAAGTTTTTAGTTAATGAGTATTGTCTATTCATTCTGCCCTATAATGAGTATTGTCTATTCATTCTGCCCTATAATTTTCAATCCTTAATCAAAATCAATAACTCGCAATTCAACCTGAATATAAGGCCAAACAAGCTTTGTATGGATTGGGGACCCATTCTATGGACTCACTTGGGACCTGGTCGGATTGCCTTTTTGGAACCGGCGGTCCGACTGATTCCCAGGTGAGTCCATGGAACTAACAGATGAATTTCGGTTCCAATTTTTTGGAACCGATCCTTATTGTGCAGTTTCCGATTCTAAGGCGTAAATCGTCCACATGAACCATGCTCACCCATTATGTATACAGGGTCGGCTTCTCCTTCACCTTTTCGTATCACCGTCCACTTTTTTTTTTTTTGGTCTGGTATCACTGTCCTCTTCAATACTAGATAATATGGCAATGTTAGCAGCAAACGAGCATCGAGTGGAATTTTCTTTTTTTCGGTCAAAAGTGGAAATTTAATTAGTGGAAATTTATTAACAGACACTAACTTACTACACTACGCAACAAAGCCATGAGTAGCACGGCTAGACCGTAGTTATAAATATACAAAACAGGTGTTAAGCGCGGTCGACAATAGTCATTTAGTGGATATTTGTTAACATTACAGTAGAAATTTAATTAGGATATTATATGATATTGGATTGCACTATCAAATTCGAAATAATATACATTGCTATTGCGGAAAACATATGGATTTAATTGCTATTTAACATTCTAAACTCCCTATATGAACTTTTCTTATATAGGAAAGATGGAGCAAAAGTATCAAAAAAATCTTAAACCTATAACATTGGTGTCAATTTAGTCATAAACCTTTTTATTTATACCAATTTAATCCTAAACATTTTAATCCAGTGCCAATTCAATCCTTCGGGCTAATTTTGGCTGGATTTTACTAACATGAATGCCAGTCGGCCTATGTGGCACCGTTGACGCTAACGTAAACAATTTTTAATAATATTTTCATATTTTTCTAATATTTTTCCTTTTCTTTTTTTTTTCTTTTTTTTTTCCATTATTCTTCATTCCCTTTGCTAGTGATTGACCAATGGCCACAAGGGATGGTCGGCCACTAGCCATGGTCGAGCGACCCTTGCTGGGCCTCACCTGGGTGAGGGTGAGGGCGAGGGCGAGCTCCCATGAGGGCTCCCCTCCCCAAATCTGGTGAGGCTAGCTCTCATCCAGGCTAGGGCAGCCTCACCGGGCGTCGCCTTGGCCAAGGCGAAGGTCGGCCTTGCCCAATCTAGCCTAGGCAAGGTTGACCATCATCAGGCCTCGCCTGAGTGAGGGCAAGCCTCGACGAGGGCTCCCCTTGCCCTAGCCAATGTTGGCTTGGGTAAGTAAGGCCAACCCTCACCTAGATGAAGGCGAGCCATGGCGAGGGCTCCCCTCGTCAGATCTAGCGAGGCTAGTCCTCACCTAGGCGAGGCTAGCCCTCACCTAGGCAAGGCCAGCCCGACTATGTTCGATGGTCAATCGCCGACAAAGGGAAGGAAGAAGAAGGAAAAATAATAATAAGAAATCTATAAAAATAAACAAAATAAAAAAAAAAGTTAAAATATAATAAAAAAATATCCACATTAGCGTTGATGTCGCCACATAGGTCAACCGCTATCCATCGTTAGCAAAATCCGTCCAAAACTAGCTGGAATGAGTGAATTGGCATTAAGTCAAAGGTTTAGGTATAAATTGACACCAATAAAATGTTTATAACTAAATTAGTACTAATATAATAGGTTTAGGACATTTCTAACACTTTTCCCAAAATGATGGCAATATGAATTTAATGAATCTTTTACAATCAAGATTGACATTGCATGTTGTTGCTTAATTTCTCAAGGTAGACGGGAACTTCATGTTGCCCTTTGCATTTTATATGAAATACTCCCTCATTTAAATCAATAATAGCAAGAGCGAATGAAAAATGAAATTTTCCACTACTAATACTCTGTCATATGGGATTTAGTTAATAAAAAAAAAAAAATCCTTGAAATGATGGTGTTTTAAAAATACTTCATATGAATATGAAATTTAATTTCAGGAAATCTAATTAGTGCTGGTTTCTTAGAGGATCAGAACTTGTCGTCTTAGAGGGATTAGTTCTTGAAATAGTTAGAAAAAGACTATACGTATTAACTAAAAGTAGATTAGGGAATTGTTACTTCAAAGCTTTGATTTTGCGTAAATGATACGACGATAGAATCAGCTTCTAAGCTTTTATATATTAGTATAATGGGTTAGTAAATTAAATAATAACAATAATAACAAAACTTGTCAAATTTGCTGTGAAGGTGACACCCAGCAATTCCACCTTCGCCAGGCCAACCCCTATTAGAAAAAAATATTAGGATACATAAAATAATAATAATTATTGGAAATACATTACAAAAGATTAGAAAATAAAAGAAATGTCTGAGGCGTGCAAACACTGTCCTTAAGGATAATTCCGCCCCTCGGAGTACGAAACTCGATGCGTAAGACTTCAGCGGCTATCCTCCCAAGATATGAGAGACCTTCCTCTATACTCCGCACTAAATATTAAAAGGAAACAGAACAACTTTTGTGTATAACCCAACAAGGAAAATGAAAGGAAAGATTTTTAAAGGAAGGATATTCTCTCTTTCATTCAGTGTATATTTTCAAGATTGTCTT
Organism: Eucalyptus cloeziana; assembly: GCA_014182715.1. Taxonomy (NCBI): domain Eukaryota; kingdom Viridiplantae; phylum Streptophyta; class Magnoliopsida; order Myrtales; family Myrtaceae; genus Eucalyptus; species Eucalyptus cloeziana. The sequence goes on along the minus strand of CM024641.1, from coordinate 23,658,535 downwards.
ATGAGATTTTATTTTTATATTCAGACAAAATAGAGCTGCCAAAAGAGCCGTTGTAAAATAATGGAGAATTAATTTGAGAAATAAATTAAACATTACAAAACGATTTAAAAAGCTGTTATATGACCGTTAAGAAACCGTTATGTGACCGTTAAAAATAATGATGGTCTTCAATGCGGTCATAACTTTTATTGAAACTATTATTGTAAATATTTCAAAATATTATTGAAATATCCAACAAACCCTCGCCGTAGCTCGCCCTCACCCAAGGTGGGTGAGGGCGAGTTGGGTGAGGGCGAGCAAACAAAAATATTTTAATATATTTTAACATATTTTAAAAATTATCTACAACAATATTAGCTGGATAGACTCAATTGGCAATGTAGAAAAAGGCTTAAAACTCAATTGGCAATGTAGAAAAAGGCTTAAAACTCAATTGGCAAATTAAAAAGTTTATGACTAAATTAACAAAAGTACAATAAGTTTAGGATTTTTTTAATATTTTTCCTCAAAGCTTTGATTTTGCATAAATGATACCATGATGAATCAGCTTCTAAGCTTGTATATATTAGTATAATGGATTAGTAAATAAGATGACGATGATGATAGGCGCTAGGAAAATCACGTTCAACATTATAGGGAATTGTCATCATAGAAAATAGACGTGACGCGAATAAATTGAAAATTTGAATTTATAAATTGAAGTTTTCCATACAATCGCAGTCGTTTAATTTGGTCAGCACGTACGTCATCATCACCCGATAAAGGGCCGGCTTCTCCTTCACCTTTTCGTATCACCGTTCTCTTCAATACTAGATAACGTGGCAATGTTAGCAGCAAACGAGCATCCAGTAGAAATTTAATTAGTGGATACTTGTTAACAAACACGTAACTTACAACACTACGCAACAAAGCCATGCGTATCACGGCTAGAGCGTAGTCATAACTATCCAAAACAGGCGTTAAGCGCCGGCGATGATAAAGTCGTTTAGTGGATATTTGTTAACGTTATAGTAGAAAATTAATTAGGATATAATATTATATTGGATTGCAAATCAAAGTCGAAATAATATATCATGCTATTGCGGAATTTAATTGCTACTTAACATTCTAAACTTCCTTATAATGAACTTTTCTTATATAGGAAAGATGGCAATATGAATTTAATGAATCTTTTACAATCAAGATTGACATTGCAAATTATAATCTGCTTAATTTCTCTAGGTTTGCGCAAATTTCACGTTGCTCTTTGAATTTTATATGAAGTACTCTTTTGACCCTCATGTGAATCACTAATAGCAACAATGAAAAATGAAATTTTCCACTAATAACAATCTACCATAAGGGATTTTATTTTTAAAAATACTTGAAATGATGGTGCTTTAAAAATAATGCACATGAATATGAAATTTAATTCCGGGAAATCTAATTAGTGCTAGTTTCTTAGAGGAGGGAAAATTATCAAAAAAATCATAAACATGTTGTAATTGTGTCAATTCAGTCTAAATCTTTTTTTTTTTTACCAATTAAGTCATAAATCTTTTACAATTGCATCAATTCAGTCCATCTGGTCAAATTTGGCCGACCAGCGCCGACATGGACAACCAATGACAATTTTTTAATAATATTTTATATTTTTGAATTTTTCTTTCTTTTTTGTTTCTTTTTTCTTTCCTCCTCCCTCCTTTCTTTAGCTCTGGCAACCGGCTAGCGCAAGCTTGCATTGCCTCGCTTTTGATCATTCATTGTCGGCAATGGAAGACTTTGAGGTCCCAGTCTTCTTCGACAAGAGGAGGTTGTGGGCGTTGGGCATGACGCCTCCGTTCACGATCGTCATGTCCCCGAGCAGCTTGCTCAGCTCCTCGTCCTTCCTCACCGCGAGCTGAATGTGGCGCGGCACGATTCTGGTCTTCTTGTTGTCCCTCGCCGCATTCCTAGCTAATTCCAGAACCTGAAACAAACCAAAACCGCAAATCGCGTCACTTCAAACCATGAAATCGAACACGAGGACAGCAATAGTGATTTCATGACAAACCCTAAAACCTAATTGCTCATCCTTCGAACGATTTTCGAAACCTAATTGAATCCTCAACTGAAAAAAGAAGCCAAAAAGAAACAGCCGAATCCACACTTCAGAAAAGCCGTCTCTCAACCGCGAGGTACTCAAGGATGGCAGCGAGGTAGACTAGAGCTCCGGCACTGACGCGCTCAGCGTACTTGATGGCCTTGAGGAATCGAGCAATATGGTCCATCAGGAATTGAAATCCAGCCTTGCTATTGCGGGACTGAGCCTTCTTTGCCACTCTCGATCTTAGGGTTTTGCCTCTACCGGCCATGGCAACTGCGGCGAGGCCGAGCCTCTCTAGGGGATCAGCGAGATCAGCCTTGCCCAGATCCGGCAAGGCAAGCTTGCTGATCCACTGGCAAGGCCACCTCAGTTCGGCGATTGGCCCTCCCCTCTTGCCAGTCGCTGGAGCCAAAGGAAGAAGGAGGGAGGAGGGAAAAAAAGAAAGAGAGAAAAGAAAAGAATAAAAAAATTAAAAAAAAAAACGATTATTAAAAAATTGTCGCCTACATCCATGTTAGTGCCGACTAATCAAATTTGGTCAGATGGATTAAATTGGCATCATTACAAAAGATTTCGAACTCCAATAGTCAAAAAAATAAATTTATGACTGAATTGGTATATTTATAATAGATTTAAGATTTTTTTGGTAATTTTCCTTGCAAATGATCTTAACCTATCGTCTTAGTGGGATTAGTTCTTGAAGTAGTTAGGAAAAGAATACACATACTAACTAAAAGTAGACTTGGGAATTGTTACTTCAAAGCTTTGACTTTGCATAAATCATACCATGATAGAAATCAACTTCTAAGCTTTTACATAATAGTATAATAGAATACTATAAAAAAAATCATAAACTTATTGTATTGGTATCAATTTAGTTCTAAATATTTTGACTTAGTGCTAATTTAGTCTTTCCGATTAATTTTGGCCAAATTTTGCTGATGTTAATAATTTTTAATAATATTTTAATATTTTTTTAGATTTGTTCTTTTTTCTTTTTTCTTTTTTTCCCTTCTTTTCCTTCCCTTTTCTGGTAACCAGCCACTAGCCATAGGCGATAGCTAAGCTAGCCTCGTCGCTGCCCACCATGGGCGAGGCCCAGCCGAGCAAGGATGCCCCTCGTCGAGCATCGCCTAGGCCAAGACAAAGCTTGACAACGTCACCCAGGCCTAGGTGAGCATAAGCCTTGCCCAATCTAGCCTAGGCGAGGCTGACTATCACCGGGTGTCACCTAGGCGAAGGCAACGCCTGACGAGGTCACCTTGGCTTGGGCGAGGCCGGCCTTCACCTGATCAGGCCTCGCCTATGGCAAGCAACAGCAAGCCTCACGCAAGCAAGGCCAACCCAACCATGGCTGCTAACTAGTCACCAAAGAAAGAGAAGGAAGAAAAATAGAGAATAAAAATTAATATTAAAATATTAAAATATTATTAAGAATTGTCAACATCAACAGGGGCAATGCCACGTAGGCCAACCAGTGTCCACGGCAACAAAATCCATTCAAAATTAGCCGGAAAGGCTGAATTAGTATTATGTCAAAAAGTTTATAACTAAATTGATTTTTAAAAAAAAAAAAAGTGGAATAAATCATTTGGGAGTTTGGCTCTTCCATCTTGGAAGAAGGAGGTTGGAGATTCAAATCTCCACCTTCTCGAGGAAACGATTTCATTTCGGGAGTGGGTTTTCGACTCCCACTCCCACGCCCGCAAGTCCGAGTGAGTATTAGAGTAGGATTAGCGTAGGATTGACAAAAAAAATGATATAAATAAAAATTTTATGACTAAATTGGCACTAATGCAATAAATTTAGGATTTTTCTAACACTTTTCCTAGAAAGATGGCAATATGAATTAAATGAATTTTTTACAATCAAGATTGACATTGCAAATAAAAATCAACTTAATTTCTCTAGGTATATGTGAATTTTGTTAAATTATGACTCGAGTTTGAGTATTTACAATTTACGTTTCTTGCACAAAATAGGAAATATAAAATAATATTTAAATTTGGAGGAAAGTTTCCTCTTAGCTGCGGAATTGTGAAATTGCCGAAGTCTTCTTTGCTTTCTGAAAGACGCCACTGCAACCATACGGAAAGAAAGAAGCTGTTGAAGTCCACGCGTAAAAGAAAAGAAAAAAAAAGGGTGGGTCCCACTTCTGGGCGCGCGCGCACATTCGAAGGAAGAAGTCCTTCGCATGCGTGAAGAAGCCAATATCGTGGTGGGCCCAGGTCAAAGGTTTGACCTTCTGGGCCCACGTATAAAAAAGAAAACTGCAGGTTTTCTTTTGCTCTTGGCAAGAAGCCGCCGAAGGATCACGAGAAAGCCGCACGCCACGAGAGAGAAGCTGCACGAGGAAGCTGAAGATTCTTTCTGTTTTTGCGTGCGACTTGAACGCATGGTATTTTTTGTGCCGTGAGTTTATACCAATTAAGTTGTTATTTATAAACACTTAGGGTTTGGGGTTAAATCTAGGTGTGGGAAACACTTGAACGCGATTGAATCATTAACCATGATTCTCCGATTTTTAGTGGAATATTTCTTCACTTGGCTTCCCCTAAAACGTAGAAAGATCTTTTCGGACGAGCGAACCACGTAAATTTCTGGTATCTTTATTTTTCTCGTTTATCTTCTCTGGTGATTTCGCGTTAACGTAAATTGCAAAATCCTGATAATTCCGCGTATTATATCCCAACAATTTTCATGTTACCCTTTGAATTTCATATGAAGTATTCTTTTGACCTCATTTATATCAATAATAGCAAGAACAAATAAAAAATGAAATTTTCCACTGATAACACTCTATCATATGGGATATAGTTAATAAAATAAATACTTGAAATGATGATGCTTTAAAAATAATGCATATGAATATGAAATTAATTCCAGGAAATCTAATTAGCGATGGTTTCTTTAAGGATCAGAACATGTCGTCTTGATGGGATCTGTTCTTGAACTAGTTAGGAAATGAATATATGTACTAACTAAAAGTAGATTAGGGAATTGTTACGTCAAAGCTTTGATTTTGCATAAATGATACCATGATAGAAATCAGCTCCTGAGCTTTTATATATTACTATAATGCATTAGTTAATTAGATAAAAATAATAAGAATAGGCGCTAGGAAAATTACATACGACAGAATTGTCATTGCAGAAAATAGATGTGACGTGAATGAATTGAACGATTAAAATTTATCGACTGAAGCCGGCAAGACAATCGCAACCGTTAATTTTCACGGGATTGTCTTGGGGATAGCAGGTAGAATATTCGGTCTCGTGGATCGTGGACCCCCCAAATTTGGTCATTCGGTACGTCATCATCTTCCTATAAATAGCCCGCTGCTCCTTCACGCCTTCGCATCACCGTTCTCTTGGATACTCGATCCTGAGAAGCTGCTGCTGCTGATTTGCTTGCTCGCTCGCTCGCCAACTTCAAATCTGAGCAGCCCCGTCGAGTTTGCAGCGAGATAATAATGGCAGTGTCAACAGAAAACAAGCATCCAGTGAAGGTTTTGGGATGGGCAGCGAGAGATTCCTCAGGACTTCTCTCTCCCTTCGAGTTCTCAAGAAGGTAAACCTGCATATTATTTTTCCATCTCTGGAGATATCATCTCTTGGATTATGCAAGCTTTCTTTCACGTCAAAGGTTCTATATAGACGAGAATAGTTAGAACCGTTAAGTTCAGGAAGAACCGATATGTGCATAGTACGATTCTGTTGAGATGAATAATTCAGCTACAATGGCGTGCTTATGGAGATCCAGAGCTGTAAATCATTTTCTTCTGATCTCTTATATAATCTGAAAGCACGAGCTGAAGACCCAACTATTAAGAGACTTATGGGCATCCTATGAGACCCGTGAACTTGTTAAATCCGAACATTTGGCTTGTTTAATAGGTTCTAACTCAGTAGCTTGCATGCGGTTAGAATAATTGGTTTTTTTTTTTTTTGGAAAATAGAAGGGCACGGGTGCGGAGACTCATGAAACATCATGCAAGCTCGTTAACCTGTTAAGTATAGACCTTTAACCTATACAAGTGGCTCTGACATGGAAAATTTGCATGTAATGAGAATCAAATGAGTGACCATAAGTTTCTGAGCTAAAAAAAATCAACGCACTAATCAATTGTGACAATCTTAAAGGGCCGTAAAAGTTTGTGTTAAAATGCATTAAACCCACTTTTTCCCATAATATCTTTTCTAGGGTCACAGGAAAGAAAGATGTGACTTTGAAAGTATTCTATTGTGGGATATGTCACTCTGACTTACACAATGTGAAGAACGAATGGGGATTCATGTCCTACCCTATGGTGCCCGGGTATGAGTTAAAAAGAATCACCTTTTCTCATTTTTCTCCCTCATAGTAAGTGGAAAAAAATTCCATTTGATTATTGCATTGCAGACATGAGATTGCAGGTGTTGTAACAGAAGTAGGAGCCAAAGTGACAAAGTTCAAAGTGGGAGACAAAGTGGGTGTCGGGTGTATGATTGGATCATGTCACAACTGTGCGAATTGTGGTGACAATCTTGAAAATTACTGCCCTGAAATGGTCCCAGTTTATGGCGGTAAGTTTAGCCCTGATAATGACAATGAGGATTCTAATGGAACGATTAACTATGGTGGCTTCTCAGAAATCATGGTCGTAGATGAGCACTTTGTATTTAAATTTCCAAATAACATGCCTCTTGATGGTGGGGCACCTTTCCTTTGTGCCGGTATCACTGTCTATAGCCCATTAAGGTACTACGGACTCGATAAGCCCGGAATGCATGTAGGAGTGGTTGGGCTGGGTGGACTTGGCCATGTGGCTGTCAAATTTGCCAAGGCAATGGGCCTTAGGGTGACTGTCATTAGTACCTCCTTGAGTAAAAAGGAAGAAGCCATGAACCATCTCGGTGCCGATGCATTTTTGGTCAGTCAAGATGCAGAGCAGATGCAAGTATGTTATGTTCCTTGCAAGCTGTTTCTTGAATTGCACTTAGGATAAATAACTGCTAAAGTAATTTCAAGTCACAATTATTTTCTTGATGCAGTTAGCTATGGGCACAATGAATGGCATTATAGACACTGTCTCAGCTGTGCATGCTCTCTTGCCATTGATTGGTCTCTTGAAGACTCATGGGAAGCTTGTCATGGTTGGGCTAACAGACAAGCCCCTTGAGCTACTTGCTATGCCACTCCTCCTAGGTAAATAATTATAATATACTTCTCAAAGAGATTATCATCTATATTTTACTTACGGTTAAAATTGATATGCCGGGCCTCCTGCGTACATATTAGCTCAAATCTAAAATGTGTGTGCATAGCAATTATGAACTCTCATTCGTAACATTGAACTTTTTGATTATTACTAACGATAGGTAGGAAGATAGTTGGTGGAAGTGCCGCTGGAGGGATTAAGGAGACACAAGAGATGATCGATTTTGCAGCGGAGCATAGCATAACTGCGGATATTGAGGTCATTCCGATGGACTATGTGAACACTGCCATGGAGCGACTTGCAAAAGGGGATGTTAGATATCGATTTGTCATCGACATCGGAAATTCACTGAAATCTTAGTGAAACTTAATTGTGTTAATAACTACGAGAAAGCTTGGATGGAAGGTGGTCTTATTGTTGACATTAGTTATTGGGTAATTAGTTTGTATGCATGTTTTCCATCGTGTTTATGTCATTGGGACAGAGAAGTCTTCTCTAAGGATGATTACTTTGTAAAAAACGTGTTACTAAGTTACAGTTGCTCTGTTGAAGTTCAATAAAGGAAATCTAATTCGTTCGAAATTTCATATGATATTCTCTTCGAAAATCGCATCTCTACTATAATCATGTGTGCTTTTTAGTCAGTTGGATTGGGCAACTATAATTATTGGATCATGCATATTTTTGTCTTCAACTGTGACTGTTTGACTTCCACAGCCATGGACTAGACATGATAGGATAACCGGACAACAGGTAGACTAAACGAGATAAGCATGAGAAAATTAAGAGAGAAAGCTAAGAATTTGAGCCCTTAACATGCACTGTCATATCATGCTAAACTAATAGTTTTCCTCACTAATTTGAACCATCAGGAAACGGCTTTGTTGGAACCAAAAGGATTTGTGGAGAGAGTAAACACACAAAGAGAGATTATATTACACAAAGAGTACACACACAAGCTTTTGCTAAGCTTAAAACTCTCTCTAAAATCTCACTCTCTCACACACAAAATAAACCAACATAACCCTATATTTATAAGCATCTCCACCGCCTGACTTCACCGCTTGAACTCCACCGCCATTGCCTTCAACGTGCAAGAGTTTTTCTTCTTGGCTAAGGAGTCAAGATTTGTGGGCTGTCTTCTTGTTGCCGACTTCAATGTGAATATAAAATTGTCAGCCGCAAGTTTCTTTCCTTCGTGCTCTTGAAGTCTCCAACAGCAACTATATTAATATTATATTGTGTGCCCATTGCTTTAGATGCATGTAGTCTCTTCAAGAGTTTTCTTTTCCGGCAGTTTGGAGAAGTGCGGCGCTGCAGCTCACGTTTCTTTGGCGGTTTACAAACCGACTAACTCTTGCTTTCACACACTTAGCCAAAAAACAATTAAAAGACAAATAAGCTAATTAAAATACAAAATCAATTTTACTAGTTTCCAACAGCCTCCCTTAAAATTGATTTTGAAAAAACAACGACACCAAGCATTGTCTTCAATTTCTCGAACACATCCGCCTTCAAAGGTTTTGTCAGAATATCTGCAATCTGGTCTTCGGATTTACAGAAATCAAGTTCAATCTCACCTTCTTTAATCAGCTCACGAATATAATGATACTTGATGTCAATATGTTTGCTCCTGCCATGAAATACAGGATTCTTGGCTAATGCAATTGCTGACTTGTTATCACACATCAATTTAGTAGGACCTTTTTGTTCATGCATAAGCTCAAAAGCATCCTACGAAGCCATATCGCTTGACACGCTGCCGAAGATACTGCAATGTACTCGCTTCAGCTGTTGAGAGTGCAATAACTTGTTGTTTCTTTGAGGACCAAGAAATTATTCCCGATCCAAGAAAGAACGCATATCCGGAAGTACTCTTCCGTGTTTTGATATCACCCGCCCAATCACCGCCGTATACCCCACTAAACTGAAATTGTTAGTGTAAGAATATAAAATTCCATGATCACGAGTTCCACTGACATACCTTAAGATTCTTTTTGCTGCTTGCAAATGTGATTGGTATGGTTTCTCCATAAACCGACTAATAATTCCCACGCCATAAGTTATATCCGGCCTAGTGGTAGCCAAATATCTCGATCGCCAACAATACTTTTAAAATAAGTGGGATTTACCAATTCACCGGTTCCTTCTTTCTTCAACTCCAACCGTTCTGCTACAGGAGTTCGAATTGATTTGAGCGATTCCATATTGAATCGCTTCAAAATATCATTAGCATACTTTTGCTGTGAAACAAATATGCCTTCATCTGTCTGCTTCACTTCAAGGCCCAGAAAATAGGACATTAATCCCAAGTCTGTCATCTCAAACCGACTTGTCATGGCCTCCCCCGAAATCAGCAAACATCTTCTCACGGCTTCCCGTAAATATCAAATCATCAACATAAAGGCAAACAATTATAATATCGCCGTTAGTATTTGACTTGATATACAGTGTATGCTCATAAGGGCACTTTTGAAAACCATGCTCCAACAGGTAAGTGTCAATCCTCGTGTACCAAGCTCGAGGTGCCTGTTTTAGCCCATACAACGCTTTCTTCGGTTTATAAACTTGATTTTCACGCCCTTTCTTCACATAACCTTGTGGTTGCTCCACATATACTTCCTCATCGAGAAAACCATTAAGGAATGCAGATTTCACATCCATTTGATGGATTTTCCAACGGTTACAGCCGCAAGTGCCAAGATCATTCGAATGGTATCCATTCGAGCCACTGGTGCAAATACTTCAAAATAATCAATACCTGGCTTTTGCTTGTAGCCTTTTACCACCAGTCTAGCTTTGTAACGGTCCACTTGACCGTTGGGTTTGTACTTCGTTTTGTACACCCACTTGACACCTATAGGCTTCTTACCAGTTGGTAAAGAAGTTAGCACCCATGTGTCATTCTTTTCAATGGAGTGGATTTCTTCATCCATTGCTTGGATCCACTTCTCATCTACAGCTGCATCATCATAGGATATGGGGTCACATTCTGTAAATAAACAAAAGTTTACCATTGTTTCATCAGTGATTTCATCACTGTCATTATGATCAACTCTTGTGACCACATAATCCTTGAATTTTACTGGCGTCTTCTGCGATCGTCTTGAACGACGAATCAATGGTTCTGCAGTCGTTTCTGGTGAGGAGGATGAACTACCAGGTGAAAGTGATGGATCTTCAATTGAAGCTTCTTCGGTCTCCCGCACCAATGGTTCATCTTCCATAGGAATATCTTTCTGGTCAGCCTTTTGGTTCCAGGTCCCCGGCTTCATCTTCAAAAATTGGACATCCCTACTAATAATTACCTTCTCCGTGACAGGATTATATAGCTTATAACCCTTAGTCACATTACTATATCCAATGAAAATGCACTTCTCGCTTTTATCATCCAGCTTTTTCCTCCGTTCGTCTGGTATATGGGGATATGCTACACACCCAAATACTCTTAGGAACGAAACATCTGGCTTGTTGCCACTCCAAGCCTCTTCGGGGTTCTTCCAAGAACACTCCTTGTTGGACACTGTTCAACACAAATACAACACAAGCAACGGCTTCTGCCCAAAACTTCTTCGGTAATGCTTTAGCCTTTAGCATACTTCTTGCCATTTCAAAAATTGTTCTATTCTTTCTTTCGCTATACCGTTTCTTTGAGGAGTATAGCCAGCAGTCAATGACGTTTCACTCCATGAATTTTACAATAATTGTCAAATTCATTGGAAGTAAATTCTCCACCTCTATCCGATCTCAATGTCTTTAAATTAAAGCCACTCTGTTTCTCAACATAGGCTTTGAATTCTTTAAATTTGCCAAAAGCTTCGGATTTTTCTCCCAAAAAATAAGCCCATGTTTTTCTAGTAAAATCATCGACAAAAGTTAGCATGTACCTTTTTTGTCCAAATGATTCCACCTCAACGGGGCCACGAGATATCTGTATGTACCAACTCCAGAGGTTGCTTGGCTCTTCTAGCTCTTCCAATTGGAAAAGATTTTCGATGTTGCTTTCCAATGAGACATCCTTCACAAGAGCGGTCTGGACTATCGATCAAGGGCATGCCAGTCACCATCTTTTTCTGGACTAGTAATTTCAGTCCACGAAAATTTAGATGACCGAACCGAAGATGCCACAGCCACTTGCTGTCTTTTGTCATTGCTTGGAAACTCATGAGAGTCTTCGTCTGAAGGGATAGAGGAAACATCCGGTTCTTCGTCATCTGTGTTGTCGTAATCAACTTATTGTTTGCGCCTCTAATGGTGCACACACCATTTTCAATGTTAACTTTGTGGCCTTTTTCGGATAGTTGCCCAACACTCAGCAAATTCCAAAAAAGTCCCGGCACAAAGTAAACGTCTGCAATAGTAACATTAGTACCATCTTTTGATTTGATATCAATGTTACCTTTGCCCATCACGGGAATTTTGGATTTATTCCCAAAGTTGACTTCACCACGAACCGTCTCATCTAACTTCGAAAATAGCTCCTTTTGGCCACACATGTGATTGCTGCATCCAGTATCAAGGTACCAAATTTTTGTGTCCATGGTACTTGATTTATCCATTTGGCATGCTAGCACCACGTCTTCATTTGCATCAACGGCGTGCACATATTCTGGCTGCTTTTGCCCCATGTTTGCTCGACATTCGGATTTGTAATGTCCGAATTTGTTACAGTTAAAACACTTGACCTTTGATTTGTCACGTGTTTTATATCTTTGAGTGGAATTCACATTTCCACCTTTACCTCGGGCACCTCCACGACCTCGGCCACCATGATGACCTCCTCGATTTGATTGAGTGACCCGACTCTGCAATGCTTGCTCAGTATTCGAACCGATGGACTTCTGGTTCATTCTTTGCTCATGCGAACATAATGAACCCATCAACCGCTCAACGTCATGGTTGATATATCTTGGCCTTCTTCGATCGCCGCAACAACGTAGTCAAACCTTTCAGTCAAAGACCTCAAGATTTTTTCTACGACTCGTACATCTTGGAGCTCTTCACCATTAACCCTCAGTTGGTTAACGATGGTTTGTACACGATCAAAGTAAACCGAGATAGATTCAGAGTCCTTCATGCGTAAAGACTCAAAATCTCCTCGAAGTGTTTGAAGCCGCACCCGCCTGACACGATCATCGCCTTTGTAGGATTTTTGCAATATATATCCCACGCTTCTTTTGCTGTTTCTGCACTCGATATTTTTCAAATATCGTCTCCTCTCTGACTTGAAAGATCGCATATAATGCTTTCTGATCTTTCTTTCGAGATTCCACCAACGCTTCTTTCTCCTCCTTCCTCAAGGCATTGAATTCTTCAGCATCGGCCACTTCGGTGTAGCCGTTCTCCACCAGTTCCACAAATCTTGGGACTTGAATAGAACCTTCATCTGGACGGACCGGTTGTTGAAATTCTTTCCGTTCAACTTCGGAAGTTGCATCTGAACAGAACTAGTGGATGCCATTGCTAGCTCTGATACCAATTATTGGAACCAAAAGGATTTGTGGAGAGAGTAAACACACAAAGAGAGATTATATTACACAAAGAGTACACACACAAGCTTTTGCTAAGCTTAAAACTCTCTCTAAAATCTCACTCTCTCACACACAAAATAAACTAACATAACCCTATATTTATAAGCATCTCCACCGCCTGACTTCACCGCTTGAACTCCACCGCCATTGCCTTCAACGTGCAAGAGTTTTTCTTCTTGGCTAAGGAGTCAAGATTTGTGGGCTGTCTTCTTGTTGCCGACTTCAATGTGAATATAAAATTGTCAGCCGCAAGTTTCTTTCCTTCGTGTTCTTCAATTCTCCAACAGCAACTATATTAATATTATATTGTGTGCCCATTGCTTTAGATGCATGTAGTCTCTTCAAGAGTTTTCTTTTCCGGCAGTTTGGAGAAGTGCGGCGCTGCAGCTCACGTTTCTTTGGCGGTTTACAAACCGACTAACTCTTGCTTTCACACACTTAGCCAAAAAACAATTAAAAGACAAATAAGCTAATTAAAATACAAAATCAATTTTACTAGTTTCCAACAAACAATGTATTTATGGCATATGACTTGACAAAACCACATCGTCGAGCATTTACAACATAATAAAGCATCAAGCATCTAGAGTGGGTTCGTTCTACGACCCCCTGCTGTTGTAAATAGGAATTTACCCAAATGGGAGTTTTCCTTACAACCGCAATCAAGAATTTGGTCAATGGGTACGTCATCATCGTCCTATAAAGAGCCGGCTTCTCCTTCACCTTTTCACATCACCGTTCTCTTCGGTACTCGATCCTGAGCTGCTGCTGATTTGGCTCTTTGCTCGCGCAACTTCAAATTTAGCAGTGCCGGTCGACTTTGCAGTGAGATAATATGGCAATGTCTGCAGAAAACGAGCATCAAGTAGAAATTTAATTAGGATATTATATTAAATTGGATTGCGATATCAAAGTTGAGATAATATACCATGCCATTACAGAAAATACGTGAGTTTAATTGCTATTTAACATTCTACACTTCCTTATAATGAACTTTTCTTATATAGGAAAGATGGGGGAAAAGTATTAGAAAATTCATAAATTTATTCTTTTTGTGCCAATTTAGTCTTAAAACTTCTATCGATATCAATTTAGTCATAAACATTTTGACATAATGTTAATATAGTCTTTTCAGCTAATTTTGGCTGGATTTTACTGACAAGGACAACGATTAACCTACATAGCACCGCCAACACTAATATGAAGAATTTTTAATAATATCTTGTTTTTTCGATTTTTTTTCTGATTTTTTTTTTTTTTTTCCTTCTTCTTCCTTCCCTTTGCTAGTGATTGGCCACCAGCCACAAGCGATGGCCAAGTGGCCTTGTTGCTGCCCACTGCAGACGAGTCTCGGCCAAGCGAGGGCACTCCTCGTCGAGCATCATCTAGACGAAGGCAACACTTGGCAAGGTCGCCATGGCCTAGGTGAGGGTCAGCCTTGCCTAATCTAGCCTAGCAAGGACAACCCTTGCCGAGGGTCACCTGGGTGAAGGCAACACCCAACAAGGTCACCATGGCCTAAGCGAAGGCTGGCTCTCGCTCAACCAGGCATCACCTATGGTAGGCCATAGCGAGCCTTGCCCAAGTGAGGCCAACCCAACCATGGGTAGTGGCCAATTGGCATCAAAGAGAATGAAGAAGAAGGAAGAAAAAGAAAGAATAAAAAGAATAAAAATTCATTTAAAAAATATAAAAATATTATTAAAAATTATCCACAGGAGCATCGACAATGCCATAGAGGCCAATCAGCATCCACGTCAACAAAATCCATTAAAATTAGCTAGAAATGCTACATTGACACTAGGTCAAAAGGTTTATAGATTTTTGTTTGTTCCATTCGGCGCCCAGTATCTGGTCAGTAAACTCAACACTTGTTTGTGAGATGAAAATAACTCTCCCATCTCTCACGGAATGGCGAGCTCCTCTCTACCACCTGGGTAGTCTTCTCCTACCTTCAAGGTAAGTTTTGATTCTATCTCAATGGAAAACCCTAAGTCATCCCATACAAAACCCCATTTCGATCATCCCAAGTTCCCGATAAAAATCCCACCCTCAGGAAAACCCTAATACCCATCCCATCTCCTTCCATTTTGCTGTGGTAGCCTGTCTTCCATCGTTTTCAGTTCACAGATCAACATTCCCACTGCCCCGAACCCCTTTTGAGATGCCCATACACCATTCACCGCCCGAAACCCCCATTCGCCATACCCATACACTATACACTGCATCGGAGCTCCCTTCAATCGATTTGGGAGTACATTCTCCTCTCCCGCTGGTTCCAAACTTCTAAAGCCAACTTGTGTGAAGATAATCAAAGTCCCCTCTTAACTTAGATCCTGAAGTTCAAGAGATGGCAAGTCAATTCGAGGAAGAGGAGTTTAGCGCTCTTTGCAAAAGTCTAGGTAAGCTATGGTCTGAAGATGATGTTGTGGATATAAAAGGTGACATTTCTAAAGAAAAAATTACTGAATGCCAGAAAACAGTGTTCGGGAAGCTGTACTCTAGACCGAATGTGAATTTTACAGCCTTCTTAAATACAATGAAAAGAGTTTGGAGGGTTGAGAAAGTTACATGTACATTGTTAGAACCGAGTTATTCTCTTTTTCATTCTAGTCTAAAGCTAAAAAACAGAGAGTATTAGATTCTGGGCCATGGTGCTTCTCCAGCAATTTACTAGCCCTACAACAATGTGACCCCGACACCTTAGAGATCTGTTATGAATTTATCCATTGTCCTTTTTGGGTACATTTCTATGGCCTCCCATTTGGGAGAGTTACTAATGAAGTCATCAGGGATATTGCTTCAAAATTGGGAGAATTAATAGAGGTGAAATTAGAAGCAAAAGATAATGGTCATTACAAGATTGGCAAGGCAAAAGTAAAGCTGAATCTAGAAAATCCTCTCAAGACTAGGAGTCATTGTTAATTTGGAGAGAAAGAGATTGTAGGTAGAGTTTAAATACGAGCAACTTCCGCATTATTGTTACTCATGCGGTAAGATTGGGCATTATGCTACATTTTGCAAAAAAATACCCTATGAGAATTCAAGGCTAGCAAAAGACTTACCGGGAAGATTCGGGCAATGGCTAAAAGCATAAATGCGCGAACTCAACCCGTATGGTAAAATTCTCTATAGCAAACAAAATATTATAACGCAAGATGATGTGTGCCAGAGACCCCTATCCATTCAGTTCTTGAAAATGAAAAACAGCTGCAGGATCAGAATTTGAATACCATTTGTAGATAGAAGAATGCTGACTAGCCAACTCAACAGGAGAATAGTCTTTCTACAAAGCATTTAGCACTACAACTCATGGAGGAGAAATGCCCTCAAAAGAGAGAAGATGCTGCATAGATGAAGAATTTGTTGTGGTACTCTATGAGGAACAACAAAAGGAAGCGGAAGTGGACATGTTAGAGGCCCCAGCAGGGGAAAAGGGGCTGATAAGGCATAAATCCAAAGGCACCAAGCAATCAACAGCAAAAAAAGAAAAGAGATTATGCTCGTATGGTGCACAAAGTTCTAAAACACCAGTTTTTGACAACACACAGCTAGTGGAAACCCTATCAAGGTGGTGGAGAAGTCAAATCAGTGGGCTTTGGTGGCTAGTCCTAATAAGCCACTAGATCATCCATGAAGCTACTAAGTTGGAATTGTCAAGGGTTGGGCACACCCTTGACAATTCAAGCTTTGAGAGTCTTAGTGACTCAAGAAATGTCCAGTATTATCTTTCTAATGGAGACTAAAAATCAAGAGCAAAATGTACAACGATTAAAGAGGAGGCTGAAATTTCAGAACAGCTTCTTGGTGAATCCAAAAGGAATTGCGGGGGGTTTGACCCTTTTCTAGGATGACCAGGTAGTGGTATCCATCGACTCATTCTCAAACAATTATATAAATGTTCAATGCCAAGTTAAAGAAACCAAACAGAAGATGCATGTTACCTTTTTACATGCTCCTAATGAATTTCAAGAAAGAGTGCTGTTATGGAAGGCCATATATAGAGCAAGTGTAAACTATCATCTACCTTGGCTTTGCTTGGGGGACTTCAATGAGATCTTGTATCACTAGGAAAAAGTGGGCAAAAAAAGAGCAGAAAATTACCGGCTTACAGCATTCAAGGACTTCCTTATCCAGTGCTCCTTAATGGATTTGGAATCCAAGAGATATGCTTTCACCTGGACAAACAATTGAGCAGGAGATCAATTTGTCAAGAAGCGACTAGATAGAGCATTATGTAATTTTGAATGGAGGATAGCTTATCCTAATTTTAAAAAATTAGAATCTTATTAGCTATAGGGTCTTATCACAGCCCTCTTATACTATCATTCTACACGCGGAAAGACCTCCTGATCACATCCCTCTTATACTATCATTCTACACGCGGAGAGACCAGAGGAGGAGGGTTTTTCGATATGAAGTATTCTGGTCAGAAGATGAGGAATGTGTGCAGCTAGTTAAGAAGACATGGGCTAATAATGACTCCCACAGGCCAAATATGGTGGAAAAGTTGCAGATTGTGGCTCAACAGCTGGCAAAGTGGAGCAAAAACAGATTCTATAATGCAAAGATGAGAATTGATTAGCTAAAGAATGAATTACAAAGGCTAACAAATGGCAATGAAGTATATCAAGAAAGCGAGGCAGCAAAGAAGATAACCTAGGAAATTGAAAAGCTATGGCGGCAAGAGGAGATGTATTGGGGTATGCGCTCGAGAATCAACTGGTTAAAATGGGGAGATAGAAATACAAAATTTTTCCATGCAATAACTATTCAGAGAAGAACCAAACACAAAATTATTTTTTACTGAAGAATGCAGAAGATGATTGGGTGAAGGAGGAACAGCCTTTGAAGGAGATGACATAAATATTTTATAAAAATTTATACGAATCAGTGGGGTCTCGTAATTTTCAGCCTATCATACAACAAATACCAACCACAGTCGATGAAATGATGAACCAAATGTTAGTAGAACCTGTTACAATTGAAGAGATTACTACTGCAATGCAACAATTAGGAGCTACTAAAGTTCATAAATCGGATGGGCTAAATGGGCTGTTTTACTAAAATCATTGGCCAAATATAAGTCAGGACATTCTCAAAGAAGTGCAAAATTTCTTTGACACTGGATACCTAAACCCTATTATGAACAGAACCCAAATCACTCTTATTCCCAAAATCCCAAACCCCAAAAAGCTTGAACAGTTTCGACCTATTAGCCTATGCAATTTTGTATATAAGATCATTTCCAAAGTAATGACAAATAGACTAAAACCTTTCCTACCAAACCTTATTGCTGAAGAACAACATGCCTTCATGGGGGGCAAACAAATTCAAGATAATATCTTGATTGTGCAGGAAGTACTACATAAGTTGCGAACATGGGAGAGGAAAAGTAAGTTCCAAGCTGTCCTAAAACTTGACATGCAAAAGGCATATGACCAAATTGAATGGGACTTCCTTCAAGAATGCTTGACCAAGATGGGTTTCTATGATTAGTGGGTGCAATGGGTGATGCAATGTGTTTCAACGGTTTCCTTCAACATAAATTTCAATGGGGATCCTTTACCTTTTTTCAAGCCTACATGAGAGATTCAACAAGGTGATCCATTATCCCCTTATCTCTTTATCTTAGTGGCTAATGTCCTATCTCACCTTATGAAACAAGCAGTAGTGGGTGGAACACTTTGAGGAATTAAGCTCAATAGTAGCTGCCCTACCTTATCACATTTACTATTTGCGGACAACTCTATTTTCTTTCTTAATGGCACTGTATTGGAATATCAAAATTTGGCGACAAATTCTACATCAATATTGTTTCGCAACAAGACAGGCTATTAATCTTAATAAATTAGGAATTTATTTCAGCAAGAGCTGCCCAATGAATCTGAGAAGAAATATGGCTGCAGAGCTAAGAGTTCTAGAAATAGAGAAAACAATGAAGTATTTAGGTATTCCCTCGGATTGGGGAGGCTAAAAAAAAGACATCTTTACTTGGATTCTTGCTAGAGTTAATATGAAGTTGGAGAGTTGGAAGGACAACTTGCTGTTAAAAACAGGCAATGAGATATTGATTAAATCAGTGGTACAGGCCATTCCGCAATATGCAATGTCCATTTTCAAAATCCCTGTGTCAATTTGCAAAGCTATTGAGAAGAAAATTGCAAATTTCTGGTGGAGGAATGGTAACAAAACTGCTAGGGTTCATTGAAAAAAATGGGAAAAATTGAAACTTAGGAAGGATGAGGGAGGTCTCGGCTTTAAAGATTTCCTAGCCTTCAACAAGGCAATACTAGGAAAGCAAGCGTGGCTCATTTCACAGCAACCTACATCCCTTCTAAGTCAACTGATGAAGGGCCTATACTATCCACAATGCGATTTCTGGAAAGCTGGAAAAGGTTCCCGACCTTTGTGGGGATGGCAAAGTATTGTCTTGGGAAGAGACTCTATAGCTCCACAAGTTATGTGATCCATTGGAAATGGATAGACAATTCCGATTAGAGAAGACAAATGGTTAAAAAGTGGACCTATTGGAGGACCAGCGACAAGAAATGAGCCAAAGAAAGTGGGTGCATTAATAGAACAAGGGGATGGTAAATGGAACGAGACAATGGTAAGGTCGCTGTTTGATGACCAAAGAGTAAAGGAAATCCTTGCAACCCCTATTGGATTACCTACTATAGAAGATAAAATGGTATTGACTAACAACAAATTAGGGTCCTATACAGTGAAAAGCGGCTATTTCACCACAAGAAATCAAGCAGCCAACCCACAAACCACAACAACAACTTCCTCTCACCAAACAAAGCCAGATCTCTAGAAATATATTTGGCAAGCTGGAACTCTACCCAAAGTTAAACAATTTCTCTGGAATGCATGCCAAAATGCACTACCTACATTGGACAACTTGCACAAGAGAAGAATAGTACTTGATCCATTATGCCCTATCTGCAAACAGGAAGCCGAAACTATCGAACATACTTTGTTGCTCTACCTTTGGACAGCTCAAATATGGAGAGCTAGCCCTCTGCAAATCAAAATCACAAGACTCGGGTTAACACCACTCAATGAATGGCTGTATATGAGGAAAAAAGACCCAAGAAGTGCTTGAAAATTTGACCTAATCGCCACTACCGTGTGGTGCATCTGGAAAGATCGGAACCGGTCCATCTTCGGACAGAATCCCCTGCTCCCGGACCAGACCATGTTCAAATCAATAGCTTTACATGAAGACTTCACAACTTGGAACAGAAACGCAAAAGCAGAGAAGAGAAGTGACACTCACACGCTAAGATGGCAACCCCCGATCTCGGATATACTGAAAATCAACATCGACACCTCCTTTGCCCAGAATGAAGGCACAACATCATATCTAGAGGGGAACAAAGGAGCGGTCGAGCACAAGGGAGCCATCACCTACATCTGTTGAGACTCTTGGGGTCACTTGGTCGACAGCTTCTCCAAGATGGTGGCGGCATCCTCGGCGGAACAGGTTGAAGCACTCGCTCTCTTGGAAACCCTAGACTTCCTCTCCACTAGATCTAACCAAAGCCTACAAGTACACTCTAACTCTTTGCTGCTCGTGCAAGTGGTTCTAGATGTGACAGAGTCAAGCTGGGAAGTGGCATCGTTTGTGGACTGGATCAAGGCAAAATTAAAGGAGTTTCTGGGCCTTTCTCTAGCCCATTGCAGCAGAGAGTCCAACAAACCTGCAAACTGGCTTGCAAGAGCCCAAAGAGAGAATTATCTCCCTCACAATTGGGTAACCAACCCCCGACAGCCCTATTCGATTTATTATGTGCCGATGCTTTTGATGTAATTGCTCCAAACTTACCCAAGTAAATGAATAGCAATCGTTTTTTTGACCAAAATTAAAAAATCATACCAATAAAAAATTTATAACTAAATTGGCACTAATGCAATAAATTTATAATTTTTCTAACAATTTTCTCGGAAAGATTGCAATATGAATTTAATGAATCTTTTACAATCAAGATTGACATTGCACATTAAATTATGCTTAATTTCTCTAGGTGTATGCGAATTTCATCTTACCCTTTAAATTTTATATGAAATATTCTTTTGACCCTTATTTAAATCGATAATAGCAAAAGCAAATGAGAAATGAAATTTTCGATTAATAACACTCTATCATATGGGATTTAGTTAATAAAAAAATACTTGAAATGATGGTGCTCTAAAAATAATGCGATGAATATGAAATCTAATTCTGGGAAATCTAATTAGTGATGGTTTCTTAGAGGATCGGAACCTGTCGTCTTAATGGGATTAGTTCTTGAATTAGTTAGGAAAATAGTATACATACTAACTAAAAGTAGATTAGGGAATTGTTCAAAGTTTTGATTTTGCATAAATGATACCATCATAGAACTCAGCTTCTAAGCTTTTATATATTAACATAATGCATTAGTAAATTAGACGATAATAATAATAGGCGCTAGGAAAATTACATTCAACAGAATTGTTATCGCAGAAAATAGATGTCACGTGAATGAATTAAAAGATTAAAATTTATAAATTGAAGTTCTCAATACAGTCGCAGCCGTTTATTTTTATGGGATTGTCTTGGGGTGAGCAGGTAGTATCCACAACGTAAAATATACATTCTTTATGATTCATTCAATCTAGTGGATCGTGGTAGGTAAAAAAATCTAGTGGATCGTGGCCCACCAAATTTGGTCATCCGGTACGTCATCATCGCCCAATAAATAGCCGGCTTCTCTTTCACGCCTTCGCATCACCTTTCTCTTCAATACTCGATCCTGAGCAGCTGCTGCGGCTGATCTGCTTGCTTGCTCGTCAACTTCAAATCTGAGCAGCCCCCGTCGAGATAATAATGGCCGAGTGCACACTCGCTTGCAAGGGCAATCCCGGCCATTTCTGTGGTCGTGGCTCTGATCGTGCCCTTGATGCCTGTGATTGCGGGGACGAGAAGGTGGGGTGGGTGTGACCGTCGAGATCAACATCTCTTCATCAGACAGCGGCAGGGGTTTCATGCCCGTCCGGACGAACTCGGATTAATCATACTCTTGGATGACGTCGATGAGGTGCTCTATCGAGTTCTCGCCCTTCGGGACT
The DNA here is from genome assembly GCA_014182715.1 of Eucalyptus cloeziana. Lineage (NCBI taxonomy): Eukaryota > Viridiplantae > Streptophyta > Magnoliopsida > Myrtales > Myrtaceae > Eucalyptus > Eucalyptus cloeziana. Next base: position 23,636,640 of record CM024641.1, on the reverse strand, counting down.
TGCCGGCCCATTCGGCCGAGGTGGAGGGTCGCGTCTTTTGGACAGCCTTGGAACATGAGCTGCCCGCGGGCCAGGATGATGAGATGGTCGAGGAGAAGTTGGATTCTTGACGAAGGCTGGTGGATGGTGAGGATCACGGTGCTGCCGGACCGAGCTATGTCGTGCACCTTCTCAAACTCGCTGTGGGCGCTGGTCAAATCGAGGCCCAATGTTGGTTAGTCAAGAAAGAGTAGGGATGGCCCGTGGATGATGTCGCCATCGATCGATACCCTCCAGCGCTCTCCTCCGGACACCCCGCATGTCCCGTCGTCGCCTATGTAGGTGTCCCGGGATGACTGTGATCAAAGTAGTGTTTGCACAAATTACTCGGGGAAAAACAATGAACTTCTTCTTAGACATTATATGCTTCGATGCAAATCCAATCTTCATATCCAAATCTTTGCCTAAACATATTGCATAGACTGGTTCTTGAAAGGATGAGTGCACAAAAACTGTGATCGTACTCCTTGGAGGCACTCATCCTTAAACCATTTCATTAGAGAACACGCTCTACATAGTCTCTAACAAAGGCATCAAAGGAAGAGAGAAAAACACAGAGTATACATCTGGGGAAAATTGATTATATAAGTTCCATGACATATTATATCACTTAATGTTTATATAAGTTGTCATATTTAAGCTTTTGATAGAAATCCGATGTGTCAATTTATAAGTTGATTTTACAATCAATCTCACCCTCTAATGGTACTAGAAAACTCAAAGGTTAAGTACTCAAGACTCATCAAGAGTCCGAGCTGCTCGATCAATTTCCCCACCCTCTCAATCTTCTCCGCCGTTGTGATCTACCCTAGCCAGAAGTCAGCAGCTAACATGAGCTAAACTCAATTGGTAAAATATGAAAAGATTTAAAATTCAATTGGTAAATTGAAAAGTGTGACTGAATTGATAAGAATGTAGTAAATTTAAGATTTTTTGAACTATTCTCCCTCAAAGCTTTATTTTTTCATAAATGATTCCATGATATATATTGGAACTGAGCAAGTCTTTAAAATGGTCAAGGAAGAAATGATAGAGGGAAGAACTCCTGAGGGGTGGGACTCCCCACTGCACACTTGTGTATTTTGTCCTGCCCGAGAAGAAAATATATGGTTGCATAAAAAATTCCACAATATATCAGCTTCTAAGCTTTTATATATTATCATAATGGATTAGTAAATTAGATGACGATTATGATGATGATGATGATAATAATGATAGGTGCTAGGGAAATCACATTCAACATTATAAAAAATTGTTATTACAAAACATAGACATGATGCAAATGATTTAAAAATTGGATTCCAGAAGCTCGTAGCATTGGTCTCGATAAACCCAAGATTAAATTTATAAATGGAAGCTTTCCTTACAACCGCAATCGAGAATTTGGTCAACGGGTACGTCATCATCGTCCTATATAGAGCCGGCTTCTCCTTCACCTTTTCGCATCACCGTACTCTTCGGTACTCGATCCTGAGCTGCTGCTGATTTTGGCTCTTTGCTCGCCCATCTTCAAATTTAGCAGTGCCGATCGAGTTTGCAGTGAGGATAATATGGCAATGTCTGCAGAAAACGAGCATCAAGTAGAAATTTAATTAGGATATTATATTACATTGGATTGCGATATCAAGTCAAGATAATATTCCATGCCATTGCAGAAAATACGTGAGTTTAATTGCTATTTAACATTCTACATTTCCTTATACTGAACTTTTTTATATAGGAAAGATTGGGGAAAGTATCAAAAAAGTCATAAATTTATTGTATTTGTGTCAATTTAATAGTAAAACTTCTATTAGTGCCAATTTAGTCGTAAACATTTTGATATAATGCCAATACAGTCTTTCCAACTAATTTTGGTCAGATTTTGCTGACGTGGACAGCGATCAATCTACGTAGCACCACCAATGTTGATATGAAGAATTTTTAATAATATTTTAATATTTTTTATTTTATTATTATTATTTCTGATTTTTTATTTTTCTTTTTTCCTTCTTCTTCCTTCCCTTTGCCGGTGATCGGCCACCAGCCACAAGCGATGGCCAAGCTGGCCTTGTCGCTGCCCACCATAGGCGAGTCCCAGCCGAGCAAGGGCACTCCTTGTCGAGCATCATCAGACGAAGGCAACACCTAGCAAGGTCACCATGCCCTAGGTGAGGGTTAGCCTTACCCAATCAAGCCTGGCAAGGCCAACCCTCACCGAGGGTCACTGGGTGAATGGAAACACCCAACAAGGTCACCAGGGCCTAACCGAGGCTAGCTCTCGCTCGACCAGGCCTCACCTTTGGCAAGCAACGGCAAGCCTTGCCCAAGCAAGGCCAACCTAGCCATCGGTAATGGCCGATCAGCAGCAAAGAGAAAGAAGAAAAGGAAAGAATAAAAAGAATAAAAATTAATTTAAAAAATCAAAAAATATAAGAATATTATGAAAAATTGTCCACAAGAGCACCGACAATACCATATAGGCCAATCAGCATCCACATCAATAAAATCCATCCAAAATTAGTTGGAAATGCTGCATTGGCACTAGGTCAAAAGGTTTATGGCTAAACTGATACCAATAAAAAGTTTATAACCAAATTGACACTGATGCAAAAAATTTATAATTTTTTTGACAATTTTCTTAGAAAGATTGCAATATGAATTTAATGAATCTTTTACAATCAAGATTGACATTGCACATTAAAATCTGCTTAATTTCTCTAGGTGTACACGAATTTCATCTTACCCATTGAATTTTATATGAAGTATTCTTTTGACCCTCATTTAAATCGATAATAGCAAAAGCAGATGAAAATTGAAATTTTCAACTAATAACACTCTATCATATGGGATTTAGTTAATAAAAAAAAAACTTGAAATGATGGTGCTTTAAAAATAATGCGTATGAATATGAAATCTAATTCTGGGAAATCTAATTAGTGATGGTTTCTTAGAGGATCGGAACCTGTCGTCTTAATGGGATTAGTTCTTGAATTAGTTAGGAAAATAGTATACATACTAACTAAAAGTAGATTAGGGAATTGTTCAAAGTTTTGATTTTGCATAAATGATACCATCATAGAACTCAGCTTCTAAGCTTTTATATATTGACATAATGCATTAGTAAATTAGATGATAATAATAATAGGCGCTAGGAAAATTACATTCAACAGAATTGTTATCGCAGAAAATAGACGTCACGTGAATGAATTAAAAGATTAAAATTTATAAATTGAAGTTCTCAATACAGTGGCAGCCGCTTATCTTTATGGGATTGTCTTGGGGTGGGCAGGTAGTATCCACATCGTAAAATATACATACTTTGTGATTCATTCAATCTAGTGGATAACTGACCAAAAACAACAAAAAATCTAGTGGATCGTGGCCCACCAAATTTGGTCATCCGGTACGTCATCATCGCCCTATAAATAGCCGGCTTCTCCTTCACGCCTTCGCATCTCCTCTCTCTTCAATACTCGATCCTGAGCAGCTGCTGCGGCTGATCTGCTTGCTTGCTCGCCAACTTCAAATCTGAGCAGCCCCCGTCGAGATAATATGGCAGTGTCAGCAGAAAACGAGCGTCCAGTGAAGGTTTTGGGATGGGCAGCGAGAGATTCCTCAGGACTTCTCTCTCCCTTCGAGTTCTCAAGAAGGTAAACCTGCATATTATTTTTCCATCTCTGGAGATATCATCTCTTGGATTATGCGAGCTTTCTTTCACGTCAAAGGTTATATATAGACGAGAATAGTTAGAACCGTCAAGTTCAGGAAGAATCGATGTGTGCATAGTACGATTCTGTTGAGATGAATCATTCAGCTACAATGGCGTGCTTATGGAGATCCAGAGATGTAAATCTTTTTCTTCTGCTCTTTTATTTAATCTGAAAGCACGAACTGAAGACCCAACTATTAAGAGACTTATGGGCATCCTACAAGACCCGTGAATTTGTTAAATCCAAACATATGGCCTGTTTAATAGGTTCTAACTCAGAGTAGCCTGGATGCAGTTAGAATAATTGGTGTTTTTTTTTTTTTCTCTATTTTGAAAATCCAAGGGCATGGGTGCGGAGACTCATGAAACATCATGCAAGCTCGTTAACCGGTTTAGTCCATACCTTTAACCTATACAGGTGGCCCTAACATGGAAAAGTTTGCATGTAATGAGAATCATATGAGTGACCATAAGTTTCTGAGCTAAAAAACATCAACGCACTAACCAATTGTGAAATCTTCAAGGCCATAAAAGTTTGTGTTAAAATGCATTAAACCCACTTTTTTCCATAATATCTTTTGTAGGGTCACCAGAGAGAAAGATGTGACTTTGAAAGTATTGTACTGTGGGATATGTCACTCTGACCTACACAATGTGAAGAATGAATGGGGATTCATGTCCTACCCTATGGTGCCCGGGTATGAGTTAAAAAAATCACCTTTTTCTCATTTTTCTCCCTCATAGTAAGTATAAAAAATTACATTTGATTATTGCATTGCAGGCATGAAATTACAGGTGTCGTAACAAAGTAGGAACCAAAGTGACAAAGTTCAAAGTCGGAGACAGAGTGGGCGTCGGGTGTTTGATTGGATCGTGTCACAACTGTGTGAATTGTGGTGATAATCTTGAAAGTTACTGCCCCAAAATGGTTCCAGTCTATGGTGGTAAGTTTAGCCCTGATAATGACAGTGAGGATTCTAATGGAACGATTAACTATGGTGGCTTCTCGGAAATCATGGTCGTAGATGAGCACTTTGTATTTAAATTTCCAAATAACACGCCTCTCGATGGTGGGGCACCTCTCCTTTGTGCCGGTATCACTATCTATAGCCCATTAAGGTACTACGGACTCGACAAGCCTGGAATGCACATAGGAGTAGTTGGGCTCGGTGGACTTGGCCATGTGGCTGTCAAATTTGCCAAGGCAATGGGCCTTAGGGTGACTGTCATCAGTACCTCCCCGAGTAAAAAGGAAGAAGCCATGAACCATCATGGTGCTGATGCATTTTTGGTCAGCCAAGATGCAGAGCAGATGCAAGTATGTTATGCTCCTCGCAAGCTGTTTCTTGAATTGCACATAGGATAAACCTGCTAATGTAATTTAAAGTCACGATTATTTTCTTGATGCAGTTAGCTATGGGCACAATGAATGGCATTATAGACACTGCCTCAGCTGCGCATGCTCTCTTGCCATTGATTGGTCTCTTGAAGACTCACGGGAAGCTTGTCATGGTTGGCCTAACAGACAAGCCCCTTGAGCTACTTGCTATGCCACTCATCCTGGGTAAATAACTATAATATACTTCTTGAAGAGATTTATTATCTATATTTTATTTACGATTAAAATTGATATGTTGGGCCTACTGCATAGATATTAGCTCAAATCTAAAATGTGTGCGCATCACAATTACGAGTTCTCATTCGCAACATTGAACTTCTTTATTCTTACTAATGACAGGTAGGAAGATAGTGGGTGGAAGTGCCGCTGGAGGGATTAAGGAGACGCAAGAGATGATCGATTTTGCAGCGGAGCACGGCATAACCGCGGATATTGAGGTTATTCCGATGGACTATGTGAACACTGCCATGGAGCGTCTTGCAAAAGGGGATGTTAGATACCGATTCGTTGTCGACATCGGAAATTCGTTGAAGTCTTACTAAAACTTAATTGCGTTGATTACTACGAGAAAGCTTGGATAGAAGGTGGTCGAATTATTGTTGACATCAGTTATTGGGTAAGTAGTTTATATGCATGTTTTTCATCGTATTTACGCCATTGTTCTTGTTGGGACAGAGAAGTCTTCTCTAAGGACAATTACTTTGTAAAAAAGGTGTTATTAAGTTATAGCTGCTCTGCTGGAGTTCAATAAAGGAAATCTAATTCGTTCGTAATCTCGTATGATATTATCTTCGAAAATTACATCTCTACTATAATCATGTGTACTTTTTAGTCAATTAGATTGGACAATTATAGTTATTGGATTGTGCATATTTTTGTCTTCAATTGTGACTGTTTGACTTCCATAGCCATGGACTAGACATGACAGGATAACCGGACAACAGGCAGACTAAACGAGATAAGCAGGAGAAAATTGAGAGAGAGGGCTAAGAATTTGAACCCTCAACATGCGCTCTCATATCTTGCTAAACCAATAGTTTTGCTCATTAGCTTGAACCATCAGGAAACGGGTTAACCATGTATTTAGCATATGATTTGACATAAACGTTAAACACATCGTGGAGCATTTATGACATAATAAAGCATCAAGCATCTAGAGTGGGATCGTTTTATGACCCGTACTGTTGTAAAAGGGAATCTACCCATCTATTATTTCATCCATTCGATCTAAAGTGTGTTGTCAACCGTCTATCAGAATTTCCTTAGTTTTAGCCATTGGATTAAGCACGGTATAGTTCCATGCTTGAAGCCATCGGACCTTAGCATCAGCCAGCTTCGGTGTCTCGAAATCTATAAAAAAAATTTCACAAGACATCCACAAAGCAAATAATCACACACCACATGAAACGGTTTCATAACTATTGAACTCCTCGACTTTCTCAAAAGTAGAGGTCATTTCAACCCAAAAAAAAAAAAAAAAATTATTGTCATCCAACGCTTTATTAGGTTCATCCAAATTGGGATGACACAAGATATTAACGTGACGTTTATACTATTTTTCAAAGCGAACTGCAACGCCCCCAAAAGAAAAAAAAAGTAAAAAAAAAAAACTATAGAAAGAAAAGGCTAAAGATTAGAGCAATTTTAGAAAAGGAAAACAACGAAGCATGGAGAGAGAGAGAGAGAGAGAGAGAGAGCCCCAATGGGGGTGGGCCACCATACATTTTGCGAACAAGGGCCGACGACCCTCCTCCGGCCATGGGCGTCGTTTTATTTTTTTCTTTTGATTCTTGGTCTGAACGCTGGCACCTCATCAACACTGCATGTCTAAAGAATATAATACTAAAACTGTGGTATCAACATGCTAACGGAAGTACTAAATTGCAATAATAGCACAAAATTTATGATCAGAGAAAGAGCAGATTAGAGACCCCAAGCGACCCAATCCATCTGTGTCGTCCTGGCATTGCAAGAATCCGGGCGACTGTGACGCCGGAGAAGCACAGCACCAGGCGATGCAACTGAGTGGAGATGTAGCTCGCTTGCTCAGGCGAGAATGGATGGATGAATTCCTGACCGAACTGAAGGAACCATCGTATTGGGATCTGCAAAATCAATTCTAGCCTGGCCCACAAGGTGGCTACATTGCCGGATTGCGACCTTGAAGAAGCCACGACTTGCAGTTTGCAAAGCCTATTCGAGGATCGACTTGAGAACGCTATGTCACCTTTCGTCCACTTTGGGAGCCATATCTGTAGGGAAAATATGGCTTCGAATAGGGTAGAACAATGAAGACGGATTTTTTGAGTACTCGAGTCGGACTTTGAGGCGTGATATCACTTTCTTTAAGGATTTATTTGCCCCCACAAAGTTGCTAATGGTCATCGGCTAAATATCCTCCAGGATACAACAAAGTCTCAATTTGAGAATACTAGATAGCAATTCTAATATTTCTCCAGGATCTCTCTAGGAAACAATTGAAGAAGATGGCTGTCGTTTTTCGAAAGAAAATTGATCTCGAAAAGATGAAAATAGTTGATAAGACAACTCTTCGATTTTACATTCCTCTATAAATTGGATTAGTGCGCCAAAATCGGGAAAGGTTGCAAACCGCACGGATATCTTTATTCAAAGGTTGTCTTGAAAAGACACAAACAAAATTCGGAATAAAAATAATAATTATTATTTAATAAATAATATTTCGAAATTATTATAATAATTAATTAATTACCGAAAATTCTCAATGGGAATTGATTTTAGCCCCACAAAAAGGATTAGTGCTAACTAAGTGCCAATCAATCCTTTAAACCTACAAAAGAAATCCCACACTTTTAAACTGGTTTGTTTCTTCCCACCTTTCCCATGTGGGACAAGGTAAAAGCACTTATTTTTTGTTTTAACAAACAAAAACAACAACAATATCTGCTGGCCTACATCTTGCTCGTCAAGTTCGGGTCCTATGGCTTGCTCGTTTGGGTCACGCCACGCCAAGCCAAAGCGCTGCCAGAGCTGACCAAATCAATCGGTTTGCTGCTTCGATTCAGCGGCTACAAACAGGAGAAAGCTGTCACTTCAGCTTGGCTTAAGTAATGTCTTAAAAATAAACCTGAAAAGAGCTGACTCGCACACCAATTCTCTTCGATTGCTCATTTTGCTCGTTAAATATGTCATCACAACTCTTGGGTTTGATTCTTAATTTGTTATTGTCTATTAAAGTAAGTTCGGAAATATTGATTTGAGGGCCGATTAGATTTTGCATTAGATAGGAAGAAGGTGATGCGTATCGGATACACATCGATAAAGGAGTAATCCTGATGGTCTCTAAATATTATAATCACCTAGTTTTTTTTTTTTTTTTTTGTCAGTCCTACTCTATTCCTATTCTACACTCACTCTCAGACTACCCTGCCTCTTGCAGGGCGTGGGAGTCCAAACCCACTCTTGAAACTTACGCGTCCCCACCCCATCCCCCCTGAGAATGTGGGGATTTGAACCCCTCACCTCCCCCTTCCATTTTTATTTTTTTTTGTCAGTCCTACTCTAATCCTACTCTAACACTCACTCTCGACTTTTGCCCCCGCCTCCTTGCGGGCGTGGGAGTCGAAACCCACTCCTGAAATGAATCTTCCCCACCCCCAATCCCCCCGAGAAGGTGGGGGATTTGAACCCTCAACCTCCCCCTTTCAAGATGGAAGGGTGGCCACTAGGGCTGACCCCCCCTTCCATCTTGGAAGGGTGGCCATTAGGGCGAATCCCAGTAGTTTTATAATCACCTAGTTAATAAAAGAAGAAATGAAAAGAATAGATGGGGACAATAATAATCATCACCTTTATTCTCTATTTCAAGTTCTATCCTCACATTTGAAAATTACATTTTATATTTCCCCAACCTAAAAGACACATTTGCCCTCATGGACACTCAAATTCAACGGGCCAATTCCATTAAAAAGCACAAATTTTAGGTGTTGTCCCAAATCTGGCCTAAACTTTATTTTGTCTATAAAAAAAAGCACGAACTTTAGGTGTTTTCCCAAATTTAGCCCGATCTTTATTTTGTCTAAAAAAAAAGCACAAAACTTTAGGTGTTACCTCAAATCTGGCCCGAACTTTATTTGAGACAAAATAAAGTAAGTCTATTACAAATAGGCTTCCCATCTCTATTTAACTACAAGATGCACACGCTTTTAATATCTCGCTTTAAGGCAATGTAATCTTCTGCTTTCAACCCAGCTTCTGACATTGCAAATAGCTTGTCAATTGTTAATTGATCTAATGGCCCTAGCTATGTGCCTCATCCCCTAGAACTGAAGCTGCTGAATTATTTTTCCCATGAGAATCATTTGTAAAGTTCACTTCATTGGAGGGCAAACTTAAATTTAACACTTTCTCCAAACACTCGAATGCATCATTGTTTTGCTGTGTTGGATATTATTGCTGACATGGAAATGTCACATCGGATGATTGTGGAATGAGAGTTAACGAAGGGCTAGATTTGGGACACAAGTGAAAGTTTGTGTTTTTTTTAGACAAAATAAAGTTCAAACCAGATTTGGGACAACACCTAAAGTTCGTGCTTTTTTTAAGACAAAATAAAGTTCGGACCAAATTTGGGACAACACCTAAAGTTTGTGCTTTTTTTTTAGACAAAATAAAGTTCGGGTTAAATTTGGAATAACACCTAAAGTTCGTGTTTTTTTATGGAATTGGCCCCAAATTCAACACTCAAACCCCCACGAACCAGCTGTCTTTCTAGACCTGATGCTGTCTATGTGAGAGCTCGTTTGAGGCTCGAGGCATGGCCTCATGGCCACCTTTAAGGACAACTGCTTTATAAATCTGGTTATTTTAAAATATAGGTTTGTTTGATAGAAAATTTCTTGATGAAAGAAAATGTTATTTGTGAAAATAATTCTTAAAAAAAAATGATTGACCGACAAACCATAACGGCTCTATTTGCATATCGTCAAAATGGAATTCATATAATTCCCATCCCCTCGTCTTAAACATCGACATATTATGTTCACTAGCAGTCGGTTCATACACTTCTTCATCTCCATCTTCTTTGGGTCAATGAATTATTCAATGAGTTCACACATGTACTCGATTGAATCTTGACGGTTTATATCTAGTCAAATCCACGCGGGATTCACATTACTAATGGAAGTTTTTTTGTAAAAACAAACTAAGTGCATATTTCATTGTCCTACATAGGAAAAATGGGAGGAAGTGGGTCAACTAATAAGTGTGGAGTTTCTTTAGTGTACTTAAAGAAATGATTGGGTATGGGCTAGACCCCACTATACCCGCATGTGGGTATGCAATTTTTTCTTGTATATGGTTATTTTATTAACTTTAATCAATTCAAAGGTTGTTTTTGTTTCTTGAGAATTTTCAGAAATTATATTAAAAAAAAATCAAAATTTTATTTATTAAAATAATAATTTAAAAAAAAAATTATTCCGAATTTCTGTTTGTGTCTTTTCAAGACAACCTTTGGAAAAGATACTCATTCAATTTGTAACATTTCCCGAAGGGTTGCATTAGTTCATTTTTCAATTTCTTCTAAATTGACGCCTTTGTTCATTATAGCAATTTTTCGAAAGGATACGTTTGTTCACTTTGCAATTTTTCACAAAGAGTTGCCTACGTTTTTAAAATTGATTTATATATACATGTCAGTTTTTAAAAGAACAAGGTGTGATCATTTTTATCTTTACAAGCCTTCTTTCTGAAATACTACAACCATCTTTTCAATTGTTTCCTAGAGAGACCCTGGAGAAATACTAGAATTGCTATCTAGTATTCTCATTTTTTAGATTTTGTTGTATCCTGGAAGATATTTTCCGATGACCATTAGAACTTTGTGGGGCAAATAAATCCTTAAAGAAAGTGATATTACGCCTCAAAATCTGACTTGATTACTCTAAATATCCGACTTCATTGTTTTACCCAATTTGAAACCATATTTTCCAAACAATTACATCCACCAATTTTGATGCACCAACATATCATAGTATGAAATAGAAGAAAGCCGACTTAGCCTATAACCAAAGTGCCTTGTACCACTTCTGGTCGGCAGCATTGGGGAAATGTGCTCACAAGGGAATAGAGAGGAAAATTACAAAGGAAAAACCGGATAGAATGTTAGAGAAGGAACGTCTCCATGAAGCAGTGGTCTCAATATTGAATAGAAAGAGTTATAAATTCCTTTGTCTTCTTTTGGATTGATCTCATTGGCAACCCGACACTCCAATCCTAAGAGGCATTTGAACATTTTCTTTCTCCTCCAAAAAAAACGATTTTACAATAAATAAATAAATAAAATTACCCTTCAAATCAGCTGCCATCTATCTATACTCCAACCCCATTGATTGGTCAGGTACACCATGCTGAGGTGAGGGACTTAACGTTAATACTTTTGCTCTATACCAGGACAATAGACACGACATGATCAGGAGGTGAAAGTTATGTTCTATGCCGTTTGTCAAAGGCTATGAGTTTTGGTTATGGAGGATACAAAACAAGTAATGCCGTAGTGGACTGTAATCCCTAATTTGGCACATTCAGGATGTTAATTTTATTACTTATGATTCTACGACGTCAGTCGTTCGCTTTGTCTGCTGTCTTCGAAAGCAGAGCATTGCAGCACAGTGTACCTTGGGAATGAGAGATACCAACAAAGCAATTAAAAAGGCCTCCAGTTCCTATAACCGAAGGATATTAGTCATCAAATAATATCGGGAATAAGAAGTTTCCGAACTTCAATCGGCAGAGGACGGCACTTGTATGTGAAGGCGAGGAACGACGATAAAACCAGTAAATGAGCAAATGTCGGGAAAGATGGCAATATGAATTTAATGGATCTTTTACGATCAAGATTGACATTGCACATTAAAATCTGCTTAATTTCTCTAGGTGTACGCGAATTTCATCTTATCCTTTGAATTTAATATGAAGTATTCTTTTGACCTCATTTAAATCGATAATAGCAAAAGCAAATGAAAAATGGAATTTTCCACTAATAACACACTATCATATGGGAATTAGTTAATAAAAAAATACTTGAAATGACGGTGCTTTAAAAATAATGCATATGAATATAAAATCTAATTCTGGGAAATCTAATTAGCGATGGTTTCTTAGAGGATCGGAACTTGTCTTCTTAGTGGGATTAGTTCTTGAATTAATTAGGAAAATAATATACACACTAACTAAAAGTAGATTAGGGAATTGTTCAAAGTTTTGATCTTGCATAAATGATACCATGATAGAACTCAGCTTCTAAGCTTTTATATATTAATACAATGCATTAGTAAATTAGATGAAACATCACACAAGCTCATAAACCGGTTAAGTCCAAATCTTTGACCTGTACAAGTGGCTCTGACATGGGAAAGTTTGCATGTAGTGCGAGTCAAATGAGTAACCATTAGTTTCTGAGCTAAAATACATCATAGCACTAACCAATTGTAACAATCTTAAAAGGCTGTAAAAGTTTGTGTTGAAATGCATTAAACCCGCTTTTTTCCATAATATCTTATGGAGGGTTACGGGAGAGAAAGATGTGACTTTGAAAGTATTATACTGTGGGATATGTCACTCTGACCAACACAATGTGAAGAATGATTGGGGATTCACGTCCTACCCTATGATGCTTGGGCATGAGTTAAAAATAATGACCTTTTTCTCATTTTTCTCCCTCATAGTAAGTGGAAAAAAATTACATTTGATTATTGCATTGCAAACATGAGATTGTAGGTGTTGTAACGGAAGTAGGAACCAAAGTGACAAAGTTCAAAGTCGGAGATAGAGTGGGCGTCGGGTGTATGATTGGATCATGTGACAACTGTGCTAATTGTGGTGATAATCTTGAAAATTACTTCCCAAAATGGTTCCAGTCCATGGCGGTAAGTTTAGCCCTAATAATGACAGTGAGGATTCTAATGGAACAATTAACTACGGATGCTTCTCGAACATCATGGTCGTAGATAGCACTTTGTATTTAAATTTCCATATAACATGCCACTCGATGGTGTTTGTGCCAGTATTACTATCTACAGCCTATTAAGGTACTACACTCAACAAGCCCAGAATGCACATAGGAGTGGTTGGGCTCGATGGACTTGGCCATATGGTTGTCAAATTTGCCAAGGCAATGGGCCTTAGGGTGACCGTCATCAATGCCTCCCCGAGTAAAATGGAAGAAGCCATGAACCATCTTGGTGCTAATGCATTTTTGGTCAATCAAGATGCAAAGCAAATGCAAGAATGTTACGTTCCTCGCAAGCTATTTCTTAAATTGCACTTAGGATAAAGACCACTAAAGTAATTTAAAGTCACAATTATTTTCTTGATGCAATTAGCTATGGGCACAACGAATGGCATTATAGACACTATCTCAGCTATGCATGCTCTCTTGCCATTGATTGGTCTTTTGAAGTCTAATGGGAAGCTTGTCATGGTTAGGGGTGAGCAGTTCCAAGTTCCTTACAGGTTCCACGTAGAACCCGAACCTATCCTCGGGTACAAGTTCCTCATTTTTTGGAATCCGGAACCTACCCATCGAAACCGGATGTTGGGGAAATCCCTTATGATGTTTTGAGGATGACAAAATAAATCAAAGGTTACTAACGTGTTTAATGGTTGAGTAACAAACTATGTAGATGATAGAACATGTAAAGGATATTATCAAAGTCTATACTTGGAAGAACCAAAAGACAGACTCTATGCCGAAACTGAACTTATTCAGACTAGGTCCAGACCTTAAAACTCAATCTGTTCATAAGCAGAATATGTTCAGACTTACATCTAGTTTGTAAAGTCTATTTCAGTCTTTGTAAAGTCTATTTCAGTCTGAAGACACTCAGACTCTATTTCAATTTGAAGACACTCAGAAAGACACTCGGACTCCACTTCAGTCTAAAGACACTCGGACTCTACTTCAGTCTAAAGACACTCAAACTCTACTTCAGACGGAACACTCTCAGACTTTACAACCAGAACGAGACACAAGTTCAGAACGTAGCAGATTCAGGACGAAGCATGTTCAGAACGAGACAACTCGACAGAACGTAACACAAGTCCTAAACATATAACGGCTAGTGATTTGATTTGAATTATACATCAAGATTAATTTGATTGACTTAATCTAATTTATTGACAATTGGATATTTAAGACAAAAAAATTCTAAATGAATAAGCTCTACTTATGGAAACCAATATTCTGTTTGTATGGGCGATCATAATCAACTTGAGATTCTACTTTTGTCACTCAACGGCTACAAAATCTTCTAGATACAAATCCGTCCAATGAGTAGATTGGAAGACGATCCTCTAGATACTGTCTGACAGCTAATTTGGAAGTGGATGAGTATTTAAAGAGATCAAGGAACGATTAGCAAGTAAATGATGGAATGTAGAATTTATAATTCCAAAGTCTGAGTGATTTTTGATCATACACTTGTCTTTTGTGAGCTTAAACGTTTGTGATCATGAGAGAAATACCAAAAGAGTGACTTAGTGAGATAGTGTGATCTACCACTAAGTGTTTGCACTCAAAGTTGTAATCTCTTGTTGATTGCATAGTGGAATCCGGCAGAAGGCTGTTAAAGTGGGAGAGTGGACATAAGCTTGATCTAAGCTGAACCACTATAAATTATGTGTTCATATTCTCTTCCCTGAATTTCTTTATTTTGTTCGTAATTTTATTTAACTACTAAAATCTGATCTAACTCAAAGTATGTTTTTCTTCATACTCAATTTCAAAAGTAAAATATTTTCACTATTCTTTGCGGAAAATTGTCTTTACACCTTATTCACCCCCCCTCTAGGTGTTCATACTAGCACTTACACCCGGAACATGGAACATAACTTATCACAGGTTCCAAGGTCAGTTCCAAGGTCCAATAGGTTCTTTTCTTTTCTTTTTTTTTTTTAGTTAAACAAAACAAAAATGAACGCAATAATAATAAATAAGCTTATTGTTCATCAAAGAGAATACAAAATAAACAAAACTATCAACAGAATAAAAGGAATTCTTGGCAAAGAATTCAATTAGATAAAAGTAGAGGTGAGCAGTACTAAGTTTCGTACAGATTTCATCTGGAACTTGAAACCTACCCGTTGGAACAGGTCCTTCATTCTTTGGAACCTGAAACCTCCCTTGCATACCTTAAAACTTGGAACCTATTCTATCGTAAGTTCCAAGGTCTACCCTAGTCCTACTTATGTTATTATTTGAAAGATTACAATTCACTAATTATAACTTATATTTAGATATATGAAAAATATAAACATTAATAAAGTAAAAATCTTAACTATAAAATGAAAACTCGGATTAGTACTTCCAGATTATACATTCATCATTAAACAACATGAAATATCGGAAGATTGCATGGAGACATGGATCAAGAAAAATATTAAAACTTATTTTACATTCTATGTTACAAGTTATAGGTTCCAGGTTCCTCCAATTAAAACCCGCAACCTTTTCGTTGAAATAGGTTCTTCATTTTTTGAACCTAGAACCTACCCCGCATACCTTGGAACCTAGAACCTACATGTTCCAACCGGTCCGGTTCTAGAGTTCCAGGTTCTACCGTGGAACCGTGCTCACCTCTAGTCATGGTTGGTCTAATAGACAAGCCCCTTGAGCTACTTGCTATGCTACTCCTCCTAGGTAGATAACTATAATATACATCTCGAAGAGATTATTGTCTACATTTTACTTATGTTGGGCCTCCTGCATACATGTTAGCTCAAATTTGAAATGTGTGTGCAGCACAATTATGAACTCTCATTCGCAACATTGAACTCGTTGGTTGTTACCAACGACAGGTAGGAAATAGTGGGAGGAAGTATCGCCGAAGGGATTAAGGTGACGCAAGAGATGATCGATTTTGCAGTAGAGCATGGCATAACCGCAGATATTGAGGTTATTCTGATGGACTATGTGAACACCGCCATGGAGTGTCTCACAAAAGGGGATGTTAGATACTAATTCGTCCTCAACATCGGGAATTCGTTGAAGTCTTACTGAAACTTAATTGTGTTAATAACTACGAGAAAGCTTGGATAGAACATGGTCGATTTACTGTTGACATCAGTTATTGGGTAATTAGTTTGTATGCATGTTTTTTGTCGTATTTACGCCATTGTTCTTGCTGGGATAGAGAAGTCTTCTCTAAGGACGATTACTTTGTAAAAAAAAGTGTTATTAAGTTACGGTCTTCCCTAACAGGTATGATATTCTCTTTGAAAATTGCATCTCTACTATAATCATGTGTACTTTTTAGTCAATTGGACTGGGCAACTATAATTATTGGATTGTGCATATTTTTGTCTTCAACTGCGACTATTTGACTTCCATAGCCATGGATTAGACATGACAGGATAACCAAACAACTGGCAGACTAAACGAGATAAACAGGAGAAAACTAAGAGAGAGGGCTTGGAATTTGAACCCTTAACACGTGCTCTCTTATCATGTTAGACTAACAGTTTTTCTCACAAACTTGCACCATTAAGAAACGGATCAACAATATATTTATAGCCTATGAGTTGACATAAACTTTTAATACGTCGAATATTTACGACATAGTGAAGTATCAAGCATCTAAAGTCGGGTCATTGTATGACCCCATGCTTTTATAAATGGGAATTTACTCATATGTCATGCCGTCCTTTCAATCTAAAGTGCCTTGTCAACCGTCTTTCAAAATTTCCTTAGCTTTTGTCATTGGATTAAGCACGGTACAGTTCCATGCTTGAGGCTTTTGGACCTTAGCATTAGTCAGTTTGGGTGTCTTGAAATCTACATAGGAGATAATCACACCACATGAAATGATTTGATAACTATTAAGCTCCTGGACTTTCTTGAAAATAGGGGACCCCCAAAAAAATAAAGAAATTCAGCGTCATCCAGCGCTTTATTAGTTTCATCCAAATTGGGATCACAGAAGATATTAACGTGACGTTTTTAGTATTTTTTAAAGCGAACTACATTGATTTTGCCCCCAAAATACAAAAGAAAAGTCATAAAAAACTACACAAAAAAAAAAAAAAAAAAAAAAAGGCTGAAGATTAAAGCAATTTTAGAAAAGTAAAACAACGAAGCATGGAGAGAGAGATATAGAGAGAGAGAGAGAGAGAGAGAGAGAGAGAGAGAGAGCGCCCAGAGAGAGAGAGAGAGAGAGAGAGAGAGAGAGCGCCCCAATGGGGGTGATATTATCATGCAAACGGAAGTACTCAATTGCAATAATAGCACAAAATTTATGACTAAGAAAAAGAGCAGCTTTGAGACCCCAAGCGACGCAACCCATCTGTGTCGCCCCGGCGTTGCAAGAATCCAGGCGACAGTGACGCCGGAATAGCACAGCACCAGGCAATGCAGCTTATGGGAGATGTAGCTCGCTTGCTCAGGCGAGAATGGATGGATGAATTCCTGACTGAACTGGAGGAGCCATCGTATTGGGATCTGCAAAATCAATTCTAATCTGGCCCACAAGTTGGCTACATTGCCGGATTGCGACTTTGGAGAAGCCACGACTTGCAGTTTGCAAAGCCCATTCGAGGATCGACTTGAGAACGCTATGTCACCTTTCGTCCACTTTGAGCCATATCTGCTGGCCTACATCTTGCTCATCAAGTTCGGGGTCCTATGGCATGCTCGTTTGGGTCACGCCGCGCCAAGCCAAGGCGATGCCACTGCCCGACTTGCGGGCTAGGTGCTGCAGGAGCTGCACCACCCTATGCGAAGTTGCAGCAAAGCTTTAGTTCCACCAAAAAAAAAAGGGAAAGAACTTACCAAATCAATCGGTTTGCTGCTTCAATTCAGCGGCTACAAACAGAAGAAAGCTCTCAATTCAGCTTGGCTTGAGTAATGCATAAAAAATAATAACCTGGATAGAGCTGAGTAGCATACCATTTCTCTTCGGTTGCTCATTTTGCTCGCTAAATACGTCATTACGACTCGTGGGTTTGACTCTTAAATTGTTCTTATCTGTTAAAGTATAAGTTCAGAAACATTGATCTGAGGGCCAAGTAGATTTTCGATTAAATAGGAAGAAGGTGATGCTTATCGGATAAATATCGACGAAGGAGTAATCCTAATCATCTCTAAATATTGTAATCACCAAGTTAATTAAAAAAAATAGAGAGGGACAAAAATAATCTTTACGTTTACCTCCCACCGGCAGCATTCGGACAAGTGCTTGTAGGGGAACAGAGACGAGAATTACAAAGGCATAAACAGAGAGAATGTTAGTCATGACGCAATTGTCACGGCCAAGAGGTTTCAATAGCTAAAGGGATGTGCCTTGCCGAGGAGGACCTCCTACGATCACTAGGATTCCCGACAACGATCCCAATCGATCGGCCCGTAACACAATGATCTCAATATTGAATTGAAAAAGCTATAAATTTGTGACATCCCAAATTTTTCAATTTTATTTTTAGTAAATTGAGACGGGCATTTCATCTGCACGCATATAGTTCATTTCCTTGAGTTGGCCACTCATGTGAAAACCAGTCTATCAAGTGAAGCCGGTAAGAAATTCTAATGCATCAGACTCGAGAATTTGATCAGGAAACGACCTTTCGACCGGGCTAATCTGCAAGGGTCATTATGGCACGATTAAAAATCGATTAGAAGCCGGAGATAGGTCGGCTCGACATAGACATGTAATCGAGTGTGGGTGATTCCACCATATCACACTGTTCTTGTTAGTCGGCACTAGACCGACTTTTCTGTCGATTGGGTCCCCTGTGTTCGTATTTGAAACCTTGAGATTTTCACGACAACCGAGGATCGCCAATGTGTCAAAAATGTACATTGTGGCTTGAGATTTATCAACCACAAGTCGAGTGCATAAAAATTTCTAAAAGCTAACCGATAAGTCGGGGCGCTCTAATATCGTGCCGAATGAAATTAACCATGAAATTGTGACTGAATTAAGAAATTGAAAGTCTTTGGGTGTCACATACCTTATGAGGATCATGTAATAATTTTATGGATTTTAATTGAGCTCAATTGGACGAGAATTGATTGGATTTGAGAAATTCAAGGTACGAGATTTTAGGCCCCGAAAAAATGAAATTTGACCCATTGGACTAAGGTTGTGGAGAGTTAGTGGGGCATGACATCATGATGATGTCATGGTGAGGTCATTTTGTGGATTAAAGAAAAGACAAAAAGAAAAGAAAAGAAACCCCCTTCTCTCTCTCCCTCTTTCTTCTTCTTCTTCTTCTTCTTCTTCTTCTTCTTCTTCCCTTCTTCTCCCCCGTAGGCTTCCTCCTCCATTGTTGTTCTGCGTTTTTCTTCAAATCCAGCCAAGAGAAGCTTGGAAGGGGAGGAGCAGCCGCCGTCGAACCGCCGAACCGCCGCCGCCGGACCGCCGTCGCCACCCGTCGCCCGCGCACCGCGCGCCCGCGCCCACGCGCGAGCTCCGCCCGCCGGTCACGGCCAGCCGCCCTCCGCGTCGCCCAGCCCCCTTCGCCACCCCTTCGCCGCCGCCCGTCACCGCCAGCCCGCCGCCGCCGCTCCCCCGCCTCCTCCACGCCCGAGCCACCCCTCTTCCCCCTCCGTTTGGCCATGAATGGAATTTGAATTCCAGCCAAGATCTGGAACTTCAAGGCCCTCTTTGGCCGCCTTCCCGGCCCCGGTTGCTCGGCCTGCCTTGAGGAAAGTCGATCCTCGCGTCGGCCCGGTTGTTTTGGCGTGCTCGGCTCGCTAATCCGATGAGTTTAACTCACTAAACCTTGATTAGAGGGTTAATAATACCCTAAGTGTGCTTAACTTAGTTTAATTAGGTTTAGGTGGTTAATTTAGTTTGTTTAATGGTGATTTGGATTAAGGGATTTAATTAGTGTTAAGTGTGTTTAGTTTAAAGTTAAGTGGATTTATTTAATTTAAGCTTGATGTGACTTATTGGGTTTTATTTTTGATTTATTTTATTGTTTCGAAATTCTGGAAAAAGTTAATAATTTACTATTTTCCGAAATTCATTAAAATATTATTATTTTATTATATAAAAAAAAACTCGAAAAATTATTTTTGGCCTCAATTGCTTAGAATTTCGGGCGATCTTCGCTGTGCTCTTAGAATTTGAATTTGATGAATGAAAGTGGCAAAATTGAGTGTCGGCTATTATTACTATTATTTAATTAAAAAAAAACTCGAAAAATTATTTTTGGCCTCAATTGCTTAGAATTTCGAGCCGATCGTCGCTATGCTCTTAGAATTTGAATTTGATAAACGGAAGTGGCAAAATTGAGTGTCGGCTATTATTACTATTATTTAAAAAAAAAACTCGAAAAATTATTTTTGGCCTCAATTGCTTAGAATTTTGTGCTGATCGATGCTGTACATTTAGAATTTGAATTTGATGAATGGATGTGGCAAATTGAGTGTTGATTGTGATAAATAGGGCTTTTAGACATAAAAATCTAAGTGTTAGATTTTGATGCAGAAATTTGATTGTTAAGGTTTACTATTGAAATTTGAGTATGTGAATGAATTGTGGAAGGTCCGGAAGTCAATAATGATTTGTTGTGTGCTGGTTGGTAGACTCGGTTGCAGTAGTAGCTAGGCCAACTAGACCTATTCTCCTCGTGAATTGCCGTCAGTGAGTGACGTGGCTCGGGTCGTAGTAGAGGCTACGCCAATTGGACCCATGCTCCTTCGGGAATGCCGTCGACGTAGTGACGAAGCCGCGCTCCATGGGGGGGAGGCGATGCCTGACATGAGTGTCAGTAGATAGCTGAATTGCGAGTAGGCTATGCTCTTGTGTGGCAGTGAATAATTGGAATGTGTGCTGAGTGCGATTGTGATTTGTTTGAAAGTGATGTCGTTCCAATTATTTAAATTCTTATCATTACCTGAGATTGTGTGATATAAATTGTGCTAACCTGCAGGGAGGAATTGAGACGAGGTAAGTCGTCTATGTGAGGGGCTAGTCCACCCTGGGTGTATTTGCTTTCTAATAGGGGTTTAGGGGGTTGAACTTGCTGAGACGATGTCTCACCTCGTTGTCAGCCAAAATTTTTCAGGACCATAGATGGAGGGATCACTACCTCTGGAGACTGTCCAGACTGAAGTGGGATCAAGGAGCGTGTCCGACTAGTAGTCCTAGGACCGTTTATTCTTTTTGGTGGACTGATTCCTTTTTGTGAACTTGCCCCTTTTTGGTATATATGTAAACCTTGGGAGGTTATAATTTTATGGAAGTATGTTTGTTTATGATTGTAATTATTTCCTGCTTACCTATCTCATGAGTTTTTGTCAGGGGTTAATTAACACGTTCCGCATGCGCATAATGAATTAATTGGGTCGGCGACACTACCTGGGAATGTCGCATTTGTATGACCATGGTGGGATGTTCACGTGTCTCGGGTTCGGGGCGTGACAAAATTCCTTTGCCTTCTTTTGGATTGATCTCATTGGCAACCCTATACCCCAATCCTAAGAGGCATTTGAACATTTTCCTCTAAAAAAAATTAAAAATTAAAAAGAAATTATCCTTCAAATCAACTACCATCAATCTATACTCCAATCCCATGGATTGGTCGGGTACACCATGCCGAGCTAAGGGACTTAACGTTAATACTTTTGCTCTATACCGAGACAATAGACACCAGATGATCAGTAGGTGAAAGTTATGTTCTCTGTCGTTTGTCAAAGGCTATTAGATTTGGTTATGGAGGATACAAAACAAGCAATGCCGTAGTGGACTGCAATCCCTAACACATTCAGGATGTTAATTTTCTCTTATGATTCTACGACGTCAGTCGTCCACTTTGTCTATTGTCTTCGAAAGCAAAGCATTGCAGCACACTCTTGCTTGGGAATGAGAGATACCAACAAAGCAATTAAAAAGGCCTCCAGTTCCTATAACCGAAGGATTTTAAACATCAAATATTATCAGGAATAAGAAGTTTCCAAACTTCAATCGGCAGAGGACAGCACTTGTATGTGAAGGCGAGGAACGACGATAAAACCAATAAACGAGAAAATAGCAAAAAATTGAAATACTGCATGTTAGATAAATTTCTCATGCAAAAATTTTCAACATCATCCACCAATTTTTTATGGTAAGTATACTAAAAGTGTCAAATGTTGTGTACAACACTCACTTTAGTATCAAAAGTTTTCACCGACTCATTTAAGCACTAAATTAGAGAAAAAACAATAACTTAAATGTCAACGGCAAGAAAGTCCAACCAAATTGATTATTTGTTATTTATAATTAAAATTATGCAAAATTTTTAAGAACTCTAGTCCACGTGGCATGCTTGACACTGAAGTGATCACTTTAAACAAAATTTGCTACTCAAATGATCACTTTAAATAAAATTTGACACTTAAATTATCACTATTTACAACTTATGGACAATGTCATTTAGGGATTATATTTTGGCTAAGCACGCTAGCAAGCCACATAGGATTAAGAAATTATAAAATATAACCACGTCAAATTTCTGGTTACCTAGATAGGAGTTAGTACTTAAATGATCTTTTTTTTTTAAAGTGATACTTAAGTGATCCAAAAAAGCTTTTTGACACTAAAGTGAGTACCGTACATAACTTTTGGCACTTCTAGTATCCTTGTTCCACCATTTTTTTCATCTGCAACTTATGAAATTTGTAATCAAATGGTGCCGAACCTTTCAGAACTGAAGGCACTACATGTCAGTAAATTCCATTTGTTTCTGCAGTCAGTCACTGGTGTATAAATAGCTAAATTTTGATTTACCGTTTTTTCACGGGCATATCGAACCGTTGACATCATGAAAAATAATGAAGGCATCGACTCAAACGTAAGACCGAAGCAAATGCATAGATTGGAAAATGATTCAAGTTCCAGTTCGTCCATTCCTGAGAATCGCTTATCGCCTTCATCATTTCCTCTGGTTTTTGGAAGCGAAGCGAAGTACTAGGTAAAACAAGATCCTATATAGAACCGCCCAACCCAACATTATCAGCACATTCTTCCACTTGTCGGATTCATGTGTCGAAATATGGAGTCCCGATAAAATATCATTCCCGGTGATGTTATATGGCTTACCGTCGGGGGTGAAGCCCCTCCCAAAGGTCGCGTTCGTCTGGTATTGGTTCATCAGTAGCCCCTCATACGGATAGGTCATTGTCGAGATCTTGTTCATCCACTTCCAGTACACCGGAATGTCATGGCTATTCACGAAGTACCCGCAAAACAGGAAGAACAGCGCGGTAAAAGCGATGACGGCCGCATAACCAAGTATGTAGTTGGGCACAACCGAGCTGACAAACACCACGAACGAATTCATCGAGAGGAGCGACACATAGAGGACCAGCAAGAAGTACAAGAATGGCCCGCGGAGCTTCAGGGCTTTCCAAACGATGGCAGCATAGACCCCAGCCTGAACCGCGAGGAAAGGCAGGTAAGTTACGAGGCCGGCAATTGTGTAGGAAGAGGCACGGTAGGCATTGTGGGAGGTCTCGCGGATGAAGATGAAGCGCTCTTGAATGAAGGCCGGGACGGCATCATTGGAAGAGAAGAAGAAGAGGCAGACCGTGAAGATGAAGAAGCTGAGCCGGTTCGTGATCCCTTGGTTGTCCGCCTTCGGCCTCATGAACATTGTCGCCATCATGATCCCCATGACAGTGAGCACCATCAGCCTCGAGAGGAAGAGTTCGGGGGTCCGCTGGATGTTCTTGAAATTCCGGCGCATCAGCATCCACGTCTCAGGGAAAAATGAGTTCGCGAACTTAGGGCCGAGATTTTGGTGAGATCGGAGGGCATTCGGGCCAATGTTCGGGGTCAAGTAGTCGTTCTCGTTCACTGTATAGTCGCTGCTGTGAGGCGTTGGCGTCTCACGGAGAATTTCACTCGAGTACGCGTAGTAACTTCCCGGTGATGCACTGCATAACCAATAAACGATGGCGAGATGAATGAGTGCTGCCAAACACTAGAAGCAGAAATTTAGTGAAGAATAATTTTCGTTTGTAGACTTTAGCGAATTCAAGTATCCGAAATCAGCGCCAAAGAATGTCTTTGAATTGCAAAAATAGCCATATCTTCATCTAATTATATGGTTTAATACCTCATTGCAGCTTGCATCTTTGGGTCAGCCATCTGTCTTGAAGGAATGAACCCAAGTGCCTGCATAACTCCGCTGCGGCTTGGAGTCCATGATCTAGATGAATTATTGTAAGGACTTCTCAAGCTGTGGTCGAACTCATCGTTCGCAGAGTGCACGCTCGCTTGCAAGTGCAATCGCTGGCCATTTCTGTGGTCGCGGCTCTGATCGTGCCCTTGATGCCTGTGATCGCGGGGACAAGAAGGTGGGGTGGGTGTGACCGTTGAGATCGACATCTCTTCATCAGACAGCGGTGGGGGTTTCATGCCCGTCCGGACGAACTCGGCCAGAGCTTCGACCCCAAACTCGGATTGATCGTACTCTTGGATGACGTCGATGAGGTGCTCTATTGAGTTCTCACCCTTCGGGACTTTCCGGCCCATGCGGCCAAGGTGGAGGGTCACGTCTTTCGGCGAACCTTGGAACATGAGCTGGCCGCGGGCCAGGATGATGAGATGGTCGAGGAGGAGTTGGATTCTCGATGAAGGCTGGTGGATGGTGAGGATCACGGTGCTGCCGGACCGAGCTATGTCATGCACCTTCTCAATCACGCTGTGGGCGCTGGTCGAATCAAGGCCCGAGGTTGGCTCGTCAAGAAAGAGTAGGGACGGCCCATGGATGATGTCGACGCCGATTGATACCCTCCGGCGCTCTCCTCCGGACACCCCGCGTGTCCCCTCGTCCCCGATGTAGGTGTTCCGGGATGACTGTGATCAAAGTAGTGATCGCACAAATTACCCGAGAAAAACAATGAACTTCTCCTTATAAAATGCATGCTTCGATGCCATTCCAATCTTCTTATGCAATTCTTTGCGTAAACTTATTGCATAGACTGGTCCTTGAAAGGATCGCATAGGGGTTAATGTCTGTCAACAGAAGTTAACCTAAATTCAACTAGCCTAACGCGTGATGATTTTGTAAAATGAATTTAGTTAGTATTTTCTCAATATCAAAGATTGTGTATCTTATATATTTATTCCTTGGCTTTTGTATTAATCAATAAGTTTTTGGTGAAAGCATTTTTGCATATAAACCTGGGAGATGGAAATAGTCAATGAGGATGTGCAAGAAACCTTCAACTGAAGACTCCATGACGATTAACTTTGTCCCGACTCAAAAAGGGAAATAAGACACGCAAATTGTGAAATTGATTATATAAGTTCTATGACATATTATAACTTAATGTTTATATAAGTAGCCGTATTTAAGCTTTTAATAGAAATCCGGTGCATCGATTTATAGATAGATTTTACAATCAATCTCACCCTCTAATGCTACTAGAAAAAGTCAAGTTTAAGTGCTCAAAACTCACCGAGAGTCCGAGCTGCTCGATCAACTTCTCCACTCTCTGGATCTTGTCCGCCGACGAGATCTGCCCCAGCCGGAAGTCAGCGGCGAACATGAGCGTCTCATAGACAGTGAGCGTCGGGAACAACCTATCATCTTGCATTATGTAAGCAGAGGTCCTCTTGATCAAGCTAGGACTCATCTCCATGCCGTCCAAGGAGACCCGGCCCTTGAGGCTCCCGCTTGCAATCCTCCCCGCCAGGCCATCCAAGAATGTGGACTTCCCCGCCCCACTCGGGCCCATCACCGCCGTGATGCACCCTTTAGGGGCGTAGCCAGTGATCCGGTGGAGCAGGTCCACGTCCTGCTTGACCCGGTGCCCGTCAATCTTCTTCTTCTTGGTCACGGTGTAGGTGAGGGCAGAGAACTCAAGCCCGCCAGTGAAGTTCATCGGCTTCGGGATCTCAATCATGGTTTCTTGGTGCTCCAACCTATCGCTCCGGTGGTGGTTTGAACCCTCCTCCTTTGGTGAACTCATAGCATTGAGAGGGAGAGAGATTTAGAACTGCCTTCTGGTGTTTCTCCTTTTGGTCTCCCAAATTGTAGTTGTTGTGTACAAGGTATATTAATAAATATTGGAGCGTGAGAGAGAGAGAGAGAGAAAGTTTCCACAGCTGGAGGGGCACTTCAAGGAGATAATTTCGAAGCACGGTGGTGAGGATGTCTTCATTGAATAATCCGGTTTCGGTCGTATTCTTCGAAAAATCACGGCATGCCTTCTTGTAAACTCCCAAGGCCTTTGGTTGGAGTCTAGTTCTAGAATTGGCTACCCCTTGGCCTAGCTCCATTGGATGTTTCTACGTGCCTGATTTGCTTAAATCTTCATGCCAGAAACCTGTGCATTGTGTTCTTGAGATTGATCATCAATTTGTCAGGTCCGCCCACAGCAGAAATGCTTACATAGATAATGTCCTCGTAAGCTCGCGCTACACGGGTCATGAGATCGACGTTGACGGATTTCTTTACCGTCAATATACCTAATATAAATCTGTAGTGATACCATGAGATTTATGTGCTTACTTCTCTCTGAACTTGTGAACCCACTAATTACATTCATTCATATTAAGGGTGAGTATAGTTTCAAGGTAAAATTGAGAACCTGAGAACTAGACCCTTAGGAACTAATCCAATTCTAAGTTCTAAGATATGCAAGGTAGGTTCCAGATTAAAAAATTAGGGAACCTATTCTGACAAATGAGTTCGTGGAAACCTGAAACAAGTCTTTGTATTTTTCTTGTTATATGTCTCCATGCAATTCTACGGTATTCCATGACGTTCAATGATAAGTGTGTGTAATCTGAAATCATTAATCTAAGCTTTTATTTTCAACGATATCCATGACTAAGACTTTTACTTTGTTAATATTTCATAACCTTCGCGTGTCCAAATATGAGTTATGAACTTAAATGTAATAATTCACTACAATCGTTCAATTGAAAGTATAGGTAAAACTTAAATAAACTTTGAAAAAGACCCCAAAACTCGTGACAGAATAGGTTCCAAGTTCCTAATATGTAAGATAGGTTTTAGGTTCCAAAAAATGAAAAACCTATTTCGACAGCTAGGTGGCACTTGGACAAAACCCCGAAACCAATCACCCCTAACTCATATAGCCATTGATTCAAAAGAGTAAACTATCGAGAATACTTGGCAAGACTACAAAATGAGCCTCGCTTGAGCGAGTATTAGAAGTTCATTGGCAGAGAAAAGGTAATGTAGCTGCAATTTGTCAGTCATAAGATGCCAATCGATGTTCATTGGTAGAGGAATAGAGTTTCAAATTATACTGCTGTCATCGGTTGTCACATGGAAAACTTGTGAATGCTAAAATAAGATGTCATCATCAGTATAGCTTTCAAGGAGCAACATTCAGATGTTACGTACCAACTGGATTATTGAAACGTTGCGGGGATTCCAAGGTGAATTATACGATTACAGAAGGAAATACATGCATAACTGCCACATTTAGGTTGTCAACAATCCATTTGTTCGAAAGAAATAAGGATGAATTTGTTGGTTGCTTCTCCCAAGATGTGGATTGGCCTTGGCTGTCTCATATGGGCGGAAAAGTTTTATCAGTTAAGTAGAAGACACAGCTACTGCAAACATAAGAGAAATATCAGAGAGCTAACGAAAATGTCTTACAAGATCCATAACATTATCATCATGCAAATACAGACAGATGCCCCATTTTGTGCGTCACATCATGCTCCCTTTTTTTTTTTTTTTTTTTTTTTTGGGGAAGGGAGGGAGTAATCCACTTGAATAGATCGATGAGATACTTCACTAAAAGTCAATAGTGAGTGTATGAATTACAATAGCTCAATCACACTTTCAAATGTTTGCCTAACCCAGTTGTAGCCGCATAGCCTCCCAAGAACAAAATTAAAGAGAAAAAACTAAAGTAAATTATTGCAAGTTCTCTTTGATAGCTCTTCCGAACTCCCTCTAAAGTTAGACTTAATGTAATGTGTGAAATATGTCGAACCCCAAATTTAAAACGTTGTTCTATGTGTGCTAAGACATCCGCCCATAGTTGGCGAGACGTGTGAATAATCTCAACGAGTCAGGAAGCAGGTCGAACTTCTCCAGTTAGAATGAAGTAATGTACGAAATAAGTTAACCGCCAGATTTAAAACATTGTTCCACGCGCGTTTCAGCGCCCCCCACTATCAGCAAGACGTATGAAATAATCCCAAGCTAGAAAGTTAGGAAGCTGTCGAACGAGGAACTTATGCTTGGGCCGATGTCCAATCCTGCCTAAGTTCGATCCCCCGAGCGTCAGGCTTGGTGTGGCCAGACATCCCGTCTTCCATGGCAGGACGCCCAAGTCTAATTGGAACCCATGATCCGACCATTTCAAACCAACAGCGAGTCAAGCGCCTTTTACTGATAGTTTACGACCATCGATCTTTGTCGATGAATTCCATCGTCACGCAATCTCAACCTATGTCAATTCCAAATCGGACTGGGTTCACTGCGAGCCACAAATTAGAAATCTCCACTTCACTCCCTAGTCCAACTTCAAGCTCATAGATGATAGTTTCTACCCAGCCTGCAAGGCTCATCACCTGCCATCGACGCTGACCAAGGTCCAATTGGAACTTGGCCAATGTTGTAGGCTACATCAATATCATATTACGTATAAAATCATACTTAACATCAATATGCTTGCTTTGTTCGGGATACATAGGTGAAGATTAGACCTGATTATGGGTTCCACAAGGCCTGCTCAGGCCTGATGGTGACAAGAGGGCCTGAAGAGTAGAGGCTCATGCAAGTGTCACGGGCCGATCGATTGGGATCGTGACCGCGCGGCGACTCGGGCACTTTAGGATCGGATTGGATCGCCGAAGCACCTAAGCCAAGCCTTGCTCGATCGAATGCTCACTCGCTCGCTTACCCAGATCGTAGAGAGAGAAAGAATCTAGAGAGAGGAGCTCTAGAAAGAAGATTGCTTTGTATTGCGGAAGTAGTGGATGTTTACAATTGAAGGAGGACACCCCTTCTTATAGTCGAGGGCCTCATATTACAACCATTGATCTAGATTTTAACCGGTGGACGAGATCGCACCGCCTCATCTACCGACACTAATGGCGGCTACTAACCACCGACACTTATGACAACTACCAACTACTAGCTACCAACATAAATGAGGCTAAGGATTTCTAGAAGCTTCGGGGAGAAGGCTCGTTGGGAATCCGAGCGAGCACAAGAACTTGACCACGAACAAGTCAGGGTCGTACTCGGGGAACCTCTTGGATCGGCCTTCAATCGGCCCATGAGACAAGGCTGTTCAATGAGAAAGCTGGCCGGCTTAGCTTGAAATTTTGTCAATAAGACTTTTCATTTGTCAAAAGACAAGACTTTAATGATCGGCGGCTCTGGCAGAAATTTACACCCGACCTTAAGGCCAAGCACGCACAGATCTACCCAACGATCACCTCTAGTAATATGGTTAAGGGGTAAGCCTTCAAGACACTTGGGTTTTCCAATATAACACTTTACATATCCATCCACTCCACTTTCCCTCCAAACTGCACAACTTATATAATAATAAAAAGGCTAAAACAACAATAGGGGGTGAATTGATTTCCACAATAAAATAAAATAAAATAAAAAAATCTCTTATAGAGGGAAAATCAATTATGCAGATGCAAATGCTTCTATCTAGTAGATGATGAGAGCCTTCAATAGATGGAATATATTGTAACACAAATTTATAGTAGTTTGGTCTTCTACTTGGCCTATGTCCGCTTTTTCGAATTAACAACCATCAACAATGTTAGAATCCACTAGTAATTTTAGAGATGTTATAGTCCAAGAACAATAATATTTTTACACGAAACTCAATAAATAACTCTACAAATACAAACACCTTTAAGAACATTGTAATATCTCTCTCTGTCAAGACAACCCTAAAAAAAAAAAAAAAATCAGAAAACAAGCAGCTTTTACAAGTGTGACCACAAGAGTAAGAATGACAGAGAAAATAGAAGTTGCAAATTTCCACAAAATCCTCAACCACCCTTGATCATCTTAGAGGTGCATGACAAATATGTTCTAGAAACAATTTCTCTAATCCAGACTTGTTTCTGGAATATAAATCCATTTGATAAAATAATTCTATTTTTCTATTTCTGAAATAGATTTTTGTTCCAGAAATAGATTTGGAATAGAAATTAAAAGTAAAAATTTTCTACTTTTCTATTTCTTGAATAGAAATGAGAAATAAAAATTATTTTCATTGTTCGTCCTTGATATAAACCGGTCGTCCATCTGTCGCCGCTGACCACCATCCACCGGTTGTTGGCCTTTGCTATTGCCGCCACCGTCCACCGAGTCGCCGGCCGACGACTGGCAACCCGCGGACGGCAACTGGCAGAAATGAGGAAATTTTGTGTTGTTATCAAACGAATTTCTATTTTTAGAGTAGAAATTTTATGTCGTTATCAAACGAGTATTTTTGCTTAGAAACTCATCTAGAAATAGAAATAGAAAAATATTTCTCTTCCGTAAATCAATTTCTGGCAAAAATTGTTATCATTCGCGCCCTTAGAGAGCCTTCTAAGGCGCGCATGACAACGTTTCTATTTCTCTATTTCTCTGTTGCTCTATTCCACGGAGTAGGTTTGGAACAGAAATTCGTTTGGCAAAGCAATTTCATTTTTCTATTTCTAGAACAAATTTCTATTCCAAAAATAGATTTGGAGTAGAAATCAGAAGTTAAAATTTTTAGCTTTTCTATTTTTGGAACAGAAACGAGAAATCAAAACTTTCTTCATCATTTACTCTCGTCATTGCCCGTCGCCTACCCACCGCCCATGGGATGCTGAATGCCCACCGCCAGTCGCTGGCTACCCACCACCGGCCCCGGCCATCAGCCGCTCGCCACCGAACGCCGGCCATCAACCACCGAACTCTAGCCACTCGTCACCGACCGCCAACCGCTAGATGTTGGATGCCCGTCGATCGTTGGCCACTCATCGCCAACCACCGGACACTAGAGGCCCACCGCCGACCACTAAATGTCCCCCGCCAACCGCCCGTCGGTCACCACCGGCCTTCAAATGTCAACCGTCGAACTTCGATCGTTGGCCACCCGCCGCCAACCGCCGGTCACCGATCACCAGACTCTAGCCGTTGGCCATCCGCCGCCGGCCGCCGAACTCCGGCTTGGCCACCCGTCGCTAGTCGCCGATCACCGGCCTCCGGACGTCAGATGGTGGACGCCGAACTCCGACCACCAGCCGTCAATCGCCGAACATCGGACGCCGATGCCGAACATCAGACTCCGACCACCAATTGTCGGCTGTCGCCGCTCTTAGAAATAGAAATTTTATTCTTTTATCAAACGAATTTTTACTCTAGAAATAGAAATTCTAAATCTTTATCAAACTCGTTTCTTCGCTGAGAAACTCGTCCATGGAATAAAATCAAAATTTTGTCATGCGCACCCCTAGTCTCCAAACTCACCGTTGGAAGCCAATTCTTAGTATAAGGAGTTGTTGGACCAACTTCTCTGCCAGCAGACCTATTTTTGGCTAATCGAGTTTATTGTTTGCGGTCAAGCAAACGTTTTTCGAAATTAAAGGTTTATGCTTCTGCAGGCTATCTGATCCTTTAAGCTACTTGAACAGAAGAAAAATTGTTCTGATATTCTCTAAGCTACTTTCTGCGGATTTCAGACCTTAAAAGTGGTGGCTAGACACCAATTTGAATTCAAATCAATTTGGAAAGAGGCATAGATTCTCCTATCCAGTATACTCCATCTCTAAGTTTGCTTGTTACTATATGCTAATCGGAGTTATCTTTTTTTATAATTTAAGGACACAAATGCAAAGCCCAACCACTTGGAGGTCATGAAATACCCTGCAATATCTATGAACCCGGTAAGTGCATCCCTTTAGCTTGTAAGGCCTACTATAAAGCAGTTTGCATGTAATTTGTGAAATTTGAATCGGTGGCTTATCCCTATTCCTAACCATCTACGCTAGCAGTGGGGGATTAAATGCTGATGCTGACCTAACTCAATCTTCTTCTTCTTTTATATGAACTGACTTTTATCTTTTACTTTTTATTTTATTTAGATCTTCCAGCCCACATACTTTGACTTTTTTAACTAGAAATATTAAAAACGGTCATAACTTAAAAATACTGACGCGTAAATCCGTGTGCTTTGAAATTTGCATATAATTACGGGAAAGCAAAAGGTGCTTGGGTTCACTTATGTTCATGGGCCTAATGCTTAGTCATTTAGAATTTCGGCAATGAATATTTGCTCTCTCGATTTGAACTTCTTCCTAGAAAATGAGAAAATATTTTCTAGTTAATAATGTGCCTACACATAGCCCAAATATTAATATGCCTTTAAAGGTGTATTTGTTTCACAAAAAAACGAATGATCTAAAAAGCATTTTAAAACAAAAAATCTGTTATATTGCTTACGAAAAGGAATAGATGAAAAATATTTTGATTATCAATAAAAATATATAGACATAAATTATTGTGGATAATGAAAATATTTTTTATTAACTAAATATTTCAAGCGATATATGAGATCACTATTAGAAAAATATTTTCCAAATCATTTATTTGTCATCAAACGATCACTGCTTGCACTTGCTGCTCATCAGTCAAGACATGGCCAACATCCTTCAGCTCATTAATCATGTTTGACATCTTTCTCAGATGTCGTTTCATGGTCTGACCATGAGGCTTCTTATAAAAGTCAAACCTTATAGTGAGTTGTCTCAGTTTAGTCACCGATTTATAACCAAATCTTCCTACCAATGCTTCCCACATTTCCTTAGGCATTCTCAAAACGCCCGAACTCTCGCATGACATCATTCTCCATGCTACTCAGCAATGTAATGTGAGCAAGGGAGTTCTTTCTCTTTCATGCAATAAATGCATCCTTATCTCTTTTATGTTGTGTAGTGTTCTCATCTTCAGGTTCTTTCATAATCAGGTTAAGAGCTTTTAGTGTCTCTTACTCTTCCAATACATATTGGATTTTCATATGCCATATTTCATAATTATCGTTGTTCAGCTTCTCACATTTGTTCAATTTAGAGACTATGCTCTTAGTTGCTGAAGTCATTGGATCTGAACATATCAGACACATATACACAAATTATTAATGTCTATCATTTATGCATCCATTTTGCATAAACTCATCATATTAATGAATAATTTCAAATAAGGTTTCAGAATCAAAAGGTCATTATGTTTCCAATCATCATTCAAAAATCCTAACTTTAAATTATCATTAATATAATCTTCTATGCAAAATAAGCTCTTTGAAGCTATAGAAACTTCTATGAACTACCCATAACAATTAATAATAATAGAAGCAATCGACAATAGATATCCATTAACGATAGAATAAAAATATTTCCACATAATGTAACCAATACATCAGTTGCTTCAACGACATCAACATGGTAGAAATAATCTACATAAGATATCCATAAAACATATTAAATAAACACCACTAGAAACAACTAATGCCAAGTCAAACTATGAACAGGGAAAGATCCTAATTTCTTGGAAATTATAAATTCATTAGGTAGAAATAAAAACAAACAAATAGGATTTCTCCTTCGCACATCCATCCCCCACCGGATTGAACTCATTCCTTAGGTCGAAGTCTTTGTGGCTTCAATTCGATAATATTCATTCGAAAAAGCCATTACTAGCTTCTTATACTTAGGAACCATGTTGACCTCCCATAGGCGATTCAACACTCCCTGCCATTCAGAGGGAAGAGTGCTCATGAAGAATCGCACCATCTCAAAAGCTAGCATGGGACAACCCTTCCAAATGACTTCTTGTATCTTTTTATTGACCTCAGAACATGTTCAATTAAATCACCATTTTCCCATTGATAATTAGTCAACTCAGCTATCAATCTTGAAAGCCTCGTCTTTTAACTTTCTAACTGTGCGCAAATAGGTGTGCGCTTACGAAGGGGAGGCATTGTTCCTGCAACAAATGCAGAACAAATAAGGATTACTTATAATCCATAGGGACTTAATCGAAAAAGAAACACATTCTTCGTTTTTTTTTTTTTTTTCGAGTCGACGGTCAACGGTCAAGAAGTCAACAGTCAACGAGGTCAACGATCAACAAAGACCGGGTCAAACAGAAGGGTTGGGTCGGGTCAAACCGACCGACCTGACTAGGTGATGTCATCGTGACGTCACCGGCACGTGCCCTGCGCGGGCACAAGCAACCGCCGGCTAACGTCAGCTGGCGCGTGTCGTGCATGCGCAGCGTGATTACCCCCGACGCATGGCCGCACGCTCCAACGATTGACGAGGTGCATGCATTGCACGCGTCAACGAGGCTGTTTCTTCTAGCCGTGCATGGCGGCCCCTGGTGGCGGCCACCCATCGTTTTTCTCCTCTCAACGAGAACTACAACCTTGTACTATCATAAACGAGTTTTGATTCAAAAAAGGGGGCGAACGAAAATCAAAATTTTCGACCCGTCCCGAATATATGAAATGGGCAACTCGTCGATGTCGGCCGATGGTCCTTTTCTCCGAGCTGATCACTCATGAGTTAGCCGATTTGTTGGGTGAAGCCGTTAAGGGATATAACCGCGATAAAATCCTTAAAAGCTACTCGATAGGTCGGATCGGACTAAAATCGTGTTCGGTCGATTTTAACCATGAAATTGATCTCGATTTCGGGAATCGAATTTTAAGTGTGTCATAATTCTTATTTTTAGGCAAGATGTCGGGATTTCCGTCCTCGAGCATCCGACGGCGGCGTTTCTCGAAATTTCAACCAAAAGTAATTTATAAACATCAACAGTAATCAGGAAACATGAACAACATCGCTCTGATACCAATGTAGGGAAAACAGATTCCTCAAAATCGATTCGATACTCAAATGATCGAATACTGAAAACGAACATGGAAACGTGCCCGGAAACATGTAACACCGATCGAAGGCATATCACAGAGTCGACATACCTTGATTGCCACAAATTAAGTACCGTCACAATTTTGAGGAATTCTTTGAGACTCTATTTCCGTTCGTCGAGAGAGGCACGTACTGTTTCAAAAAGGAGAAAATAGAGAAACGTATTTCTCTTCTGAAAACGCAACAATTCTAATTTCCCCATTTTTACTTTTATTTTATTTTATATATTATAGTAACTACACTCTTTTATGGGCCCTTCACTTACAGGCCGGGTTTTGGCCCAACATGGGCAGACGGGCTTAAGCTAGCCCATCAAATATAAAAACCTATCCAATTGCGAAATGCTTCAAGTTCCAGTTCGTCCACTCCTGAGAATCGCTTATCGCCTTCATCATTCCTCTGGTTTTTGGAAGCGAAGCGAAGTACTAGGTAAAACAAGAACCTATATAGAACCGCCCAACCCAACATTATCAGCACATTCTTCCACTTGTCGGATTCATGTGTCAAAATATGGAGTCCCGATAAAATATCATTCCCGGTGATGTTATACGGGACTTTGTCGGGGGTGAAGCCCCCCCCAAAGGTCGCGTTCGTCTGGTATTGGTTCATCAGTAGCCCCTCATACGGATAGGTCATTGTCGAGATCTTGTTCATCCACTTCCAGTACACCGGAATGTCATGGCTATTCACGAAGTACCCGCAAAACAGGAAGAACAGCGCGGTAAAAGCGATGACGGCCGCATAACCAAGTATGTAGTTGGGCACAACCGAGCTGACAAACACCACGAACGAATTCGTCGAGAGGAGCGACACATAGAGGACCAGCAAGAAGTACAAGAATGGCCCGCGGAGCTTCAGGGCTTTCCAAACGATGGCAGCATAGACCCCAGCCTGAACCGCGAGGAAAGGCAGGTAAGTTACAAGGCCGGCAATTGTATAGGAAGAGGCACGGTAGGCATTGTGGGAGGTCTCGCGGATGAAGATGAAGCGCTCTTGAATGAAGGCCGGGACGGCATCATTGGAAGAGAAGAAGAAGAGGCAGACCGTGAAGATGAAGAAGCTGAGCCGGTTCGTGATCCCTTGGTTGTCCGCCTTCGGCCTCATGAACATTGTCGTCATCATGATCCCCATGACAGTGAGCACCATCAGCCTCGAGAGGAAGAGTTCGGGAGTCCGCTGGATGTTCTTGAAATTGCGGCGCATCAGCATCCACGTCTCTGGGAAAAATGAGTTCGCGAACTTAGGGCCAAGATTTTGGTGAGATCGGAGGGCATTCGGGCCAATGTTCGGGGTCAAGTAGTCGTTCTCGTTCACTGTATAGTCGCTGCTGTGAGGCATTGGCGCCTCACGGAGAATTTCACTCGAGTACGCGTAGTAACTTCCCGGTGATGCACTGCATAACCAATAAACGATGGCGAGATGAATAAGTGCTGCCAAACACTAGAAGCAGAAATTTAGTGAAGAATAATTTTCGTTTGTAGACTTTAGCGAATTCAAGTATCCGAAATCAGCGCCAAAGAATGTCTTGGAATTGCAAAAATAGCCATATCTTCATCTAATTATATGGTTTAATACCTCATTGCAGCTTGCATCTTTGGGTCAGCCTTCTGTCTTGAAGGAGTGAACCCAAGTGCCTGCATAACTCCACTGTGGCTTGGAGTCCATGATCTAGATGAATTATTGTAAGGACTTCTCAAGCTGTGGTCGAACTCATCGTTCGCAGAGTGCACGCTCGCTTGCAAGTGCAATCGCTGGCCATTTCTGTGGTCGCGGCTCTGATCGTGCCCTTGATGCCTGTGATCGCGGGGACAAGAAGGTGGGGTGGGTGTGACCGTTGAGATCGACATCTCTTCATCAGACAGCGGTGGGGGTTTCATGCCCGTCCGGACGAACTCGGCCAGAGCTTCGACCCCAAACTCGGATTGATCGTACTCTTGGATGACGTTGATGAGGTGCTCTATTGAGTTCTCGCCCTTCGATACTTTCCGGCCCATGCGGCCAAGGTGGAGGGTCACGTCTTTCGGCGATCCTTGGAACATGAGCTGGCCGCGGGCCAGGATGATGAGATGGTCGAGGAGGAGTTGGATTCTCGATGGAGGCTGGTGGATGGTGAGGATCACGGTGCTGCCGGACCGAGCTATGTCATGCACCTTCTCAATCACGCTGTGGGCGCTGGTCGAATCAAGGCCCGAGGTTGGCTCGTCGAGAAAGAGTAGGGATGGCCCGTGGATGATGTCGACACCGATTGATACCCTCCGGCGCTCTCCTCCGGACACCCCGTGTGTCCCCTCGTCCCCGATGTAGGTGTTCCGGGATGACTGTGATCAAAGTAGTGATCGCACAAATTACCCGAGGAAAACAATGAACTTCTCCTTATAAAATGCATGCTTCGATGCCATTCCAATCTTCATATGCAATTCTTTGCGTAAACATATTGCATAGACTGGTCCTTGAAAGGATCGCATAGGGGTTAATGTCTGTCAACAGAAGTTAACCTAAATTCAACTAGCCTAACGCGTGATGATTTTGTAAAATGAATTTAGTTAGTATTTTCTCAATATCAAAGATTGTGTATCTTATATATTTATTCCTTGGCTTTTGTATTAATCAATAAGTTTTTGGTGAAAGCATTTTTGCATATAAACCTGGGAGATGGAAATAGTCAATGAGGATGTGCAAGAAACCTTCAACTGAAGACTCCATGACGATTAACTTTGTCCCGACTCAACAAGGGAAATAAGACACGCAAATTGTGAAATTGATTAGATAAGTTCTATGACATATTATAACTTAATGTTTATATAAGTAGCCGTATTTAAGCTTTTAATAGAAATCCGGTGCATCGATTTATAGATAGATTTTACAATCAATCTCACCCTCTAATGCTACTAGAAAAAGTCAAGTTTAAGTGCTCAAAACTCACCGAGAGTCCGAGCTGCTCGATCAACTTCTCCACTCTCTGGATCTTGTCCGCCGACGAGATCTGCCCCAGCCGGAAGTCAGCGGCGAACATGAGCGTCTCATAGACAGTAAGCGTCGGGAACAACCTATCATCTTGCATTATGTAAGCAGAGGTCCTCTTGATCAAGCTAGGACTCATCTCCATGCCGTCCAAGGAGACCCGGCCCTTGAGGCTCCCGCTTGCAATCCTCCCCGCCAGGCCATCCAAGAATGTGGACTTCCCCGCCCCACTCGGGCCCATCACCGCCGTGATGCACCCTTTAGGGGCGTAGCCAGTGATCCGGTGGAGCAGGTCCACGTCCTGCTTGACCCGGTGCCCGTCAATCTTCTTCTTCTTGGTCACGGTGTAGGTGAGGGCAGTGAACTCAAGCCCGCCAGTGAAGTTCATCGGCTTCGGGATCTCAATCATGGTTTCTTGGTGCTCCAACCTATCGCTCCGGTGGTGGTTTGAACCCTTCTCCTTTGGTGAACTCATAGCATTGAGAGGGAGAGAGATTTAGAACTGCCTTCTGGTGTTTCTCCTTTTGGTCTCCCAAATTGTAGTTGTTGTGTACAAGGTATATTAATAAATATTGGAGCGTGAGAGAGAGAGAGAGAAAGTTTCCACAGCTGGAGGGGCACTTCAAGGAGATAATTTCGAAGCACAGTGGTGAGGATGTCTTCATTGAATAATCCGGTTTCGGTCGTATTCTTCGAAAAATCACGGCATGCCTTCTTGTAAACTCCCAAGGCCTTTGGTTGGAGTCTAGTTCTAGAATTGGCTACCCCTTGGCCTAGATCCATTGGATGTTTCTACGTGCCTGATTTGCTTAACTCTTCATGCCAGAAACCTGTGCATTGTGTTCTTGAGATTGATCATCAAATTGTCAGGTCCGCCCGCAGCAGAGATGCTTACATAGATAATGTCCTCGTCAGCTCGCGCTACACGGGTCATGAGATCGACGTTGACGGATTTCTTTACCGTCAATATACCTAATATAAATATGTAGTGATACCATGAGATTTATGTGCTGACTTCTCTCTGAACTTGTGAACCCACTAATTACATTCATATTAGGGGTGAGTATAGTTTCAAGGTAAAATGGAGAACATGAGAACTAGACCCGTAGGAACCGATCCAATTCCAAGTTCTAAGATATGAAAGGTAGGTCCCATATTTAAAAAATTGGGGAACCTATTATGACAAGTGAGTTCGTGGAAACCTGAAACAAGTCTTTATATTTTTCTTGTTATAGGTCTCCATGCAATTCTACGGTATTCCATGACGTTGAATGATAAGTGTGTGTAATCTGAAATCATCAATCTAAGCTTCTATTTCCAACGATATCCGTGACTAAGACTTTTACTTTGTTAATATTTCATAACCTTCGTGTATCCAAATATGAGTTATGAGCAATATATCGTAGCAAATGGTAATCATTAAATGTGATAATTCACTACAATCATTCAATTGAAAGTATAGGTGAAATTTAAATAAACTTTGA
The DNA here is from genome assembly GCA_014182715.1 of Eucalyptus cloeziana. Taxonomy (NCBI): domain Eukaryota; kingdom Viridiplantae; phylum Streptophyta; class Magnoliopsida; order Myrtales; family Myrtaceae; genus Eucalyptus; species Eucalyptus cloeziana. Next base: position 23,597,169 of record CM024641.1, on the reverse strand, counting down.
AAAAGACCCCAAAACTCGTGACAGAATAGGTTCCAAGTTCCTAATATGCAAGATAGGTTTTAGGTTCCAAAAAATGAAATACCTATTTCGACAGCTAGGTGGCACTTGGACAAAACCCCAAAACCAATCACCCCTAACTCATATAGCCATTGATTCAAAAGAGTAAACTATCGAGAATACTTGGCAAGACTACAAAATGAGCCTCGCTTGAGCGAGTATTAGAAGTTCATTGGCAGAGAAAAGGTAATGTAGCTGCATTTTGTCAGACATAAGATGCCAATCGATGTTCATTGGTAGAGGAATAGAGTTTCAAATGATACTGCTGTCATCGGTTGTCACATGGAAAACTTGTGAATGCTAAAATAAGATGTCATCATCAGTATAGCTTTCAAGGAGCAACATTCAGATGTTACGTACCAACTGGATTATTGAAACGTTGCGGGGATTCCAAGGTGAATTATACGATTACAGAAGGAAATACATGCATAACTGCCACATTTAGGTTGTCAACAATCCATTTGTTCGAAAGAAATAAGGATGAATTTGTTGGTTGCTTCTCCCAAGATGTGGATTGGCCTTAGCTGTCTCATATGGGCGGAAAAGTTTTATCAGTTAAGTAGAAAACACAGCTACTGCAAACATAAGAGAAATATCAGAGAGCTAACGAAAATGTCTGACAAGATCCATAACATTATCATCATGCAAATACAGACAGATGCCCCAGAATTTTGAGCGTCACATCATGCTCCCTTTTTTTTTTTGTGGGGGAGGGGGAGTAGTGCAAAAATTAAGCTCTCAGAGGATTTACATGGTTCGTCAACGGGTCTAAATCCACTTGAATAGATCGATGAGATACTTCACTAATAATCAATAGTGTATGAATTACAATAGCTCAATCACACTTTCAAATGTTTGCCTAACCCAGTTGTAGCCGCATAGCCTCCCAAGAACAAAATTAAAGAGAAAAAACGAAAGTAACCATTGCAAGTTCTCTTTGATAGCTCTTCCGAACTCCCTCTAAAGTTAGACTTAATGTAATGTGTGAAATATGTCGAACCCCAAATTTAAAACGTTGTTCTATGTGTGTTAAGACATCCGCCCATAGTTGGCGAGACGTGTGAATAATCTCAACGAGTCAGGAAGCAGGTCGAACTTCTCCGGTTAGAATGAAGTAATGTACGAAATAAGTCAACCGCCAGATTTAAAACATTGTTCCACGCGCGTTTCAGCGCCCCCCACTATCAGCAAGACGTATGAAATAATCCCAAGCTAGAAAGTTAGGAAGCTGTCGAACGAGGGAACTTATGCTTGGGCCGATGTCCAATCCTGCCTAAGTTCGATCCCCCGAGCGTCAGGCTTGGTGTGGCCAGACATCCCGTCTTCCATGGCAGGACGCCCAAATCTAATTGGAACCCATGATCCGACCATTTCAAACCAACAGCAAGTCAAGCGCCTTTTACTGATAGTTTACGACCATCGATCTTTGTCGATGGATTCCATCCTCACGCAATCTCAACCTATGTCGAACGTCCTCGGACTCCAATCTCTAGTCAATTCCAAATCGGACTGGGTTCACCTCGAGCCACAAATTAGAAATCTCCACTTCACTCCCTAGTCCAACTTCAAGCTCATAGATGATAGTTTCTCCCCGGCCTGCAAGGCTCATCACCTGCCATCGACGCTGACCAAGGTCCAATTGGAACTTGGCCAATGTTGTAGGCTACATCAATATCATATTACGTATAAAATCATACTTAACATCAATATGCTTGCTTTGTTCGGGATACATAGGTGAAAATTAGACCTGATTATGGGTTCCACAAGGCCTGCTCAGGCCTGATGGCGACAAGAGGGCCTGAAGAGTAGAGGCTCATGCAAGGCTGTTCAATGAGAAAGCCGGCCGGCTTAGCTTGAAATTTTGTCAATAAGACTTTTCATTTGTCAAAAGACAAGACTTTAATGATCGGCGGCTCTGGCAGAAATTTACACCCGACCTTAAGGCCAAGCACGCACAGATCTACCCAACGATCACCTCTAGTAATATGGCTAAGGGGTAAGCCTTCAAGACACTTGGGTTTTCCAATATAACACTTTACATATCCATCCACTCCACTTTCCCCCCAAACTGCACAACTTATATAATAATAAAAAGGCTAAAACAACAATAGGGGGTGAATTGATTTTCACAATAAAAAAATTGTGAAATACAAAAAAAAAAAAAAAAAAAAAAATTCTCTTATAGAAGGAAAATCAATTATGCAAATGCAGATGCTTCTAGATGACGAGAGCCTTCAATAGATGGAAGATATTGTAACACAAATTTATAGTAGTTTGGTCTTCTACTTAGCCTATGTCCACTTTTTCGAATTAACAACCATCAACAATGTTAGAATCAAGATTTTGCCATTTTCGGATTCTCGGAGTACTGTTCACGCATCCTCTCCACTTGAGCGAAATTCTGCACTGTTCACTCCAGCTGGTCTTTTGTCTTTGTTCTGGTTGATTCCGCGACCTTTGGAGCTGATTTTCATGGGTTGAAGCATCTGAGGACCTCCTTCAAACCTCAAGTAAGCTGGTCTTGGTTGGTTTTCGTTTGAGTAAAATGGAAGGGCTCGATGGTTTCTACTGGTGCGCCTAGCTGTCCCGATTCTGTGGGTGACTTCGTGGGTGGCTTTGATTGATCGGTGGCCTTGTTGCTGGTGGTATTTCGTGTCCCTACTTCCCCTTTTAGCTCGTCCTTCGCTAGGTATGGCCCATTCGCTCCTCGTGATCTTCTAGGGTTTCCGCCTGGGTATTTCGGTACTGTGCTAGATCGAATGGCGTCCTCCTCGATTCTGTCTGATCAGTTGGGCCATGATAAGCCTCAATTGGGCTCAAGGCGTGGTAGGAGTCGGCCTAGGTCAGCTTCTCGTGGCCCTCGTGCCACTCGTCCCCGATGGGCAGAGATCAACGAGCAAAAACACCCCCAAACCGTTCTTGGGTTAATGTGGCAAGATTGTCGGCTAAGGGGTATGAGCTTAGTTTTGTGCCCCCAACTTCTGTGGGAAAGAGGGGAGTGGTGCACCTCTCCGAGGAAGTTCTGCACGCGGCTGACCCGAAATGGAACCATTGCTTGATGGGTTACTTTGTAGGCAAGAATGTTCCTTTCAAAATGACCGAATCGGTCCTAAAAGATATGTGGGGTTCCCACCTTACTGAAATGCTTGCTGATGATGAGGGATTTTCTTCTTCTTCATTCCCGATCCGGAGTATCGCAGAAAATTCTTGAGGAAGGCCCGATAACGGTAAATAGAATCTTGCTTATCTTGAAGCAATGGGACCCTACCCTTGAGCTGAGGAAGGATCTCCAATCCTCGGTGCCCGTGTGGATTCGTATGAAAAACATTCCGTTTGCCTATTGGTCTGCCCTCGAAATAAGTCAGATAACAAGTGCCGTTGGAAAACCCTTATATGTGGATCCTTTGACGGAGAAAATGAAGCGGTTGTCATTTGCTAGAGTTTGTGTCAAAGTGTCTGCCAAGCTTGAGAAATGCGAATCTGTTGAGGTATTTCTAAATGGGGAGTCTTTTGTTGTCCCTATATTGTATGAATGGAGGCCAATTTCATGTCCGAAATGTCATGTTTTTTGCCACAATTGTGTGGAAAAAGAAGTTCCACCCCATGTTGATCAATCCCATGATGTTGCCGCTGAGGATGGGCATATGCATGCTGTGCCTTCGGTACCTCCTCCGTGCCCTCCCGCACAGCCTCTCAAAGTGTCCTATCTTTGACCAACAAGATGGTTGGAAGCAAGTGACTCGTAAGAAGAAGCATTCGTCCGGGGCTGCATCCTCCAATCCTATCTCATCCATAAAGCGGGTGGATGGAGCTGAGTCTTCTCAAGTTGAAGGTAAATATGCCCGGAAGAATAAGGGTGTTGCGACTCACAATTCTTCAGGAGCTCTTTCGATAATCCCTGCCGTGCCTTTCCCTGAGTCTGCTTCTGTTGTTTCTAGTTCGTCTGATGAGGAGCCTGAGGATGTAGCTAGTGCGATTAGTAGCAGCTCGGAGGAGGATCCCGAAGGCCCTAATGATATTGTTACAAGTGTTGAACCATTGGCCGCTATTGAGGTTGCGACTGCCAAGAAGAGTCCGCCCAAGACACCTTCGGTGCCTGTGTTGAATGCCCCTCCTGTTCCAGCTAAGGTTGCTCCGCCCAACCCTCCTCATGGCACGGGCCGTAGGAGATCTCGTCGGTAATCTGTGGTCCCTTCCTTTTTGGCGTTATATATATAGATATATATTCTATATAGCTATGCATATTGGTGTATGGAATATAAGGGGTCTTGGTAATCATCTTAGCCAAGCTGAGCTTAGAAATTTTGTTAGAACTCATAACTTATCCTATGTTGGTATTGTCGAAACAAAAATCTCCCTTGGTGCCTTTAGAGCAGTCTCGGCTTTGCTACTACCGAGTGGGAGTGGGAGAATAACTATAATCACTCCCCAAAAGGAAGAATGCGGGTTGGTTGGAATCCTCGGGATGTCTCTTTTGTTGTTAACTCTTCCTCGGATCAAGTTATTCATGGTAAGCTGTCTTGCTTAGTCTCCGGCAAGAACTTCTTCCTTTCGGTTATCTATGCTGAACATAGCTTTGTGGCTAGGCGACCTTTATGGGCAGATATTGTTCAAACTAGTTCTCTTCTCTTGGGCTCCCATTGGCTTCTTGCGGGTGATTTCAATGCAATTCGTGTCCCTGCGGATAGATTGGGTAGTTCTAATGGCTGGATTCCAGCCTTTGATGAGCTTAATGACCGCCTTGGCCAAGGCGAAGTGCGGATGATTTAATTTATATCGGTAATAGGTTTACTTGGTCCACTTCTACTGGTGCTAGACGCAAGCAAAGGAAGATTGATAGAGTTCTTATGAATGCTAGGTGGACGGCTGAATTCTCTTTTTCTGAGGCCTCGTTCTTGACTCCTGGTATCTCTGACCATTCTCCTATGGTTATTAAAATTATGCCTACCTTGAAATCTTGCAAGCCCTTCAAGTTTTTTAATTTCTGGTTTTCTCATCCGGAGTTTTCTCGAAGTGGTGTCGCAAGTTTGGAATTCTTCGTGGCGGGTACTCCTATGTATACTCTTTGCTCAAGGCTTCGGCTTCTCAAGTGTAGATTGAAGCATATTAACAAGGAATCCTTCTCGGACCTTTCCACAAGAACGGGCATGCAAGGCGGGCTTTGCTCCACACTCAAGATGCTCTTCAAGCCGATTATTCCAATCCTCGCCTTGCCGAATTGGAAAAGCAACAACTCCAAGCCTTTTCGAACTTGCGCCTACAAGAGGAATCATTTTATAAACAGAAATCTAGGGTGAGGTGGTTGAAAGAAGGGGATCTTAATACGAAATTCTTTCATCACTCGGTGAACAAGAGACACTTGCGAAATAGAATCATATCCTTTCCAATGGAAATGGTTTCACTTCAACTCCTCGGAAATTCAAGACCTGGTTGTCAATCATTTTAAGGAGCTGATGGCTTTCTCGCCACGCACGGTGCCTTCGTGGAGGAGTTGCTAAGGCGCACTTTGGGTGCGGACCAGGTAAGCCTTGTCTCTAATCCCATCTCCGAGGATGAAATTAAGGATACCTTATTCTCTCTTGCGGTGGGTAAGGCCCCAAGCCCTGATGGTTTTAATGTGGAATTTTTCAAACACTCTTGGGATATGGTTGGGCCTTCGGTTTTATTGGCAGTGAAGGATTTCTTTGAATCGGGCTTGTTGCTGCGAGAAATTAACACAACTATTTTGGCCCTCGTCCCCAAAATTCCGAATGCCACAACTGTAAATGATTTTCAGCCAATTGCTTGTTGCAACACGATTTACAAGTGCATTACCAAGATCATAGCTAATCGACTCTCTCGGTGCTGCCTTCTATTATCGGTTGCCTCAAAATGCTTTCGTTAAAGGTAGGCACATCGGTGATAATATATTGCTTGCCCAGAGCTTTTCGTGGTTTCCATAATGATCCTTATAAGCCCAAATGTGTTATCAAAGTTGATTTTAAAAAGGCTTATGATACAGTAGATTGGGAGTTTATTGAACGTTGTCTCCAAGCTTTCGGTTTCCCTATGGATTTTATTGCTCGGATAATGATTTGCATTCGGACCCGTAAATTCTCAGTATCAATTAATGGGGATCTTCGTGGGTTCTTCTCTAGTGGGAGGGGCATTCGGCAAGGTGATCCAATGTCACCGTATATTTTCACTTTGGTGATGGAAATCTTTACAGGCATTCTCGATAGTCGGACCATGCATCCGGATTTTCGTTTCTTTTGGCGTTGCAAGCCAACCAGATTGCCGCACCTCTTCTTTGCTGATGATGTGCTTTTGTTTGCTAAAGCTAATTTACCGTCTATTGATCTTCTCAAGGATGGTATTGATATTTTTTCTAGCTGGAGTGGGCTTATTCCGAATGTACACAAGAGTGAAGTTTTCCTTTCCGGAGGATCCCCAACTCTTCGTGAGAATATCCTCAACAAGTTGGGCTTCCAATTGGGCACTTTACCTTTCCGTTATTTAGGTGTTCCAGTTATTTCTGCCAGATTGGGAAAGGCGGACTGTGTGTTGCTGGTCAATTCTATTACGGCGCAGGTCCAATCTTGGACCAATAGATTCCTCTCCTTGGCGGGGCGTCTTCAACTCATAAGGTCGGTAATTCACTCCATGCAAGTTTTCTGGGCTAATGTTTTCTTTTTGCCTTGTTCGGTTATAAACCGAATTGAGCAAATATTCACAATTCTTGTGGAAAGGACCCGAGATGGGTGCAGGTGGCGCAAAAGTTTCTTGGCGTAATGTGTGCCTTCCTAAAGTTGAAGGAGGCTTGGCTATCCGCACTCTAAAAGAAAACAACACAGTGTTCATGCTCAAACATATATGGGTTCTCTTCTCGGATAAAGAATCCCTTTGGTGTAAATGGATCCACTCCAATTTTTAAGATGGAAAAATTTCTGGGTTGTTCCATGCCCTACACACTGTTCTTGGGCGTGGAGAAAGTTGTTGGATCTTCAGGAGCAATTTCAACAATATTTTAGATGGAGCATTGGGAATGGGATGTCGACTTCCTTTTGGTTTGATCCGTGGCACCCAAATGGTCCTCTTTACAGGATCTTTTCAAATCAAGACATCTACCGCTCTGGCATCTCTCGCTTAGCTACGGTGGCTGATGGGTTTGCTTCTCCTATGGGCTGGTATATTATCAACATTAGGGCTAACTGGTGGAACCCTCTTCCGGTTTTCAACCAAGAGGTGGATCGATTTCGATGGCTCCCGGACCCCTCGGGTCGATTCTCCACGGCGTCTGCATGGGAATTGATTCGGCCGAGGAGTGTTGCCGTTCCTTGGGCCTCGTTCGTGTGGAGCAGAGCCTTGCCTCCTAGATATCAAACACATCTTTGGCTTATGTCACGCAATCGGCTGCCAACTCAGGTGCTACTTATGTCTTATGGTAAAATTCCTCCTACCAATTGCCCCTTATGTGTGTGTAGACCTGATTCTGTTGATCATTTATTTTTTGCCTGTCGTGCCTCGAGTACTCTCTTTTCTTTTTGGGCGGCAAGATTTAATATTGTGTGGCAGAACAAGCTGTGGATGGATAATCTTGCCTGGGCTTCCAAGCGTTTTAAGGGTAAGAATTTCTATCAAATCATGGCTCGATTTAGTTTTGGAGCTATGTGCTATATCATTTGGAAGGAACGGAACAATGTGCTGTTTCGGAATCAAATGCTCTTTCTTCCTGCAATGAAGATGCATCTTCAAAAGGCCATCAAAGATAAAGCTATGACGTTCAATCATGTCCCTGACGTGCCCATGAATAGAAGACTTCAACGGAGCTGGGATATCCATCCTTCTATCTTTGACTGATGGAGGTTCGCTAGGGTTGTTGTCTTTTGGTCCTTGTATTTTCTGCTTTTCCTTTTGGGAACCACGGCACCCTTACACTCTCCTTAGACCTTCGTCTTCTTGAGTGTTTGTTTTGTTGGTGCCGGGCCTCCCTCTTGTATTCTTTTCTGCAAAATCAATATACTACTTACCTTTACCAAAAAAAAAAAACAATGTTAGAATCCACTAGTAATTTTAGAGATGTTATAGTCCAAAAACAATAATATTTTTACACGAAACTCAATAGATAACTCTACAAATACAAGCACCTTTAAGAACATTGTAATATCTCTCTCTATCAAGACAACCCTCACAAAAAATAATAATCAGAAAACAAGCAACTTTTACAAGTGTGACCACAAGAGTAAGAATGACAGAGAAAATAGAAGTTGCGAATTTCCACAAAATCCTCAACCACCCTTGATCATCTTAGAGAGCCTTCTAGGGCACACATGACAACGTTTCTATTTTTCTATTTCTCTGTTTATCTATTCCCCAAAACAGTTTTGGAACATAAATTCGTTTGGTAATGCAATTTCATTTTTCTATTTCTGAAACAAATTTCTATTCCAGAAATAGATTTGGAGTAGAAATCAGAAGTTAAAATTTTTAGTTTTTCTATTTCTAGAATAGAAATGAGAAATCAAAATTTTCTTCATCGTTCACTCTCGTCATCGCCCGTCACCTACCCGCCGCCCGTGGGATGCTGAATGCTTGCCACCGGTCGTTGGCTGCCCACCACCGGCCCCGGCCATCAGTCGCTCGCCACTAAACGCCAACCGTCAGCCACCGGACTCTAGCCACACGTCACCGATCGCCGACCGCCGGATGTTGGATGCCCATCGGTCGTTGGCCGCTCATGACCAACCACCGAACACTAGAGGCCCACCGCCGACCGCCAACCACCGAATGTCCCCGCCAACCACCCATCGATCAGCACCAACCGTCGAATGTCCACCGTCGAACTTCAACCGTTGGCCACCCATCGCCAATCACCAATCGCCAGTCACCAGACTCCGGCCATTGGCCACCCACCACCGGCCATCGGACTCCAGCCGTTGGCCCCCCGCCGCCGACTGCCGAACTCTGGCTTGGCCACCCGCCGCTAGTCGCCGGTCGTCGGCCTCCAGACGTCGGACGGCGGACGCCAGACTCCGACCACCCGCCGTCAATCACCGAACATCGGACACTAATCGCCGAATGTCAGACTCTGGCCACCGATTGCCATCTACCGCCGCTTCTAAAAATAGAAATTTTATTCTCTTATCAAACGAATTTTTACTCTAAAAATAGAAATTTTATTCTTTTATCAAACGCATTTCTTCGCTGAGAAACTCGTCCATGGAATAGAAATCAAAATTTTGTCATGCGCACCCCTAGTCTCCAAACTCACCGTTGGAAGCCAATTCTTAGTCTAAGGAGTTGTTGGACCAACTTCTCTGCCAGCAGACCTATTTTTGGCTAATCGAGTTTATTGTCTGCGGTCAAAGCAAACGTTTTTCGAAATTAAAGGTTTATGCTTCTGCAAGCTATCTGATCCTCTAAGCTACTTGAACAGAAGAAGAAAAATTGTTCTGATATTCTCTAAGCTACTTTCTGCGGATTTCAGACCTTAAAAGTGGTGGCTAGACACCAATTTGAATTCAAATTAATTTGGAAAGAGGCATAGGTTCTCCTATCCAGTATACTCCATCTCTAGGTTTGCTTGTTACTCTAAGCTAATCGGAGTTATCCTTTTTTATAATTTAAGGACACAAATGCAAAGCCCGACCACTTGGAGGTCATGAAATACCCCGCAATATCTATGAACTTGGTAAGTGCATCATTTTAGCCTGATTATAAAGGAGTTTGCACGTAATTTGTGAAATTTGAATCGGTGGCCTTCCCCCTATTCCTAACCATCTACGCTAGCAGTGGGGGATTAAATGCTGATTCCAACCTAACTCAATATTTTTCTTTTTTTTTTATATGAACTGACTTTTATCTTTTACTTTTTATTTTATTTAGATCTTCCGGCCCACATACTTTGACTTTTTTAACTAGAAATATTAAAAACTGTCAAAACAGAAATATTAAAAACTGTCATAACATAAAAATACTGACGCGTAAATCCGTGTACTTTGAAATTTGCATATAATTACGGGAAAGCAAAAGGTGCTTGTGTTCACTTATGTTCATGGGCCTAATGCTTAGTCATTTAGAATTTCGGCAATGAATATTTGCTCTCTCGATTTGAACTTCTTCCTAGAAAATGAGAAAATATTTTCTAGTTAATAATGTGCCTACAATAGCCCAAATATTAATATGCCTTTAAAGGTGTATTTATTTTGCAAAAATGAATAATCTAAAAAACATTTTTTTAAAAAAAATCTCTTATATCGCTTACAAAAGGAATAGATGAAAATATTTTGATTATCAATAAAAATATTTAGATATAAATTATTGTAGATAATGAAAAATTTTCATTGACTAAATATTTCAAGTGATATATGTGATTACTATTAGAAAAATATTTTACAAATCATTTATTTTTCATCAAACAATCAGAGTCTAATTGTCTATTTATACACCACAAAATGTGTTCACTTGTTCAATGCATCACATGGGCCCATCTAAACATTCTTTACTTGAATAGTAGGAATTCCAAAATGATAAAGATGAAAGATCCACCTCTTGATGTTAAAATATACTTTGCGTTAAGCTTAGCCACATTCTTTCCTTCTTTTGGCCTTAAAGATCGGATTCTTTGAGCACCAATACGACCGTCTGCACACAGCACAAAAGTCGACTTTCGTGCCTCTAAACTTATAAGAATGAAAGTAACGAAAGGGAAAAGAGGGCCTTATCTTTTTCTTTTTCTTTTTTTTTTCTTTTTTGGGTTATTCTAAGCCGACTTGAGGCCGAGTAAGGCATGGGACTCCGCCTTACTTCTGCAAATTAGAGATTTCAGATTCGGGGACTTGGTTATACTTTTTTTACTTATAGTAACATTAGAATAATTTTTGGTCGCGAATCGAACCTCGAGAATTCCAATAACGGTATTCGAACGATGGAGCAAGATATCTATATGTGAAAATTTCGATGTCATTAATTTTTGGACGCCTCAAATGCCAGTTTGAATATTAATATCTCCCACCCAAAATAACTTTGAAAGTTACATCTGCCATCATGAGTGAAGCACCACCCAATGCATATAGATGGCACATATTAATAATGTAGGCGTCCGTGGGATCCAGTCGGGCCAAAACATTCGAAGCCTCGTGTTGTCTCTTAAAAAAGTAGCAGAGTATAAGAGGAATTCCTTGGGCTTTTCATGCTCAAGAGCAGAAGCGAATTGAGTGAAGCTACTCCCGAGTAGTTCGGAGTCCAACTCAATGATTACTTAAGATTGACTCATCTAATTTCCAATCAAGCTCGAGCTACTCAAGAATCTTGTCGAATCCAACTCTAGTTAATATTCAACTCAACGACGTTGCAAGTCTAATTGAGCTTATTTTATTTTTCCAAAACTATTAAATGGTTGTGAAAACATATATGAATATCCTTAAGTTGAGATTTAATTTGAGCTTTCTAAACTCAAGCTATTCACAAGATAACTGTAATTGAGTCGAGTTCAGGCATTGCGACTAAAGCCAGGCTCAAGCAATAAAGTTTATACTTGATCAAGATCAAAATCAAATTTCAAGCACTGAATATGCGAGTCGAGTGGAGCTCAAGTTTGATGGTGTATCGACTTGACGCGATTTGATTACATTCCTCCTGAAGAGTTGCTCTTGTCAGAAAACTTGGCTTATTAATAATGCCTAAACCAAATATCTAAAGCTTCCAAGACAAATTTTGATATCGGCCCCATTATTTTGTATGTGCTATCACAGCCAAAAGATTATGTATTTACAGCGCAGTTATTAGATGAAAATTTGTAATTTAATTTCCATAACATGTGATCTCGTACATACGCAGATCATGACGATCATACATTCTGAAAATAAGTTTCCTTTCTTGTGTAATTACTAATTATGTGAGTGCGGAAGGCAATTTTGCATATTCCCCATGCAATATTTGTTCTTGATTCGAAACATTATATACTTCAGATATCTTTACCAAGATATTGCAAACAAATCACAAAGACGAGGCAATTAAAATAGATATGATCAAAAGCAAAAGACGGTTAATATATTCACTCACAGAAAAACACGACACTTCCAAACTTATTCAAGCCGAACTGTGCAAGCAAATGCTCAACGATATCCATCAGATTAGCTAACGAATATGACCGAAGGGTCGCAGCAACACTCGTCGATCAGGCAACAGCAACAGAGAGCCGCAAGACTGCAAATTAAATCAAGGAAAGAATATTCTTGATTAGAGAGAACAATGAGATCGCATGATAAACTTAATTAACAAAGAAGTGAATAGACAAAAACAAGGACTACCATCCTTCAAGAAACCCCGTCTCTCGCCGGGGCGGTGGCGGAGCAGCTGCGTACTGCGGAGGAGCCATGACCGGAGGACCTTGGTAGTATCCTTGAACCACACCCCCAACAAACCAATAATCAGAACAACCAAATCCTCGAGGCTTAAGTCGATGATATACATGTCAATGCAGGCTCATCGACGGATCGTGTGAAAATAGGTCCCGATCGCACAGAATACCGAGAAGGGCACCTCGTCGATGGCCTCAAAGACAAAACTTTTCAGGAAATTAATCAAGAGCATGCATGAAAGAGTACATAACAGAGAGAGAGAGAGAGAGAGAGAGAGAGAGAGAGAGAGAGAGAGAGAGAGTACCTTGAGCAGGGTAAGGGTAACCGTACTTCGGGTCGGCCATCTCTCTTGAAAGAGAAAGTACCTTGAGGAGGAGGAAGAGTTGCTTGGAGACCGAGATTTGCAGAGAACAGCAACGGAAGATGCGATGATTTTGCTTCTTCTTTGAGAGAGAGAGAGGAGAGATCGTATATATAAGTGAGCGTGGACAGAGCGGTCGTGTCGGAGGAGTTGGTTTCACACTGACGATGCGCACGCACCGAGCCCACCGAATTACATCGCGCGTGCATCGATCGATTCCCCCCCTACATGATCGTGATATTGCCCTTCCCCTATTTTTGCTTTACTTTTTTTTTTCCTTTTTATCAGTTTTTTTTTTTTTTTTTGGTGGCTAATCCTACTCTAATATTCACTCTCGACTTTTACTCCCGCCTCCTTGCGGGCGTGGGAGTGGAAACCCACTCAAAATGAAATCTTCCCCACCCCCAATCACGAGAAGGTGGGGATTTGAACCCCAACCTCCCCCTTCCAAGATGGAAGGGTGGCCACGTAGGCGGGCCAGTGGTTTTTTTTTTTTTTTTTTGCTTTACTTGGTAGGCATATGTTTGCTGCCGTTTTCAATTAGGTCTGGGGACAAATTGGAAAGTGGACAAAAAAGGGATCGTAAGCCGCGACTATACGAAAAGAATCTTAGTGAAGAATATTGTAATTTTATAACGTATTGATTACTCGAGAGGAGATATCAAGTTAGAAACTGCAAAATCTCCTTTTTCTTTTTTTCTCTCTTTTTTCCCTCTCCTCCCTCGTTCCCTTGCTCCAGCAACTGACCAAAGGGGAGGGACAGTTGCCGAACTAACACAGCCGACTAGTGGTGGTCTCACCTTGCCACTTGCTCCGACAACTGATCAAAGGAGAGGGACGGTCGCCGGACTAACACAGCTGGTCAGTGGTGGTCTCACCTTGCCATCATTGGGCAATGGCAAGCTTGCCCTTGCCTAGTGACAACAAGGGCAAGGTGAGCTAGATGCGGGCAAGGCCGACCTCGCCCAGCGATGGCAAGGTGAGCCCTCACTCGATCTGGGCAAGGCCGAGGTCATCGATCCACTAGCAAGGCTCGCCCTCGCCAGATTCGATGGGTGCTCATCTTGCCAATGGTTGGGCAAGCGCACCCTTACCTAGCGATGGCGAGGCGAGCTTGCCACTACCTGCTACATCAATCTAGCCACTAGCCCTCCACTTTGGCTGGTCGCTAGAGCAAGAGAAAGGAGGAGGAAAAAGAAAAAGAGAGAAAGAGAAAGAAATATATATTTTAATATAAAATTTTGAAAAAATAAATTATTATTAAAAAATTATCCCCCGGCATTAGCTAGCATCCACATCGGCGTTGGCCAATCAAATTTAGCCAGATAAATTATATTAGCACAATTGCATCGGCTTATGACTAAATTAGTAAAAAAAAAAAAAAATTAGTACTGATTAGAAAAAATTGTAATAGGTTGAGGACTTTTTTCATAATTTTTTCATTTAACTTGAATTGTTTCAAAATTAAGCATGCATGACAATGTTCTGAGGTACTTTTTAACATTCCTTGTATCACCGACTTAGGCGCGTGCTACGTGTGTACGTGTAATGGGTTGGTTATGCATCGAAAGAAAGTATGTAATCAGAGCATTTATACAAAAAAAGAAAGTAAGTGCTTATTCAATGTGTATCAAATATTATACAGGTAATTTTGAAAAGTTCAAAGTGAAATAAATGACACTTTTAGCCTCATAAAATAGAAATAGGTGCAGAGTATCGTTAATAAGTGTCTATAGAGCACTCCTTAATAGAAAATTTCAGTTTTTCAGAACAGTAATTACACACTTCAGAAGAATAGTTAATACATTGAAAACTGTAATATTCTCTTAATAAGTCGCTTATAAGTATTTTAATAAGCGTTTGTTAACAACTCCATATTATACGTGGGCCATCGCTGAAAAGATTGTCCTCATTACAGGTCCCGTTGGCAATACACGTGACTTTTTCTTTGTATGGAAGTAGGTATAAAGCATAATAAGCATACCCGGAAACATACGCTCTCATCCAGATAGCTTATTGAGTCATTGTGAGTGTCTTGATCCGGGCTTTTCTTTAATGACGACATCGATTCGACGTGAAAGAATTAGGTTTTTATTTTCTTTTAGTCAAATAAACGGAAATCCGTTCAGTTTATCCATAGCATTTCAGCAATTGACACCAGTACAGACCCTAATTTGCAGCATCTAATGTAACCTCAGCGTCTCTCGTAATGCATGAAAATCTTATGGTCTAACTTGAAAATCCGGTCGATACCAAAGAACTATCAAAATGTCCTTCAAAATTGGCAAAAATACCAACAAAAAGTTATAAATATATTATATTGATACCAATACAATTCACATTCTGAGGTCAGAAGAGCTGTTAATGTGGGATACTTTACCTCCCACAAATTCTGCTTTCATTGATTCCATTTCTACATTAGGGGGTCAGCCATAGAGATAGCAGGCTTATGGGACACTAGTGTTTCTAGCTCAGAGGTTAAAGTATTTTCAGAAGAATAGTTGAAATTTTTTGTCTATTTTTAATAATTTTTTTCCTTTTTTTTTCTTTTCCTTCTCTTTATGCCGGTCACATGGCATGGCAAGCGGGGTTTGGCCTCGCTCGCCTAGTCCACCACAGGCCAAGCCATACCTAGACAAGGACGAGTGCCAACGAGGCCCCCCTCACAAGATCTAGCAAAGCCGACCCCCGCCCAAGCTAGGGCAGCCTCGCCGAGTGTCGCCTGATCGAGGGTGAGGCCCAACAAGCCTCGCCTTTGGCCTGGGCAAGGGCGAGGCCCGGCCAGACGCGAGGTTGTTCAACTTTCAAGCAAAATCGGTTGAGAGAAGGCTTTTGGGGTAGTGGGTATTGGTTTAATTGGTGTTTTGCTACAGAGGAAAGAGAAATGGTCATTCAAGCGCAGTTGCACCCTGGGAATAACACTGGCGGTGGATTCTCAAAGTGGGGCTCTTCTCAAGGTTCTGCTGTATGGGCCATCAATAATGGTTGTGAATAGGACGATGGCTTTTCTAGGATGAAACAGAGAGCAGCAGTAGCAATTGCAATTGGAGTTCTTACAGCAGCAGCTGCAGAATCATGATCAGACTAGCGATGGAACAAGGCTGACACTCGTCCAAGTCAGGGCACGGCTCAGGGCCACCCAGGCGAGGCCTGGCGAGACCACCCCTCGCCCAAGCAAGGGGGACCTCGCCAGCCATTGACCAGCACCAGCCAAAGGCAAAAAGAGAAGGCAAAGAGAAAACAGAAAGGAAAAAAATATAAAAAATTATTACAGACCGGTCGTGTCACGTGTAAAATGACTGGCCAAATGAATTGAATTGATGTCGATATGAAAAGATTTATGACTAAATTGATCAAATTAAGATTTAGAACTAAATTGGTATTAATGCGATAAGTATTGAATATTTTTGAACTTTTCCCTTTAAAATATGGTTAACGGCTTGGGTAATTATGAAGCTTCTCCTTCCTCATCCGGGTAACGAAACCCTAATCGATCTTTTGGCCCCCGAATGGAGAGTGATTGCAGAGGCACGCCGTGGACAGATCTTTTGGGAAGGACGGCTGCCGGATTTCATGGTAGGAAAAGGGTTTAAGAAAAGCCTTCAAAAGGGATGACCGAAGTGATAAAAAGTTCAAGGATAAAGGCGAGGACTTTCTTTCAGGTTCGTAGGTCATGGGCATGGACAGATGTAATCCTAATATTCCCAAGAATATATACCTTTTTTCTATACCTTTAGTTTTTTTTTTTTTTTTTGGTCAGTTTACGCTAATCCTACTCTAACACTCACTCTTTTTCTATAAATCTTCCCCCCTTTTGAGTTAAAGGGATGGAAGGGTATGCGGAAAAGTCATAATTATTTATTATAGGCAAGTCATAATTGTCCAGTCAATTTGCGGCAAAAAAGCAAGAATAATATCTGCAAAAATAATTTCTGAAATGTGAATGGAACTTTTTTTTTTTTGGTCGAAAAATGTGAATGTGAATGGAACTTCAAAACGAGTTATTCTTCTCCTTTCCAAAAGAAAAAGAAATATTATCCTCTTATAAAATGCAAGTAGTTTCTCACCAAATTCTCCACAAAAAATATTCCCGAGAGCAGATTGATTCCTTATGTTTTCCTAAGAATGATAAATTAGGAACATATCCTAGAGATTCGATAAGACTATCTTGAGAGATAGGTGCTAAGTGCATATAAAATGTCTAATGATCTCACCTTTCGTCGAAGTAGACATCTATACGGCATTGTGTACATCCAAACAATCTAAAATTTCATTATGCAGGTTTTTCTTTTTCTTTTTACAGCAGCGTCACTACCACGATTTGAGGGACGAGGGGCCGGGTGAAGAAAGTTTGGTCGGAAAAATGGCTTAAAAAAATATTAAGAATTTTTCCACCTCTTCTCAAGATTCTCAAATTGTCAAAAAAAAAAAAAAAAAAAAAAAGGCAGTAGGATTTAATTACAATTTTACGTCCTGACCAAAAAAAATTACAATTTTATGTCAAATTATTTTTCATCCATAATTGATTTTTTTTTTTTTTTTATCTGCTTCCTTTTTCCATCTTCGTCTATTTCTATTTTCGATTCCTCTTATTTGCATTTTTCAGAGATTGCCTACCCAAGTGTTGGTCAGGTGCTCCAATTTCAATAACATGGTAAGTCCCTACGTGGCAGGAGAGTATAAAATGTGAAGATTACATCGAGTCCAGGTGTTGTTTATCGCCCGGATTAGGGTAAGGTGAACGAATTCTCATCCTGAAATTGGGAATCATAATGGATAGAACCGATTCCCAATTTATGGAAACAGGAATCGACCCTATCCACCTTGCAATTGGACAGGACTGGAGCCAACCGTGCAGAATTTTTATTTTTGTTTCCTCTACGAAAATTCCTGAAAATATGTGGGCAGTCATTTGTTCGTTTTTCATCTGAAACTGTAAACGCCACCAACAGGTCAAAAGGCTTGGCACTTTCATGGAATTTATTTTCATTCAATTACTAGCAGAAAGAAAAGCAATACGCCATTACACTGATGCGGATGCGCTACTGCCCAGTTGCAGGATGAGTTATCTGGCTCGGCAGTTCATCATAGTTCATAGCCAAAACAAAAACCATCTCAGCATCGAGCAAAGAAGTTCTTCGGTGGTAATTGTCATGCCACCATTTGCATTGCTTCAAAATTCCCTATCCGCACCTCCGGACCGCAAGGTTGGTCGGCTCGAAAGCTTGCCCTCGCCCACGAAGTGGATTAAATCCAACCCGTGCGAGGATGGATGCGAGAGAGTTTACTTCCAGAATGTACACAAAGAATTCGCCTGAGCGACAAGCGCGTGAGGAAACATGCACCATCTGCCCAAGAAAAATGATTATTTGTACATGTTGTACACAAATGGTTCCACAATCGCTAGTTCAATTCAACCAACACGGTATGCTCCAGATCCCCCAGCATCAAGACATGCCCGCCCCCGACCAACATCCTTCTGCCGCTCTCATTTACAACGCTAAAATGGTCACAAGGATCCACCAAAATGCTTGTCTCGATAGATCCATTTGGAAAAGTATGCACACGGTCGAATCCAATAAGTTGTTTCTGTGGGGTGCCTCGAATTAGTCTCGGTGCTCTAGAGAATAGCATCACCACATGGCTTCCCTTCATATCACCAACGTTCGTCACGGATATCTGCACCCGGAATTTCAGCGAATCGCAGGATTCTTCGATCTCAGCAATGTCCAAGGAAGCCAGTCCTTCAGCCTCTCGGAGTACTCGGTTCCTGTAAGGATTAGCTCTGGAAGATTTTAGCAGAGTTAGCTTCACCGGTGCTGATTGGAACTTGTAATGGAAATCCGTGTAGCTTAAGCCATGTCCATATCCGTAGACTCTATCACCGTTGTAAAACCGGTATGTTCTTCCAGGATAACCATGAGAAGGATCAGCCCGCATGTTCATGTTATTCATCGGAACTTTGGTGAATGACTCCGTATACCATGTCACAGGCAGTCGACCACCTGAAGAAAGTTTGTTGCATCAAAAATTCAAGCCCATATGTCCAAGATGCTAACACTAAAAAGGGATCAAACGCAAATTCACTTCTATATATAAATCTATAGAAGAAACCGAGCCAGTAAAACCTTGCTTCTACATGATTTTAGGTATAAGAAAGAGATTCACTGGGGAAAAGAAGAGATCCAAAACTGGACTCAGCCATTGATGATGTTTATGTCCAATTAATTGCTATGCACATGACAGGCCTCCTTGCTTTCATGGGATCATGCAAAATAAAGGGAAAATGGATTGTACGATGCTCAAGCTATTCATCTTCAGAAAAGCACAGAGCTTCTCTCCACTTAGTTGTTATACAAAACAACGAACCTGGATTGACATCACCAAAAATGATTTCTGCAAGCGCTTTCCCACCAGCTTCACCAGGGTATCCAATCCAAAGGATGCTTGCAATTCGTGGGTCATTTTGAGCAAATGAAACATCAAGGGGTCCACCACCAGTCAGAACAAGGACTATAGGGTTTTTACTTGTGGCGGCAATTGAAGACACAAGATCCATCTGTTTTCCAGGTAAGAGAAGACTGACTCGGTCTAGGTCTTCTGTCTCTTGGGTCAAGTCCAAGCCTGCGACAACAATAACATAGTCGGCCTTCTTTGCAGCCAGAATTGCTTCGTGAAATGCATCGCTTGCATTACAGGGGATGTCTTGGCAACCAACTGCGTGAGATGCCATCTGCACATACGCTTGAAGTTCCTCAAACAGGCTTTTTGGCCTGCAAGGGATTCCTGCAAAAGGAATAAGATGTAACAATTCAGACAGTCATAAATGTAGTGGTAGGAAATACTACGATCTCGAGGAAAAGTACAGAGAACAACTATCAAGGACATAGGGTAGAATCAGACAAGCAACTTAAGTAAGTGCACATCAACAAACCTGTGTAAGAGCCCAGCATATTGCTTATGTTCCTAGCATGTGGACCAATAACAGCCAAGGAAGAAACAACATCCTCGCGGAAAGGCAGGAATTTGTTTTCATTCTTTAGGAGAACTATTCCCTGCCTCGCAGCTTCTAATGCTAGCGTCCTATGCTCAGATTTACAAACATCTTTAGGTCCCAATCTTCCAAATTGTCCTTTCCTGGGGTCCCCATCAAAAATGCCAAGACGCAATTGGACTGAAAAGAGATTGAGAAGAGCTCTGTCTATGTCTTCTTCCCCCACCTTCCCTTGCTCAACTGCAGACTCAGTATTTCGAACCAAAAATGATCCACAATTTATATCCATTCCTGCAAACACAATTCCATGGCCATGGCTTAGATAACATGGAATATCTTACACCATTAATTCAAAAATCAAAGATCTATGCTGATATTTTAGCTATTAGGTTCTTAAGAGTAGTGGATGGAGGCATAATAATGTCTTTTCAATTTTGTACATTATTTATCAACGGAAGGTCTTGACATTTGGTTTTCACTCCCTTTTCATTCTTACATTATATCTCTCCGTAACAATGGAAAAAAAAGATTCCCATATCAATCCATCACTGATTCCATCCCAATATACTTTATATTGAAGAACGTGTCGTGAGCATCTATAACTCTATATCATAAGCACTTCATGAAGAAGCAAATGGTTTCATGCGGATAATTTCATAGACTCTGAGTTTTGGTTCATTATGTATAATGCAATCATCCATTTATATACTTCATCTTGTGACTTGGGCTTTGGTTTCACATGAGGATCACACGCATGATTTATTTACAATCAAGGGACAATCAGTAATTCAAGCATACAAAATCGTATGTATATGCAATGAAGAGAAGCAGAAGCAAACAGATGACCAAGGAAAAAAAAAATAACCTGCTTTGAGAGCATCAGCAACAGCGTCTTCACGTGTCTTCACAAAATGTTGGTACTCAAAAATAGTGGCAACCGCATCACAGTCTGAGGTGATGTATCTGAACTTAATACCAGCAAGGGGTTTACATAATAAGTTCAAAGCGTCAGTAATCGACCCGAAAGAGCTAAATGATCTTACCCTTTAAAGCCCCAATCAACTCTAGCTTTCTGCAAGAGATCTTGCATAGCACACGCAGGCACCCCATTGACTTCGTTGTAGGCACACATTAAGCAGCTTGCTTTCCCTTGTTGAATGCAACTGTGAAATGGAGGCTGAAATGTGTCTTGCAAGTCCTGCTGTGTGACCTACAAAGGGAAATAGATTAAGCTAGACATCCACATTGACACAGGTAATACATTCTTACAATACAACCCTAAGTTTTCCAGATTAAGAGCTAACTCCTTCATAGTAGACAAGTCTAGTGAAGGATTCATTTGGTCTCATTCATTTGATCGTAACTGTTCATTTTTGTCTTCCAAGTGAATAAAAACCACATCAGTGAAAAGTAATTGTGTGCTTGAGGGGACATGACCTCTTCCCACACCGTTTGGCATGAGGCACCTATGGAAGCTCACTAGAGCACAGTAGAATAGGCCAACAGACAATGGTCAAGATATGGAAGCTCGCTAGAGCATAGTAGAATAGGCCAACAAACAATGGTCAAGATAAGAAGCCAAGAAGGACTAAAATTATTTTAATACTTTGGTAACTTCTTTTAATAGAATAAGATTTATCTAAAATGTTTACAACAGTCAATCCTAGTCACCAATGAATGAATGTCATCGTCTCACTATAAAGTTTTCATTATAAGAGTGACAATTAGAAGCCCAAAGCTAAAGCTAGCATTATATTCAGAAGGTCCCTGTTAATGAGAGATCTTCAAATGCAACCCAAGCAATCACGAAACATTCAAGTGCTGTGAACTTCCTTATTTCACTACTGTATGTAACCACGAAGAAAGCAGAGCGAGCAAGCACAAAGAACGATTCCTCACTGTTTCGCTCGAGAGCCATTGCATTCATCGTTAAGATCATTTTCTATCCATAGCATTTCATTGCCCTCTGATAATTTGAAAAGGTTAACAAAACAAGAAAAGAAAAGAACAAAGATGAGATATTCACCACAGCATTGAAGTTGTATCGGCTGAAATCGTGCCACTTCTCCAAGTCGTACGCAGTGACGTGCTTGCAGCACGCCGAGAGCATCAACCCATCATCCTCCTCCTCGCTACCTCCACGACCGCCCTGAATTCACGGTCCAATGCCAAGTTCGTCACTCAATTTACGGTAAACATCTATGCTAAACATGCTTAAAGATTGATTCTTTCCATTTAAGTAGAGCTAATCTGCGAAGAAAATCGGCACCCCAACCCCCCACCTGAAACCCCTTGACGAACTCGGCCGCGAAGGCCGAGGCGACCATCGGGTCCTCCCCGGGCGTCTCCTGGCCTCTCCCCCACCTGGGGTCCCTGAAGATGTTGATGTTGGGCGCCCAGAAGGTCAACCCGCTCTGCCCCACGTTGTACATGGCCCGCGCCTCCGTCGCGATGGCCGACCCGACGGCGGACCAGAGCTTGCGGTTGAAGGCCGCCGCCATGAGGAGGACCTGGGGGAAGGTCGTGGCGGACCCGACGGGGCCGGCGGCGAAGGAGACGCCGGGGCCGTTGGTGGCGATGCCGTGGAGGGACTCGGACCACCACTCGTAGGCGGGGATGCCGAGGCGCGGGACGGCGGAGGCATTGTCGGAGAGCAGCCGGATCTTCTCCCGGAGGGTGAGGAGGGAGACGAGGGAGCCGGCGCGGGCGGGGACGGGGAGGGAGGCGTTGCAGAACGGGTGGTGATGGAAGCGCGGCGGCCTTGCAGGGGAACTCCGGCTGCGGAGGTGATGCTGGAGCTGGAGATGGAGTGATGGGTTTGGTGAAGATGGAGAAGATGATGGTGAGGAGAAAGAGGAGGATGAAGAGGGAGATTTGGAGGGGAGGCATTGTCTTTGGGGATGTGGAAGGTGAGTTTGAGCTTGCTTTTTTGGTTCTTTTGGATTCAGTCATGATGAGAATCTTTTGGGTGCTTTCCATTATATTATCTTGAGCAATGATGATAGATATAGAAAGATTAATTCGAGCAGTTTGTGCAGGAGTGATGTAAGAAGTTGCAAGTGGGTATTTGAATAATTGATTCCTAGTAGATATTTATTTATTGATGGGGAATATCGAGAAATGATCCTGAACTTTAAATATATTTAATATGATTATTAAATTTTAATTTAATATGCATTTTTAATTAATTTAATATAATTCTTAGATCTTTTTTTTATACATTTTCAAGTTAATTCATAAAATGTATTAAAATGTAGCAAAAAATAGATTGAATTAGTACCAAAAGTCTAAAAGTAATATATAATAAGTAACAGTTCAGATATAACGTTGCACATTAGGCTAAATTTCAATCACTATAAGTTTAGGGATTATATTACAAATTTGATTAGAGTTCGAGATCATTTGTAGTTATTCACCCCCTTACAATCCGTCGAATGTGTAAGGGTTCAACGTTTTAGAAAATTATTTATTTATGTTGTCCTTTCTAAGTCATGTAGTTGGTGTTTTGTTTGGGGCATTTCGGGATGGGAGACCGGTTGGTGAGTTGTATTAATCATTGATTGTTGGTTAAGCATGTGATTGGAGGGATGGAAAATTATTTTTGACGGTTTTTTGGACGTACCTTGTGCTTTTGTTGCTTCGTATGTATGTGCTATCGTGACTAAAAAATGGAGGTTTGGGCTTTTGTTGCTTTACATTTGTGCGCTATTGTGATTAAAAATGAATAATTTTAGAGGAAGAAAATCATGGGATTGGTGTTATGCTAGGAAGTGTTTTAAGTGAATTTACAATCTATACAAGATTTACAAAATACGGTGACAACCGACATTTTTAAATTACCCTTTTGTCATTTAAGTGATCATTATCAATCTAGTAACATGCATGGGCTTTTAATCGAATTTTTTTTTTCATAAAAGATTTTGATTCATACTTGCTTTGGGTTTATTTTATAATCTAGAAAGATTTTTAGGTTTCCCTAATTTTTACATTGGTTATGTGGAGCGATGTAGACATTTAGCAAAATACCGAGAGATCGCATGCTTTTTCTTCAATATTTAGCAATCGCATAAGTACATCCATGTTGGTACCAAGGCATGAAAATTCCATCAAATTCCAACTAATAATTTTTAATTTCATTTAGATGTAAACTTAAATCAAGTTGCTAACAATATTTTATGAGTGACAATGGTAATGAGAAGAGATTTTCTTTTGTTGTGCCACAAGCAATTGTCTCTATAAAATTGACGTTAGGGATATTATTTCTTAATTTCGAGTGAGATTCCATAAAAGTAATTAACAATATATGATGCACAGGCATTAAAGTCTCGAATTAGATCTATTATATGTAGGAGGCGACTAACTATCAACAAAAGGACAACAAACAATTTCAACAAGAAAAAGAAGAAAGTGGGCATATTGAATGGTGTGTAGTGACAATTTGGACAATCCTTTTTAGTTCGAATCATATAATTGCTCCCCTATTAGAGGGGACAATACGGGACAGTATGGAGGGACGGACTAAGATTGCCTCGGCAATACGCGGTAAGGCTAAGGACATGTCTCCTGTCCCACATTGCTTAGGTGGGGAATCATAGGGTAGTTTATAAGGCTTAGGTTCTCTAACCTGTATAACGCGTTTTAAAGCCGTGAGGACCAAAGGCCCAAAGCGGATAATATTACACAGATTTCCTGCTGGGGACTTCTCATATGCTCGGTTTGTGTTGTCTCTCCCCTATTTCGCATGTAGTTGTGTTGAAAATATGATTTCTTCAATTATTAAGCTTGAGTTGGACTCTTTTGCTCTGAAGATCTAGTTGTTCCGAGTCTTCCGTACCCTCCAAAAAGCTTAAGCAAACTTTGCTTTGGCTTGTAAGCTTTTCCTTGCGGTAAGATTCTCCCATACCCATTTATCAATCCAATTACTGATATTTGGAGATGTGTCAGCTACGATTCTATGATCTGACTATACCGCCTTTGGCTAGGGACAAAGGATAAATATGTGCTCAATAGATTCCGAAGCTTGATCGTAGAAAGGGCACTCTTGTTCCGGTAAAATCTTCCTCTTGTATAGGTTTTCTTTCATAGGTAAAGCATTGTTGCATGCACTCTATATGAAAAATCGACTTTGGGGTAGGTTTTGAATTTCCAAATTTCGGTCCATAGTTTTTTAAGAAGCTGGTATGATGAGGATGGTTAATTTACCATTTAAAGTCTTTCGAAGTCTCAAAGCTTGTTGTACCCACTCTTTACCTTGTAAGCACTTGAATGGTTTGTTGTTCATATCATCTCATCTGGCCCACGTGTTAGGCTTAGAGGCATAGCTGAGATTCCCTTAGCAATTCTTTCGTTGAAAGTCCCCTGTAGTAGTTGAATGTTCCATTCGCAATCAATTTGATTAATTCCTTAGCAATTTTTGTCCGTTGGACTGCCTATCTTGCTTAAAATTAGCCATATGTCCTCTCTAATTCTAATCTTTATGCCATCCCCAACCTCCTATTTTATCTCTTGCTCAATTATTTCTCTTCCCATTAGTAAGCTTTGCCACTCCATGAGGGTCGCGGGCCTTTGTTAGCCGTCCAGAAATCACCTCTAAGAAAATAAATTCCTCTCAACATATTACTCCATATGATTTTTTGGTCTTGTATGAATCTCCAAGCTTGCTTCCCCAATGTTGTTTTATTGAAATCAACTAAATCTCTAAAAGACATCAGCTTCTATTTCTATCCTTCTAATTTCCTCTCAACTCTTACTAGAATCCATGAAAACATTTGTTTCTTTATTTGTCCCTAGTCTAAAGGTAATCCCAGATATCTACCCATTTTCTCAATAATTGGCACCCGGAATTCAGCTACCATAATCTATTTTAAGCTTTGAGGGAGGTTTTTCTTAAAGATAATTCTTAACTTGTTGAGATTGATGGACTATCCCGATGCAAAGCAATACTGGTTCGAGATGTTTGCTGAGTTATAAGCGTCAATAATTGTACCATCCAGGAAAAATATAGCATCGTCTGCAATTAGAAATGTGATGGTGATGGTATTGACAATGTGGATTCAGTTGGATGCTCTTCAGGCTTCTATCTCTTAAAGCTTTCAATAACAAGGAGGATAAGACATTTACCATAAGTATGAATAGATAGGGAGAAAGTGGATTGCATTGTCTAATCTCTCTAGTTGGTTTGAAATAATCACACGACTCCATATTTACTCAAACACTAAAAGATATCAAGGAAATACAAGTTCTAACCAAAGCAACCCATTTTTTCGTAAAATCTCATTTTCAACATGCAATCACATAGAAAGTCTCATTCAACCCTATTATATGCCTTTTGCATATCCAATTTTAGGATTGCTTGAAATTTCCGCTTTATTTTCCTCACTCTAAGCTGATGTAGCACTTCCTAATAATAAAAATATTATCATGAATTTGTCAGCCCCTGACGAAGGCACTTTGTTCCTGGGATATAATTTCTAGAAGCTAGGATTTCAATCTATTGACCATAACCTTTGCAATGATTTTATAATTAAAATTGCATAGACTAATAGGCCCATACTGAGTGATGCTTTTGGATTTGAAACTTTTGGGATGAGAGTAATATGAGTCCTATTAAGTTCAAGATCAAGCATACCTTGGCTAAAGAAGTTATCTACCATGCTGAATATATCATCTTGAATTTCTGACCAATTACTTTGGTAGAATGATCCATTAAGTTCGTCCAGTCTTAATGCCTTTGTTACACCCATTTAAAAAACTCCAAGTTTCATTTCTTCCATTGTAATGGGCCCTATTAAAGCTTCATTCATCACTATAGTGATCACTTTTTGACATTGGTCTAACACTGACTAATATTCTCTACTTCCCCATAGTAGTATACAGAGCGTGGTAGAAACTTTATATATGTTACTTAAGAATCAAGGGGTCCCGACTCTAATTGTGATTGTCAATTTGTAGTATAGAGATTTTATTCCGTTGTCTTCTCTGTACCTCGGTTGCATGGAAGTACTTCATGTTTTTGTCTCCCTATTTTATCCAATTAATCCTGGATCTCATGCCCTAGTCCATTTCTTCTAGTCTTAACAAGTTTTCAATATGCTAGACTATTTGGCGATATTCCTCCTAGTTTTGACTTCCTTCAATCCTATTGATCAACTTAGTTAGTCTTTTATGTAAAGATTGGATTTCATGAGGTGCGTCTTGAAGTTTTTGCTGCTCCATCGCCTTAGTTCTTCAACTACCTTCCTTGTTTTGTCCACAATATCCAACTAGTAGCCTTCCTCAGTCCTCCAAGCTCTTTGAATAACTTTTTTTGCATTCAAGAATCTTTTGCCCAAAAAGCTTCAAATCTAAACATCTTCTGTTTTTTCTCAACCCAACTAAATCAATTTGCAAAAAAATCGGACAATGATCCAAATCAATTGCTTGAAATGCATATGCCTCCGTGTTAGGAAATGATACTCTCCAATCTAAGTTACAAAGAGTCCTATCAAGTCTCTTTTTAACAAGCTATCGCCTTCTCGATTATTAGTCCATGTGTAAGCACATTTCTTACTTTATTTATCCATCAATTAATAAGAATTTAGAAAATCCCATAACGCAACCATTCCATATCAATCCACTTCACGTTTTCCAACTTTTTCCCACCAATATGGAACTTCATTGGAATCTCCAATGCATAGTCATGGTAGACAATTTGAGGCATGAGTAGACCACAAAATTTGTCATAATTTTAACCTTTCTTGGTAATTAGTAGATGCATGAAGGAAAGAGATATTCATGATGACTCCACTGTTAAGATCCTTGCATCTAACATCAATGAGCTCTTTAGAACTTGTTTCCAAATCTACCTGAACTTCCTCATCCCATATTAGAGCCAGTCCACCTCCAATCCCAATTGGATTAATTATAATTACATCTTTAAACTAAAGACGTTTTTCAGCTCATTCTAGGGGTGAGCGGTTCCAGGTTCCGGTTCGGTTCCGCCTGGAACCTAGAACCTACCATCGGGTACAAGTTCCTCATTTTTTAAACTTGGAACCTACCCGTCAGAACCGAGAACCTGGAACCTACCTTGTTACAGGTTCCAAGGTCGGTTTCAGGTTCCAACAAGTTCCTTTTTTTTTTTTTTGTGGTCATTTTCAAATTTGAACTACAACGTACACGCATACTCTACTCTACGGTAACTTCCCACATCTTAGCAAACATACCAATACCAACTGCCAAAAATTTAGATATACATAATCAAAACCAATAAGAAGTTTCCAAAGATGAAAGGAAATGCTTGATTAACTATAATTATTGTGTCAACATATGTCAATATATGTGCACTAAAGCTTAAATCATCACATTTATCATATGCCATATGCCTTATCAGCTGAGTTAAATGAAAATGATAAAGCAAAATACACTAAGGAGATGAAAAATCAAAAGTGCCAACAAGATCTCAAATATTCATCTACTCCATAGCGGGAACTCTGCAACCTTTCCCTGTGATTCCTTTGGCATAGCAAAACCTTGCAAAAACATGGATGAAAATCAGTCAAAATCCTAAGTAAATACACAGAAAAAAAAATCAATATCGATAATACTCCATGAAGCATGCCAACAAAAAACCTTGCTTGACTTCTCAACCGCTGGACCCATTGCATATGCGACACCACCAACTTTATTTATCGATGATAATCTCCACATTAAGACCAACCATATCTATAAAAAAGAAGAAGAGATCAAATAAAATAGTCACTTATCAGATATACAAACAGAATTACAATATATAAAGATATAAATATTACTTACCCAACTCAAATTGTTCTGCGTTCTTAATGCACTCTTCAACATCAAGCGGTACACGAACGGCTCTCAACCAATCTTGAGTGCAAACCAAAGCTTCCACTACTTTTGGAGTTAAAGAAATTCGAAAGCCATCAAGCACACGACCCGATGTATTAAAAGTTGATTCTAAAGCAACAGTAGTTACAAGAATGGACAAAATATCTTGAGCCATCAAAGAAAGAATATTATATTTTGAGCCATTAGTCTTCAACCAAATCAAAATGTCAAGACCAAGATCCTTTTCATTTTGTTCTTAAAGATACTCATCAAGCTCGGACTTGTTGTTATCGCGCCCTTGTTCATTCAAGTAAAAAAATATTTTCTTCCAATCTTGGGCGTCATACATCTTTAGTCCTTCACTACCACCCATATCGGGTTGGGAATTGAAACTACTACTACTTGCACCGAAATTACGGCCACCAAAATCTTGATCATTTGAAATAAGAAAATATTGCTCATAACATTCATACAAATGCTCCAATGTATCCTTCACCTTGCAATGCATCTCTTCAATTTTCGATTCATCATCATAAATTTGTCCATACAAGAATCTCACATAATTTAACTTGGCTCTAGGATCTAACACAACCGCAATCAACACCATCATATTCACTTTATCCAAGCTTCCATAATATTTGTCAATTTTTTCTTTCATTTTCACACCCATAGCTTGAAGCTTAGGGGGTGCATGACAAAATTTCTGTTCTAGAAATAGTTTCTGGAACATAAATAGATTTTTCTAATTCTATTTCTGAAGAGTTTTTAAGCAAAAATAACCGTTTGATAACGACACAAAATTTCTACTTTCAAAAATAAAATTCATTTGATAACAACACAAAATTTCTTCCTTTCGGACGGCGACGGCGACGGCGGCGGCTTTAATATAAAAAATAAAAATAAAAATAATTTATTAACAAAAAAAAAATATAGAAAAAAAATAAAATAAAATAAATCATAAAAAATAAAATAAGAATATCAT
The DNA here is from genome assembly GCA_014182715.1 of Eucalyptus cloeziana. NCBI lineage: Eukaryota > Viridiplantae > Streptophyta > Magnoliopsida > Myrtales > Myrtaceae > Eucalyptus > Eucalyptus cloeziana. The sequence continues at coordinate 23,567,608 of CM024641.1, read as the reverse complement.
TTTATTTTAAAATTAAAATATCCTTAAAAATAAATGTATTTTATTTATTCTATTTTATTTTATTTTACCAATAAATTTATTTTAAAATGAATAAAATTAAAAATTAAAAATAAATTTATTTGGCAAAACACTCAAGACAAATAAAAATAAATTTATTACATTTATTTTTAATAAAAATAAATTTAATTAAATATCATATTATTAAAAATAAAAATAAATATATTCATTTTATTCATTTAAAAATAAAAATAATTTATTTATTTTTAATTTATTTTAATAAATTTATTTTTATTTTTAAATGAATAAAATGAATATATTTATTTTTATTTTTAATAATATGATATTTAATTAAATTTATTTTTAATAAATAAATTTATTTCGATTAAATTTATTTATTAAAAATAAAAATAATATTTGTAATAAAAATTTAAAATTTAAAATAAAAATGAATAAATGATATTTTCATAATAATTTTTATTTTTAAAATGATATTTATTTATTTTTAAGGATTTTTTTGATTTATTCGTAAAATAAATATTTATTCGTAAAAATAAAAATAAATATCATTTTATTTATTCAAATAAATTTCATTTTAAAATGATATTTATAAAAATAATTTATTTGGCGGCCGGTGGTAGCGGCGGCGGTGGGGGCGTGTGGTCGGCGATTGATGGACGGTGATTGGCGGCAACGGATGAAGGGCCGGTTGACGAACAATAAGAAAATTTTTGATTTCCCATTTCAGTTCCCGGAAATCGAAGTAGAAAATTTCAACTTCGATTTTACATTCCAAACCTATTTACGGAATAAAATCTATTCCGAGAAATAGAAAAACGGAATAGGTTTATCAACGGATTTATTCCGGAAACAAAAGTGCGGAATAGAAAAATTATTTCGGAACAGAAATTATGGGTTATCATGCACCCCCTTAGGATCCGAAGCATTGACCGCATCTTTCAAATATCTATACAAAAGAGCTATCCCTTCAAAATAATCATTTGAAGTAACATATGAAGTCTCAGACATCTTCTTGGTGACATCATAGAATACTTTTAGAAAAATCGAAAGAATAATAGCATTTTCCCAATCATCATCCCTAGGAGTTTTATGATCTAGCTCACTTACAAAAGATGGATCGTGATCTTCCATCCTTTCGAAAGCTTTTCTAAACTTTATGGCGGTGTCTAACATGAGGTAAGTGGAGTTCTATCTAGTGGCAACGTCAAGAACTACCGAACCCTTATAAGTGATTTTTTCTCTCTCAATGCAAGATTGAAATCCTTTGGCTCTTGTGGGAGAACTCCTTACATACCTAACCACATTTCGGATACGTGCAATGGAGTCACGTACCGTAGTTAAGCCATCTCTCACAATCAAATTTAATATATGAGTTGTACACCTCATGTGCAAAACATTACCATCTAATATCAACGGCCTTTGTTTGGAAAGTTTATCCCTCAAATAGCCAATTGCAACATCATTCGAGCTAGCATTATCCACGGTAATTGTGGACACATTTTTTTCTATTCCCCACTCCTCAATGCATGTCTCCACCATTTTTCCAATCTCCCTACCCCCGTGACTATGCATCACCACAAAGTTGATGATTCTTTTATGCAACTTCCAATTTTCATCAATAAAATGTGCAGTGAGACACAAATAATTCAGATTTTGATTGGAACTCCATGTATCAGTCGTGAGTGTAATCCTAGAATTAATCTTTCCAAAATAATTCTTCAAAGAAGTTCTTTCACATAAAAACAACTTCATGCAATCTTTTGCCACTGTGAAACGTGATGCATGTTTGAAGAGAGGTTGTAACTCAGTAACATATTCACGAAATCCAACACGCTCAACCAAGGAAAAAGGTTGCTCATTAAGGATGATAAACCGAGGAAACATGTGCCTACAACGTTCTTGATTAAATGACCATGTCGATAAAACGCTACCAGTACTAGAATCTCCTCCTGCCTTGCCAGCCATGTTGACATTACGTGATGCAAAGAATTTCTATCTCTTATCTAGATTACAAGGAAACCTCTTGCATGTGGTCAAGTACTTCCTCATTGCAGAAGTACTGTTAGCAACACAGTACTTAAGCATGGACCCACAATGAATGCACTTCACTTGATATATTCTTCCATCCTTATCACTGATTTTCGAATAATGATTCCAACATTCAGATGTATATCTCTTATCATGAGAAAGATGAGAATCAAATACCTTATTTGTGGCACTCAAGGTAGGGGGTGCCTCTTCTTCAATTTCATTGCCAGAAAACTCCCATTCCATAATCGAAGTCATCTCCTCATGTCCCTCCACCTCCATTGATGTGTTATCTTGATACATTAACTTCGCACTACACAACAATAATAGAATATAATTAGAAATTTCAAAACAAATAGCAAACTAGAAATGAAACACCACTAGAACAATAATGTTTAGCATAGAAATGGGACTCCCTTCATACCAGCAAATCAAGGAAGTGTCAAGAACGAATAATCGTCAAGAACAAGACATATAAGTCCCTCAGGGGCTATCTAGACCTAATTATACTATGTAGTGGAACCAAATTCTCCTCCTTGAGAAAGAGGAGAAAAACTCAAGTGAAAAAGAAACAAGACATAAAAGTTCCTCTCTTTTATTTTTTTCATTTTTCCACGGTTCATTACAAAAGCATCGAACAACTTCTCTACATATATAACACAATAGGGTTATGGTGCACAAAATTAGCTCATATACGCTCCAAAACAAGATGAATCACAAACTTCGTGCATCGATAGCTTTAAAAAGGATGATAATTGATCTTACTTGATGCTTTGAGTTTTAAATTTGAAAATGTAATAGTAAAGATTCATATATATATTGATCTAGGAGCATTCTTTCCAACGGTTTCTAGAGGAGACAATTCGTGATTACCAAAAACAAAAACAAAAAAACAACTACATCGTAATTATAGATTGCACAAAATTTGTAGAGCATATATACCAAAGTTTGTCAAGGGGTCAAGAGTGAGACAAGGCCATTAACATTTAAGGTTTTGCACCTTATCCATCAAATCCTCAGTTCACTAAGATCATGAGGATGAAACTACTTGCTCAGAATCACTACAAGACATGCATCTAGTAACCTCCTGTAATGAGACAATATTAAGTAAGGAATTAACATCTTCTACCAATGAAGACACCATCATTTTCTAGATCCTACACAATTAGAACTGTTGATGAATCAATCTGCAATAGACAGTAATACATCGATACAATGGAAAATACAAAAACATTCATCTATAAAAGAACATTGGCAGACTATGTCAACATAATTCAAAGACAAATGATTTAATAAACATAACGAATCATCACCATGAACAGATAATAGCCAAAAGCACAATATTGCAACCAAAAGACAAAAAACAAAGCCCCCCTCAACATGGAAACAGACCCCCTGCAACTAAAGAGAAAGAACAATACCAAGAGACGAAAAACGAAATTCTAGCAACAGCAGCTCACTGGCGTCTGGCAGAGTAGGGACGGCCTGCAATTCAAGCAACAGCAGCTCACCGGTAGAGCAGGGACGGCGGAGAGCCCAACGGTAATTGCGGGTGAGCAGGGGCATGGAGGCGTTCTGCTACGTGGCAAAGCTGGTGGGTGAGAGGGATAGCTGGTGGAGCTAGGGGCTGCAGCGGGCAGAGCAAGAGCAATGGTGTTGGGTCGTGGCTGCAGCAGGCGTCGGCGCTGGCGAAGTGACAGTGACCAGGTCCAGCAACGCGGGGCGTGGGAACAGCGACGGGGGCGGTGCTTCGGACGGCTGCAAGGCGACGGAAGATCGGATCGCTACCAGCACTCGCGGGTTCCGCAGGTGGAGATGCGGCGATGCGGCACGGAGATGGCCGTTAGCTCGGGGGACACCGGTGAAGGGGGCAAGGGAACATGCACCATGCGGGATCGAGGTTGAGACTTGAGAGAGAGAGGGGGGTGGCAATGTTGAGATGAGGCATCCGGTTCTTTTTCTGAAGCCCTAAGTAATCCAGTTCCGTAACCGGTTCTAGTTTCGATTGAAACCGGAACTGGAACCGGAACTCCCGGTTCCCAGAAAAAAGGAACCAGGAACTAGAACCGGTTCCCTTAGAACTGGGAATCGAACCGGGACCCTCCTCCGGTTCGGTTCTGGTTCCCGGGTAACCCGAGAACTGCGCTCACCCCTAGCTCATTCTACAACATTTTCCTTATTCTTGGTTTCCATAAGAAAAACCAAGTTGGGCCTCTCTCGAGCTACTAAGGCTAAAAAATGCTAGACTGTCAAGGGATTGTCCAACCCTTAAAAGTTCCAGCTCAACAACTTCATGTATACCTTGGTAGCTTATTAGGGCTAACCATTAAAGCCCATTCGTTGACCCTTCACACACATGGACTAAAGTATCTAGTAGGTTCTCTTCATCTAGTAAGCTCCCCGACATCCCTCTCTTCTCATATGGAGTGAACCATTTCAATTTTTTGCTACTAGTGTTTTAAATCTTGTCTTTCCTCCTTCGATGTATGTGCATTTTTATAACTTTCTTTCAAAGGAAGAGATAGTACTTGAGTTTGCTATGTTATTTTTCCTTTCTTCAGGGCTACATGTTCCTCCATTTTTTCATCATATACTGTCATATTTGCTTCTAAGTTGTAAACCACTGGAGCCTTATTCTGCCCTTTTTTATCCTTTTGCAGGTCCATATCTTTCGAATGGATAGATGTTTTTGGTACAACTTCCTCTTTCTCGAGGTTTGGATTTATTTTCCTATAAAAAGTCTTCCAACATAGACTATTCTCTTAACATAGACTATTCTCTTTCACTTCCACCTTCAACCATGAAACATATCTACCACGTTTTTCTTGAGCAATCATGTCTCCTCATAAGGATATTTTGGAAAAAGCTGGCATAATGTCCGATACAACCACATGAATAGCATAAATTAGGTAATCTCTCATATTTGAAATCAATCCATCACTTTCTACCTCCGAACTCAATTTGTGTTCCTATTTTCAGTGGGCAATTTAAGTCTAGCTAAACTTTAACTCTCCCATTTTTACATGAACTATTATTCCTTGCTTCTATTTTGACCTCCTCTAATTTGCCTAGCTTCGAGGGAATGTGTCCTACAGCATTTTCTGTAACCCACACTCATGGAAGACCGAGAATATGCACCTAAAAAGCATATTGCTTAAATTCGTAGCAATGTTCAAGGACATTGGGATCACCTTCCTGCAGTACAAGAAGATTACTTGCAAAAAACCAAGCACCAATTTCTAGCATGCATTTCTTTTCCTCAACCGAGTCAAATATGAATAGAAAATAGCCATGTTCAATAATCTCACATTTCACTAATTCTATTTTCCACGCCTTCTTCACCATACCCAAAAACCCTTGAAAATTGACATTTGGTTTTGAGAAAAATTTCCCATAGAGAATAAGTTCACTTTCCTTTTTTTCTTTGTCGAGAATAAGTTCATTGATTCTCCTTCGGCCGCAAATCACCCATGCTCTTGCAAAGAGCCATCATTTTGAAATGATTCTCATGTGGGCCTTCCATTCTATGACAGATTTACTATACTTTCAATTCCTAAAGGGGTGCTGCTTGCGGAAAGTAAATCTGGTCAACTTCTTTATTTAGGAGTGAATGGAGCCTTAACTGGGTTGTAACCGCCTTGGATTCATTGTGCTGTTGAGTCATCATGGTGTATTATAATGGGTTATGTATGGGTGAAATTGGTGAAAAAAAGAGGTGATCAACCCAGAAGACTATAAGTGGAACTTGTATTCAGAAATGCCAATCCTCCATAGAATTGTGCCCATTGCAAACTTTGCATATTCATTGGGGGCTCTTGGCAAAGAGGAGATATGAAAAAGGATAAACTAATTTGGGTGTGAAGTAATGAAGAGATCCATGAAAGATCTAAGCAAGAAGATCAAGATTTAGGATTTCAAAAGGGAAAGCTATCACCAAGGATAGAGGACTCAACACTAGTTGGGAGAGTTGGACATTCACTTTTTGTATATTTTATAAAGTAATTTTGAAGTGAAAAAAGAAAAGAACAAGAAAAAAAGAGAAGATGGGGTTGGATCCAATGAGTGTGACCAAGGCAAGCGAACTTGACCAATGCACAGCCCAAGGCCGACGAGCACGGCCAGAGCACAACCCTCATGTCATGATATGGTTCCCTCTCTTTTGTTTCTTTCATATTTTCACTTCAAAATTGTTTTACAAAATATACCAAAAGTCAAATACACCTTAAGTAAATAAAAAACTATGGAGAAAAATGCCTTTACATTTTCCTATTTTACATAAATTTCTTCTATGACAAAATATTTTTCACCGAAAGTCATTCATTGACTTTTAATGAGAGAAGATAAGTTATGTGGTGACTCCGAACAAGAAATATTTAGGTAGACAAGAAATAACTACAAACTTTTACTTCGAGCTGAATTGTGTGTACAAACTGTACAAGAATTTAATTGATGACAGAGCTTGAAAATACAACAAATTTCATAGCAACACACATATACAAAACTATGCCAAAATTTAATCAACAACAAAACTTGAGAACGTGCAAAGATATAACGTTGGAATTTAATTGACAACGCAAATCAGAAAGTTACAACTAAGAAAAAATAAAGTGAATTGCAAGAAAGTAAAGATGATGAAAAAATAGCATTTTGATTGATTTGTCAGAAGGCCTTTGAAAAGTACAATTTGGCTATTTGAAACCTATAATCAATGATTATCAACAGAGATTACAAACAATTACTATAGAGAAACAACTTCCTAACAGTTACAAGAAGTTACAAAAAGAAGTTAGAAAAGGAGATTACGTACGAATACCAAACAGTTATCGATGATTACGTAAACTCTACTACATGAACGATTTCTTCAACTCTATTATCTTGATGATTGCATTTGAGATTGTCAACTCTACTTTTATCGATTCCATCACATTGTTGATTCTTTGAGTTGTCAGTTATCACAGTCAATAATAACAAAAAAACTGGACATTTTTTTGTGCAAACATATCCCCTTTAAAAGAATGAATGATTCATCATTCATTCGATTCTTTTAAAGTGGGAAACCAAGAGTCATCGTATGGCCATTTGTCATAGACAAATTTGATTTTTTCTTGCCAAATTTTGTCATGGTCAAATTCATAATAACCCCAGTGGTCACCCTTCCCATGGGAAGAGAGAGGTGAGCAATTCGAATCCCCACCTTCTCACGGAAATTAGGATGGAGACGATTTAGCTTTAGATATAGATTTCGACTCTTGCTCCTTACTAAGAGGTAGAACAAAAGACTGAGAATACAAGTTAGACTAAGAATAAAGTAGAACCGACCCAAAAAGATTCATAATATGGCTCACATCTTTCTCCAAAGGCACATGATGTGCAAAGTTTTCATGTGGCCCTCTATCTCTATCCTTAAGTAGTTGCTCATACTTAGACACTCTTGTTGCCAATTGGAATAAATTGGCAAAAGTTTGTTCATTTCCAACATCATGGCCTAGTTTTTGCAATGTTTAATCCCTGAACATCTAGACATGTCAAGGATCTTGTTAAGGGACTACAAGAATAGCTCCCCCCTCCCCCCGGCAACAAAGGTGGCAATCTAGCCTCATTATCGACTATCACATTTCGCCTTTGGTAAACATATATCGTGGGTATGACCACTGCTTCTGCTAAGGATCTTTGACCATACTACCCCCCAAACGAAGCCATTATGTTGAGTTGAGGTATTGTCCCAATTGGTCTTACATTGTTGACATGAGGTATTAGCCCAATTGATTACATGTTTTCTACATTTGGCAATAGCACATTCTGCTGAGTATTTTGATTTGGTAAATTACTATAATTGTTACCACCAAAGTTAACTTGAACAAGATTCAACAAATTGCTCCAACTAATCGATATAGCCTCAAAAGTCTAAGTTGCATCAATAGTTTCAACCTTTTGTAAAATCATCACCAGTAGTGGGAGTATAACAATTTGCCCTGCGCTAGAATTAAATGACTCGATGTTCCTAGCCAGTTCATAACTTTATCGAAGATATTGACAATAATTGGCTTGATCACATCGACGAGATATTTTATCATGTGGTTAGTCGATTCATTATTGTGCTCCTCCAATAACTATTGCATGATGGCCAACATTACAAGGCTTGACTCTAGTTACCTTCTTTGCTCATCGATGAGTTATCTTAGATATTGACATCCTACCTCATTCTTGCTTTGCCACCAATAGTGCGGTCTACAACTCAAAATGTCTCATCTTATCATTACCAAGTTGTGACGACGAGTTGTCAGTTGTCACCACCAGCGTTATCATGATCAAGTTGATTCCTTATTCTCATCATCACATCTCCTCATCAACGACAATGATCCTATCAAGTGTGCCAAATGTTTCACTCGAATTTCTTCTTGACGAAATATAGTTCATCGAAAGTTGTTCTTCATCTTTTAATGAGAGGAGACAAATTCTGTAGCGATTCTGAACAAAAAATATCCAAGTATATAAGAAATAACTACAAACTTTTACTTCAAACCGAACTATATGTACAAATTGTCTTGAATTTAATCGATGACAAAGCTTGAAAACATGCAAATAGGTAATGTCAGAATTTATTCGACAACGTGAATCTAAAAGCTACAGTAAAGGAAAAATAAAGTGCAGTGCAGGAAATAGAGAATAAAAATATAACATTTTGATTGATTTGTTGAGGGTCTCCGAAGAGTACGATGTAACTATTTAAAGCCTACAATCAGTTGTTATCAACGGAGATTATAAACAGTTATTACAGAAAAAAAAAATAACTTCATAATGGTTGTGAGAAGTTACAAATAGAAGTTATAAAAAGAGGTTACGGACGGTAACCAAACAATTATCAACAGTTACGTAAACTCCACTATGTTAACGGTTTCTTCGACTCCATTATTTTGACCGTTGCATCCGAGATTATTTACTTCACTTTTGTTGATTCCATCAAATTGTCAATTCTTTGGGTTGTCGAATCTTTGAGTTATCACATGTCAATTAAAAATCGGATATTATTTTCTTCAAATATATCCCAAAAGCGAAAGATGCTTGATGATGGAGTTTGAGATGAAAATGTGGACAGGAATGCAATTCCTCGAGAACAAATCTTGGAAAAATGCCTTTACATTTTCCCAAAATTGAGGGACATGCCTAACCTAAGGCCCGTTGCTAAAGGCGATCAAAATGCCCGCTTTAAGTCTTGTGGAGACGATGCTTGATGATGCACCAACTTGTCCCAAAATGCCTATGTCAATGAGAATATTTCTTTCTTGCTCACAAAAAGCTTATGAAAAAAAGTTGATTGTACGGAAGAGAAAGAAGGGATAAAAAAACTTGCTTGAACTAGAAGTTTGTGAACAAAAGTCACTTTTGAAATCGAAGCAATGACATAATTGGAGTGAACTTATTTGCCTTCAAGGAGAAAATGAATAATGACACAAATGATACCTCAATTTTGACGTAATCATGTAGTTTATGAACTTTAATCCAATGTGCAATATCATCTCTAAAATTTTATTATGTATAGTCCCTAGATTTTTTATGTATATTCAATTTAATCCCTAAACTATATGAAAACTATATTCACGTTTAAGGACAACATTAAACATTTTCATATAGGTTAGAGACTAAATTAAACATGTATCGAAAATCCAATTTTTTAATATATATATACACACACAAATTGCCCTATTCAATGTCGAAAATATTGAAAAAAAATCAATCAATTCACAATCATTGATGAATGATTCCTCGAGAAGTTAAGGATGAGTAATCATTGTACTGAATTCCATTCACCCCAAGTCCAATTTATGTCCGGTCGAGGAAACCATTAAACACTTCCATTACCTTTTGGGATGCTGCGACCAATAGAAACTGTAGCAAAACTAACTGTAAAAGAGGGAAAATCGGTTAAAGTGTATTACTAATTGTAACTATGTCTTCTAGTTTTTTTCAATAGGAAAGTTTAATAAATGATTTGCTACAAAAGGATTTCTTTTAGTGAGTATTATGATTAATTACTTCTATTTTGCTAATTGAGTTCATCCAACCAATTTTGGTCAGAAACCGCTTACATGAATGCCTATTATCTTATGTGACACAACTTATGTTAATATGATATTTTCAATAATTATTTTATAGTGTTTTTTTTTTTTTTTTTTGTTTTTCACTTTCATTTTGGCCGACTATTAGGGCAAGGTCCAACAAGCTCTTGCCAAGATTTGGCAAGGGTCTTCGCACCCTTTCTTGTGGTAGGCAAGACTATGATGACCTTGCCTAGAGCCATCATGGCCTCAGTGGCCACAAGCCAAGGCGCAAGGGCCCTCACTAACCAAAATGAAGGGAAAAAGAGGTAAAAAATTATTAAAAATTCAATTTTTAAAATATTGTAAGAATAGTCTGCATCAACATCAATTATTTCATGTTGGACGGCCAACGTTCCCGTCAGCGATTTCTACCCAAAACTAGCCGAAATGAATCAATTGACAAATTATGAAAACGTTTGAAACCAAATTGACACGATTAAAAGGTTTTGAATAAAAATAGTACAAGTGCAACAGAATTATGACCTTTTTAGTACTTTTCCCATATACCAAGTGCACGCCATTATGTGAGATTGCAATTATATCTATCACTATGGTTTTACGTCAAATTTCTAATTCGAACAAACCAGTTTTGTCAATGAATGAACCGCATACAAGATATGTCCATTAAATGGATTACACAACCGAACGAAATTAAGAACGTGGTAGAAGCATGTGAACCCAGGGGATATCACGATTCAATGGGTCGAAAAGATTAAGTGACGTGTGCTCACACATGTCGTCTAAACTAACCATGAAATTTTTCTAGTTTTATAGTCACTTCATGCAATACGCATACAAACATTTTAAGTACCCCTAGCATTATAAAATCTTTATAAAATTAACAACTAAAAGAAATCGTAACTGGTCGTTAATGAATTGTCCATGCTATCGATAACTTGATCCCTAAAAAAATGCAAAATACGCATCGATCTAGCTTCTCACACAGTTTTTTGGGCCAAGAAACTCCGGTGAACCCGTTGTCACAATACTCAGCTAGGGCCTTAGCCCACTGAGCCCATTCGATTTCACATTCAAAGCCCAAATTGGATCACACTAGTCTAGGTTCAAAGTTGGATTGTTGAAACTCAATTGCAAATTCACCTAGAGATTTAGTTCCTTGGACTTTAGGGAGATTAGATGGACTTTTTATATGTCGTGGAAAATCAGATATAGCACCTCAGACATTGGGAGATCCGACCACATTTTGCACCACAAAGGTCATTTCCACACATTCATGTCGATAATGATTCAAAAATTACTTCAGTTTCGAAACCTCGGCATTGCGCCTACAGAAGAGCTTAAAAGAGATGAAATGCTCATATCAACCACGCCTATCAAGGGAGTTCAAAATGTTTAGTTGCTTATCGTGCTCATGATTTCACGAGAGAGGATATTAATTCACATTTTTGTCATTTCCACACAATTCACGTAAACAATAGGTACCGGCGATCCTAAAATTACTTTGATATAGAGACCTCGGCGTTGCGTCTACAAAGGAACTTAAAAGGCGAAATGCTCATCTCCACCAAGCCAGTCGAGAGAGGCAAATGTTTAGTCGCTTATCGAGAGAGGATAAAATTTCACATTTGTAAGAAGGGTAATTGAGATACTTCCAATTTTTTCCAGCGTTTTGCAAATTCATTTGACTTTTTCATTTTTCATTTTATTTTTTATCTTTTATAGCGGTGAGTTAAGGAGTAGAGGACAAAATTAGAGATATTACAAGTGCGAAACTCCCTCCCCCCGCACGTGAACTCGACACTCTCTCCCCATCCATCAAGCTCACCAAAAAGCGTCGCTTGTGCCTTCGGTGGGTCCCTCCTCAGCACACTCGATCCCTGTCAGTCACGGGTCCACGTGCCATTATTGGCTGTCACCCTAGCCTTGCCCCCGCCCGGGCCCCCCACCCATTCCGGCCACGCGTCCCGTCCCCATTGGGATCCCGCTCTGGCCTACCTCTAGGGCCCTCGCCCGCACCGGAACCGTACCGCCACGCCCCCGACGGGCCGCCGGGGGATTAGATTAAGTTTAACCGCGGTTAGCGTCGCGGTTAACCGGGGTTAGTCGCGGGGTTCGCGTTTTTAAAGGAAAAGGTCCACCGGCAAAGGCGGAGGGGTTCCGGCACTGGGCCCCGCTGTCGTGGCACAGGCCCGCAATTTCTGTGGCTGTCAAGCAAAGTAATCTTGATTTTTCCTTAATTAATTAATTCAATCCCCCCCGATTTATATTTTATTTTTTTTCATTTTTATTCTTATTATTCTGATTTCGATTTTACCTTTTTGCCCCCACCAGCACCACCACCGGCTCGTGCGCATTCCCACGTTGGAAAAATTCGATTTTTTTCTGCCCCATATGTCTTCACGTGCGATCATCGAATTTCCATGGTCGTTTCGCCGGAACCTCTTTTTCTTCTTCTTCTTTTATTTTTAATTTTTATTTTTTTCAGGGACGCAACTCGACTTCGACTTGCTTTTCTGGTTGAATTTTTTAATTTTACCCCGATTTCATTGCGTACACTTCTCCTGATACGTCAAAGCTCACGATGTGTTTACGTCACTTGCTAAATTCTCCGATCATGAAAAAGCTAATGATTTTAAGCTAAAAACGACTTTCTTATTTTTTTTCCATATAAATGAATGCGAAAATACGAATTGCATTGCTCCGAACGAGGGATGATGACATAAATAGTCATTAATGTTTAACGTGATCCCTAAATTTTGAATTTGTTTAATATGGTCCATGAACTTTTATTTTAATGTGTAAAATGAACCATAATTTTTTTTTAATTTGTTCATTATGATTCCTAAATTTTTTGTTTATGTTCGATCAAGTCATCAAGCTACGAGAAAATGTTTGATATTCTCCATGAACTAAAATTAATAGAATGACGCATATAGTATAGGAATTAAATTGAACATGCGTTAAAAATTTCATGAATAAATTTAGTTAAAAAACAATGTTACACATTAGGCCGAATTTTAAAAACTATTTGTATTATTTTTCCTTTCGGACAATTGGCATTGAATAGATGATCCTAACCACACTACAAAATTTAAGCCTTGGTTCGAGCGATCTTCCACATGTCTAGTTCAACATCGATTAGCCACGGGCAAAGTATGTCCGGGTGATGATTCTTTCAATGACTATTTGTGTCATTTTCCCTTAACTAGTCCTATGGGCATTGCAAAATTTCAGCCTTTATTCGAGCGATTTTCCATGTGTCTAGTTCGGCATCGATTGGCTATGATTAAAGCATATATATAGGTGCCGATTCTTTCGATGACTATTTGTGTCATTTTTCCCTTCAAATCTATCCTAAATGTACTGCGAAAATTCAGCCTTGATTTGGGCAATCTTCCATATGTCCCGTTTAGCATCGATTAGTCACAATCAAAGTATATCTAGGTGCCGATTCTTTCGATGAATGTTTGTGTCATTTTCTCTTAAATGGTTCTCCTGAACGTATTGCAAAATTTCAGCCTTTATTCAAGCGATCTTCCACTTTCGACATCGATTAGCTACGATTAATGCATGTCTAGGTGCCGATTGCTTTGACGATTATTTGTGTCATTTTTTTCTTCGAATTGGCCCTAAATGCTCTGCAAAATTTCAGCCTCAATTTTTGGGCAATCTTCCACGTGTCCTGTTTAGCATCGATTAGCCTTGATTAAAGTATGTTCAGACGATGCTAATCGATTCGATGGCAAGATCCGAAATAACGATGTCTGTCCGTGGTGTTTTTTTTTTTTTTTTTTTTTTTTTTTTTTTTTAATGGGGGTGCTGCTGGCTGGCTGGCTTTGAAGTGACGTAGGGAGTGAGGGCATGGTGATGGCCAGCGCACGTCGCATGAGTGGATGTTGCCCCCGGGCGTGCGAGACCATTCGCATTCGCAGCAGCAGCACTTCATCATGTGTTTTTGCTCCGGCGATCCCAACCAACCCACCTCATCATTCTGACTTTTTCTGGCTATCTGGCCACCGGCGCGGCCCCGCGGATCCAGCTATTTAGAGGCTTCGAATTGCAGCGGGCTCGTATGCCGGTGGCGGGGCCCGAATGCGCGATCTCCTCGTTCGAGTATCACTCGACATCCTGAGCTACTACTTGACACCGGGGCTTGTACTTTTCTTTTTTGGGTTAATACGCAAAACCACAAACCTGGCCACTTCGCGACAAATTTACCCAAACTATTTTTTTAATCATGAAAAACCCAAAACTGGTATACCTGTGACAAATTTACTCCGATTGACCATAAAAAATCATAAACTAGTACATTTATGACAGATTTACCCCCAAACTAATTTATTCAACCGCAAAAAATCTCAAATTGATAAATTTGTGACAAATATACCCTCCGCTAAATTAGATTAATATCACAAAAAATCACAAAAGTTGTAAACTGTGACAAACGTAGCGTAAAATTATACCGGTTAACTGTTACGTGTTATTTAACTTAATAATTTAACAATAAAATTTAATGAAAACTAACAGAAAATAAAATTGTCATAAATGTACCAGTTTGGGGTTTTTTAGGGTATTAACCCTTCTTTTTTTCTTAAGTCTGTCTTGAACTTTTTCTCTATCAATTTGCATAATGTGAAAGTTGAATTTCATATCCGAAACTAAACATCCCCATCCTCTAGCTATCTAAAAATATGGGGAATCGACCTCTCCTTAACCGCCCAGGCAATCCCGACATTTTGGGCTAGTATTTTATTAAGCATGCTTAATGAGGAGATCCATGACTTTCTAGGTATTGGTGGTGTTGATCACAAGATCGGGATGGTTCTTTTTAGTAGGAACGGCATTTTCTTATTGGATTGCTCGTCCAGTGCTTCGAAAGCATTTATCAATTAGATTTTTTTACGTAGGATTTCGTTAACAAAGTGGTCTCAGTACAATCGTTAAGCACTTATAAAAGGGTAATCCATCGTTTTCAAAAATGTTTTCCTTTTCGTGTTAAGTATAATCAAAAGCATGAGAAAAGTAAAAATACTGTTTACCAGGATGATTAAGGAGCATCATCATCATGTCACTATTTTAACAAAAAAACCAATTTATATATATAAGTAAATATATATTATATATAAATATATATATGAAAGATGCATGATGAGGAGAGAGAGGAGAGAGAGAGAGAGAGAGAGAGAGATGTCGTGATCACTGCCCGGCAAAGCATCTTAAAATGCCGCTTTCCTGTCCCCCCGTTCGATTGCACAATTCAACTCCCCTGTTTTCCTCTGTCTAATCCCCACACCTTTTATTATTATTGTTATTATTATTTTATCCTTCTTTACCCACTTTTGTCTTTTCCTTTCCTCTCTCCCTCTCTCTCTCCACCCATTAAATGCTTCTTTTGGTTTTAAGACTTTCCCCTTCTTCTTTTTCTCATTATTTTTAATGGTAGGTTCCGAACTCCGGCTTTCCCCCTTTTGCCCCTATAGTTGTTTTGGGGGCTTGGAAGGTGAATTTTTCTTTTTAATTTCCGAAATTTATTTACTTTTTCCGAGTTACTCCCTTGATGTAAAATAATTTAAGAAGATAATTTGCTCCACAATTTCTTTTAAAAAGTTCTCTTTTGTATTTATAAGATTTTATATGATTATTATCGACTATTCTAAAATTTCAAGTAACGAGACAAAAATATGACTAATATTATATAAAATATTATTGTGGGATCACCCTATCAATTATTTTAAAAGGTTTAACCTATTAAACATATATTTAAATCACATATTTAAAATATTTTCAATTATGCAAACGGTGCAAAAATCTATATCAAGCGTTTTTTTTAATTAATGTTAAATAAAAACATTGTAAGTAAAACAATGACATTATGCTTTTTAAATTTGTCTTGAGATAACGTTGAACTAGAGTGCTAGGACCGAATCACATGAGAAAATGATTTAAAACTCAACAGTCGGGCCACCATAAAATTTTAGTTTTGTAGTGCCATTATCCCATAGAAAATCAAGCTTGTTTAAACGTAGATTTGCACTCGTAATCACATCTCCATCTAGGCCCGACAATTCATGTTTTTCCATGTCAAATCGCAACAACCGTCCTGTATAATTCAGGCCTGCTCGATTGCTAGTCACACATATTAATCATTTCATAACTCGAAATTCAAATACCTTATTCGAACATAAAAACTTTTATACAATGATCATGCTCGAACGTGCATCGACGTGTCTGAGCCCGTCGTTCCGACACGTGGACGTGATCACATATGCCTCGATGAGGAAAGGTTAGAAAAAAAAGAGGAAAATGTGGATCCGACAGTCAAAGTTAAAGTCAAAAAGGGCACGATTAGTGAAAAAAGAGGGGGGTAATTTGGTGAGGATACAGGAAATTCTTGGGGTGTGGAAAGAGTAATGAGTGGAGTCGTTGAATTTTGATGCGTTCGGGGGAGACACAGAAATCCGGTTTCCGATCGGGTCCTTGTTTATTCTTAATAATAATAATAAAAATAATAATAAAAAATTTTATTATATTATTATAATTTTTTATTATTATTGCTCTGGTTGCTGCAGCTGCTGCTGGTTTTTATGGTTTCCTGTCACCCCGAAACAGCTTCCCTGCGATTTTGCAGAGCAGTATAGGGGGCCGTTTTTATTTACTGCTCGTGCCACTGTGGCTAGAGCCCCAAGGTCATTATCGTCATTTGAGCACCCCAAGGGAAAAACAAAAAGAGGAGCTGAATTGATAGAACGCCGACGCCGGAAATTCTTAATTTTTGCGGGAGAGTTTGCAAGTTATTTATTTTTCTGTTTTTTTTTTAAGTGATTTTTTTGGACCATCCATGGAGGACCGATTCCATTATGGTGGGAGTCGCCTTCTGTGCTGAAATGATTATTACCTATTCTAGAAAACACCGATGGTGCTATCTCAACTACTGAATTTGATAAATGAAATATTCGCATGTTTAACAATAATCTCGACACCCAACTCTAAATCCAAATTTAAAATCGTTCACTTGCAATATTATTTAGTTTTCTCGAAAATCAGCCTACAATCAAGTTGGTCAGTCGGTTTTTAAATTGAACTTAGATTATTGCTCATCTCTTGACAAGCCTCCTCTTACTAAAAGGAATGCCGGACTATCATTGACTTGATGGCGAATCCGACATTTAACTAACAAAGTCAAATCAACAAGAAGGCGGAACTAAGCCACGACCCTCATTTTTTTTACCTTTAGGGTCAAAATCCTCTTTCTTTCACATGACTTTATTAGACCGATAACCCCTTTAATTATATCACTCATTTGAAAGGACAAGAAGATCACGATCGTAGCTCTTTTTTACCTTTCGCAAGGACAGATGCTTAAAACATCCTTCCTAAGTCTAAAATTTGGAATACTTTAAATTACCGAATACTCAGAAGCATGATATTTTTACACGTTCCGAAAAATCAGATGCATTAAAATTACGAGGTATGGTTAAACAATTACGAGATAATTTATATTGCATGGACAAGAAAGTGAGATAAAAACTCCTACTACTTTCATGAATAATGCCTTTCTCAACGCGTGTGGGAAGCGTTTTAATAAAAGGAAAAGGAACACGTGTGAAAGCACGAACGGAATTTCTAGGGGAGAGTCAAAGCAAAATATCCATTTTTTCTTTTGACTGCGGCGGGGGTGTGAATGGTCCGAATTACCCCTCTGCCTCCCCCCCCTTCCTCTCTCTCCGGTCGAAAATATATCACTGCGTTGTCGCATCCGAATTTACCGTTTTGCCCCCCCGCGGCTCCCCACTGCCGCGCGTGTCCGCCTGGTGGTACCTTTTCCCATTCTTTTCTCTCTCTCTCTCTCTCTCTTCTCTTCAAGCCGAGTTTTCGAGTGCTCCGGTGAAAGAAAACTTGCCCATCTTGTTCTCGTTGCTTTCTGCTTAATGGAAGGCCCTTAATCCCTCTTTCTCTCTCTCTCTCTCTCTTCGTTTCTCTTTGTCTGCAATTCGTGCATTTCTGCGTCTTGGGTCGAGAAGGGTACTTCGTCTTTGGCCGGTTGGGGAGGTGTTTCTCCAGGTATTTCGCCACCTTCTTTTTCTGTCTCTCTGTTCTTCTTGAGGGGGTTCTTCTGGGTTGGTGGTTTTTGGTGGAAAGTTGGTGTTTTGACCGAACCCAGTTGGAGATCTCGTGTGTTCTTTCGAATATGTTCTGTGTGGATTTGAGAATCTCCCGTCGATTTCTTGGCTTGTGCAGGTTTCATGGGTCGAGCCTCTGTTTTTTTTTTTTTTTTTAATCTTTTTTCCTTTTTGGGTTTCTGCTCTTGCTGAGGTTTGGTGTTAAAGTGAAAAAATTCTCAGTGGCTTTTGGCAATCGGGTGGTGGTCTGTTGTGGTGGTAGATCTGAGGAAATGCTGTAGCATGTTGTTTTGAAAGGCTTGTGTGTATGTCCGAAGGCGCTTTGTGTCACCGAATCACGGGGTATATGGAGTTCTGTAGTTGCTTTAATTTGGTGGAAATTAGTATGATCTTTTTAAGTTAAGTTGACTTGTTGGTTTTCACTCCTGCAGCGAGGAAATTGTAACATCATCTCATCCTACCATATCTGTAGTATTGCGGGCTTCCTGTGCTTCTTCCCGTTTTCTTTAGGTTTCGTTGCTTTAGGAATATTATGCTTCATAACTTCTTTCCTTTCTTGGTGTAATATTCTTTTAGTGGGAATTTTCTTCTTTTGTCCAGGAGGCGTTTCTTTCCTGTGATTCCCACTCTAATTTGGTCTCTCCTGTGAGTCTTCTTCTGCGTAATTGTCCAAATTTTTAATGAAACTGCCCTCTCCATCCGCATCTATTTGTGCTTCTGCTGCTTTCCTGTCTTCACGGTGGCTAGAGTTTATCCTCGTATGGGGGAAGACTTTGGGTTTGCATAATGAGATTGATACTTGTGGCGATGATGCAAATAGCTTCATTTTCTCCTGTAGATGCAGTGTTGCTCTGCACCATTGTAGCTTCCGTGATCTTTAAGTGTAAAGCCACTGAAGCATTGGTACTGTCTAAATTCTTCGCAAAATGCCAGTTTATGTCGTTATTCTTCAGCTTTGATTGTTGTCTATCATCATCTTGTGAAGTTCTTAAACTGTTCACATAATGCTCATCTTATTGTTGCCAGTTGTAGCATTGAAATTGTGATAATTGTTGATCTCTTCCCATATTCTGCTCTTCCGTTTTCACTGATCGCAATTTTAGCTTGAGAGCCTTCAATTCAAAGAAATACAATCTCTTGGTTGTACTTATATCCTCATCACTGATGTGCAGTTCAAGAAAATAGATTGATTGTCTTTCAAGTCTGATGTCTCCACCACTTCTGGGTGTGGAGGAAGGGGGTGGCAATACCTCTACAGTAGCCACCTCACCCTCCATAGATGGCGCCTCTCATGACTGCTTGGGGTTGAAGGCGCGAAACTATCTGGGTTTGTCTGATTGTTCTTCGGTTGATAGTTCTGCAGTTTCAAGCTTGTCTGATGAGAATAAAAGTAATCTGAATCTAAAGGCTACTGAGTTGAGGCTTGGTCTCCCTGGATCTCTATCTCCTGAAAGAGAACCAAAACTGTGCTTGCTGAGCTCTGGAAAGCTCGATGAGAAGCCATTGTTTCCTTTGCTTCCTTTGAAGGATGGGATCTGCTCATCGTCGCTTCAGAAGAATATTGCTTCAGGAAACAAAAGAGGATTCTCTGACACCATAGATGAGTTCTCAGAGCTGAAGAGCTCTAAATACACTGATGGAAATTGGATGTTTCATGCGACTGGACCTGCTCCTGAAACTGCACCATGTGGAGGCCAAGGAAAGTTTCCTGGTAATGCAGGGATGAAGGCAATGCTCCCATCAAGGACTTCTGGGGCCCAGGCAACTGTGCCGAAGGAGGCACTCCCAAAACCAGCACCAGAATGCCCTCGTGCCCTTAATGGAGCTGGAGTTAGTCAGACGAGAGCTTCAAACAATGCTCCAGCTGCCAAGTAAGTTTAATTTACTGTTCAAATGGCTTTATGTCCAAAAGCAAGACAACCGCTGGTCATGAATGACAAACAAGGTTTTGGGTTTCTAATGGCTGTTGATGCCATCTTTAATGACAGGGCTCAGGTCGTTGGTTGGCCTCCAATTAGATCATACAGGAAGAATACATTGGCTACAACTTCAAAGGACAATGATGAAGTTGATGGCAAACCAGGTCCCGGTGCTCTTTATGTGAAGGTCAGCATGGATGGTGCTCCTTATCTGAGGAAGGTAGATCTGAGAAATTACTCTACATATCAGGAGTTATCTTCTTCTCTGGAGAAGATGTTCAGTGGATTCACCATAGGTGCGTTATTGTGTCTGCCATTCTGGGTCATCCTTGTTTTGATTTTGATGGATCTTCATCAGTGAATATTGAATACCTTAGCACACTTCCAGTGAATTACGTTTTTTTATGCTTTCAGGTCAATGTGGATCTAATGGTACTCCAGGAAGAGAGATGTTGAATGAGAGTAAGCTGCGAGATTTCCTGCATGGATCGGAGTATGTTCTTACTTATGAGGACAAGGATGGCGACTGGATGCTTGTCGGGGATGTGCCCTGGGAGTAAGTTTTTAGTTTCCTTCAGGATGCGTGCTGTATGTTACGTGTCTCATAACTGAGACGTAGTACTCTTTTAAAGCATAGAGCTTGCTAAATTTAATTGTAAAATCAAGCAGGAGTGTGGAGGAATTAGGAAAAGGAAGACAAACGTTAATTAACAATTGCTAGTAATTGGAATTTTTTTTTTTCAATTTCTTTTTTAATAGAATTGGAGAATCCTCCTGACTTATAGTATACCATGAGGCTTTTGCTTATAGAATTCTTAGCCTATTAATAAGCGTGTGGAGAAACGTAGGATCTACTTGATATGTACTGTGGTATGCTGGAGTGCGTACATATATATCTGCTAAATCTTTAAAAGTTACAAAAAATGCTTATGCCAAGAAAGTTAAGGCCTTTCAAAATAGACTTTTGAATATCGACTATTGTTTTCCTTGCTCAAAGACTGAACTGAAGAAGTAAGGGGAGAGATGAGTTACTATGCCTCAGCAAAAGAAGCAAGTGTTTTTAACATCTAGCAATTAGATCTCTCAAAGAGCATGTACCGAGGTCTCAACTTACAAAAGTCATGACAGCAGTGGTGAAGAAAAAAAAATGCTACTGCTTTGTTCGTGAAATACTGTCATCTCCAAAAAAATAAAAAATAAGAACTGAGGATATCTGAGTGGTAAGAGCTTAATGTGATTGTATTAGTTATTTCAATAAAGGGTCAAGTTGAGCATTGTGTTTCTTTCAAAAGATAAGAAAGCTAAGTCTTACAGAGTTTAGTTTGCTAGACCTGTCTTTTCGCTTATTTGATTTACTGATTCTTTTATATACTTATTAAGTTATTTCTCTTTTTCATTTGTCTGCTGGTTGTCAAAGATTGAGAGAGGAAAAAGAGAAGCTTGCTAAAACAGGAGTTCTAGTAGATTACTAGTAGGCCATTAAGGGATAACTTTAGCATAAACTAGTAGAAAAATCGATTCTGCTGAAATAAGATGTGGCAAATCAAAGACATAGTTTAAAAGTTGTTTCCTCATCATGAATTTTAAGTTTCGAATCCGAAAAAAGAACTGGACATGAGCTTCGTACCTTTATTTATTTCTCTTGAGCTTGTTTTGGTCTTGACTTTGTGTGCTTAACAGAAGCTGCATAAATTATGAATCTGTGTGTTTTTGCGATGAGCACTTCTAGGTAGATTAACTCAAGGAACTGAAAAAGTCTTAATACAACTTAAGTTGCAATTTTTGCCAACATGAAGGGCATTTGTTGTTCGTGGAAGAAATTCCCCTTTTCAGTGTGCTTAGCTGGATGATATGGCAATTTCCCTTGAAGATAATAAGTCAAATGTTAATTGATCATCACTGGGAAGTTTGTTGATATATTCAACATAAGGCTCCTCATTGTTTTTCTGTTTCAAAAAATATCCATAGGGAATGACTAAAAAGCCATGCAGAGAGAACATTTAGGGGAAGTCTTTACCAATGTACTCAAGCATTTGGAGATTATCCTATATAAAAGGAGTGACAATGGACAGAGTTGTCTTGTTTTAATCAGTAGTTAGGTTGCATCTACAGATATACAACACCGAGGTTTTACTACTGCTAATATGGTCACACTGGTCCCTGTTCTGGTAGTTTCTGCTTGTCTGTCTTTGGATGGTTTCCACTTTCTTGTTCCTGCTTAGAATATTTGACTAGAATTTAATCACTCTTTCATAAATTGGAGAATCTTTCAAGTGCTTTTACTGTTTCCTAGAATGATAATTTGACTTATGGAAGGATAAAGCCATTTGAAAATTTGCTGACATGTCTGTCTAGTCGTAAGTAGAACAATCAAGCTATAAGCATTTCACTTTTCAGATGCATGAAATGAATGTGTTTTAGTGAGAACCAACGTAACTTGATTTTTAAACTGTCCTCGGATGACTACACCTTGGCCTGTCAGTTTGGCTCCTATGACCAGGCCATGATTCTTTAATTCTCCAGTGGTATTAGAGTATAATGAAAGGAAACTGATACCATGGTATCTTGAGAATGCTAACAATAAAGATGTTTTCTTCCGTTTGAAATAAAATCACTCACATTTGTCTCTATCACCCTTCCAACTCTACTCTTCCTCTTTGTGCTCTCTTTGATTGGCTTACTTGCCTCATCTTAAAGTACTACTGCTAATAAGATATGCAGCAAATAAATAGAGTAAAAGCTAGTGTAATCTTGTTATGATTGATGAGATGTCATATGGATTGAGTGTGTTTGACTCTTTGTGCCTTTTTCTGTTCACTCAGCCTCTGAAAGATAGAATAAAACTTTCCTTTTCATGCAAAATTTGAACCTTTATTCTCAAGTTCCTCCTTATTTATACCAATTTAATTTGCTATGGTAGGATGTTCATTGATTCATGCAAGCGGCTTAAGATTATGAAGGGTGCTGATGCAATTGGACTAGGTTTGTACCACTAATTAAACTTTTATCTCTGTGTTCATCCTGACTCCTTCATCTTTCATGTTCCCACTGATGATACTTTTTCCAGGCAAGTCTATCCAAGCCTAGTCTTATTATGTGATTTAATCAGTAGAATCAGTCTTATTTTTAATCTTAACTTTTACAAAAAGATACTTTCCATTCTTCTTCTGTTTACTTGCACAACTCATTTGCCACACAATTTCTCTTATTACTGCTTGGGATGTATTTTGTCCAAGTATTATTCGTATTGTCCTAGCATCCTTATGGTTTAAAGAATGCATAGTGTGTTGTAGGATGGAGAAAAGTTACAGATAAGTGGCTCTTGGTGATGTTCTTGAATGAGTTCTGTCACTTTATTGTCGTTGCAGTGAACAAATAGAAGAGTAGCGATGAGAGAACTGTGCTGTTGCATTCAGGAGGTTAAATTTATCTCATCCTCTGTTCTTGCTCTAATTGGTATAGTGGTACACTAAATCAGTGAAGTCAATTATGAGTTGGTTCCTCAATTGTTGGAATGGCCATTTTGATTTATTTAAGTTGGAGAACCCGTTGAGGTTGATGTTGTGTTGTTCAACCCTCGTTTTCTTTTACTCTAAACATTATGCACAATGTAGAGTACAGTTAGAGTAGCATGTTTAGTGACGCTCCAGTTAAGTGTTGCTTGTATTGGAAATTGGTGGCATGATGTGGCGTTTTTTATACATCTGCTTTATTGTTGTTCCAGAAAGCTAAACTGCATATGCCAACACCACTGCTCAAGCAAACTGTTTATTGTCTACTTATGTTGTCATTCTTCATGATGTATATCCTGCCTTGGGGTTGCTTTTATTAATTTCCTTATCTTTACTTATCTGCTTGTTATTTTCAGTAATTATTCGTTTGTTATGATTCTACATTGCAGCACCTAGAGCTTTGGAAAAGTCGAAGGCGAGAAACTAGTGTGGGTTACCATTCTTGCCTAGTTACATCTCTCTCTACTGGAGTGGTATATGTGGAGATGTTTGTTTGTTAATGGGAAAGAGTACTACTCGGCCCGGTGCTAATGTCCATCATGAGTCTTTGTTTATTGCCTGAAAATGTTACTGTTGTTAGTCTGAAGTCTGTCTCAACCCTATGATTGTTGTAAGTACTTTCATAAGTTGCTAGAAGAATTTGTGCTTGTTTGAATTTTAGTGACCCAGTAGAATTCTTGGTTCACTGTGTGTATGTGATAAGATTGTTCCTGTCAGAAAGAGATCTGTTGGATGCATGTGTTCTGTTAATTCGCCCTATTATCATCAGAAATGTGTTGCTTGCCTAATCGATATCTGCATCACTGTTCACCTAATAGTGGCTAGTTTCTGTAACCAAAGAGCATGCACGTCGACAATTGGGGTACTGGGCGTTGCCTGTGTAGTAAACAAATTCAGGTACCTTGGAAATCATTGCTCTCTTGGGATAAGCCAAGTCCAATATTATTGATGAAGCCTTATTAGGATCAAGTGCTCTAGGCTTACATATACAGAGTCCCCAGAGGATCAAAATTTAGTCCTGACTTTCTTATTGCCTACTTAGTCTTCTGACCTGCAATTTATCTTTTCCAAGTTTGTCATCCTTCGACTTCTTCCAGTATTTCATGCATGAATTTGCATTTTGTTTGCTCTTGTCCAAGGTTGTGCTGGTAGTTGATGTTGCATTTTGTTTGCCGGCTCCAAGTTTGTGCCGGTAGTTAAAAAGAGTCGTACGCAGGAGCACTTTTCTTTTCCCTTTACTTGTCCTCATCCATAACGTCTTTGTTCGTTCCTTTATGGTTCTTTCCAAATTCCATGATGTCTATTCATGAAGTCTCTAATGATCTGTGTGCATATTCAAATTGTTAACCTCTAGCATTAATCCAACATTTGCGTAGTCAGATGTTTCCTTTTTCCATGTACAAAGTTGTGCGATCAGATTCATGGATTTTTATTTTTTTTGACTGGTTTTGTGCACATGAAATGGGTGCACGGACCATCGGTTCTTTATCCCAAATTGTTGTGTAATTATCAGCGGAAGTACGGATTATTCTCTATTTTATCGATGTGAGGAAATGGCTGACGTAACTATGCTTTTCGACTCAATTTGGAGGTGAATTCAGAGAGGAAAAAGACGGTTTTTGAGATTGACTCTCGGTTCATGTCGTTTATGACAATTTTCAAAAATTTGGAAAAATTGACTAATCAGAAGGCTTCCTCAAGATTTTGTAGGTCGTAGAACTTAAATTACCATTTCCTTGCAAAGCTCTTCTTCATCCATCTTTTTGCATTGCAGACTTCATTTTCTCCCAGTTGTAGATTTGTAATTCATCATATCAGCACCGGTCGAGGCTGTCAATAACTCTTACCTTTATGATCAGACTTAGAAGACAAACATTTCTTTCAATTATTTCTTCTGAGACGGAGCTACACATCTATGCTATAATATTCCATTATGGGAGAGGTTATACATCAATCAATAGTCTTGTCTACTCATTTCCTTCTACCAACTTTCTAAACCCTTTCGCCTGGATTTGAGAGGAACTCTCATTGCTAGGGATGAGATCGGTCTAGGGTCAACCTTGGACCAACCCTAGACCGGCTCAACCCTGTTAGTCTTGATCCGATTCCCAGGGAGATCGGGTCAGTCCTTGGTCTTGGGATTCTTGGACTAGTATTGTGCAGGTTGGTTTTTGGTCCAAAGAGTTTAAGGTCGGTCCAATCCGGACGAATCCTGATTCTATATATATTATATATCTAATATATTATTTATAATTTTTTTATATAGAGAAAACCTTAAAATAAACGGCGTTAACAACATTAAATAGCTAATTAGCAACCCTGATTCAAGTAATTTTACATTATTTTTTAATAACTTAGATCTTTTAATGTCTTTTACAGCATCAAAAACTATAATTTACAAAGGAGAAATATGTTTTTGTGAGGAGTTCTCACGATGTTCAAAATGGCATAAATAACTCCTCACGGCATTCTCCTCTAATACATGTTATTTTCTGTCTTATTTGTCTTCTTAGTCTTTAATTTGTCAAAATCGAAAAAAATAACTTCTCTACTCGTCATTTGACACTCGTTTCACTCACTTTGGATCACTCATGCCGCTTGATGCTCACTTGGCTTGTTGCTCTTGCTCGATGCTCGACGCTCACCCCATTCGACACTCATTTAGTTGACCTCGCTTGTCATTGAACCCATAGGGTTGGTTCCGGCCTTCACTCACCTTTTTAGGGAGTACAAAAAATGAAACAAAAAATTATCGGTTGGTCCTAGGTATCCTAGAATCGGACTAAACCCATTGGGTCGGTTCAGTCATTGATTGCCTTTTTAGATAGTATAAAAAATGAAATAAATAAATTATTGGTTGGTCTCGGGTTGACCTTGGAATCGAACCGAATCCATTGGTTGGTTTGGTCCTCGGTCCTAAACTCAATAGGATTGGTCCTCGGTCCCAAGAGTTGATGATCGATATTGTGCGGATTGGTTCTAGGGTTAGGGGGTGGGCCGGCCCAACCCGGACCATGCTCACCCCTAAGTCATTGCTCATCCAACCAGGCTAACTACAGAGAAACGGCAAACAGGTCATTGAGTCAGCGTCGTTTAGCATCTGGCTGTTCCGTCGCCATTGTTGCTCCCCATCTTTCACACGCTCGGTTTCATGATGAGGACTTCACCGTAAAATGGAGCCCTCGAAAGCAATCATGCGGTATGGTGCTCGTGGATGTGAAACCATGATCGCACTATTCGAAATCCTACTTCGCTATTTCGAGTAGAAGGGCTCACAGGCAACCATCAGACTTCCCACGCTCGGTGTATTGTCTCAAATCCCTCCCTCCTGCGAAAGCTCCACTTCACATGCTGCAGAACGTTGGAGGAAGTCCTGCTGGTGCTTGCTGAATCTAATTTTCACGTGGCGTTTTACTTCTATAGGGCACAAGAAGGTGCAAAACCCATGAAAGTGCTCATCACACCAAAGAAGTAAATCAATGCGTTTTCACGTCCATGTGATTCCACCATGCCAAGAAGCGCAACACTTTCACACATTTTCACATTAAACTTCGACAAGACCTCACCGGAATTTGCTTCCCAAAAAAGGAAAAGTGGAAAGAGCATTTGATGAAGCCACCAACTTCACCTACTAACATATGAAAGGGGGAAGAGCAATTGATAAAACTAGAAATGCCGGTAGCATTTCGACTCTCAATAAGAAAAAAGCAGAGCATGCAACTCAGTCTAGAATCCCAGTCCATACTGTTGATGCTGTCTGTTTCTGTCTTAATTCTAATTAAGAATTTCATACAAGTCTCCGAGTTAAACATCATGTTTCCAAGAATTACAACAATGGAAATAACTTTACAAATTGAAATTTGTATGTTCAAAATGTACCGAAAGACAATCTCTTTTGCCTTTCCCTTAACGGTCAAGATCTTAAATGATCTCCATCTACGACTAAGATCACTTGGTAGGAACTGAGAAGTAGTTTTGACTTAATAATGTAGAGATGCCGGAGAATACAAACTAGGAGAGGGTCAATAGAACATCTAACACTTGTCATCACCCTACATGACTATCAGACTCCTCTAACTGGGCAGAGACCTGGCAAAGCTTACATGCGAAAAGCTTTGAATGCTGTGTGTAGCTTACAAAAGATATGCCTACCATACCATCTAACGTCAAGACACCAGCTTGCATTTCCATTCCCACATGAATACATCAAAAGAATGTCTATTTACATATGCTGCCAACAGTAAGGAACAATTGATCACGATTGTCACCCTTTCGTGGGTACACAACTAGTTTATGCACATGCAATTTGGTCCAACTGAGAGAGAGAGAGAGAGAGAGAGAGAGAGATACTTGTACATCTATGTAATACAAGTGGCACAAGTCAGAAATACAGTGACTTGCAGAGATTTGACTCGATATCAGTTGGACAATAGGGGCACTTAAAGGACTTGGAGAGGTTCTTTGACATCCTTACTATTGACTGCTTGCAGAGAACATGTCCGCAGGGCATTAGCATTGGCGGATTATCATCTGTAGCTTGCTCCTTGGACACTGGACACACAAATATGGAGTGAAACTGAAACTCATCATCCAACTCAACTGGAACCGGCAATTGCTTCATTGACTGCCACTCTTGCTTCTTTCCCCAAAACACGTTCATATACTTTATAAGTGGTGGCAAAGCCTGGACACCAGCAGCTACAGTCACGCCCAGAGGGCTCTCAAAGGATTGTCCCAAAAAACTGCAAAACTGCCTAGTTAGTTCTTCAGCCAACTTGTCCCAGTTAGCAGGGGATAGTAAATCGGGGTATGGGGACTGTTCAAGCTTTCCAGCCCACAAGAGACAACCCATAAGCTTCTGAATTTCAATGAAGTGGTCAGATGCAAAACGTGCCAGGTGGCTCTTTGCATACTTAAGGGCCTCGTCTCTGTTTCCACTTTGTAATATCTCCACATACTGCATTCGATGAAGTTTTACTTCAAGGTCGGACCCATTTGCTTTAAGTTTACTACAGTTGGAAGTAGCCCATTTCAGTGCTGGTTCTAGATTTCGACTCTTCATTGCTTCAAGTATCTGGTACATCTCTACATATGGAGACCTTATTGAAGCGATAGATTCTGGCTCCATCGCCTCAGTAACAAAGCAATCGCCGACGTCAAAAAGACCCTGTCGGTAGAAATGGCTTGCAATTACGTAGTTAACTGTGGCTGTATCAAGGTCAACATTTCTGTAAGCCTTGGATATATCTGGATTAAAGGACTTTTCTAGAAGCTTCGGATACTTGCTAAGTGCAACATTCAATTCCTTCTGCGTGCCTTCTAAGAGGGTCAGTGGAGCTATCTCTTTTATCTTGGTCTTGAGATCAGCAAGTAAAGCTTTGTAGTCTGAGCAAGAGTCAGAATTATGAGCATTCCGAATTTTCTCTATTGAGTCTGAAATTTCTTGAGTAATTTGATCAATCACTTCTTGGGTCTTGGAATATGAAAGCTTCTGTTTTTTAGCAACTCTATCAAATGCATCTCTAATAGAGTTCACATCCATTTTCTGTTTGCTCACAGTATGGCGAACTTTGATCAGCAAACAATGAAACAAGCACCTGCTGGACAGGGAAGAAAGGGCACACTTAATTTCCATTGAGAGACTGAATCTCATATACAACAGTCACAACAGAACCATCGATGGAACAATGAGACACTGTGTTCCCTTATCATCAACAGAATCTTAAATTTCATAAATTATGAGCTTATAAGTCAACAAAGACTACAGAGTGACTACTTAAACAAAGTTCACTCAATGATATCTATCACGAGACAAGTGCTATGCCAGAACATATAGAATCACCCTATGCAAGCAGCTCAAGCAAAAAGCAACAGGATTAACCTGGAGGGTTATAGCACCTCCTAAGAATACAAAGCCAAAATATAACAAAGCGAAATCATAAAGATAGGGAGCTGTCCTACTTTTTGCATTATAATGCTCATATAAGTACCAGTTAGTTAGATTGAAAGATTCCTATTCAGGTTCTAGGGAAGGAAGCAGAGGCGGTACTACTGGTCTTTCTTTTCTTCTTTCTTAAAGAAAATAAGCGAAGCGGGGATGGCACTGACCTAGAATTCCTTCTCTTTATCGTTAAGCATCAAATTATTAGCGGCATAACTTGATTTTGTCAACAATATCAGATGCCAAAAGCTCATGTAATACGTCAAAGACAACTTGAATAGCACATAGCCATGGGCGACGGGATTATCGAATCACCAGTTGCAGAGGCTCCTCAACACATAAATAAGATTCTATCCGAAGAAATGCACTATTCATTGCCTCAATAGAGGAAGATAAGAGATGAACTCTTGATGAAGGGAAGGTTGATTAATGTTCAAAGAGTAGGACACACACACACAAACACACATGAAACTCTAGTAAAAAATACTACAATCTGCAAACAATCGTATTTAACCTTATTTCAAGACAAGCATCAAAATACCCATAAATAATTTAAACTGACTTAAGTCCAATCCCCAGAGCCATCTCGAGAAACACACACTGATTAATTGTGACAGAAAACCTTCTACGGTAGAACACCAGATAGAAGGCAAACGGCTATTGCCTGCTAGCCAGCAATTCATCACCAGCACTAGAAAATAATCATGATAAAACACATATGTTGAGAAGGCAAGATTAGAGTTAAAGAACTACAGCGAGACTTAAGAAAAGAACATCATAACCTGGAAAAAGCTCACTCACGTGAACAAATTTATGGTACCTGACTGTCAGTTTCCTTTATCATACCATCTTTCTTCCTTTTTATTTATTTATTTATTTTTATATTTTTCCTGGCTAGGTGTGGGGAGGTGAACATGTAATGACTATACCAAAACATAACATAAGGATTGAGTCAAGTAAGGGCACAGTTACATAACATTTTTTTTCAGTTACATGCAAACAAAGGGCATAGTTGAATTAGAAAATTTAAATTGCAAGGATTACATTGGGAATAACCTTATGTAATGATGTCTAAAGATGATATGGGGATGACCATTATAAATAAATAAATAAAACCATAACAAAATCAAGTAAATGCCCATCAGAACAAGAAGAGTCAAGACCTATCAAGTTCCAAAAGCTAATCTTAAAAATGTTCAACAGTACATAGATTTGGTCAAGAAAAGGAAGAAGAATTACAGGATTAACAGATTAGGATAAACAAATTCCAAACACGTCATCCCATCACCAACCTGACTAGATAAATGGACCCTACGCCACATCAAATGGACTGTCTTCTAAGACTACATTTGATAAACCAATAAACTCAGCACCTCATGAGAACAAGAGACTTGAAATGAAGATACCGTCCCAAACCACTTTTGCCTGTCACTTCCTGTTCTCTCTCTCTCTCTCTCTCTCTCTCTCTCTCTCTCACACACACACACACACACACACACACACACACACACACACACAGAGTGTATCTTAATCTTTGTCATCAACAGTACTAATTAATCTTCCACTTGTAGACCCATCAGCTAACAACAGGAGTTTTCAGACTGTAATTAAACTAACTGATAGATATTGTGGAAACTCAAATGTTAATGTCATAGAGATTCTGGCTGAAAATTGGAAGTCTCTCGCAATTCACCAATTTAGAGCCATGTGGGATTTAGATATTAAAAATTGCTCGCGTGCTACATTATTTTTTTTAAAAATTTTCAAGATTCAGCCTTCATCCTCTTCAAGATCCAAGCGAGTAAATTGGGCATGTTCAGTTACTTAATCAACCCTTCCAAAAATCTCCAAGACTCGACATTAGGGGCGAGCATGGTTGGGGTGGACGGTTTCCACCTTGCAACTGGAAATTGCCCACTAAGAACTGGTTCCAAAAAAATGGAACTGAGACTTACCCGTTGGTTTCATGGATCCACTCAAGAACCCGACCATTGGTCCGGTCCGACTCTTGGATGGGTCCATGGAACCGGTCCCTAATCCCTACAAAATTGCATGCAATAAATAATTTTCACAATGAACCTAGTTTCTATATAGAGCACCCAAGCTCATTCGGCCTTATACTCAGGTTGAATTGCAAGCCATTGATTTTGATTAAGGATATAAGGCGGAACGAATAAACAATACTCGTCAGCGAAAAATTTAATTTTTTTGAAGGTCATGGAGTGATCCTCTTAAGATTTCTGACACCGGAAACATGTGGAGAATTAGACTTCATGTTAAAAGTCCTAACCTCCACAAAAGTTAAAACATTAATCATTTGATCTATTTTTTTTCAACATCAACCTAATTTAATCATGAGAATGGCTAAAACGAGCTATTGGCTTTTAATTTCGCTTTATGACAATAAAGCGTCACAACATTTATGGATATCTCCAATTAGTTCTCTCAGTCGTCTACATTCGTTTATTTTGTTTTGGTTGAGAAACCAAGCAAATTGATTATCAAAGTTATTTTTTTTTTTAAAAGTAGGGGGTTAATCCTATTACACACCCAAGGGACAAAATTAGTCACTAATGTGCAATAATTACAAATATACATATATTTACATATATATTTGGTTGAAAAATTACAAAATAATTAAGCAATTAAGATGGAATTTCTTTTATATATATATATACACTCATTTGGTCTAGGTGGGTTAATGGGCAGGCAAGTGGCTCCACACCTAGAATTGGGAATCAGACCGATGCTCATTGGTTTCACTAAATTGGAACTGGGAATCGGACCAGCCCCCATGGGAACTGCTGGTTTTGATTCTGGTTTGGTCCAGTTTCGAGTGGTCCGGGTGGTTCCCAATTCTTTTGCACACCCTTACTCGACATGCTGCTGATAGACCAATTATAGAATTTCAATAGGCACTTCACCAATTATGAGATTGTGCAGATCTCAAGAGGCTGTGTTGGATAAGAGAGAGAAGGAAAATTAGGAAAAAAGTAGCTAAAACGTCTAAATTTGTCTCCTTCCCTTCTCATAAAGTTTCAAAGTTTTCTTCACTTTCCATCCCACCTTTCATCCTCCCCACTTTCTCTTATTTCCGAACAACACTGACCATTTGGAAAAGGGATTGGCTGTTAGAAGGTTGGTTCCACTATTGGAGATCTATACTGACACTGACCCTCTTTAGGGAATTGAATTCTTTCTGCCTAAGACCATCTATCCGTCTGAGATTGCAAGTGATGAGGATCGGTCTTTTCCTCTCCTCATTGCAAAGGTTGCAAAGTCAAATTAGGATTTCCTTTCTTAATGAGGAGAAACAAAAAGGAAAAGAAGATACTATCACTACAATTATCCCAAACATGACAAATCAAATGTCATGAAAAAAAAGTGTCGTAATTGGGCATCAAGAAATTAATAAAACCTCACGTAGAGAAGATGGCAGGGCTCTCTTTCAAACCCAAATGAAACCGAGGCTCTCAAAACTAATGTCATGAGAAGTCATACATCCTCATAAACTACATAACTGCTATGCATAGAAAATTACATAAAAAAAAAATTAAAAAAAATGCAACTAATCAACTCTAGTAATTGATGAGGAAGAAAAAAGAGGAGGGTCTTTACCAGATTCGAATGCCGCTTACACAGTGAAGAGACGCATTCACCTGAAAGTTAACACAAAGAAGTCGTCAAACACCATTTCAACTACGACCCGCGACCCGTCACACTCCATCTTTCGAATTCAATGAATCAAGACACAAATTTGCCGAAAGGAAGCGGGACAACAGTTGCCCTGCGTGAAGCACCCCTCCTCGGCGATCCGATAACCACACACACACGCACACACAGATAAACACAGAGGCCGGTGAACAGACTAAAGGGAAAAAACGATGGCACGTCTCGATTCACAGGGGAACCGAACAGAGAGAAGAGATTCTCTCTACCCAGGAAGGAAGATTCCACACGCAAGCAAACGAAGGAAACCAAATACGAACACAGCACAAGACGACAAAAAGGCGAAACGGGGTCAGACCCAGAAATGATTGTGCCCATGGGAAGGCAGCACGAACCGACGGCGGAGCTCGCGAATCTGCCACAGCGCGCGAACATCGATGCGCGAAGAGACGGAGAGGGCACGAAACCTCGCGAAGCAGAACCGCCTGGGGGGCTTACTCGAGGAGAGAGAGAGAGGAAGGAGATGGAGTCTGGAGATGGGCGACAGATCTGGTGGCAATTTTACCGAAATGCCCCCTCCCTTATAGGCTCTCCCGTCTGTACATCCTCCTTGCCCTACCGGGTCTATTTTATGGGATAATTGCAGATTCACCCCCCTCAAGTTTCGGCTCTTTTACAAATTTGCCCCCCACCTGCTTTCTTTCCCCAAATCCTTCCTTTCATGTTCGGTAAAACGGTTCGATACAGCAGGCATCACATCCGTTTGATGGATCCGTGTCCATAAGCTCCCGCGGCAGCCCGATTGAACGTTCTGCAAGACCGCATTCGCTTCGCGAGGGTGAGATCTAGAGGACAAATCAGTAAAATCCGGTCGCCGTACTCTGGCACTTTAGCAACGGTTAGGAAGTCGGTTATCTAGAATGACAGTTTTGAATAGCTGAGAGTAGTTAAGCATCTTCACAGCATGAGCACAAGCTAGAGCTTTCGGACTTGAAGCGGTGGCGATCAGAGCGCCAAGTTCACCAGCCCTGGTGACCCCGTCACAAAAGATTGTCGGGTTTATTGCTGGAGTTGGGAATGTAGCTGAACAGAATGCGTTCTTTGCTGAGAATATCATTGAAAGTATCCCATGCTATTTTTGTTGAAATAATAGTTGTTTCTTTCTGAGCATTTTGCTGATTTGGTTTTTTAGTTATTCTAGTCTTTAGGAGTTAGTGGAGTCACGTTTAGCTAATTTGTGTGTTAGTTGTCTTAGTTTTTAGGAGTTAGTGGAGTTAGTGCTTTACGCAGAACATAAGTAGTTATGAGTCCTATTTTGGTGGTGTTTTCATGTTATGTATTTGTCTTTATAAAAGACTTTGAGGTTTTGAACGAAAGATGAAGTTTCAGCCACATCTCTCCTCCCCTTTAGCTATTCTATAGTGGTATTAGAGCCTGTGAGAAGAGTGAGAGAGTTTTTAAAAAGATAAAGAAGGTTTAGAGGTGTGAGAACCTTTGTGAGATAATTGCAATAGCAATATTTCCAATGACCACCGACAATTTTGTTCAACCGGCAATTCCACACTTTGATGGTCACGAGCACCACACTGAATGGTGGCCCCAACTTTAGGCAAACTTAGATCCAAGGTTGCTTGAGCCTGAGCATCTCAGGTTGCAACCTCGCATCCAAGGTTTCGATCCCATTGAACGAAAGATGAAGTTTCAACCTCATCCCTCCTCCCCTTTAACTATTCTATAGTGGTATAAGAGAGTCTGTGAGGAGTGAGAGTTTTTAAAAAGATAAAGAAGGTTTAGAGGTGTGAAATACCTTCGTGAGATAATTGTAGCAGCAATATTTCCAATGGCCACTGGCAATTTTATTCAACCAGCAATTCCACGCTTTGATGGTCACTATATTATGACCATTGGAGCATGCTGATGGAGAATTTTTTATGGTCAAAGGAATATTGGTCAGTTGTCGAGTCTGGAATTCAAGAGCCACCAGTAGGCACGACTTTGACAGATCCTTAGAAAGCATAATTGGAAGCTAGAAAGCTAAAGGACTTGAAGGCAAAAAATTATCTCTTTCGAACTATTGATCGTCCCATCTTGGAGACTATTCTTTGCAAAGAAATTTCCAAGGATATTTGGGATTCTATGAAGAAGAAATATCAAGGTTCAGTTAGGGTGAAGCGTGCACAGTTTCAAGCCCTGAGAAGAGATTTTGAGACCCTAGCAATGAATGATAGAGAATCTGTCACCAGCTATTGTGCCAGAACAATGGAGATTAGCAACAAGATGCGATTCCATGGCAAGAAGATAGATGACATCACCATTGTGGAGAAGATTTTGTGTTCTCTAACACCAAAGTTTAATTATGTTGTCTGCTCAATTGAAGAGTTGAAAGACATGGATGCGCTATCTCTTGATGAATTGCAAAGCTCCTTATTGGTCTATGAACAAAAGATGAACATAAGTTCAATAGTAAAGGAGCAAGTGTTGAAGGCTTCTACTAATACTCATTCCAACAATTTCAAAGGAAGAGGTGGAGGTAGAGGTAGAGGTACACGAAGGGGAGATCGAGGAAATAAAGATATTAGCAAGAATTTTAAAGCCAATAATGACTAATTTCAAGGCAAAGGTAAAGGACGAGATCCTAAGAAATCCAAGGTAGAGTGCTTTAGATGTCGTAAATTTGGTCATTACGCATCTGAATGTTATATTAGGCTACCTAATAATAAAGAAAATGCAGAGAGTTCAAATTTTGTTGAAGAAAACGAATCGGAAACATTGTTGATGGCAGTTCAAGATGAAAAGAAGCTCAAGTCAGATATTTGATATGTGGATACAGGCTACAGTAACAACATGAGTGGAAGTAAGTCTTCCTTTGCTTATCTAAATGAAGATTTTCATTTCACTGTGAGTTTTAGGAATCATTCTATTGTGAAAGTGATGGGAAAATGTGAGATTACGATAAAAACCAAGAATGGTTTTGTGGAAACGATCTCTAATGTGTTGTATGTTCCTGACCTGAAAAGTAACCTATTCAGTGCTGGTTAATTACAAGAAAAATGGTTATGTTATCACCATCAAGATGGGTGCTTGTGAAATTTATGATTCCGTTAGAGGAGCTATTGCAATTGTTCCTATGAGTTCAAATAGATTGTTTCCATTAAAGATTAAAAATATTCAAACTTGTTTGATGGCTGAAAAGAAAGATCCCTCATGGCTGTAGCATTTTTGTTATGGTCATTTGAGTTTTGGTGAATTGAAAACCCTCCAACAGAAAAGCATGGTGATAGGTCTTCCTCAAATTACTACTCCTTCCCAAGTTTGCGAAGAATGTGTTGTTAGCAAACAATATCGTTATCAATTTTCAAAAGAGAAGTCATGGAGAGCAAATGATGTTTTACAGCTGGTGCATTTGGGCATTTGTGGTTCTATAAACCCATTTTTTTAATGGAGGTAATAAATACTTAATTACCTTGATTGATGATTTTTCCAGAAAATCCTGAGTTACTTTTTACAGGAAAAATCAGAAGCTTTCTCCACATTTAAAAGCTTCAAAGCTTGTGTGGAAAAATAGCAAGAAAGACCATTAAGACCCTTCGAACAGATCGTGGCGGTGAATATTACTCAAAAGAATTTGAAGTTTTTGTGTGTAGAGCATGGCATTCGAAAAGAGCTTACAATCGCATAAACGCCACAACAAAATGGTGTATTCGAGAGGAAAACTAGAACCATTCTCAACATGGTGAGAAGCTTATTGGCAAGAGAGAGAGAGAGAGAGTTCTAAAAACTTTTTGGCTAAAAGCAGTAAATTGGAGCATTCATGTTTTGAACTGAAGTCCAACTTTTGCTATTCAAAGTATGACACCAGAAGAGGCTTGGAGTGGGAGAAGATCGGCTATAGATCACTTCAGAATCTTTGAATGCATCGCATATACCCATGTCCCGGATGAGAAAATGAAGAAACTTGATGACAATGCTGAAAAATGTGTTTTTCTTGGTATAAGTAAAGTATCTAAAGCATATAAATTATCCAATCCACAAACAAATAAGATTGTAACTAGTAGGGATGTTGTTTTTGATGAACACTTGGGATTGGAATAGGCAGTAGCCTACCCAAGTCCTTTATGACAATGATGCTGAAGAGGAGCAAATTTCAGCATCTTGTATACTAAAAAATTCATCAAATATGACTTCTACAGGTTGCTGGAATTTCATCAACAGTCACTGAAGTCAATGAAGAAGAAGCTCAATATCTTCGCCGCATTAGAAGAAGGCCTGCTTGGATAGAAGATTATGAGGTAACTGGAATTGGAGATTCAATTGCCCACTTTGCCTTATTTTCAGACTATGACCCTACAACTTTTGAGAGTACTGTCAAAGAAAAAAAATGGCGAAAAGCTATGGATGATGAAATTAATACCATTGAAAAAAATGATACTTGGGAGCTAACCAATCTTTCGAATGGACAAAAAATCATTGGTGTAAAGTGGGTCTTTAAAACAAAACTGAAAGAAAATAGTGAAGTTAACCAATATAAAACACGTTTGGTAACTAAAGGATACAAGTAGTAATATGGGATTGACTATACATAAGTTTTTTCTCCAGTTGTGAGACATGATACAATCAGATTGGTGGTTGCATTAGCGGCACAGAATTCTTGGCCTATTTTCTAGCTAGATGTCAAATTGGCATTCTTGCATGGGTACTTGAAAGAATAGGTATTTGTCGAGCAACCCCCTCGTTATGTCAAGATTGGAAATGAGCATAAAGTTTATAGATTGAAGAAAGCTTTTTATGGGCTAAAACAAACCCCTCGAGCTTAGTATAGTTGTATTGAAACTTATTTTCTTAAAATTGGTTTTTCAAAATATCTTTATAAGCATACACTTTTTGTCAAGATTGGAGATAAAGGGAAAATGCTCATTGTCTGCTTGTATGCTGACGATCTTCTATTTATTAGAAATTGTGATGCCATGTTTAAAGAATTCAAGAAATCTATGATGGATGAGTTTGAAATGTTTAATCTTGATATGATGCATTACTTTCTTGGTATAGAAGTGGTACAATCGGGTGATTGGATCTTTATTTCTCAAAAGAAATATGTGGTAGAAATTTTGGATAGATTTCAAATGAATGATTGTAATCCTATAAATACTCTAGTTGAGTTTGGCTTAAAGCTATACAAAGATCATGAAGGGAGAAATGTTGATAGCACACTTTACAAACAAATTGTGGGCAGTTTGGAGAATCCTATAAAAATGCATTTGTTAGTTGCCAAAAGAATCCTTTGTTACTTGCAAGGAACTAGAGACTTTGAGCTATTTTACAAGAAGGATGAAAGGTCCAATTTGTTGGGATTTACTAATAGTGATTATGTAGGAGATCAAGATGATAGGATGAGCACTTTGGGTTATACTTTTATGTTTGGGACATGTGCTATTTTGTGGTTATCAAGAAGCAACCAATTGTCACATTGTCAAGAACAGAAACTGAATTTATTGCTGCAACAGCTAGTGCTTGTCAAGCTATTTGGCTAAGGAGAGTTCTTGAGGAGCTACAATTCAAGCAACCAAGAGCTACTAAAATTTTTTATGACAATAACTCAGCAATTAAACTCTCCAAGAATCCTATGCTACATGAAAGAAGCAAGCACAATGATGTGAAGTTTTATTTCCTGAGAGATCTTAGCAAGGATGGAACAATTGATTTAATCTACTGCAGGAGTGAAGATCAGGTTGCCGATATATTCACGTTAGTTAAGTACTATAATAGCGTCTTGAGCTGATCAGGGAAATTATCTTTTTTCCAGATGAGAGGATGTATGAATGGATAATCCGGATTTAACCCACAAGGATAAAGAATCGAACCTGCATTAAATCTGAACAGATCTGTGTGGCATTGCCACATGAGGTTTTCTAGACTTTCAGTGAGATTGTC
The DNA here is from genome assembly GCA_014182715.1 of Eucalyptus cloeziana. NCBI lineage: Eukaryota > Viridiplantae > Streptophyta > Magnoliopsida > Myrtales > Myrtaceae > Eucalyptus > Eucalyptus cloeziana. Next base: position 23,528,413 of record CM024641.1, on the reverse strand, counting down.
ATTCTGGATGTGTTCAACAATCTCTTGGGGATATTTCCAGCTTGGCAAATCTTTGATCTTCTCAATCTTGTACTTTACGCCATGATTGAGCGTGTGAAAAGCAGGTCTTTTGATGTACATGTTGATTTCGGCTAGTGCCTTTGGTCTTGACAAGAAATCGGCAAGAACATTTTTCTTTCTGGAATGTGTTTGGTTTCAAAGGAATATTTTGAAAACCATTCAGCCCATCGAAGCGCTTGGGAATTTGGAATGCGTTCATTTAAACTTGGTCATTTGAGGAAAAGATGCCATGTCTAATTCTACCAGGAAGTGATGGCCGATGAGATGAAATTCAAACTTTTTGATTCCATTCTTTACTGCTAAGATTTCTTTGAAAGTGGAATGGTAATGCATCTCGGATTGAGAAAACTTTCCACTTTTATGAGCACAAAGGTGTCTCTTACCATCAATTTCTTCAAGTAAAATGGCTGCCCATTATTCATCACTAGCGTCAATTTGAAGAATTCTTTTACCTGTTGATGGTATCTTCAGTGGTGGGAGATTCTGCATAACCTCCTTAAGCTCAGCAATTGCTTTTGTCTGAATTTTTCCCCAAGGTGGGGGATTTTTCTTTAGCATGGATTGCAAAGGAATCAGGAGCTTTGTAAGATTTGGGACAAAATCCCTAAGATAATTAATTATCCCAAGGAATTGCTGAACTTCCTTCTTTGTGAACTTTTCTTCAGGAAATTTTAGCAGTTCCTGAGCAATATGCGGCCCTGGATAGTATGTACCATTGTTGAGGTGCATACCGATAAATTCGATTTCTGTTTGGGCAATATTCATCTTTCGCTGAGAAAGCATGATACTATGCTTTCTGACAATTTCTACAAACTGTTCAAGGAGTTGGCAGTGTGACTGCTCGTCAGGACTGTAAAGCAGGATATCATCGATATATACTACAGCACTTGAAAGTATTGGTTGGAAGATACGACACATGGCCTTTTGGAAAAGGGATGGTGCTACCTTTAGACCAAAAGGAAGAACTTTCCACTGGAAGTGCTGGTTTGGAATACGGAATCCTGTTTTAGATCTGTCTTCAGGATGGATGCCCAATTGCCAAAATCCGGCTTTAAGGTCGAATTTGGAATAGATTTGGGCCTTTGTTAGTCCAGTAAAGAGAGAAGCTCTGGATGGTAAAGGGAATTTATCATCTTGGAGGAAAATGTTAAGGGGTTGGTAGTTGATTACCAATCTCATTTTTCCTCTGTTCTGCTCAGCGCGCTTATTGACATAAAAGGCTTCACAAGCCCATTGAGAGCTGGAGATTTCAATAAGGCCTTGTTGCAATAGTTCTGAACATTCCCTTTGAGCTAAAGCCAAATGTTCTGGCTTCATTCCCATGTGACTCGCCTTAGTTGGATTTATATCTTCATTTTTCTTGAAAGGAAGGCGAACAAAGAATTCTGGATTTTCCCATAAAGGATGGGAACACTTTTGAGCAAATTTTGCATGAGATTCTGAACATGATTCTAACAACTTTTGCATGATTGGATCTAATAGGCTCATCTGAATGGAAAAGAGTCTCTGAATATTGACAAACTCAGAGAATTGGTCTTTATACCTAAGACCTTTTCCAGGAATGATACGAAGCTGTGAGATTTGAGTCATGACGTCCCAACCAATGATTAGGTCTTTGTTGGGAAGATTAGATCCAAAGAATTTTGTGGTTATTGAACACCGAGGGAAAACTGGACGGTCACGGAGTAGTTTTCACATTTGTGGAGAAAGTGTCTCCCGATGCGAGTTGAAATATCGGACATAAGGAGTCCAATACTCCTCAGGGAGGACTTTGGTATCCAAGATTGAACAACTTGCTCCAGTATCAATGGGAGCAATGACAGTGATTGGCTTAGCAAACTTTGAGGTGAAGATTTTTACAGGAAAATGGGGACAGTGGATCTGGCTAGAAAATATGTCAGGGTTTTGTTCTGCAGATGTGGGTGATATGTGAAAAATGTCTTGATTCGAATGAATCGGTTTCACGGAATCGTTGTAACATGGAATGATACAAATAGTTTGTTCAGATTGTTCTTCATCAGCAGAGAATAATGATTCAACATCATCAATGTCCCTCTGGAGATAGGAACTACATCCTACAAGCCACATTCGGATAGCAGAGAAGCTCGAATTCACAAATCCTATCCAAGATCTGTCGCATCTTGCCAACTCCAGTAGCAAGAACTCCAGAGAATCCTGTGCCAAGAAAACAAGCCCATTCCTGAAGGAGTATGGAATTATAATGAACCCACTACATGGGATCATTATGACCTAGCTCCCGAAGCTAAGGAAGCACTCGGTAATTCGGACAGTGAATCATCCCAAGATAATGAAATGACAAGTGCACAAGACATTGTCCAACCTACCCAGACCCCTATGCACGTTGGGGAGGTCCTCTTTCCCAAGATCCCTACGACCAAGAGCCATTGTCTTTATCTCAAATAGACACCTCTTACTATTCACAGCCATCCCATTGGCCTCAGCCAAGTATTCCTGCCAACACCATAGAAGATGACAATACAAACTGGGCTCGAGAAGAAGCATCCCACTGGGCTCATGAAGAAGCATCCTCATCACATCATCTAAAACAAATACTCTCACCAGAAGACCTTGAAGCTCTTGAACGGTAAGTACGAAGCACATCTTCTAACAAGACAAAAACAGCTCGGATGACTCGGACTATGACTACAATGCTCGTGACGGACGAGACCGCTGAAAAGCCGCTGTCCGTACAGATTCACTGTAGCATAATACTGTTCACTTTTACTGTAGCACTAGGCTAGGGAAAGTACTGTTCACAGTACGGTTACTGTTCATATTGTGTGAATAATTCCCTCCCCGAAGTTTCCGGTGCCTCCCTCTGTTTGTTTCTAGACCCAGGAGCTTGGTCCTTGTTTGCTTGTGACCTCTTATTGTCAATATAAGGCAAGGAGGATGTAATGTGTTGGGCAGAGTCTCCTGAAGTAAAGTGAGTGTTTTGTAAAACCCTCTCTATGGCTTTCTAAACTCCTCTTCTTCTCCAGCCTGGTAGAATCCTCTAGGAAATGCAGCTCGGGTAGATTAGAAGCGTTACCATCCTGGTTCTAATGGTGTCCCTAGGCCCTGAACTAAAGGGCAGAGTGGTTTTCTGCTAGTGCTTCAAGTGGGTAGGAGTGCTTCTTGGCCCACTTTAGGATTGGTTTATAAAATGGAGAGAGAGTTTGCTTTTTCTGAGGTGGTGATGGCGGAGGTGATCTTGGTGGATTTTGGGATGAACTGTCTTTCGGTGGTGGAGGTGGTGCATAGGATACCATGAACTGGTATTTATCGCATTCACCAAGAGTATCAATTGAAGGATCTCCATTCAAGTATCTTTGATACATCTTATCCTTTGGCCTTTTCCATCGAGGTGGAGGTTTATCATATGGATTTACCTCATCAGGAGAATTCATACAATAGGAACAATGGCAAAAAGGATCCCAAAAACAATGACCATATTTATCTTTATAGTAATGGACAGGATGCCCATCACTATTAAAGTGCCGAACAAGTTTTTTTGGATCTGGCTCAGAAATTGATTCAGGAACACATGGTTCGATCATGAGGAGGGTTTGGAAGATAGAAGGGCTTTCTTCCTTTTCTTTGCCAAATTTGATGGAAACAGTTCCATCTTTTTTCCGGACGAACTCAGAGTCCGTAGACTGGAAAGGCTTGTTATGTTGATGCAGCTTTTCGTAGTTGGTAATCCAAGTCTCTGGAAGGCGCTTGGCCAACGTGTCCTTAGGGATCTGCCGAGGAACATGGATGCATGATGCTTGATCATTCTACATGGAGATAAACAAAGCATCTTCATTACCGTTATTGAAGTTTAGATCAAGAGCATGGTTCGTACTCGGTAAACCATCCGGTAATGTAGGGTTGCGGCTACGAGTTCGCGGTTTGGGGAGCTCCAATGAGCTGGACTTGAACTTTTAGGAAAGAGAGTAGCTGGGGATCTGATAGAGCAATGTTGAAGTTGGGATACAAAGTTACAAAGACTGTTCCAGCATTTAGAGTAGTCTGAATAGTATCGATGCAGGCATGCTGGTATTGTAAAAACCTGGTATCCAACAACGCAATTCTTGCCACAATGGGCAAACCTTTTCGACCATGAAAAGTAAGAGCAAGACGAACAGCGCCATAATGAACATGAGTGTATCCCTGTTGAGCCCATTGTCTGGGGAATTCTGGAGGGATATGAAGAGTAACGAAGTACTCCTTTTCAGTAGCAGGAATGGGGTGCTGGTCGAATTTGGAGGACTGGACATACTCCTTTACTTGCTTTGGAGTTTGATGAATAAGTTGGCGAATGGAGCGGATGGGGGAAAATGACGAGTTTGGTTTAGCAAAGGCGGAGTAAGGATTCATGAGGGGAAGCTGGGTTTCAGAGATCTTGGTTTCATCACTAAGAGAGACTTCATATAGATAATCTATCTTAGAGGCATTTGAAACGCGAAACTCTGGAGGTGTTGAGGATGAGGTAGAAGGGGCAAGACTAATAGGTGCTTCGAGAATTTCAGGTTCTGTAGACATGATGTGAAGAGATCTTCTCAGCACTGGATTCACCGACTAGGTGCATGGAACGGATAGTATCACAAACGAAACCATGGCTCTGATACCATAAAGGAACTAGACCTAGAACCAGGGAAGGAAGAGACAATTTTCTGCAAGTATGCCTTCCCACAGTGGGCGAACAACTCCCGTTCAAGCCCTTTAGGGACGGCCTTTTAGCAGAAAACCACTCTGCCCTTTAGTTCAGAAGGTTACTAGGTGTTTGCACGTTGAAAATAGTCAATGCTTTAAACTGAATGTTAGTAAACATCAATTTAAGAGAGGGATTGTTGAAATAATACTTGTTTCTTTCTACACGTTTTGTTGATTTGGTTTTTCAGTTATTCTAGTCTTTAGGAGTTAGTGGAGTCACGTTTAGCTAATCTATGTGTTAGTTGTCCTAGTTTTTAGGAGTTAGTGGAGTAAGTGCTTTATGCATCTTACAGATAATTATGGGTCCTATTTTAGTGGTGTTTTTATGTTATGTATTTGTCTTTATAAAAGACTTCGAGGTTCTAAACGAAAGATAAAGTTTCAGCCTCATCTCTCCTCCCCTTTAGCTATTCTACAATTTTCTTGTTGGCAGAACGACAGCTTGTGATGCTGCTGCAGCAATCTGGGAGTTCTCTTGGGGAAAGGAGGAGCTTGACCAATGGGAGTGCATATGATCCGGCACGCGATGTCAGTCCCGACGTTCCCTGGCCGAACCGCGTCTAAATTGGAAACCTGAACGTGTTCTGAGTACTCAAACGTTGCCATGGCTTTCTCGGAATCGCGATGCATAGGTTTCTCTTCGGGCGCGGCATGGTTCGACTCCTCTAACGACCCGCCGCCAAGTGGGTATATGCGAGGAACACTTGCAAGCCTCGAATCAGTCAATTGAAACATTTTGAATACACTTCACATTGTCAATTAAACTAATGTGTCGAGGTTGCGTGGTCATCCGAGTTAATGGGATTTAACAATGCCGCGATTAGCTTGCGAACGAGATTGGTTGACCTACTTTTATACGCATAAATGCATTGAATAAGAGCATTCGAGACGCAACTGTACGTCATTTTGCTTGATTGGAACATCAAAATGAAGTCCAATGATTTCTTTTTCGAATAAGAGTTGGACGCGAGCGAAAGTTTTGTTTTGTCGGAACGCAGAATTTGGCTGGGAACGCATTATGCTATTTGGGATTTTTATCGCATGTTTCGAAACAGTCACCTGGTAAATCCGAACGTAGCGTTAATATGTTAACGGAACAAGTACATATGGTAAAGGTCCATAGTAGAAGCAGAGGAAGAAACTCGTAAGTTGAGGGTGCGTTAGTTAATATTTATGTTCTAGGGGACAATTTCTTTTAGAGATAATCTTTTCCTATTTTTATTTTTTCTATTTTTATTTCCTGAAACAATTTCTGAATAAAAAATGCATTTAGTAACTATATAAAATTTTATTCTTGAAAAAGAAAAAAATAAGAATGTGTTTGATACAATTCACAAAATGTAGCATTTTTTTTTTTTTAATTTTTTAATAATTTTTTAAGAATTGTTTTTCTTTTTTTTTTCTTTTCTTTGTTGTCCGCTGGTCGTCTCTCATTGTCTGCCTTCCGCTGCCCGCGGTTGACAGCAGAGGGGGCCAGTGGGCAGGAGCCGACGGCAGCAGGCGATAGCCAAGGTGCGCGATGGCAGGGGCGGCAAGCGACAAGAAAGAAGAAGAAACGAATTTATATTCTTTTTCTATTATAGAGAGTAAAATAATAGAAAAATAAAGAAATAGAAATGTTAACGAACAAGTCTTAAAAGATCAAAGGCCAAGGCCAATGCCCGACGAAGAAATGATTCAGTAGCAAACCACAGAAAACAAAAGGCTAAAAGGGCATAGCGCACGTCCAGCAGGGTGGGACGATAGACAAACTCGCAAGATTTCTGGATAATAATTGATGGAGGGTTGGAGAAACCCTTGCCTCGCCAATCCTAATTGCTTCCCCGGCAGCGCAAGCTCCGGCGAGCGAAAATGCCGTGGATCACAGCAACAAGAAGCTTGAGCTAGGCTTCTGGCCACGAGGTCCGCCGCAAAGCCATCAACAGAGATCGAACTCCTTCGTTTTGCACCGAAAGTCGTGGAGGACAACGACGACATCGACACACCGGTGGTCAAGACGAGAGAAACTCACAGCTACGGGGTTGGCATGTAGAGCTTGCGATCTCATGATGCAAAGGGTGCTCGTTAGGGCTAGCAGCGTCGTTCCTCCCTTCAAATGTGCCTCGCATTGCATTCTCATGATTCAACATTCTGTCGTCATCCACAAAAAAATAGACACGATATCTAACGTGGAGTTGTTTGTACCAGAAGTGTAGTCGCAAAATGTTACCAATCACACGAATTGATTCGTAAAATTAACAAATTCTAAGCTTAGTTTGGGACAGTTCATGAAAGGATCTCCAACGAAACTAACTAGCCCGGTGGGTTACTCGGCAGTATCAAAATGCTTCTGCATTGAACCTGCCAATCCATTTTGCATGTGGAGGGTGGAGGTGCTTCCTTTGCTGAAGAAGTACCTTTCCTGATACCGCCCATCTTTCAATGCTGCTACTAAAGAAAAAGAACACACCAAAATGCCGATGCTGCCAATTTACATAAAACAAGATTCGCAACGCTAAAATACGTGACCGTTTCTAAGCACTCACCTTCTTCAAGCTCCCGTTTATCAAAACACTAGAAACTTTAGCTGCTGCATAAATGGTCAAACCAAAAAAATCTCATCATAGTTAAGGGAGTTAAGGGAGAAATGTGCAACCAGCAAACTGTTGATTTACTTTAGTTTATGTTCCATTGGTGTTAATAAACAATATCTACAAGAATCAATTGGGGCTTCCATAAGGCCGCTATTGGCTGATCCTTCATTGACTGACTAAATGCTGGCTTTCGGAACAGCAATCGGGCCATGCTCATATGGATTGCAAATGAAATGATCTGTTTGCCAGCATCAATAAATGCCATGAATCAAACTACCCCAAATGGTGTTGAGCCAGCACTTAGCAGTTTGATCAGAAAAATGCCAATGGTTGCCTGGCATCCCAAGGCTTGCTAAACAGACAGGATATTGGCTACACAGAATTCCACGAAACTTGTTAAGACAGGAAAAAATGAATGATACATGAGTGGTCAGAAAAAAGGACACTTTTACAGTATAATACTAAACCATACACAATATATTTGTCAAAAATTGGACATTACTGAATAACCAATTCCATTTGGCAAGCTATAGCAGATGCCTTACATCATATATTGCTGGGACCTCAGTGCTGTTCTTGCACCAATCCTCTTTAAGGATTTTCAGATAAAATCAGCCGATACATTTTTTTTTTTTGGGGTCAAAGCACTAACCCAAGTTACTCCTGGTATCTTGAAGCAATTGAAGGTAGGTATGCCTAATGGGCAGATAGTTGGGAAAATTTGTCCTCACATTAAACTAGAGTAAAGAGCAAGACCACATGTCAGATACACAAGAACTAGTCAACCTCAACCTGGAACCTGGTTTTGTTAACGTGTTGGTAGTACTCCTCCTCCCCATAGAGTCGCCTGAAAATTATGAAATATTAATTAGTAAAGATCATAACAGATTAGACATTAAGAGAATTAATTTAACAGGGATTGGACAAGGACTTTCATTCTTTTTGTCCCCCTTTATGCAAGACAATAGATGAGTGATTTCCATGGGAGAACAAGTTTTTCATCCCATCCTGAGGTCAATGGTAAATTTTGAACTCAGGCAATTACTTGATGGAGAAACTCGTCTTCCACACAATGCTCATATTTTCTAGCTGCTACCTCATTATACATTAAAAAAACTTGTAAAGAACTCATATTTCCTCCAGTCCACATGAAAAAGACCTAGCTAACATTAGCTCAACTCTCAAACAAGTTTATAGAATAGATTCAAATGGTTTGAATATATCTTTTTAGCATCTCAAATCCTTAGAGGAAGACAAATCATCCATGAGTTCACAAGCCTGCTCTTGCAACTAGCATCAAGTTTGTGCAAATTAAGTGTGGACATCGATCCTAATAAATGACAAACAGTGTGATGCTAACCTTGATACACATAGTGAATTGTGAGTTCAAATGATACTTCAGAAGTTGATATACGGGGAGAAGGGAATAAAATCAAGAGAAGACCATTGACTATGAAATTTCAAACAAGAATCAGATCTTTTTTTACATCATGGCAATCATCCAGTACACTAAAGAATAGATTGACCATAGTTATTAAAAAAAAAAAAAAAGCTTTATCAATTATCCATATCCTGAGGATAGATCCATGCCACCCAGCCTACTACAAAATCTGGATCCTATCTTTTCATTAACTTGACCAAAGAGGTTCTTCCTTAATGCACAACAAGAAAAAGGTAAAAGTACATTCACTGTGGTAACTCAATAATATACAATATTGCCATTCTAATGACTTGTGTGATTAAGTCTGATGAAATCCCTCGGCAATCTCCAGGGATTCATGCAACTATCAGTTCAGTCCCTATTCCCTAAAGCACCAAGTAGACAGTTCAGTTCCCAAACTAAATGCTTTCTGAAGTTTTGATCCCTTAGCAGAATTTTTCCCCTGAACCTGCTGGCATTGTAACTGCTTTCTGCACACCAGCCGCTTGAACTGGTGGTAGCATCAAGCCAGGCAAAGAGATGAAACAATTTAAAAGTAGAGAAGAAGCAGTTTAGTTCAAATTTTAGGACTAAATGGATAATTGCATTTAGCAATAGCAACCACAACTGCAATTTGCCAACATAACTGAAACAAGAAGATGGACAAAAAAGATGATACGTACGCTAAGTCAGCCAGTGTGTCTGACTTGATCACAGCCTTCCCCTCGGGCAGTTCAAGGCATGAATAGTGCATTATCAGTTCCTTAAGTGTGTGCTTTGTACTTTTAACATCATTGTCCCACAAGATGCTCTAAATCCAAAAATAGAAACTGGTGAATTCCTACTATTCCAGCATAAAGAGAAGATAATCAACAAACAAAAATAATCGATTGACAATCTTGATTTTGCTAGATATCGAGGTTGAAGAAGTACCTTTCTAATATATTCCCTTTTGACATCTTCCCATGGTACTTTTCCTTCAGGAGAAAAAATAGAAGCATTCCACAAAGCTCCCCTTGCAACCATCACTGATGAGGCACCTAAGAAAATAAGAAAGAAAATGCCTGAACATATTGGTATCATTCTGGCAAGCTTAAAGCTTACTACAAAACAAAGTCAAGAAAAGTAAATGTGCTTATCAATTGAGTCTTATTATGCTATATTATCAATCAACACGGTAGGCACATTCCCTAGCATCTTAAGCTGTTGGTGGACATAAGCATCTTAAGCTGTTGGTGGACATAATTATTCAACATGGTGTCAAAGCATTAGGAAAGAGTCGCATCTTGACACTCTATTTATGTTTGTTTGCTATATTACCTGACTCGGGTGAGGGGATCAGGTGGGTGTGGATCTGTGTGTCTGACTCACCTTGTGAGAAAATTTTATACACTGAGAATTGTCTAAAAAGGATCTGTAAAGAATTCGACACTTTTCCCATTCTAGTCCTAATAAACATGTTAAATAACAGAGATATATCCCTTCAATATCTACTTTATATGTGAATATGCAATTTATCACTGGTTTTATAACATCGAAGTTATTATGACGCTATAAATACATCAACCTACAATAAAGATAATGACATATCATCAGGTAACATATTTACAAGAATTTGCAAAAACTATTGTCGATGTCACCTTTACACTATGCATTTTTAGTTTCAAAACCTACAATTACCATAGTAACCAAAACCTTAACATTTATATTTATTTAAATTTAGAAAAACCATCCTCAAGTTTAACAATATTAAAATAAGCATCCTCCAAATTCAACTTTACAGTCACTAGTTCCATGACTCTATACATTGCATCCTAATGTTTCAAACCAACCTATACTTTACACTGTCTAGATTTAATAATCTTTCTGCAAATTGTAGGATTTAAAACCTCAAGTTGCAAAGTGAAGGCAAGGAGAAACTGGAGATGATTTTTTAACTCTCATCTTTAATCAATAATGCACACTGTATCAATTAAAAGCCCATGATCAGTAACAAATGAACAATCTCATATTATTCAATTGTCGGAATCTCTTTCCAACCTGCAAAGATTTTTTTTTTTGGTCATAAACCTGCTAAGACTTTATGAACTTAATATTTAAATCAAAACATATGAAACAGGTGAAATATTCTCCAACTGACCATGTTTTCTTCCAACCAGGCATATGCTAGTCATTTATAAGTTTCCATCATCACTAAAAAACTAGCTGGCGGATCTCTCCCTATCTCCCTCTCCTCCCTCCCACCCACCCCCACCACCACACCCCACACCCCCCACCCCCCCGCCGCGCCTCTAAATTCTCTAATCGAACCATGGAGCAATGCATTTGGAGCTCCAGTGATGCCGTTCAATTTCTTACCACGCTATTCTAGACTCAATATTGCTTGGTTTAAAAACTCTAGAATTGCCTATGATCATAGAAGCCTCAAAATTTTTGTGGATTTCAGCAGCTCACTGCAGAAGTAGCTGTCACTTTTTTGGCAAAATGGTAAGGCTCTGAGGCAATAGGATAGGTCACAAACTTAAATGGCTGTCAAAATAAGACATAAACTTCCATTATCTAGGTTGGGAGAACATCTTAATGGCAAGAGACTTCAGAAGGCCACCCCATATAGTTGAAATTGTCCTACCTATCCTCACACAAAAAATCTCGAATCTTCATGAGAAAATTATTCTTATTGTAGTGCAGGTACACAACAACAAATTCAGCATGCGTATCACACATGATATGATGGTTGACAAAGAAGGTAGCAGACAATCAAGTACACAAATGAAAAATTTTCCAGCAATGTTAAATCTTTCAAGTCATTGAATGCATTGCATTTACCTGTTGCAACTTTGATACGCTGGAAATCATCATACTCAAAGACATCACCATTTGCTATAACTGGAATAGATAGGGCTGCGACAACATCAGCAATCTCATCCCATTTAGCAGGATCTCTTGGTCGATCTGGTACTCTTCTGCAATTTCTCATTGAATAATAAAATACAAAACATCACATAAATAGCATTAACAATGATCATAGTGCATTAGATTGGTGGCACAAAATTCCAAAAATTATTTGCTTATTATGCAGTAAATAGTTCGTGTCTCATGATTTGCTTCTTTGGCAGGCAGTTGATATCATAAAATCAATCATACAAACTATCTGTTGGAAGGGCGGAAGTCAGCACATCTTTCAATGAGGATTTGTACAGAAACAACCCTTTTATGTGCCTTCTTGCCTTCTTTATCAAAACTTGCAATGCCAATGTGATCTGCACACCATATATCAATTCATTGTATGACCATTTGTTCTTGTAAGTTCCACAGGTGTCACTCAAATTAAGTTGTATTTGTCGGGCCGCTGGACTTTCATTTCAGTCACCCAATAACTGAACTTGCTACTTTTTGTCATTGATGAATAGAATCCGACCAATTTCCCAGCCAAAAATGCTGACATGACGGACAAGTGGCAATCACATGGTGTCTAAATGGGCCCATCTCAACCCTAATATATAACTCAACACTAATATAAAACTAAAAAAAATAAAAAATCAAGACGAATGTAACCACTTGCAAGCAATGGAAAAGGGTCTTGCAACCCTCTATGGCACCCACACAGGGTTGTGCAACCATCTACCACTGTCGCACACTCTGCAACAGACATCTCCACCAAAGGTGGCAAAGGTCGAGGCCTTCTGCCCTGTTATTTGAATTTTTTGAAGTTTTTTGGGGTGAAATGACACCCAACTGAGCTCCATGTCATGCCAAGCATCCACAATGTCAAGGCTAGGCCAAAAGCTAACCTAATTCCAACCAAAGTGCATCAATTGTCTGCTCCATCTCCAAATTACTATACTTTTTGAAACACTTGATCCCACTGCACCCCAAAGACCATTATACACAGACACTCCCCTCAGCTATCAATTAGTAGTGTTTCACCTTTTGCTCAAATCTTGCAATTATCACTCTGACTTTTGTTTGTTGCGTGGGCACATCATTCAACTAATATGGTAGATTCATTTTAATTTTGATGAAATTTACGAGGCCCATTTTTGCAGTCTCCTTTTTTTATTGACTTGGTGCTGCTCATCTCTTCATCTTTTTTTTTTGGAGAAACGAATAAGATATCATTTTCTTATTAGAAAGAATATACTCTGTACATAGGAATTGTATACTTCTGGCATTTTGAGGTAAAGCTTGAGCCTAGTTGAAATTTGAGGTATTAGTCAAAAGAAATTGAAATGATTAGTGGCAATTTGCAAACTTAACCACAGCAGAGGGGACTTATGTGCTATTTGCTCTTAATTATTCTCAAGATAGTCCCTGACTCTGAAATACTCTTCCATCTCTTTCCAATCAACTGTTCTACATTGAGCAGAAAGGGCTGGACATCCAAAATATTCTACCTTCAGAATTTCAGACTTATTTTTGAAAATAAAAAAAACTGCTATAACCAACGATAGACAATCATCAAGGGACCACATCGCCAAAGATCACACATCGTTGCAGAGTTACATTTCACATACAGCATCAATACACTATAATAACACCTATAGATCTTAAAGTTTCCTTTAGTCAAAATCTCACCAAAAAAAGCTGTCCAAGCAAAGTAAGTCATGTTTGTAGGAACCTTAGCCTTCCAAATCTGCCTCAAGAGAAATTATAGTTTAAATATTCACGAATCAGAATAAGTCTTAGAAATCTTACTATCTACAGTTTTCCTCATACTGATATCTCGAATGGTCCCGTCGTCCCAATATTAATTTTCTAATCTTATAGTCCCTACCTAATGTTCACTGACATGCACACACAAAACTTTCATGTAAAAGAGTTCACATGCAAAGTACTTCTAATCTCATTAGCACTATCAGTTCTCGTCACATGATTCTTGAAAAAAACATCAAGACTGTTAAAGCTCCCAATAAAAATCATTAGCTATCAATCTATGTATGTTACCTCTTCACATTTGCATAATAGTGTTGAGGAAATTTTTTGAAGGAGAATATGCTGCCCACTTCAAACCCTAGTAACAGTCCCCTAGCAATCAGACCTTTTGACAAGAAAATTGTAGTCTTATATACTCTAATTTGACTTCAAATGACATAATGCATTTCTTAGAGCAAAATTCAACCTTTTTCCTAACTTTGCATATCAGCACTCAGAAATGAAACTTGTCTTTAACTGTGTAATTACACAATCAAGTGCAATCAGACTAACCAAAATAATTATCTGCTTATTTAGGTCATCAAATGAATCATGTCTTACCAAGGCAAATTAAATCAGAGGGTAACTGTGAGACTGTGAGGGCAGAGGGTAGGCAACATACTAACATGAATGTCACAGGAGCCATGGTTGAACATATTGGGGAGAGAGAGAGTTGCAACACAATGTACCAGTAAAAGAGTTGGGGGATTTGTCAATATCTGGACAAAGTGATTGGAACAACCAGCAGATTCCATAAGAGAATCATACTTTGGAACTGCAAATCTAATTTGTTGCAATAGCTACATATCTAAACTTTTTCCAGGATTTAGGTGATAATCATAACATAGTAACAAAAATAAAAATAAAAAAATAAAAAAATGCAATAACAGAATAGAGAAAACCTTTTGTCTTCCATAATTAATAAGTTTCCAAGAGATACTACAGAATTTGTGGAAGAGGCATACCTATAAGAGTACTTTTCATTGTTTTTTCAGGTTTGCATGATATTAACTAATTACATCCAACATCATAACTATTCTTAATTTCTCAAACAAGATTAAGAATTGCAAAGTCAACAAGCTCTCAGGAGAATTCCCATTAACTATCTTGTAGGTACTTAATTGAGTCAAATGCAATAGTTGATACTACTTAAGTCAATGAAATTTAAAACTATAGTACTCAAATAATGATCTCAAGTTTACGGTTTTCAGGTTTTCAATGTGGTTATCTTACCCTTTAATAGGTTAATAAAGATGGGTGCCAAATCCGATAGCAGAATAATCGTTAAATCTGTTTTTATTTATCATTACCTTCCATGAACAGCAAGCGCAGAGACACCTGTTTTTTCAATTCTCCTTGCTAGTTCTACCGTATCGTGAGAATGCTTGAGAAGTCGGATCTTACATGTAACTGGTGTGTCAATATTCCTCTTCAAGGTAGTCAAAATCTGAATTGCACATGAGAAAGTTATAAAATGTACTATATTCTTTAGAAAGTAAAGAACATCTCAAGTGCCACAACATGACACGGGAGGACACATAAGTGCCAGAACTTTCAAAAGGTAGACTTAAATGCCACTTTTTTTTTTTTTTTTTGAAATTTGAACATCTAAGTGCCAACTCCGGCATTGAGGTTTGCCGGACATCCAAAGTGGCACTATTTTATTAATAAAACCGTGGCTCACCAGAATGTCTACTCAGCAATCCTTGTTTAAAACGACATCATCCTGCATGTTTCCCCAAATTAAAAACCCTAAATCAGCCAAAATCCCCAATTGAAGGCCCTTGAGCCCTAATTTCGGTTTGCCCCCAAATTATACCGCTAAATCTTGGAAATGGAGAGTAGGACCTTCAGCAATGGCTTGAATTCCTCTCGATGACTGGTAAACAGCAAATGACAATGGCGAGCAGCGAGCGACTGCGAGTGTACAGCAAGCGGCGACAGAGCCTCAGCGAGGATGGCGACCAAGCATGAAGGGCAAGTATGAGAAGGAATGGCCAGCTATGGATTGTGCTTATTATCAAGTCAAAATACTAAACGACGTCATTTAGTGAACCACACCAAAACAACGTTGTTTAGCGTTATCTTATGTAGTCTACGTGGATGGCGCGATGTCATTCGCCCTATCTACATGGATAATTTATTTTGAAGAAATGCCACATCATAAAATTCTTGCTGAAAAAAAGCTACATCGGCTGTTTGATTGGAAATTCTCTCCATTGGCACTTAAATGCTCCTTTCTTCTCCGATTTTGGCACTTAAAGTGTACCTTTTGGATGTTTTGGCACTTATATGTCTCCTGTGCCAAGTTCTGGCGCTTAGGCTGTTTTTCTGCCATTCTTTAGCAATCTAAAGTAGATAAACAACAGTGATGTCTTCAGTATCAGAAGGGAAAGATCAGGTGATGCTTACATCATGAATGAGCTCTGGTTTATTCAGTAGGGCAGCGCCCATGCCTCCACTCAAAGAAAATGACTTTGGGCATCCCATATTAATATCTACTGCAGCAACATCTTTACACCTGGGAACAAAAACCATATCAGAATAAGTAGGCAAAGATGCTTCTTCCAAATTTTTGACCAACATCAATTGGAAAAGAGTGAAGAAAAATATAAAACAAGTGATCGATCACTCATTAAACTTAAAAACATTTTTTCTGAATTATGTTTTGCTAGGAAAATCAGGCATCACCCGCTTCCAGTTCAGAAAGCCCGAGCAATGTGGAAACAATTTAATGAAAAATATTCCATTTCACAGGTTGCTTGACAAAGTCGGCTCCATTTCTCATTCAATGGCTCTCCCCCTCTCACAGTAGAGCCTCCCAACCTCTGGGCAATCATCCGGCAGCACTCAGCACAAATACAGGGAGGAAGAATATGATGCTACATGCCATCAACACCGAACGATCTTTCGCACTTTCTGTAAATTTTGCTTAAGACTTCGATGGGATGAGAGAGAGATCAAACACATTCAAGAAAAAATTCACTTACAACTGAAACACAACTGTGTAAATTTTTCCACAGAAATCTAACACATCTAAAAGGTTTTGTGAAATTTAAATTGAAAATCTGATTCTTCTACATGAAGGTTAAAATAACTAATTTGATACATTTAATAAGTGAGCTATGTCATGGGACAATGGACTGTTTTACAGGTGGGCAATGTATATTTTTCTTACATTTTGTGGTCCACCTTCACCAGCTTCTACCAGGCCATGTTAATTTTAAAAAACTAGGAGTAGTTTCTTTAAGCAGGTCATGTACACAGCTTATCCATGGATAATCTTTGCAAGAAAGCTCCACAGCTGAACTTAAGGCTGTGTTTGGGAGAGCTTAAGCTAAGTAATTAGTTTGCTCTCTCTCAAAGTTTCGCTTTCCCACCAAAACGTAAAATTAATTCTAATTTCTAAGTAAAAAGAATTCTCTTAAATAGAAACAAATCTTAAGTAGATAAACCCCTAACCCATAAATGCCCAACAACCTCATGTAAGATGAGCCAAACCTTAAATGGGTGGTGCAAACATGGGATTGGTTGTTTTCAATCGTGTGGAAAGTCGAAATTATGCTATGCAACTAGTTTACACATAAATGTCCATTGCTTCACCACTAAGCAAACTCCATGGATAAATGTTATCAAATGACTTTATGCATCCATATTTGCCTGTCTTAACAGTTTCATGAGTTCAATGTTAAGTCAAATTCCAACTGTACAAGAATCAGGTGAACAACGCAAGGATACACTTGCAACCGTTTACAAACTTCCAATTGATCCTCTTTATACCACTATATTTATTTGGTTAAAATTCTCTCACCTACTTCATTTCCTCCTTAGGATTAAAATCTGTCATTCTTTTCAATTAATAATACATGCCATCAGAGATAGCATTTTGAGGCATTTTCAAAACAAATGAGTTTCATAGTCCCATTTACAACAAAATTGCTTCATTTCACAGAATTTACATATAAGGGCATTTCCAGCATGCCTGTACCATTCCCAGGTCAACCCACTGCAAACCAAATGAAACAAAATCGTTGTGAGACAATCTAGTTTATTTAACAAGCCAAACTGCAAAAGCTCATTTTATAGTAAATCCTGCTCCATTGACTATTCACTCCTGTTGAAGTGTGATGATACTACAACTAATAAAGTACCAAGATTGCCCAGCATGCTGCCTACTTGTGTGACAGATACTTCATGGCTAGCAGCAAATCAGCATTTTGAGCTCCTTACTGGTGTGACAGCCTAACTAAAAGTGCGGAACAAAATAATGATTGCTTGATAGCTTCCTTGAAGAATCTTAAAATGCTATTAAAGGTGAATCACTCAACTCAAGAGAAAGAGAGTATCTTAAGGAAACCCAAATCTATGTTGGATATGCAAATCAATTTTCAGAGGGAGTTGTCAAACTAACATATTATCGTATTCCAGGCAAAATATCACATGTCACTTACACTATTTCTGCAGCACGTAGAGCCCTCATGGCATCAGAAGTACCCATTTGAAAGACTACCTGATCCCGTTCTTGCTTGCAGGTTCTAAAGACAACATTCTCTGTTCCTTTCTCCACAAAATCTGTCGAACCAATGTGCTCTGATGAAAGAGGAAAAATAGAATTTCAGAAGAGAAGTTTTCTTCACAAGATTTCTGATGCAGCCAATAAATGCATGCAAAAGGATATTTGCTAATGTTAGAATATTTTTAAATAATAAACCACGCATTCATCTAATAACTCAAACTTTTAGAGCAGTTTGCAATGGTCCCATAAAATTTCACATAATATCAAAACTAGAGGTTTTGAGTTCAAATCATTTTAGGCCCCATTTGCCTCCCAAATTAAATTTCCATGATTAGTACTAGGCAAGAAGACCAAACTAAGCATGAGGAGGAGTGTCAATATATTTAAATAATAAACCATGTCTTTAAAAAAAAAAAAAAAAAAAAAGGTTAAGCTTTCAAAACAATTAGCAATGGTCTCATTAAATCTCACAACTCATTTTGATCCTAACGGAGTTTTGGTGGAAGATCGACTTGACAAATCAAATAACAGTCCTAAGGGATTAGGATTCTTCTCTTACATATATTAGCAGTCTTATATCTTTTAGGATTTGATTCTCATTAGGATTTTATTAAGTTTCTATATAACTGGATGTTTATTATTAGGATTTTATTCTCATTAAGCAGCTGGATGTTCATTTAGGCCTTCTATCATGGCCCTACCATGCCCTTGACGATTCTCTAGTTCTCTGCACTTCTCCTTTTTTTCTTTATCTCTGGTTTCATTTTATAGTTTCTCCACAATTAAGTGCTTGAAATACCAAATACCAAACAACATTTACTTTCAACATAAACACTTCACCCAAGGCCCTTTTGTCAAGGCAGAATCCCAATGTCAAGGTTTCAAACTCAGCTTAAGCCCTTCCATTTATATAAGGAGAGCCATAAAATTAAGATTTAAGGTCTAAATGAACAATTGGCTTAGCTAAAATCTTGCCAATATGCATCATTGTCATCTCCAAGGCCAAGCGTATATCATATTGGAGCATAAGTAAATGTCAACAAACTTGACCACTACGCATTGACTTTTGCACTCGATGTTTACTGGTAAAATACCATCACAAAGCCTCAAGTGCTTATTTCCTAAGGTACTTAAATAGAAAACCTCATGTGAAAGTGCTTTAGCATGCAAACAATGATCAGCAGAGTAGATAGTCACTTGCTTCTTATTAAAACTCGAGGATTCCAGATATCAAAACCTATCTTCTCTGGAAATTTTATTGATTAACTACCATCATAAGATAAAACCTGCCACTGGTCTAGTAAATATTTGTAGCTGAAAGGAATATCAATGTGAAGTAAAGAAACAAATAGTTATTCTCTGTTTGAGCATCTACCTGCAAGTCTTACAAATTATATTTGTATCCTTAATTTTCATGAGAACAATATTGGAAGAATGCTAACGAGGGAAGTGAAGATCCCATTGCCTCCCTCTTCATTTGAAAGGATGCAGAGCAAGGGAAAAGAAAATGGGAGATATTTGTAATCCCTTGTCTGGGATGGAGAAGATGATGGAATGGATGCGAAAGAGTAAAATAATTGGTCTTGAATTTCCCCCTTCATAATATCACCCTCTTTCTCAAAAATGACAGTGAGACTAGATCAAACTTGCCAGCTCATGTAAAGTTGCCTTTTTTCAAGATTGAAAGTTTCTTAGCTTCAGCTAGCAAACCCACTTTCAGATTTTAACAGCAATTTCTAGACTTGTAGCCGCCTGGGCCAACAGCAACTCGAAAGTAGTTGGTTGCAAATGTGAAAGAAACAAAAGCATCGGCAACTGGAAGAAACCTGCCCAACATATCTGCTACCACATAGCTTATTTAACTAAAAACCCAAATCAAATTCATGTCAGATTCTCCTGCTCACACTGTGTACGTGGGATGAAACCACAATCTATTCACACAACACATCAACAACATACTTCTACCAGATTGTCCTTCCAAAGCAGGTGCACACCGTACCGTTCATTCTCCGCTCGCATTTGAGAAACTTGTGGTCGATAATCTCCTCCCCGTACGTTATATCCGCACCATACTGAGCAGCGAGCAACCTCAAAGGCAGCGTCCCCTGCAAAATCTCGAAATTCGTTACCCAAATTCATTCCGAAACAAATCGAAGCACGATGACGCGAGTCGATCAGAAGGGTTTTGAGGAGGTTTCTTGAACTCACGACTCGAACCATGGGAGCGAGAACGTGCTTGTTCTCGTACTCCATATCCGCGGGGGGCACGCCGCCGGCCCGACCAGTTCCTTACTCCTGGAAGACACGACCGTGCTTTGGAAAACCGTACCGTACCAGAGAGCGAACCACTTTTGATGGCGCCGCCGCTGCCGCCGCCGGACGGACCTCGCCGTAGCCGCCGCCGCCTGGCGTCGCCGAGCGCGTGGAGGAGCAGAACGCACGGCGGACGAAAGAGGGCGCGTAGGCCCAAAAGAGTAAATCCGCTCGTGGTCGAGAGGGAAAAGGAAGCATTTTTATTTGCCCGATCAAGCATTTTTAATTATTTCCCTGAATTAAAAAAAAATTAATTCACCGAATACTCCGCTCTCATCGACATTTAGGGTGTATTTGTTTGTGTTTTTTTTTTTTGTTCAAAAACAGTTTTTCGTTTTTTTTTGTTCCGAATGAAACAAAAAAAAGAAGCCGCTCTTTCTTGTTTCTCATTGATTTATTGTTTTTTTTTTTTTTTCTTCTTTCTTGCTTTGGCCATAAATATTAACAATAAAAAAGTCACCCTTTATTTCTTCGGATCTCGTATCAATTTCACTATATAAATATCACTAAAAATATATGTTTCGATTTTTTTTTTAATAAGACTTGAGTGCATTAACGATTAACAATAAAAAGTCAACCTAATTTTTAATAAGACTTGAGTTATTAAAATAAATGTTTAGAAAATCGAATTACAAAATAAATTAGAAAACTATATGATTCTCGTCTAGTGACGGTTTTGCGTTATATAAAAATGTAAGGGTTAAAAGATTATATGATTGCCAAAATTGATCAGGAGAAAACTTATGGTTGCTCGAGGCAAGCTCGAGGAAAATCTCCATTCAATAGGTATTCCGTTTATTCCGTTTATGGGACTACCACTTGTGCCTTGACTTCCTTGGGGCAAGGTATTTAAAAGGGTGAGACTACTGACAAGGTTGGGCTACGCGGGGGATACAAAAGGGGGATCCTCTCTCTTTCCATACGTATAGGACTTAGCTCATGTAACCCAATTATCGTCGATACCAGCAAGGATAAATGCAATGATGTGTAAGAGCCTTCGATGGCTATTATATCACTTCATTTGTTAAAATCACCGTCATCCTTATTTTTCTTTTTTTTTTTTTTGGCAGTCGAAAGTTTTACCTTATGTTCTTGACATATTATTTCAATGCATTATGAACCCAATTCATTTATAAAACATAGGATGTCATATCATTTATATACGGTACAGCACATGCCTTCTTAAATCTCGTACTACTTGTATAGGGGAAGTGTCTCATTGGCGATTAGGTCATGTCTTGCATGCTCTCAACATTGCATAATATACATGCAAGCCAAACAAGTGAATAATATGACCAAAAAAACCAAGTGAATAATAGTCATGCATATCTCATAGTTCATGTCCACATATCATCATCAAACAATAAAATATATGAATGGTAACTTTTCACATCCCTATAAGTTTACCGTAGAATATTACTGATTTCACCGGTGTGTTAATATTTGCACTGCTAATATTTAATCATGAGTAAGTGAATCTATGAAAAACTTAATAAGTTACTAATATATAGATAGATGGTCGTAAATCTCTAACGTCCTTCGTGAGTTACCACCGGTCGCCTGATCGGTAGTATACCAATTAGGACAAATTTCAACGATGTAGAATTCACCATCGATGTTACATATCTACCCTCCACGAAACGAATTCCCATGGTCAGCGAGCGGAATTTTACAGGAGTCCCAGAAAGTGTGAAAGAACGCAACACAGAGCGATAAAGATGATATCAACAGCATTAATTTTTCTTCATTCTCTTTGCGCTTTTCATAATATATAAGCTACAAGATGCAATCCGTTGCAGGGGCTAGAACTCAGATTGTCCTGTATTCCTGTGCCTTCAATACGGAGCTCTTTCAAAGACTTGTGCCCGTGAATCTCATTTGGCAAGTCACGAAGTTCCCAGCAGAAACTGACACCTAAGAAAACCAAGTGTTTTAACTGCATGATGGATTTATCGACTTCGACCAACCTTATACAGAACTGCATGATCAGTCGTTCTAATTTTGCAAGTCCTGAGAAGTCAGGAGTTTTAACCAATAACCGGCAATCCAACAAATCCAGGACTTTTAAGCTCTTCGCCTTCTGCAACAACAAAAAGATAAAAAATCATGAAACGATCAAGTTCTGGATTTAACAGATAGAGACGTTCCTAGCATATATGTCACACCTTTATATGACTCCAACCGCCCCAATGATGGGTAAAGGTGCTCCTTGCTAGACTGAGAACGACTAGATTCTTCATGGATAGCTTGGCTATGTCAAAGTCCTGACGAATACCATACCAAATAAGCCATCGCAATTTTGGAAGTAGATGTGACTTCTTCCGGAAAAATGTGGTCATAAGATGAAACTTCTGCCGCAAAGTCTTTTTTGCTAGTATCGACCAGACTAGCGAATAAAAATTGGTCGGTGTCGAATCGCTGAGCGGGCTCTTACCAACTACAAGGAACCTTAGATTTGGAAGTCTCATGAAGTCCTCATCTGCAAAACGGTGTCTTACCTTACAGCGAAACTGGAGATCGAGAGCGTCAACCTTTTCCTTTTCCTGCCAGAAAGGAAACGCATTAATAACCCCTTGTGTTTTGTTTCATTATAAAAGTGTAAGTAGCCAAATTGTAGCGCTAGCGGGGTGCTTTTACCTGTTTTGTTATCAGCACATTTAATGCTTGTTCAGCAGACCACACTCTAGTCTGCTTCTCTGTCACCATATTACCATCTTGGCGGATGATTTCCCGCCCCATGTCCCTTATCAGATCATGCATCCACAACGTATTAATTTTATCGATCTTTATCAAGGACATATGTTGCAGAACTTCTAAAGCTTCTTCTGGAAAAAAATCAGTCTCATCCCACATGTGTATTGCAATTTCTTTTTCATATCCAATGAAAAAGCAAGCTATATAAAAAAATATGTGCTTTTGCCAATCATCTAATGCCTCGTAACTTATCTTCAGCTTGCTGCTAACTTCCTCATGAGGAACTTTTTCCAACTTCTTCAATATGACATCCCACATTTCTTTCCTGCTGCAGGATAAAAGTGAGCCTATAACCTCGAGAGCTAAAGGAAGGTCTCCAGCAATGCGTACCGCCTTTCTAGAGTGAGTGAGATAATCATCCAAAGGACAATCTCTTTTGAACTCATATCTACTGAAAAGTTGAAGAGATTTGTCAAAATCCATGTAGTTAAGTTCATAGGTCCAATCCACTTCAAGAATGTTGAGAACCTGTTTGTTTCTACTAGTGATGATAACCTTACTTCCTTCACCGAACCAATCGCGTTTCCCCATATATGCATTCAATTGATTCTTTCTGTCAACGTCATCAAGGATAAGGAGAAGCTTTTTACTGCACAACCTTTCTTTAATCATCTCAATCCCTTTGTCTGTGTTGCTCATGCTTATATATTTTCAATTCCTTTTGAGGTTGTCTGAGATCAGCCGATTCTGCAAGTACTCAACACCCTTTACATTCGAAGTTTCTCAAATGTCAGAAAGGAAACAACAATGCTCAAAATCAGGTGAAAGTTGATTGTAGATGATTTTGGCAAGAGTGGTCTTTCTAACACCACCCATTCCATGGATACCAACAATCGTGTTTCATTTTGTGTCTAAGGGCCAATCATTCTCATCTCACGTGATTGTTGACTTCCACCAAGCAATACGGTAATGCCAAACAATCCTTTTTCAACTCACTCAAAACCTTCTTGACTAGTGTTTTCATGAAATCACCTAGTGCCTTATATTTGGGTTTGAAAACACATGGAATTAGGAAATCGGGTTGAACAACAAATGATCAGGCCAAATGAAATTAGAAAATCTAACACCCCATTTTGATAGATTCCTCATTAAAATTATATGAACTACATAATGTCATTAAAAAAGAAAAAGGATGAAAATGGACTTATAACATAGAGCTAAACTCAAAAATAGTAAAATTTTGGCCAGCCATCCCACTTTTAGCATGATTTCTAAATAATTTCTAAATTTTTCTAGAGATATGTTCAAGTTCAATACCCAATATAACACAAATTTAGGAAGGACTCAACCATCCCATTTGATGTAAGGACCAATTGCATATAGCTGTAATAGATAGGAAGGAATGTACAATAACTTCCTTTTCCTATTGGAGAAAAGGTCTCATGATAATCAAAGCCTTCTGTTTAGGTGAAGCCTTTGGCTACTAATCGAGCCTTGTAGTGTTCAATAGAACCATCTGCTTTGAACTTGATCTTGTATACTCATTTGCATCCGATAGATTTTTGATGTGGTGGTGATGGGATAACATCCCAAGTATGATTCTCCATAAGTGCAATAAGTTCTAACTCCATTGCATGTTGCCACTTGGGGTCTTTTGCTACTCAGCGAACGAAGATGGTTCGTGTTCTTATGATATTCGGTTGATACAACACACATATGTTCTGGCGATAACTAGCTAAAAGAAACATATGAGGAAACAAGATATTGTGTACTTGAAGAACTTATAACCGAGCATTTATAGTCTTTAGTCCATGTAGCTTGGCGAGTCTATTGTCCAAAACATTGGGGCTATTCAACCATATGCTCAAGAACTACTGATGATTCAGGATAAATCCTTGATATGTCCATTGTTGAAGAGGATGGAGAAATTTCCTCAAATAGAACTAGTGATTCCATCTCCGGGCTTATAGATTTCATTAGTGCTGATGTAAAAGGTTTTGGTGTCATAGATGGTCCTAGTGCCATAAGAAAGCCCGGTGTCAATGATAAATCTTCATTAGACAAAAAAGGCCGGTTGCTTTCTAATAAAGTGCCTTGTGATGAAGGTAGCATCTCTTTGAAGGGAAACACATCTTCATGAAAATATAACATCCCTGCTTATAAAGAATCCTTGTAGAAATCTCCATAACTTGATATCCCTTTTGAAGAGAAGGATATCCCATAAAAATACATTGGGTTGCATGGGGACCCATTTTGTCCGAGAACCCACATTTGTTGCATAACATAAACAATCAAATACTCTAAGATGACCATTATCTAGCTCTTTATTGTAAAGCATTTCAAATGGACTTTTACCATTAAGAATCCAAGTTGGTATGCGATTAATCAAATAGGCTATTATGACCACACAGTCTCCCAAAATTCTTTAGGAACAAAAGCTTGGTATTTTAGTGCACGGGCTACTTCTAAAAGATGTCTATGCTTGTGTTCAACAATTCCATCATGTTGTGGAGTGTAAGTGCAAAAACTCTCATAAAATATCCCATGAGTAGACAATAATGTTGTGCAATCAAAAGTGAAGAATTCACGCCCATTATTTGTACGAATTCGGTGTACATATTTACCAAATCGATTCCTAATTAAGGAAAGCAAATTTGATAAATGAGTAAATGTTTGACCCTTTGATTGTATAACCAAGTGGCATGAGTATAATCATCAATAATTCTAAGAAAGAAGGGGGATTCATCATGATGAGGGTTATGATAGGGACCCTAGATGTCCATGTGAAGCAAAGAAAATGGATTTTTTGTTCTAGATGTAATCACTAGAAATGGTGCTTAAGACTGTTTAGCCAAAGGACATATTGGACATTTTGGGAGAGGAACGTGCACCGTGACCCAATCATTGATAAAAAGAGAGATTTTTATTTCGACTTATGGCATTACAAAAAATGCTTTTATTTAATAATGCTAAATCTCCTAGGGAGTTGATCCAGAAATAAAGTCCCTATGCCACATTGCCCAAGCCCATCATTTTACAAGCGAATGATCCCGAAAGATACAATTTTCATAATTGAATATGGCTTGACAGCAATTGTCCATACATACCTTTGAGACAGAGAAAAGATTAAATTCAAAATCTAGAATATATAGGACATTTTTTAGGACAAAGTGCTAACTAAGATGTATGGTATTGATTTTGGTAACATGTGTAATGTTCCCATTTGAAAGACACACCATAACAGGAAATTTGTGTGTTTTTATGGACATGGGAAAACATATATTCATTACATACTATGTGGTCACTAGTGCTCAAATCAATAATACATGCATCAATTGATAGCGGATTCCTTTTATAGAGAAAAGTACATGAGAATCCCATACCAGTGTCACTATTCTTGAGCTGGCTCAAAACTTGCTCAATATTCTCATATTGTTCTTGGGTGATAGTCTGATGAGATGTCCTACCACTTTATGTGTAGAGACTTGATAAACTGTAGATTCCCTCTCTTTTTTATCTTTAACATTAGGTTTCCCATGTAATTTCCAACATGTATTATAGTGTGGTGTGGATGTTTGTAATATTTGCAATATATATTTTTAATTTTGGAATTTTGTCCATTAACCTTCCCCACTTATGTAGCATTTCGTGGGCCATAGGATCCCTTATAATTTGGTGCTAACATGGCAGAATAATGCCCGTCCGATTTAGCTAAAGAGATGGTCATTTGTGGACCATCCGATCACGTGCATCAATCCCAGCCATCCATTCTAGCGATCTAATCTAGGCCGTCCGTTCCAATGCACTTCCCTCGACTATCGGATCTTGTGGTTTTTTCCTAATCATCCGATCCAAATTTGCGATCCCAACCATCCACCTATGAAGACCTAGGGTTGTCTTCCTCCTTTCTTGTCGCCGTAGCCATGAAGCCTCTCATTTTTTGCTGTCCTCCCGTGGCTTCAATACCTTTGTCAGCATTGGTCATTGTCTCCATTGTAGCAAAGCTAGATGGGAATGATGTGAGGCTCATTCCCTCACCAACCCAAGCTTGCTTAGCCACGTGACAACTCATTGATTCTCTTTCTATACCGCTAACTTGAAGATCCGCAAGCGGCGGTTGGGGATCCATCATAAGGATTTGCAATCGGAATTTCGAATACGACTTATTAAGGGTAAGCAAAAATCTTATGGTCATTTCCCTTTCCTTTATGGCACGAACTGAAGAGTGCCTTCCGGCCCCTCCAATTTTTCTTCTTAGCTTGCTTTGATTTTGTTCCACAAGACCAAGAGTTGATTGAGGCATGTGTTGATTGAAAGGTTTTTTTTTTTTTGGTCGGTTCTACGCTAATCCTACTCTAACACTCACTCTCCACAAGACTAAGAGCTCGAAATTGAAATCGCACGTGGTGACCCCAAAAGGTTTGAACCCCCAACCTCCCTTCTAAGATGTTTTAGTTTGGTTTGGACAAGGCTCGGGTTAGTGTGAATAATTTTGCTTGATCTAACTTCCCATACATTTATCATATATTATCCTAGAATGTCTTTGAATCTTTTGTCATAGGAAGGCCATCCATGACATCGGGTGTCAAGCAGTTCCCGATCTAGGTGTGTACCAGTTGGTTGCACCATCGCTAGTGCCTCCATAGTCGCTCGTTCATTGGGAAGGGCCCAACTTTGTCGATGAAACCCTCCTTGTCCCCGGTGACAAATGCTCTCTAGAAGTCCCATGCCCAAGAGTGGTAGTTTGCCGGTCCGGTAAGTTGCTGACTGATTAGGCGTAATTTTGGCTCGTTCGCCGGCAATGTGTAAAGTGGATCTCCGAGCTTTGGGTGGCCGCCTCCATTGAATGGAAATAGGCAAGGCATGAGTGAGGGTTGAGGCATCAAGTAGGGTTTCGTGCCTTGACTTGGTATGGATTCGGGTCTATGACCTACATTCGTCTAGGTCAACTCACCAGTCAAGTCGGTCCCATATGAAGAGGGAATTGGCCCTCTTCTGTTGGGCTAAGTTCCAAAGCTCGCAACATTTTCTTCTTCATATGGGTATTGGGCCCATGTCTATCCTGACCAAGTGGCTCAGTGGCTTTGGACGGATACCAATGGACTGGAGGCCACTGAATTGGCCCAGGGATCGCACTAGAGTAAGGGCAGAAACAAAGTTGGCATCTTCAACCTGTCCTTCTTGATTAATCGACTCAATCTGGTCAGATGGTGTGGGCGTTTGGTTTTAGGGTGAGGAATCCTCTACTGTCAACACTCTTATCCTTTGCCATGTTATTAAAAAAAGAGGAATTCTTAATTTTTGTTGATTTGTTCCACAAGAAGAGATTTGCAGCAACAGATCTAGAAAAAAAAAAAGATGACAATTCTAGGGTTGCGGAAACTAGGCTAGAAGATGAGGCTC
Source organism: Eucalyptus cloeziana (assembly GCA_014182715.1). Lineage (NCBI taxonomy): Eukaryota > Viridiplantae > Streptophyta > Magnoliopsida > Myrtales > Myrtaceae > Eucalyptus > Eucalyptus cloeziana. The sequence continues at coordinate 23,500,041 of CM024641.1, read as the reverse complement.
TGATATCATGGTAGAAAGAGAAATGAAATTGGGGAAAATATTTTCTTGTATTCTATTATGTATACAAGTAGATTGAGCAATTTATAATGTAAGAATGAAAGAATAAAATAGGAAAAATAATATACATGAATCATTATTTCCTATTTATAGTACTAATCAATGATCGACTAGAATCAATCACAATCGGAATTAGCTTCATGATCTTCAATCTTATCTCCAACAAATACTTCCAAAATTGAATCGCGTTGTATGTCTTTTCGTGAGATGATAACTTCTAGAGTCGTGGAATTTGAACTTTTTAAGAGTCATGATATCTACGTCTCCAAAAATCTTGGAAGCCATAATCTAAAAAATCTATGTGTATCGTCCACGATGAAGTGTGCCCTCTCACAAACTTTGATGCCAATCTTAGATTTGAGAATCCTAGCATGGATTGCAATTTTGTCAAACAATCTTTCAAATTCCCTTTGTTTGATCTTCCCATTTGGGTTAGTGAAAGAGCTAGTATAAACACCTAGAGGGGGATGAATATGTGTAAAAACAATTTTTCTTAAGACGCAATGGAAATATTTTTCTTTCAAACTAAGTCTATTAAACAATAGACTTTGAATATAGATTTAGACTATAGCAAATATAACAAATTTAGAGAAGTATCACATCAAATAAATTAAAGGAGTTTAGGGAAGAGAAGATGAACATAAGATTTATAGTAGTTCGGCTTAGATTAAGTCTACGTTCACTCTCCCACGCTGATAGCCTTCTGGCTGGATTTCACTAAGAATCGAAAGAGAATTACAGCTATATATCACTGACCACTCAATAAAGAGTTTCTATTTCTCTCACTAAGTCACTCTTCAGTGTTTTTCTCTCTCTTTCAAATACATGTTTTGAAATAGCTAGTATAAACACCTAGAGGGGGTGAATAGGTGTAAAGACAATTATTCACAAATTGTAGTAAAGATATTTTTCTTTTAAACTGAGTTTGTTAAACTAGAGACTTTGAATAAAGATTTAGACTTAAGTAAATAGAGTGAAAATCATAAACATATCACAGCAGATAAATTAAAGGAGTCTAGGGAAGAGAAAATGAAAACAAGATTTATAGTGGTTCGGCTTAGATTAAGCTTATGTCCACTCTCCTACGCTGACAGCCTTTTGGCTGGATTTCACTATGAATTGAAAGAGAATTATAGCAGTATATCCTTGACTACTCAGTAGAGAGTTTCTATTTCTCTCACTAAGTCACTCTTTGGTGTTTCTCTCTCTTTCAAATATACGTTTGAGCACTAATGAGGAAGAACAAGTGATTTGAAAAACTTCAGACTCTGGAATTCTAGCTTTCACGCTCTATCTTGAATGACTTGAAAAACCTTCTTAAATACTCCTCCATGCCTTTGTGACCGTTAGCACTTCTCGGAGGAATTCTTTTAATCAACCCGTTGGACAAAATCAATCAAGGAGATCTTGAGTCTATTGAAGATCAAGATGAAAGTCCGATGATCCTGGTCGCCCATACAATCAAGATTTAGGCTTCCATAAGTAGATTATTTCTAAGTAAACTTGTCTTCCAAATTGATGTTACTGTTCTTGATTGATTTTAACAATAATATCCAAAAAGGTAAGTAAGATTTCCATCCAGAAAGCCATATATATCTTGTTTTTTTTTTTTTTTTTGGTAAGGGTAAATGATATTATAGCTTTGAACAAATATACAAGAAGAAGAACCGGCTCCAAATACACTATCAGAGCAAGGGAGAGAGAGTGGAAAGGAGCCGAATCAAGAGGAAAACAGAAGATACAAACAACAAAAGGGACCAAAAGGTCAGCGAAAGCACAAGGTGCCAAACCAAAAGAAGACCCTTAAACGCCAAGATGACGGCCAAAGTTGACAGAACTACGCTAGACTAGAGCAATGCAGGATCTGGATAGGGAGATTAAGTAGTTTCCTCTCGATCACCGAATATCGCTGGATTGAAGCCCCAATTTCTCTGCAGTCTTCTATTCCTTGGGATATTCGGGATAGAGGAGAATGTTGTAGCTTTGTCCTTGACATTCTTGATGATGTGATTTTTCAATGCAGCAAGGACCACTGAGTCTCCTCAAAATATAATTGCATTCCTTTTCTTCCAAATGACATAGCACAAAGCAGCAAAGGAGTGCCGAGCAATAGTATGATAAAAGTCTTTTCCTTTCAGGAAGAAAACAACCCACAGGAGGGTATCTTTCCAAGGTCTGGGTCGCCATGGCAGGTTACAACGACTCGCCCAAAAATATGCGATAGAAGCCGTCACATGGCAATCAAAACATAAGTGGTTGATGGAGTCAGGGACTTCATTGCAAAAAGCACAAGTGGCAAAGTTGATCCTACCATAAGAGAGAAGAAATTTCTGGGTAGGCAAACAGTTTTTAGCAATTAGCCAGAGATTGAATTGGAACCTGGGGGTAATGTCGCTGGCCCAAATGAGCGGAGCCCAAGGAAAGTGAGGTCTTTTGCTTCTCAATTGGTCCCATGCTGAGCCAACAGAGAAGCATCTCGAGGAGTGCCAATGCCAGGTGAAGCGGTCAGGATCGAGGTTGAGTGCCGAGATAGACAAACCCCATCTTCCCATCAAGTTGCGCATAGAGAGTCCCATAGGCGAGATGAGATCAGCAACCACCGCCGACTCAGGGAGGCCGGACTGCTGGATGATGGGAGGCGGTAGGATCATATCAAGGGGGCCTTTTGGATGCCACTGATCAAACCATAGTGAAGTTGAGAGCCCATTCCCAAGCTTCCAGATAAAAGAAAGGCGAGAATCCCTCCTTAATTGTAAGATCTTTTTCCAAGCCCATGAATAAGTCGTGGGAGAGGAAACGATCCAAAAATTCCAGCTCTTCAAGAATTTTGAGTGGATCCATCGGCACCAAAGAGACTCTTTGTTCGTGAAGAGGATCCATATGTACTTTATCATAGCTGCTAAGTTGCGTCTTTCAATTTACGGATGCCTAGACCTCCCTCCATTTTCGGGCCGGCATACGTCATCCCATGATACCTTCGCCCCACCTCTACCTAGGTCGGTGCCTTTCCATAAGAATTGTCGGATGATTTGTTCTATACTTGTTGAGGACCGAGACGGCAATGTAAACACACTTGCCCGAAAGCTTGAATTGAATGCGGGCCGGCTGATTAATTGAAGCCTTCCGGCAAATGAGAGTAACCGATGAGCCCAGGACTTGGCTTTAGCAGTAATCCGCTCTATCACGTATCGGGAGTGAACCTTCTGAGAAGCCAAAGGCTAATAATATGTAGTTGCGAAGAGCCTGAGACCCGCCCGATAAGAATACTTCGCTTTTGTTCTTATTTGGGATTAAGCCACTCCAAGAGGAGAACAAATCCAATCCCTTTTTTAATAAGGTAATGGATCCCCAGTCCGCCTGGCTGAATAAAAATACATCGTCGGCGAAAAATAAGTGTGATAGATTGACCGACTTGCACCGCCAAAAATATTTGAATTCTTTAAGGGAGGTGTGATGACGTAGAATACCCGAGAATACCTCCATCACCGGTGTAAATAAGTAAGGGGACATAGGGTCGCCCTGGCGAAGCCCTCGACCGCCTGGGAAGAAACCATGAAGTTCTCCGTTGACTGAAATGGAATATTTCGGAGTCCGTACACATAACATAATCAGTTTAATGAGGGAATCATGGAATCCAAAAGCCTTTAGCGTTATCTGGAGGAAGTCCCAGTCAACCGTGTCATAAGCCTTCTGGAAATCCACATTGACTGCACACTTTGGAAGATAAGGATCCAAGTGGAATCTAGTAAATAACTCCTGGGCTAACAATATATTATCCCTAATCCTTCTACCTTTAACAAATGCATTCTGGGAGGGGTCAATGATATCACTCAGTACAGAAGCAAGGCGATTGGAAAGGATCTTGGTGATGACCTTGTATATGGTATTACAGCATGCTATGGGTCTGAAGTCGGTAACCGCACAAGTATTAGGCACTTTAGGGACAAGAGTGAGGATAGTATTATTTACCTCACGAAGAAGTTGGCCTGAAGAAAAGAACTCCTTGACCGCATCCAAAACAGACGGGCCCACAATATCCTAATTTGTCTTGAAGAATTCCATTGTGAACCCATCCGGACCCGTGGCCTTGCCTTTTGGGAGAGCAAAGAGTGTATCACAAATTTCATCATCAAGGACCGGGGTAGCTAGAGAACTACCCTGGTTCGCGGATAGAGGTGCTCGGATATAGTTTTTAACCTCTTGAAGGGAAGGCTTGGAAAGGTGAGAGTGAGGAGCTAGCAGGTCAGAGAAGAAGGAGACAAAGACTTGCGGAACCGCCTCAGCGACCGTAATCAGCTCACCCACACCGTTGGTAACCGAGAGGATTCTATTTGCAGCCGTCTTTTCTTGACGAAGAGGTGAAATAATCTAGTGTTATGATCACCATCCTGAAGCCAACGGATTCTAGATTTCTGCCTGTAAAAGGATTCCTCATCCTGACACAAGTCCACAAAGGTACAACACCTTGTCTTCTCAAGATCAACTAGATTAGGGTCTAGCGAGTATTGAATCCTTGAAGAAAGAATAATAATTCTGATTATGGTTATATCTTCGATCTTCACTTGAGTTCAGTTTGGATTTTCGTCAGAGTGGGGCAAACTTATGATATAGGATAGACTTTGAGAGAATTCCACAGAAGTCTGGTATACCTCAGAATGGAAATAGAAAAGTTTTGTTAACTTCAAAATCAAATAGGAGTTTTCTCAACACATTTGAGCACTAATGAGGAAGAACAGGTGATTTGAAAAGTTTTAGACTTTGGAATTCTAGCTTTCACACACTCTTTGAATGACTTGAAAAACCTCCTTAAGTACTCCTCCATGCCTTTGTGACTGTTAGTACTTCCCAAAGGAATTCTTCCAATCAACCCTTTGGACGGAATCAATTAAGGAGATCTTGAGCCATTTGAAGATTGAGATAAAAGTCCGATGATCCTGGTCGCTCATACAATTAGAATCTTGGTTTCCATAAACAGATTCTTTCCAAATAAGCTTCCCCTTCACAAAGATTTTACCGTTCCGTGATTGATTTCTCCAATAATATCAAAAAGGTAAGTGAGATTTCCAATCAGAAAGCCAGATATATCTTGTTCATACTGAATCCTTGAAGAAAGAATAATAATTCTGAGTCTAATTATTTCTTCGTTCTTCACGTGAGTTCAGTTTGGGTCTTCGTCAGAGTGGGGCAAACTTCTGATGTAAGATACACTTTGAGAGAAATCCACAGAAGTCTTGTATACCTCAGAATGAGAATAAGAATAAAAATAGAAAAGTTTTGTCAACTTCAAAATTTACTAGGAGTTTTCTCAACAGTTAGTACTTCTCCTACCGAGGCATACTGCACGTAAGATTTTGTGAGACCATTGTCAATTGTTCTAAAACTTTAAGTTGTTAAATAAATATGTGAATTATTATTTAAATATTCTAACATCGCATAATTATACAAGATGATTCCTTGATTCGTGCACTCTATTTTCATGTGACCCATGGACATTTTCCTTTGAAATTGAGAGTTCCTCGAAAAAGTTGCAAACCTTCATCTTAGTCTAGAGGATGCATTCACATATGATGTGATAAGAGGCCAAACTACTTTGGGCCATCATATATGGAGTTCCTTTTAGTATCGCGTGCTCTCTTTCCACACACGTATCACACAATTCTTAGAAACTCTGGTGGATTGTCCTATAGATATGTAATACTTTTTATATACATATGCGGTCTCCTTTTGAATATTAATTGAACCTTTAGAGTTGAATAGTCTCTCATCGTATCTTTTGCCCCTTTGAGTGTGCGTCTTCCCTTGTTAGTCAAATTCCACGTGCCACTCATCATCTGTTGCATGTGAAAGGGGGAATTAAGTATCATGCATCACTTCACAATGAGGTCATGTACATAAGTCTCCCTCCACCTATCAGCTTTTTGGGTTGATCATTCTAATAGAAAGGAATAGATATTCCTGAAGAGTTGAAGAAAGAGAAGTCCTTGCCAAGGACGGTGGTGTATGACACTCTGAATTGAATGCAAATCAAGCCTTCTGCTGAGGGAATATTGTCTCTATGGACAGGAGTATGAATGATGAAGTTAAGAAACTGCTGAAGGAGAAGTATAGAGGGAAGGAGTAGAAAAAGGGCCTGCAGAAGAAGTTGGAGGAGTTATGAGGAGTAAGCAAGAAGAGGACACCACTATCTATAGAGAAAAAAATTCAGCGGGAGCTATCTATGCCTACTGAAGCAAGTCAGGAAATCAAACTTCTGCTACAGCAGATTCTAACTAAAGTAAAGGAGGTTAAGGAGGGTTACTTCAGAGGAAACAGTGCTTACAATATGAGAGCATGTGCTTGCAAGTTGCAAATACATGTCTTGTTGCTCAAATGATTGCAGAAGAAAGATTGTGTATAAAGCTTATTTCTAATTTTTCAATAGACAAAAAATTACTAAGAAACTAGTACTTACACAGATTCATCTATATTTTAATAATTATTATTCTACTATTTGCTGTAATTCTTGTAGAGAAAGCATTTTTTATTGTAATATGATGCTTAAGATTTGCTGAAACCATCAAGTCTAGATGGACTGCATAGTAGAGGAAGTTCACACTATAGACGGAGTGGACAATACTCCAAGTTTTTGAAAACAAAGACCCAGCTCCAAATCGATTCGATTTGAATTTCAATTGGTGCTTTGAAGCCAATTTCAAGCCTTGAAATCCGCATAGAGACATTCTGCAAAACTCAGACCCAATTTGCCATTTTTGGCTAAATAGAGGAAGCGTTGAGCAAGTTCACAGAGACAATTTTGCTATTTCGGGCAAGATTGATTAATTAGCTCCAGATAAACGTTTTGAGCTAAGCGTAGCATTTTATAGCAGTTGTTTTGACCTATTTGAAGTCTCCAGCACGTCGAGGAAGTTTCGAACTATATGTGTGTCAAAGTGAGACCTGAAGGTAGCCGGGGGATCAAAACGTTCTCAAAGTTATTTTTACTTCTTTAACAAGAAAAACCTTGTCAAATTTGATTTTGTTTTCTGAGTGAATGGTGGTGTAATCATTATAAAAGAGTGCTATGACTGAAGTGTCTATACTCGTCGAATGAGCTGCAGTCCCTCCTGGAGAGGGAGCTTTATCTGTAAATGTTGTCACAGGTTTCAAAGATTGCACTAGTGAATTCCAATCTTGCTATAGAGCTTTCAAAGTTGAGAGAGTAGAGTAGGCTGAAACGAAAGACCAGACCACTATAAATTATCTTGCCACCTTTTCTATATATACACTATTTACATTTACGTTAATAGAAGATATTTGCTCTGCATAGCACATTTCATCTACGAATACTATTTCATCCTCTATATTTTGTTTTGCATGATTTTTTTTTTCTAAATGCTCCAATGACCAATTGACTCCCCTCATGGCTGTTAAGTTCAGTCCATTTCGAAACGCAAACCCATGTTGGTATGTTATTAATTTCACTAGTAACTTATTGTTGACCCCACTAAAATGTAGTTTTCAGTAGCAGGTTTCTGAAAACCTTAATAAGTTACTATTGCATCGATGGTCGCTAGTCGCCAACATCAATACTAAATTATATCAAAGTACCTGGGTTACGGTGGTATCTTATTGGCTAATCCACTATTCTATCCCTATAAGTTACTAGTAGAATATTATTGATTACATTGGTCAGTTACTATTTACACCACTCATATTTAATTATGAGAAATGAATTTATGAAAAACTTGATAAGTTTTTAATACGGTCATAGATTCCTAACGAGCCTCGTGAATAACAATTGGTAGCCTGACTAGTAGTAGTATACCAAAAGGACAAATTTCAGTGATGTAGAATTTAATATTAATGTTACATATCTACCATCCAGGAAACAATTTCCGGTGTTCAGCAAACGGAATTTCAAACGTCCCAGAAACTGTGAAATAACGCAGCACAAAGACAAACATGATACAACAATATTAATTTTCTTCATTCTCTTTGTGGTATCTGTTTTGCATAATATAAGCTAAAGATGCTGTCCCTAGCACGGGCTCGAACTCATATTGTCTTGCAATTGTGTGCCAACAATAAGGAGCTCTTTCAAAGACTTTAGCTTATGAATCTCATTTGGCAAGTCACGAAGTTGCGCGCAATACCTGACATCTAATAAAATCAAGCGCTGTAACTGACCGATGGATTTATCAACTCTAACCAAGCTTCCACAGCTATGCATGATCAGTCGTTCTAAATTTGCAAGTCCTGAGAGGTCGGGAGTTTCAACCAAGTGCCAGCAAGACGTCAAATCCAGAACTTTTAAGCTCTTTGCCATCTGCAACAACAAAAAGATTAAAAAAAAAAAAATCATTAAAGGATCAAGCTCTGGAGTCAACAAATAGACGTTCCTAGCGTATGTCACACCTTTATATGGCTCCAACCGTCCCAACGATGGGTAATGGTGCTCAGTGCTAGACTGAGAACAACTAGATTCCTCATGGATAATTTGGCTATGTCAAAGTCTCGAGGAATATAATGCCAAGCAAGCCATCGCAGTTTCGGAAGTACATGTGACTTCTTCTGGAAAAAGTTGGTCGGGAGATGAAAATTATGCCGTGAAGTCTGCTCTTCTATTCCAAATTTGATTTTGAACATTGTTTCCAGACTTAAACGATACATAAGCCACTTCCCTATAGTCCCGCCATTAACTACAAGGAGCCTTAGATTTGGAAATCTCATAAAGTCCTCATCCGCAAAACGTTGTCCTGCCGGTGGGCGAAACTCGAGACGGAGAGCTTCGACTTTTTCCTTTTCCTGCCAAAAAGGAAACGCATTATTAACCCCTCGTGTTTTAGGCCGTCATAAAAGAGGAAGTAGCCAAAATGTCGTGGTAGCCAGGAGCTTTTACCTGTTTTGTCATCAGCAAATTTAATGCTTCATCAACATTCCACACCCTAGTCTGCTTCTCTGTTACCATATTACTGTCCTGGCGGCTGATTTCTCGCCCCATGTCCCTTATTAGATCATGCATCCACAATGTATTATTTTCGTCAATCTTTATCAAGGACATATGCTGCAGAACTTCCAATGCTTCTTCTGGAAAAAATTCAGTCTCATCCCACATGTGGATGGCAATTTCTTTGTCATATCCAATGAAAAAACAAGCCATATCAAGAAAGATGTGCTTTTGGCGATCATCTAATGCCTCATAACTTATCTTGAGTTTACTGCTAACTTCCTCATGAGGAACTTTTTCCAACTTTTTCAATATGACATCCCACATTTCTTTCCTGTTACATGATAAAAGCGAACCTATAACCTCGAGAGCTATAGGAAGACCTCCAGCAATACCTACTGCCTTTCTAGATATGTCAAGATAATCATCCAAAGGACGATCACTTCTGAAGGCATGTTTACTGAGAAGTTGAAGAGATTTGTTGGGATCCATGCATTTCAGTTCATAGGTCCAATCCACTTGAGGAACGTTGAGAACCTCTTTATTTCTACTAGTGATGATAACCTTGCTTCCTTCACCGAACCAATTGCGCTTGCCCATAAGTACATTCAATTGATTCTTTTTGTCAACATCATCAAGGAGAAGGAGAAGCCTTTTACCACATAGCCTATCTTTAATCATCTTAATCCCTTCGTCTATATTCGTTATGCTTATATCTTTCCGTTCCCTTTTGAGAATGTCTGAGATCAGCTGATTCTGCAAGTACTCAACACCATTTACCTCCGAAGTTTCTCGAATCTTAGAAAGGAAACAATGATGCTCAAAATTAGGTGAAAGTTGATTGTAGATGATTTTGGCAAGAGTGGTCTTTCCAACACCGCCCATTCCATGGATACCAACAATCCATGTTTCATGTGTCCGAGGGCCAATTGTTCTCATGATTTCACTCACGTGATTGTCAACTTCAACTAAGCAATCCGTTAATTCCAAAAAGCCCTTTTTCAACTCACTGAAAACCTTTTTGACAATTGTTTTCACAAAGTCACCCTCGTGCCTGATATTTTTGGAGTTGAGAACACATGGAATTAGAAAATTTGGTCGAACAACAAATGGTCAAGCCAAATCAAATTAGAAAATCTAACACTCCGTTTGGGATTGATTCCTTAATAAAATTATATGAACTACATAATGTTATTCGAAAAGAAAAGGATGAAAATGGACTTATAACATATAGTTAAACTCAGGAAAAGTAGAATTCCGGCGAACCATCTCACTTTTAACATGATTTCTAATTTCTCTGGAAATACATTCAATTTCAATACTTGATATACCACAAATTCAGCAAGGACTCCATCAGAACTAAGATTCATTGTAAGGATACAAGCTATTGCTGTGGTCCTAATCTCAGAAAAAATCACCTGTTGGGCATGCTATGGAGGTCCCATCCCTTCAGTGCTCCAACTTCACTAAGAGCGGCCTTCCACTCGCTAATAGTTTCATCACTGAATCGCCCCTTTCTTTCATGCTCAATGAAGGCCTGTCCATATCCGTTGGTTTGGTACTGAACCTCGGAAGGTTTCACATCATAGAAAATGGGCATGATCTTCTGTCCCATGTTTTTCTTGCACTCCACCATCTGGACCAACTCCTTGAGACACCATTTGCTAGAGGCATATCGTTTTGAGAAGATGGGTATGGAGATTCTTGACTGCTTGATTGCTTGGAGAAGCTCCGGGCCAATCTCTTCTCCGACCCGCAACTCTTCGTCATCCCTGTACGCACGGATTCCCGCATCAATCAGGCTAACGTAAAGGAAGTCGGTGAAACCTGCTCGAGTATCTAGTCCTCTGAAGCTCAAGAACACCTCGTAGTCGAATCCCGATGAAACCACCATCTCCTCCATTTTTCTTCTCAAGTGTGAATACAAATAACCGGGTCTGCTATTCCATTGTTCGCAGCTGCATCGTTTATTTGTAGCGCCGTCTTCAGCGATGCCTACTCAAAGCCTTCTCTGGAAGAGATCCTTGAACAGAACAGCAGAAAAGACAGTTGTCAGAGATAACTAATCAGAACGATGGATTGGAGATCAAAATCGAATGGAAATCAAAAGGGAAGAATCTTTAATGGAGAAAAACATGAGCGCAGCTGCCGCACCAGGGAAGCCGAAGAACGGTGGGGTCTTGTCGCAGCTGAACGTAGATGATATCCTCAGTTCTTCGTTGTCCGTCATCGTTCGCTGGACTTGCCACGACCAGGCCCGGGAGAGCCGCGAGGGGGTGGAGAAAAACAGAGGAGGCTGCATAATGTTTTCAAGCAGCTGGATCTGCTATTCCACTGTTTGCAGTTGCATCATTTATGTGTAGCACCATCTTCAGTGATGCCTACTCAAAGTCTTCTCTGGAAGAAATCCTTGAACAGAGCAGCAGACAAGAGAATAGCCAGAGATGACTAATGAAGCTAGTTTGCTAGAAACAGTGATAATGTTTCAATATGAGATATGGCAACATTATTTGACAGTGACAAAGTCAACAATGCACATCACATGCTCTCCATTCTCAAATAATATACAGCCAAACGATAGCGTGTTTTTGTGTTTTTCAGCATAATTTACTGTTCAACACCAATTTCATGGATGCTTCCCATATAATTTTCTTTTTAATAATTTAATCGCAGTGGTTGAGAGGCCCTTCTAACTGGGGAAGAATGGATTCGAAAGTCAACCTGATAATCTGTTAAAAGTAGGACGGCACATTACAATATTCTCAGGCATCTAAGAAGTAAAGATGTCGACACAAGATAAGGCTCCAAACTCATACTATACAGAGTGCATTTGTTTTGTTGAAAAGAATTTTTGCGAAAACATTTTTTATAAAATTTTCCAATATTGGGAAAATTGGAAATGCTAAGTCAACTATATAGCATTTGAATCAAAGGACACACTGAACGTAAAATCAAAAAAACGGTTTCTGCTTTCTATTTAAGAGGAAATGTTTATGTTGTACTTCCATGATGTAATGCGATTGGAATGCACAGTTTGGCCTTGATAAGCTATGATGGAAATGCACATCTTTGAAAGGGCATGAAGGGAGATATATAAATGCCATTTGAAGACAATCGTTGATGGTTGTTGTTGGCAGAACATACGCACCAAATTTCTCTCCTTTTCATCAAGTGAAGAAGAAAGCATTTCAATTTCATTCTTTACAAGAATGGTTTGCATTTACGCCGTGGAAATCGGGTGCTTTCCTTGTGATTGCATTCAGACCAGAGTGAAGTAATTTTGTTCATGGTTCATCCTCAATTCAACGTTCATTCTGGGTTAATTGTTGCTTGCCCATCGGATAAAGATAAGTCGTCTTCCGCTGACTTGAATTCCAACAGTTTCCTTAGCCAAGTTTCTCTTTGCTCCGTGACTGGAACATTGAAAAACTTAAACCCCTCCCCCCCCAAATCTCTTTTTCTCTCTGGCTTCCAGAATCCATTTTTTCTGTTTCTCATTGATAAATCAACAAGTCAATTTGTGGTCGATAATCTCCTCCCTGTGCGTTATATCGGCACCATACTGAGCAGCAAGCAACCTCAAAAGCAGCGTCCCCTGCAATAAATGGAAGCACGAGGACGCGAGTCGATCGGAAGGGTTTTAAGGAGGTTTTCTGAACTGACGACTCGAACCATGGGAGCGAGAACGCGCTTGTTCTCGTACTCCATATCCGCTGGAGGAGATGCCGCCGACTCGACCAGTTCCTTACTCCTGGAAGTCACGACCGCGCCGACGTCTTCAACGACGCCTCTGATGCCAATGGCTTTGTAAACCGTATCGTACCAGAGAGCGAACCGCTTTTGGTGTTGCCGCCGGTGCTGCCGGCGCCGGACGTATCTTCTTTAAAGCAGTAAATATATCGGTTCGTGCCCGAGGGAGAAAAGGTAAGCAATTCATTACGCCATCAAGAGTACTGTCAAAGATCAGGTTATTTTCACTCGCATTTCGACTAAAATCCTGTTTTTTTAGTTCGCCGGAATGCTCATCTCTCATTGATTAATTATTTATTATGTTAACAAAAAAAAAAAAAAAAAAAGCCATCCTTATTTTTTTCCGTATCTCATTATTTTTCACAACATAAATATCACTAAAGATATAAGTTTTGGATTTCTTTTTTAATAAGACTTGATCGCATCAACAAAATGCTACTGGGCCCAACTACAAAAATAATTAGAGGATTGGATATGAACTCGCTATAACAGACCATTAAGACTATTTCTCATCTATTAAGGGTGCGCATGACAAAAATTCTGAAATAGAAATTGATTTCTGGCCATAAATTGATTTCTCAATTTCTATTTAAAAAATTAAGAAGTTAAAAATTTTAACTTTTGATTTCTTCTTCAAATCTATTTCTAGAATATAAATATGTTTCAGAAATAAAAAAATCAAATCAAGCGTTCTAAACGGATTTATGTTTCAAACTTGTTTCGGGGAACAGAGAAACAAAGAAATAGAGAAATAGAAATTTTATCATGCGTGCTTTAACAGATATGCTTTATGCATAAATGCAAAGGGCCAAAAAGGTTATATGATGGTTGAAACCGATTTCGCGTGGGAAGGCCAGCTTTATTGAGAAAAGTCCTCGTTTGACAAGTATCCCGTTTATTTTGTTTATATGGCTACAACTTGTACCCCGACTTTGTTTGTGCAAGTTATTTGGAATGGTCAAAGTTGAAACTACTACGAGTTTGGGCCAAGCAAGGGATGCGAAAGGGAATTCTCTCTCTCCTTACATATATGACTCGACTCATGCATCGCAATTGTCCTCGAAACCAGAAAGAATAAATACGACGATATACAAGAGCATAATGATGGCTATTATATCACATCATTTGTCATGCTCACTATAATCCTTATTTTTCATTTTCATTTTTTTTTCTTTTTTGCATTCTAAAGTTTTTCCTCATTTTCATACAGTAGAGGTAGAGCCCACGCCTTTTTAAATCTAACACTACTCATACGGAGTCCCGGTTGTCGAACCAATGAAAAAAAACAAGTGAGGCAGTCCCGGTTCAGACCTAGGAACCGGCCACTTGGAACCGACAACCGGATTAGAACCGGCAAAATTAATCAGTTTAGTTCCCGGTCTAACTCAAGGCTGGTGCTCATCTTTAAAAGAAAACACTTGAACTTTATTTAACAAATCACTTTCTCATTTCTAATAAGGATTAATATCACGAAAAACCCCACATAGTACATCTCCGATAAATTTATCCCAGATTAATATTTTAATAACTAAAAACTCACAACTTAACAATTTGACGGCAAAATTTAATAAAAACTAACTCCAATTCTCGATAAATTTGTTATAAGTGAACCAATTTGGGGTTTTTGATAATCAAAAAAAAAAAAAAAGATTTATTTTTGTGAATTTGTCATAGATATATTAATTTAAGATTTTTCATGATATTAATCATTCTAATAAAAGAAAACGTTTATGTTAGCTAAGTTTGTAAGATTTTTTGTATTAATCTTCAATAAAGAAAAACGTCCATGTTAGCTAAGTTTGTCATTATTTTGTCTCTTCAACAAAGCTCTCTCTCTGTGGGTTCCAATTATCTATTTCTTAATGATAAATTAACAAGTCACGTTCTCATTTATCATGAAATAATATTTTCAATATGTGATTTTCCCATGATACCTTATTTCGTGGCGTTGAAGTGGAGTGCAGGAGATACTTGTTAAAATGTCAAAGTGATTGTACTTACCACTTCAATTCTTTTCAACACTGACTTCGAATATAAGGAAAAAGAATGAAGAAATTGAATACTTTCATGTATGTTAGTGGTTATGATTACTAGATTATATAGCTTTTTTTTTTTTTTTTTTTTCCATATTTACCCTACTACATTTGAAATTCATCCATCTTTTACTGTTCACTCGATGTTCCCTATACCAACAATTGTAACCTGATAACTTCACATTTCATTTTACAATTATAATTTCCATCATATAATTTAATATCATTGCATGATCTGTCTTATTTTCGGAAGTAATAACCAAAAAGCTTAAAACTACTTCCTCTCTTTTTTATCCTCACAATTGGATAAGGGAAAATCAATCACTTTCTTAGAATACATATGTTGGATGAAACCATTTCCTTCGACATAAAGTTTTTCATGAAATAAACACATTTCAAATTCAGAAAAAAATAACTATTCTCATATTTAAGTACAAAAATTGGTTCTTTCTAATTTTGGTTCCAAAAATGTGGCCCCTTACTTTCCATTAAGATAATTATCAAAAAAGTTATAAACCTATTATAATTGTATCGTATGTAGTTATAAACCTTTTTAAAATGGCCACTTCAGTGCTAACTCTAATTTGAATCGTCAGAAATTTGATGTGGCTATATTTTCTTAATTTCTTAGTCTTATGTGACTCATTGGCATGCCCATATAACTCCCAAATGATGTAATCTAAAAGCTGAAAATAGTGATTGTTTAAATGTTTAATTTTTTTTAAGTGATCACTTTAGTGTTAGTCATTGTTAAAAGTAATCATTTTAGTGCCTAGCACGCACCAACACAAACAAGTGTTGTGCAATTTTGTGCTTGCATAAGCTGCACAAACACGTGCTGGTGCAAGCACAAACTAGCAGCATCAACCAGCTACACCTCCTTATGTAGCTCGACCAGCAAGTGCAACTGAGAACCCCCTCGACAAGGTGATTTCATTCCTCTCTTTCCTGCCTTGTTCGAAATAAGTGTGAAACCAATTTCCATCCACAAAAACCATGCATAAATTACTAAAAATATGAGTTATTAGTTGATGATTGGTGACAGACATTAACAATTTTGATTTCATGGATAGATCTAGTAATCTCTTTGCATGTAGGCTGTTTATTGAAACGTGTTCACCTTACCGTCGCCCAAGCACCGCTGGACCCTATTCACCTTACTGTCACCAACACCGCCCCCATAGACCGCAACTTCATAATAGCAAACTTGAACGGCTACTAAATCATGGCCGGTTTTCACGCCGGCAGTAGCTAAAATTTACAGACTTTGCTTTGTTCACAAGCGGCCAAAACGGATCTTAAGAATTTGCCTTAATGAGGAGGAATCCTAATTGTCGACACCTGATCGACCAACATTGAGCGCCATATTTGCCTGTCTTAACAGTTTCAGGGGTTCAATGTTATGTCAAATTCGAACCCTACAAGAACAGGCAAAAGCAAAAGGCAAAATTCAACGCAAGGATACTCTTGCAACCGTTTACAAACTTCCAAATGATCCTCTTTATACTACTATATTTGTTTGGTTAAAATTCTCTCACCTATTTCATTTCTTCCTAGCATAACTTAAAGTGCGGAACAAAATAAATGACTGCTTGATAGCTTCCCAGAAGAATCTTCAAATGCCATTAAAGGTGAATCACTCAACTCATGAAATAGAAAGTATCATAAGGAAACCCAAATCTATGTTGGATATGCAAATCAATTGTCAGAGGAAGCTGTTAAACTAACATGCTATTGTATTGCAAGGCAAAATATCACATGTCACTTACACTATTTCAGCAGCACGTAGAGCCCTCACGGCATCAGAAGTACCCATTTGAAAGACTACCCGATATCATTCTTGCTTGCAGGTTCTAAAAACAACATTCTCTGTTCCTTTCTCCACAAGATCTATCAAACCAATGCGCTCTGGCAAAAGAGGGAAAATAAAACTTCAGAAAGAGAAATTTTCTTCACAAGATTTCTGATGCGGCCTACAAAACCATGCAAGATGATATTTGTTCAGATATTCACATTCCTTGGAAGTTTTGGTGGAAGATGGACTTCACAAATCAAATAAGAGGCCTAAAGGACTAGGATTCACCTCATACATATATCAGCAGTCCTATATCTTTTAGCATTTGATTCTCATTAGAATTTAATTAAGTTTCCTATATAACTGGATGTTTCTTACTAGGATTTTTTTCTTATAAACAGCTGGATGTTCCTTCAGGACTCACATCACGGCCCTGCCTGCCCTCAACAATTCTCTAGTTCTCTGCACTTGTCCTTTTTTCTTTACCTTCGGTTTCATTTTAAAGTTGCTCCGCCATAAGTGCTTGAAATGCCAAATACCAAACAACATTTGCCTCCAATATGAACACTTCAGTCAAGGCAAAGTCCCAAAGTCAAGGCATTTTCAAAGTCACCTTATGCCTTTACATCTATACAAGGAGAGCGAGAAAACTAAGATTAAGACCACAATGAACAATTGGCTTAGCTAAAATCTTGCCAATATGTGTCACTGTCATCTCCAAGGCCAAGTGCATATCATCTTGGAGCATAAGTAAATGTCAATGAACTTGAGAAATATACAATATACAATGACTTTTGCAATTGTTGTCCACTTATCAACACAAAGCATCAAGTACTTATTTGCTAAGGTACTTAAATAGAAGAGCTCATGTGAAAGTGCTTTAGCTTGCAAACATTGATCAGCAAAGTAAAAAGTCGCTTCTTAGTAAAACTCGAGGATTCCAGATATCAAAACCTATCTGCTCTGAAATTTTATTGATCGACTACCATCCATAAGATAAAAACAGCTACTGGTCTAGTAAATGCTTGAAGCTGAAATATCAATGTGATGTAAAGAGACATCCACGTATTCTCTATTTGAGCATCCACCTACGAGTCTTACCAATTATACTTATATCCTTAATTTTCATGAGAACAATATTGGAAAAATGCAAATGAGGGAAGTAAAAATCCCATTGCCTTTCTCCTCGTTTGAAAGAATGCAGATCGAGGGAATGGATGCGAAAAGTGTAAAGTAATGGGTCTTGGAATTCCCACTTCAGAATATCACCCTCTTCCTCAAAAATCACAGTGAGAAATGATCAAACTTGCCTGCTCATGTAAAGGCAGCTTTTTGCCAAGATTGAAAGTTTCTTAGCTTTAGCTAGCAAACCCACCTTCAAATTTTAACAGCAATTCCTAGACTATTAGTACCACGGGCCAACAGCAACTCCAAAGCAGCTGGTTGCAAATGTAAAAGAAACAAAAGCATCAGCATCATAGCTTATTTAACTAAAAAACAAATCAAATTCATGTCAGATTCTCTTGCTCACATTGTAGACATGGAATCAAACCACAGTCTATTCATTTAACACATCAACAGCATACTTCTACAAGATTTTCCCTCCAAAGCAGGTGCGCACCGTACCGTTCGTTCTCCGCTCGCATTCGAGAAACTTGTGGTCGATAATCTCCTCCCCGTACGTTATATCGGCACCATACTGAGCACTGAGCAGCAACCAACCTCAAAGGCAGCGTCCCCTGCAAAATCTCGAAATTCGTTACCCAAATTAATTCCGCAACAAATCGAAGCACGATGACGCGAGTCGATCAGAAGGGTTTTGAGGAGGTTTCCGAACTCACGACTAGAACCATGGGAGCGAGAACGTGCTTGTTCTCGTACTCCATATCCGCGGGAGGGGACGCCGCCGGCCCGACCAGTTCCTTACTCCTGGAAGTCACGACCGTGCCGACGCCTTCGATGACGCGTCCGATGCCAATGGCTTTGTAAACCGTATCGCACCGGAGAGCGAACTGCTTTTGACGGCGCCGCCGCCGGCGGACGTACCTCGCTGTAGCCGCCGGCTGGCGTCACCGAGCGCGTGGAGGAGCAGAACGCGCAGAGGACCAAGACAGTAAATTCCGGTTGTGCTCGGGGGGCCGGGGGGGTGGTGCCGAAGGCAGCATTTTTATTTTCGCAATCAAGAATATTGTAAAAAAGTAAAATTTTGCCATATTTCCACCTTAAACAGTTAATTTTTTAATTAATAATTTCCCGAATACTCCATCCCCTTTTTTTTTTTGGTCCTACTCTATGCCTTCCATTCTAAGGGTGGCCACTCAGATTTTTGGGTTGAAATCGTCCTTATTTTTATTTTCGCAATCAAGAATATTGTGGGGAAAAGGAAAATCCCCACCTCCCACTTCCACCTAGAACAGTTAAAATTTTCATTAATAATTCCCCAAATACTCCGCTCTCATCAATTTATTTACTCTTTTTTTAAAAATAATATTAAAGATAAAAAAGTCACCCTTATTTCTTTCCATCTTTTTTTATCAGTTTCATTATATAAATATCATCAAAAGTATACTTTCGAGTTTTTTTAATAAGACTTGAGTCCATCCACAAAATGTTTGAGGACCCAATTTCATAAGCAATTAGAGGACTCTACGAACTCACTGTATAGATCTTTGAGTCTATGATCTTCGTCTGGTAATGGATTTGCTTTTTGTATAAATTTAGGGTTTAAAAAAGGTTATATGATTGCCGAAATCGATCGGGAGAAAATTTATGATTGCTTGAGACAAGCTTTATTGAGGAAAATCTTCATTCGATAGGTCCCCCCGTTTGCTTCGTTTATGTGACTAAAACTTGTTCCCGGACTTTCTTCTTGCAAGTTATTGAGAAGGGTGAAACTACTAAAGAGTCTAGACCAACCGGGGATACAAAAGGGGATTCTCCCTCTCTCTCTTTCTCCGTAAATATCGGACTCCGCTCATGTATCGCAATTGTCCTCAATATTAGTAAAGATAAATACGATTATGTACATGACCATAATGATAGCTATTATATCGCATTTGTCATGCTCGCCGTGACCCTTATTTTTCATTTGAAAGTTTTACCTTATCTTCCTAGCACATTATATCATTTTGATTCAGGTGTGAAACGGAGAATTTCATATAATTTTCAACCATATAAAGATCCATTTCTTGACAATAGAGTCCTTGCCTTTTTAAATCTTATACTACTTGTATAAGGAAAATGTTTCATTGGCAATTAGGACCTATCATGCATGCTCTCAACATGGCGTGATATGTGCAAGCCAAACAAGTGAATAATGGTCATGCATATCTCATAGTTCATGTCCACATATCATCATCCGATAATATAATATGAATGATAACTTTTCACATCCCTATAAATTCCTTGTAGAATATCATTGATTTCACCAGTGAGTTGCTATTTGTACTGCTAATATTTAATCATGAATAGTGAATTCATGAAAAACTTAATAAGTTACTATTACATAAATGGTCGTCAATCCCTTCATGAATTATCATCGGTAGACTGATCGGTAGTATACCAATGGGACGAATTTCAACAATGTAGAATTCCCCATCAACGTTATATCTCTACCATCCATGAAACAAATTTCCATGTTCAGCAAGCGGAATTTTACAAATGCCCCAGAAACTGTGAAAAAACGCAACACAGAGCGACAAACATGATACCACAACATTAATATTTCTTCATTCTCTTTGCGCTCTGTTCTTCATAATATAAGCTAAAGATGCTTTTCATAGCACAAGCTAAAACTCATAGTCCTGTATTGCCGTGCCTTCCATAAGCACTCTCAAAGATTTTAGCTTATGAATCTCATTTGGCAAGACATGAAGTTGCCAGCAATACCTTACATCTAATAAAATCAAGCTTTGTAACTCACCAATGGATTTTCCGACTCTGACCAAACGTACACATTCCCACATGATTAGTCGTTCTAAATTTGCAAGTCCTGTTAAATCGGGAGTTTCAGCCAAATACCAACAATCCGACACATCTAGAACTTTTAAGCTCTTTGCCATCTGCAACCATAGAAAGATAAAAAATAATGAAACGATCAAGTTCTGGATTTAACAAATAGACGTTCTTAGCATATATGTCACACCTTTATATGGCTCCAACCGTCCCAACGATGGGTGAAGGTGCTCCATGATAAATGGAGAATGACTAGATTCCTCAAGGATAGTTTGGCAATGTCAAAGTCTAGAGGAATTTTTTCCCAGGAAAGCCATCGCAGCTTCGGAAGTAGATGTGACTTCTTCTGAGAAAAGTTGGTTGGAAGATGAAAATTCTTCCGTAATTTCCTCATGACTGATCCAAACAGGATTTCAAGGCCTTTTTTCTGATCTTCATTTCCTAGTGACCAGCTCGGGTCAATCTTGCGATGAACTGCAAGGAGCCTTAGATTTGGAAATCTCATGAAGTCCTCATCTGGAAACGGTGTGCTGCCGGATGGCGAAACTCGAGATGGAGACCTTCAACTTGTTCCTTTTCCTGCCAAAAAGGAAACGCGTTATTAACCTCTCGTGTTTTAGGCCGTCATAACAGAGCAAGTAGCCAAAATGTCGTGGTAGCCAGGAGCTCTTACCTGGTTTGTCATCAGCAAATTTAATGCTTCATCAGCAATCCATACCCTTGTCTGCTTCTTTGTTACCATATTACTATCTCGGCATCTGATTTCTCGCCCCATGTCCCTTAATAGATCATGCATCCACAATGTATTATATTCGTCAATCTTTATCAAGGACGTATGCTGTAGAACTTCCAAGGCTTCTTTTGGAAAAAATTCAGAGTCATCCCACAAGTAAAACGCAAGTTCTTTGTCATATCCAATGAAAAAACAAGCTATATCAAGAAAGATGTGCTTTTGCCGATCATCTAATGCCTCATAACTTATCTCCAACTTACTGTTGACTTCCTCATGAGGAACTTTTTCCAGCTTTTTCAGTATGACATCCCACATTTCTCTCCTGCTGCATGATAAAAGTGAACCTATAACCTCGAGAGCTAGAGGAAGACCTCCAGCAATGCCTACCGCCTTTTTGGAGTGGGCAAGATAATCATCCAAAGGACAATCTCTTCTAAATGCATGTTTGCTGAAAAGTTGAAGAGATTTGTCAAAATCCATGCAATTAAGTTCATAGGTCCAATCCACTTCAGGGATTGTTGAGAACCTGTTTGTTTCTACTAGTGATGATAACCTTACTTCCTTCACCGAACCAATCGCGTTTCCCCATAAATGCATTCAATTGATTCTTTTTGTCAACGTCATCAAGGATAAGGAGAAGCTTTTTACCGCACAGCCTTTCTTTAATCATCTCAATCCCTTCATCTGTGTTGCTTATGCTTATATATTTCCGTTCCATTTTGAGGATGTCAGAGATTAGTTGATTCTGCCCTTGTACTCAACACCCTTTACCTTCGAAGTTTCTCGGATGTTAAAAAGGAAACAACGATGCTCAAAATTAGGTGAAAGTTGGTTGTAGATGATTTTGGCAAGAGTGGTCTTTCCAACACCACCCATTCCATGGATACCAACAATCTGTGTTTCACGTGTCTGAGGGCCAATCATTCTCATGATTTCACTCACGTGATTGTCGACTTCCACCAAGCAATCTAATAATGCCAAACAACCCTTTTTCAACTCATTGAAAACCTTCTTGACGATTGTTTTCACGAAGTCACCTTCATGCCTAATATTTTTGGAGTTAAAAACACATGGAATAAGGAAATTGGGTAGAAAAACAAATGGTTAGCCAAATCAAATTAAAAATCAAACACCCGGTTTGGATTGATTCCTCATTAAAATTATATGAACAACATAATTTTATTTGAAAAGAGAAGGATGAAGATGGACTTATAACATATAGTTAAGCTTAGAAAAAGTAAAATTATGGTGAACCATCCCACTTTTATGGTATGATTTTTGAATGATTTCTAATTTTTTCTAGAAATGCATTCAACTTCAGTACTCGAAATAACACAAATTCAGCAAAGAATTAATTAGAACTAAGCTGCATGCTGAAAATACAAGCTATTGCTGGAGTCCTAATCTAAGAAATAATCACCTGTTAGGCATGCTATAGAGGTCCCATCCCTTTAATGCTCCAACTTCACTAAGAGCAGCCTTCCACTCGCTAATAGTTCCATCATCATATTGCTTATTGCTTTCGTGCTCAAGGAAGGCCTGTCCATACCCGCCGGTCTGGTGCCGAACTTCACAAGGTTCCACGTCATAGAAAATGGGTACGATCTTCTGTCCCATGGTTTTCTTGCACTCCACCATCTGGACCAACTCCTTTAGACACCATTTGCTGGAGGCATATTGTTTGGAGAAGATGGGTATGGAGATTCTTGATTGCTTGATTGCGTGGAGAAGCTCCAGGCCAATCTCTTTTCCAATCCGCAGCTCTTCGTCATCTTTGTATGCACGGATTCCCGCATCGATCAGGCTGACGTAAAGGAAGTCGGTGAAGCCTGCTCGAGTATCCGGTCCTCTAAAACTCAAGAACACCTCGTAGTCAAATCCTGATGAAACCGCCATGTCCTCAGTTTCTTTCAATTGTATATAAGCAGCCGGGTCGGCTATTCCATTGTTTGCAACTGCATCGTTGATTTGTAGCTCCGTGTTCAGTGGTGCCTGGAAGAGATCTTTGAACAAAACAGAGAAAAGACAATCGAATCAGAACGATGAATTGGAGATCAAAATCGAAACAAAATCAAGAGGGAAAAAATAGAACTTTGGGGGATAAGAATGTTTAATGGAGAAAAACACGAGCGCAGCTGCCGCACTGAGGAAGCCGAAGAACGGTGGGCTCTCGTCGCGGCTGAAAGTAGATGATATCCTCAATTCTTCGTTGTCCGTCGTCGTTCGCTGGATCTGGCGATGGCAAGTCCTTCCTGTTCTCCTTCTTCTTGACAGAGTAAAAGAGAGTGAGGCAGCGAGAACGAGGGAGAGTTGCGAGGGTGTGGAGAAAGATTGAGGAGGTGGCAGCAGCAGGAAAAAATGAGAATCCTAGGCAGTCCCGGTTTTCGAATCCCCAAAAAAAAATAAAAAAAAATTAAGGCACAGAAGGGTATGATAGCTTACTAGACACGGTGTTCGGTCAACGTGAAAAATGCGCGTTCCATCCTCTTCCAATGTACTGACAGACAATAGCGCGTGGTTTTGTGGATCTCAGCATTTACCGCGCAATATAAGGTCTATCAGCAATCTCATGGATACTTCCGATGTCACTTTTTTCTTTCAATAATTGAATCCGGTGGTTGAGGATCTCTTCTTTTCGGGGAAAAATGAATATGAAAAATCAGCTTCCTTATAATGGATCCATCAAAATTAAGATGGACATGTGTCAATATTTTTGGGCATCTCGGTAACAAAGATGTCCACATGGATAGTAGAAGGTCCATCAATAATTTCCTAGATACTTCCAATATTACTTTTTTTTCTTTCCACAATTGAATCGCGGTGATTGAGGGTCCCCTCTTTTCGGGGAAAAAATGGATACAAAAAATCAGCTTCCCTTATAATGGATCCATCAAAATTAGGACGGGCACATGTCAACATTTGCAGGGCGTCTCAGTAACAAAGATGTCCACATGGATGGTAGAAGGTCCATTAGTAATTTCATGGATGCTTCCGATATTACTTTTTTCTTTCAATAATTGAATCGCGCCGGTTGAGAGTCCCCTCTCTCCAGGGAAAAAATGGATATAAAAAATTAGCTTCCCTTATAATGGATCCATTAAATGCCAACATTTTCGGGCATCTCAGTAATAAAGATGTCCATATGGAATGATTCTTTAAAAATATATTAGCGCTAAGCTCCAAACCCATCAATTATAGGGTTCGTTTGTTTCAATGAAAAGAATCTCAGTAGAATCATTTTCTAGATTTTTCAATATTTAAAATATGAAAAATACTAAGTCAACAGAAAATTATTTTTAGTATAAAAAAGCACTTGAAGTTAAATTAGAAACAAAATTCCTTTCTTATAAAAGGAAAACGTTTTCACTGTTGAAGTTTCTGGTTCTTTTGTGTCGCCGGACATTAAAACTTCAAGAAAAATAATTAGGTGATAGTTTTTGATTTACTATAAGAATAATAGTCTATTATGAACCATAAAAAATAAAATAATAGATAATTATAAATTGTTTTGGGATATACTCTTCAATAATTTATGGCTCACAAGCCCAAAAGTTATTAGCTAGTAAAGCCCAAACTTCAACCTCTCTCTCTCTCTCTCTCTCTCTCTCTCTCTCTCTCTCTCTCTCCCCCCCAGAATCCATTTTTCTTTTTTTTTTTATTGATAAATCAACAAGTCATGTTCTCATTTATCATGCAATGATACTTTCAATTTGTGATTTTGGCCATAAAACTTTATATCGTGGTGTTGACGGGGAGAGCGCAAAAGATATTCATTAAAATGTCATGATGATTATAAGGAATTTTTTTTTTCCAAAAAGTCCTAAACTTATTGTATTTTTACCAATCTAATCTTAAAAACTTTCAATTTTGCCAATTGAGTCATAAACCTTTTTACATTTTGGCAATTGAATTCATCCTACCAATAGTTATCGATGACCCTACGTGGTGAAGTGGCAATGGTTGCTCTTGCTAGATCAGGCAAGGGCAGCCCTCACACAGAAAAGAAGAGAAAAGGCAAGAAGAAGAAGAAGAGGGTGAAGTGGCAATGGTTGCTCTTGCTAGATCAGGCAAGGGCAGCCCTCACACAGAAAAGAAGAAAAAGGCAAGAAGAAGAAGAAGAAGAAGAAGAAGAAGAAGAAGAAGAAGGAAAAGAGCATAAAAGAAAGAAAGGGAAAATAAAAAAAAATGTAAAAAATATTTAAAGTTGTATACGTCAATGCCCTCTATGCCACATAGGATGACCGTCATCCACATTGGCGATTTTTGGCCAATTTTGCTGCATGAACTCAATTGGCAAAATGTAAGAATGTTTATGATTCAATTAGCAAAATTAAAATGATCAACACTAAATTAGCAAAAGTGCAATATATTTAGGCAAAATGATAATATGTTATAATAGCTGGCAACCTTAACTTTCCCAAACAAATGCTGATAAAGTTATTAGAACAGTTGGTACCTCCAAAACAATCAAATAAGAGCGCGCGAATGATAACCATTATGTTTTTCTATTTTTTTTTCCTTGGAACAAGTTTGGAATATAAATTTGTTTGGTAACGCGATTTTATTTTTCTATTTCGAGACAAATTTTTAGCCTAGAAATAGATTTGGAATAAAAATAAGCAGTAGAAATTTTCTAGTTTTTTTATTTTTGAAATAGAAATGAGAAATAAAAACTTTTCTCATCGCTTGCCCTCATTGCCCCACCGCCCTCGTTTGCCATTGCCCGCCACCACTAGCTGTCCAAGAGGGAGATATTTGATAAGGTTCATCAAATGAATTTCTATTTTGATAATATTAATTTTGTCTCATTATCAAATACGTATTTTTACTCAGAAATTTGTCTAGGGAACATAAATTGAAAAATCTATTTTTGGCCAAAACTAGAGCTCGGGAAGAGAATGGTTATCTTTTGCACCCTAAATGTTTGTTAGTGGACTCAAATAATAGTTGATAATCTTTAATAACAATTAGTAGCCTTATAAGTTGGTAAAGCTGTGCGAATAATTGTTGGTCCCTTATTGGAATTGTCGCTAACTTGGAAACAATTAAATAAGTATTGGTAATTGATTCAAGTAAAAGTTGGGAATTTATAAAAGAGTTGATAACTTGAGTTCCTGCATATAAATATAGGTAAATTATAAAATAGCCAATATTTTTTGAAGTGTTGATAATATCGTATAATAGTTTTTCATTTTAACTCAATGGTAAGCTTCGCAAATAGTTGTCAGTAAATTATTGAAATAATTGGTACCTTTGAAACAATCAAATAAAAGCTGGTAAGTTGGTGACTCTGTCATGTTGATAAGCTATGCAAAGGAATGTCGGTATCAGAGTAACAATCGATAATTTCAAAACAATTAACTACCTAACATAAGAGTTGATAATTTCACACGAGTTGACAATTTCAATTTTGCTAAAACATTGACAAATCATTGTGATAATTCGTAACTTCGAAAAGAGTTTGTAATTTCGTATGACGATTAGTAACTTTCATCAATAAAATATCTTATAAAAGTGACTTTTGAATATTTGCCGAGGTTTTATTAATGCAACCAAAAATCGTTCCAAAATATACTTTTTATTGCTGACTTCTCATTTCCTCTCACTCTTATAAATTAATGGATGAGCTCTCTCTTAAGCACAATTACATACATTTTTTTTTTATGGAAGACCACCGATTTGCTTTTTCCTTTAATAATTTAGGGACATGAACGTGGAGAACGGCTATCTAAAGACCACTGGCTTTTCACCACAAGCACGGGGTAATGCACTTTTTTCCAATGCTATTGTCATCTCCTTTTGTAAATGTTTATGATATGAGGCGCGGATACCTAGAATGTCAAAACATAGCACATGGGGATATTTAAGTATCAAAAATTTGGAAATGTACACTTAAGTGTCAAAATCAAAGTAAAATGGATCAGTTAAATCCTAATAGCAAGAAAATCTGATCAAAATATTGACATGGTGTTTTTCCGACGAGATTAATGCAAAATGATGTGGTTTCGCATGTTGACATGGCTAAATAAGCCGAAAACAATGTCGTTTTGTATCTTGATATGATTTGATAAGCCAAAAACGATATCATTTTGCATCGCATTTGAATATTAATATAAATATTAATTAAATTAAATTTAAAACTAAATTATTTAAAAAAGAAGAAGAAGAAAAAGAAGAAGAAGAAGAAGATTGCAGTTCAGCTAGGGCCCAGTGACCCCGGCCGAAGCCCCCCTCGGGTTGCTATGAAGGGTAAAACAACATTGTTTTAGCTCTTCTTTACTAACTTAGTTTTCTAGCGAGCCATGTAGGCAAAAAATAAGTTATGTCAGATTTCCGACACTCATCTTCGGAGTTGTCACTCAAATGTTCCATTTTTTTTTTTTTTTTTTAAAGTGGCACTTAAATGTACATTTTGGAACTTTTGGCACTTAATGTCTCCTCGTGCCAAGTATTGGCACTTGTGCTGTGCTTCTGCCTTTATGATCTTGTCAACTTTAAGAAGTTGATCTTCTCCTTAATTATTTCTTTGTTTTGGTCTTTTTTTTTTTCGGCAAATCGTCATTGTAGAATCATCACAACATTGACCTAGATGGAGACAATCTAATTTCAATCAAATATGAAGATAAATTGATTTTTGTCAAGGATAAGATTTCATTATCTTTTCATGATATCCAGCATATATCACCCTTTGGAGGAGCCCTTTTGCACGATTATTTTTAACAATTTTAGAGATGCTAATATGCGCCCTAGAGTCCATGGAACAAAGGCATATGACTCTGCCCACTAAACTAAATTCCGTCTTTCAATTTTCGCTAAGTTGTGCATACTTATTCAATTAGGAAAGGTTAAAAATCATCAAAAACCCTAAACTATGCTATTATGACACATTTATCCAAAACTTTTTTTGTAGCACAAGAATCTCCAAACTTATCCCGAACTTGTATAGTGTGACAAATTTATTCCATATTTCTTCTTGCTATACCAAAAACCCTAAACTTATATCCTATAACATATTTACCCTAAGGATTTAGAGTCACAGAAAAAAAGTTTAGATTTTTTAGTGTCATAAAAAGAAGTTGGGATAAATGTATTACAAAGGTATAAGTTTGGGGCTTGGGTGTCATAAAAAAATAGGTTAGGGTAAATGTGCTATAGTTGGTGAAGTTTGGATTTTTTTGTGGCTTTTTCCCATTAGGAAAAAATACTCACCATATTAATGGAAAAATTCATACTTATTTAATTTATTAAAGGGACATTTTCTTTTATTTTGCTAATTTTTATCAAATTCTGGGCAACATGTGGGCAACCAAGCTACTGACACATTGGTAAGCTCGATATATAAATGTTGATAAATTATTATTAGAGCTGGTACTATTCAAACAATGAAATAGATGCTGGCCGCGTAGGAGTTGATAATTTTATTTAAGGGAACTAGTCAAGTTAACGAGTTGGAAATGCCATTTTAAAGCTATGGCCTAATTTCATAACACTCTAAACAGTGCATAATTCTATTCTTTTGTTCCCTAGAATGAAAAAGGAACATCAATCCATTTGGTAAATTTTTTATTCTTGGGAATAAAAATCATTTTTTTTGTTCTCGGAATAGATTTGGAACATAATTAAGAAGTAGAAAAAAAATTGCTTGTTGTTCCGAGGAATAATTCCGGAATCAAGTCTAATTTTTCTTCTTTTCTCTTTTCTTTTCTTCTCTTTCCTTTTCTTCTTCGAGTGCGTTTGGTAACGATTGTGTTATCGGGAGTAGATTCTGATCAGAAATAATTTTTTTATTATGTTTCCGAGAATAAATTCTAAGCATTTTAAGCCGTTTGGTAATTGTAAAAAATTTCTGATTCTGGAATAGAATTGTGTTTAGTACCATGTTTATTGATTCTGTTCCAAATCAATTTCTTTTAATTTTTAAATATTTTTTTTTTATATTTTTTTTTTCTTTTTTTCCTTTTTTTTTTTTTTTTTTTTTTTCTCCTATTCTTCTTCTTCTTCAGTGGCGATCTCATCGGAGCATCACCAGCCCTCGGTAAGGCCGGCCCTCATCGGCCGAGCCTTGCTGGTGGCTAGGCCGGCCTTGTCGGGGTTGGGCGAGGCCGACCCGGCCACCACGGGGTTGGGCGAGCCTCGCTGGGGCTGGGCGAGCCTCGCCCGGCCACCGGTGAGGCTTGCCCAGCCCCGCCAAGGCTCGGCCAGCCTCGTCGGTGGCTAGGTGAGCCTCACCTGGGTTGGGCGAGGCTCGCTTGGCCACCGGTGGGCTGGGCGTCGCGAGGCTCGCCCGGCCACCGGCGAGGCTGGGCGAGCATCGTCGGTGGCTGGGCTTGCCTCCAGCGAGCTCGTCGGACTATTTGTCGGCGACCGGCGGACGGTGGCGGACAACGGCGGTAGATAGCGGTCGATGAAGAAGAAGAAAAGAGAAGAAGAAGAAGAAGAGAAAATAAAAGAGGAAGAGTTGTTTTGATTCTTAGATTTGTTTCTAGAACAAGAATCAATTTTTTTTTATTTTTTTTATTCTTGATTCTGTTCCAAATCTACTTCTTGGAACAAAAAAATAGAAATTTCTTCTCGGGAACAAAAATTTTACCAAACGCTATTCTTTTCCCAAATTACTCCCGGAACAAAGAATCAGAATTTGGCCTTGTTTGGATGGTTACCAAACAGGGCCTTCTTCTTCTTCTTCTTCCTTTTGGTTAGTTGCCGACTTCAACCATGGCCAGTGCCAACGATCGGCCAGACGAGGGTTGGCGATGCCCAGCCATGGCGAGGCTCATCGGTCCAAGCCTCGTCATGGCTAGGCGAGGCTCAGCCTTGCCTTGGTTGAACGAGGTCAACCTTGCCTAGATTTGGTAAGGCCGAGCTCGCCTAGCCATCAGTGAGGCCGAGCCTCGTGGTGGCTCGGGTCGCTAGGGGCTAGCAACGCCCTGATGAGGTTATCGGCTCTCATCTAGTTAGTCATCGGCCAAGAAGGGGAAGATGAAAAATGAAAAAGAAAAAAAAAAGAAAAACAGAAATTTTAAAAAATGATCAAAAGATTAAAAGAAAATGGTTTGGGCTAGAAATTTTAAGAATTTTACCAAATGCATTTCTATTCCGGGAATATAAATTTTGGACAGTTTATCAAGTACCTTCAAATGCTTAGAAATTATTCTTGGGAATAGAATAAAAAAATCATTTCTGAGCAAAAATTGTACCCAAAAATAGAATAGTTATCAAATGCACTATAGGTGTTGGTAGATCATGGAAATAGTTAAAAAGAGTAGATAATTTTGTGCAAGAGCTTATTTACTTGAACATGTTGTAATGTCTGCAAACACAAAATGATTGGAATGATTTCACAATAGGCAAATACATAGTGGTAAGTTGCCCCAATAATAATTTTTATCGCTAAAACTAGCTAATAATTTTGCCAATTTGGTAAAGGACTCAAATTGCCGTCAGTAATTTTGTCTAAAAGTTAGTATCATTAACATTTTGGTAAAT
The DNA here is from genome assembly GCA_014182715.1 of Eucalyptus cloeziana. NCBI lineage: Eukaryota > Viridiplantae > Streptophyta > Magnoliopsida > Myrtales > Myrtaceae > Eucalyptus > Eucalyptus cloeziana. The sequence goes on along the minus strand of CM024641.1, from coordinate 23,469,307 downwards.
TTTAATGGTTAATTTTTTCAAAATAATCAAATAAAAGCCGATAAACGAATCAAACAATTTTTGCTAGGTCCAAATCAGTTTGTAATATAATGGGAGGAAAAATGATAGATTAGGTTGCTGATACTTGAGTAATTTTAATTATTAAAATGGTGGGTAATTTTAGAAGTCTAAACAAATATAAATAATATTTTTCACGGATTTACATTTTATCTCCCAGTCCGACCGTTATCTGGTAGTACTGTAATATCACCTTCTCTCTCCGTGTTCATGTCTCTCTCTTGTATCTGCATCTCCAGGTTACCTTGTCTCCATTGCTGATAGAGGCTTTGATCAACGCAGCGATCCCCGCGTCGGTTCATCTCCCCAGCCGCTCGGCAGTGATCCAGAGACCCCCGAATCATCTCTCCGTCTGTCGCTCCCGGTGAGTCCTGATTAGCTTATCCCCTTTACCTACGCACTCGCCCGGACATAGTCAGGAATGATGTCAAAGCTTGTCGGGTGGTTTTGTCCTAATTTTGGAAGCCCATTTGGCTCTTTCAATCTGCAGAAGTTTGTTGCTTTGGGAAAACCCAACTTGAATTTGAAGAAGAGAACCTGGTTCTGCTGAAATTGATGGTGGGAAATGAAAAAAATTGGAGTCACCTCGAATAGAAGTGTGGAATTAATCTCGAACTGGTTGATCTTCCTGTGTGAATATATAGTCATAGTACTTTGGATCACCTGATCAGTTGGACTGATCAACATCGATTGACAAGTCGGAATTTCTTGCACATTGCATGATGGCTTTGCTTCAGTATCTCTTTGTTGGTGAAAAGTCCCGTTACATTGACTCCCGAAAGTAATTTGTGATGTCGATAGCTTTAAGGCTGCGCATGGTAAAATTTCTGTTTCTCAATTTCTCTATTTTTCTGTTTCCCGGAACAAATTTGGAATAGAAATCCGTTTGGTAACGCAAATTGATTTCTCTATTTCTGAAATAGATTTCTATTCCAAAATTGTTTTGGAGGAGAAATCCGTTTGGTCCCGTTACATTGTTTCTCCTTTTCTCCGATATGGGCATCCTTCTTCATTCACCATACGGGCTTTTCTATTTGGGCGTTCATTCTCCTCAACCTTCAACCAAAAACCCTAGCGCCGTCGACTCCAACTCCATCCGTCCTCGCCGTCGACTCCAACTCTGCCCTCTCGCCGGTGACATCGTCGCTCACCTTGCCGTCGACTCTGACTTTGTCCTCCCTACAGTCGACGACTCCGCCGGATCCAATCGCGTCGAACCCATTTCAGGTTCGTTTTCGAGATCAGAACCCGCGTGTCATTCTCTGACGCCGGTTAGCAATTCACCATCGGCTGCGCCTCTCCTGCCGAAATAGCAGCAGTGCTTCGTCGAGGAGGATTGGGTCGGCCGCTTTCGTAAGGTGGACTCGCCGGAGGTTAATCAATAGGTGCCACAATCGGATCTCGGTGCTCCAGGTAATTTTCGAATTTGGAATTGAATATCCCGATGGTTCATCATTTTAGAATCCTCAATCGGATAGTGGATTACGGTAGTAAGAAGGTTGTTGAATGAATAATCGTATGATTGCGTGTCCTGTTTGGGCGGAACGCCAAATGTTAGTTGTTTTGCCCTAACCAAACATGTTTTATGTTCTTATTAAATCATGGGGGGTTAGCCTTTGATTTCTTGAAGATCTTGCAAACTACACATAGTCTTGGTTATGTGCTTGGGAGGTATTGGATTTTCATTACCTTGTCGTATCATGATCTAGAAGTTTCATTTTCATCTGTATTGGTTCTTGGCCTGCCATGATCTGAAAGCTTTATTTGTCATGCTGCTGCATACTCTGCCCCTTCTCTTCATCTTTTGAGAAAGGGTCTCCATTTCAATATGATCAGCTTTTTGTAAGTCTAACGTGAAAGCTTATTTGTGTATCATTTGAATGTGATCCCATTGCTTCTTTTGATGTAGAGCAGGGTATATTATATTCATGGAGTACCAACGCATTCAACATCATAAATCTCTTGAAAGTTTATTGAAATGGATTTCTTAAATCAATCATGTGTGGGTTTCATGGCCTTATTTGAAATTTTGGCTACTTGACATGTGGGATACTCTCTTCAAATTCGTCTGATTTTAGGGTCAAGATTAACTAACGTGAAAAGAGTAGGTGACTTTTCTTTACACATTTACCATCTCTATGTTATTGAGGGGAGCAGAAAATGCCTCGATACATGCATGTTTGTATTTTTGTTAGATGAAAAGGAATGGACAGAGGAAAATACGTGATCATGTTAAATACTAACACATTCCGTGCTTCTTTAGTAGGAAATAATTCGAAATGTGCTTTTCTTCTGTCGGACTAGCATGACGAAATCCTGCCAAGTATGGGGAACTATAATGGATGCTTAGATACTTGAAGGAGCAAAACAGGCTGTAATATCCACCTTACAAAAAATGGTTTCCCTCTTCTTTTGCAGTCCTCTATATGACGAAATCATCTCACTGTGTCTTGACCTTGGAGAATTGGATGCTGTAGTAGCCATTGTTGCGGACATGGAGACCGCTGGAATCACGGTGCACGATCGGACCCTGGATAGGGTCATTTCTGCACGGCAAGGCATTGATAGTGTCACCGATGATGTGCCCGAATAGATCCTTGCATTCAAGGGTTATCAGAGTTTGTATCAAGGTATCAACGAGTACTCCAGATACCTGAATGTGGGGCTTGAGATTATCAACAAAGCTGATTGCAAGGACGAAGCTAATTTTTGTCACGATGAAGATGATTGCGTGAGATCCTATGTTTACATTCGAGGACTTTGCTAGAAAGAAAGTGAACTCGACATGCCGATGAGATGCATCAGAGATGAAATCTGAATTGTACATACCTTAGTCTTATAGTTGAATGGGGCCGTTTTGGTAGTAGATTTATACGTTTATTATTTATTGGACCGAGAGTCGCTTCTTGTACGCCCCGGAAAACGAGCGAGATTCTCGCATTTTCTGCGTACATCTTAAATATGTCATCGAAGGGAGCTTTTCCAATAGTAGACGAAAATGCAAGAGGCCTCTCATGCTTGTTTGTCATTGTAGAGATGGTTTTTCAGAAGACTCGACTCGCAAATTTATTCTGTTATACCGCTAGAAGCACCCCTCGGCGCAGCCGTGCCTTGTTTTGATTGGAACTCGCTAAAATCCCGAAGTGACGATATGGTCTCGTATGACCAAACCGTCCAGAGTCCGTGGGGAAGTAACCTTTCAAAATGACATATCATTGTCTCAGCTTCATGCCGAAGCAATCGCATTTGGAATATTTATTAGTTTTCTATAAAGTTCATATGATTCGATTGACTTGTCTTTGAAGCAAAGAGCAAGCAAGATTTGTCTTGCCTTCCATCTCAATTTTCCACTAATTTCGCATGCAAGCCGACTTATTAGGTTCTTTTATTTTTGAAAAGTCTAGAAATGTTTTATGCTATACAACGTTACTTGCGCATGATGCCAATGTTAAAGAAGTTAATTCTTTTTAGTTTTAGAAATAGATGTGCATTGTTGAAACGTCTTGTTGTAATGTATTTAGTATTATTTCGATTATTAGTTTGTATTTGAGGATTTCCTATGTTGTTATTTAATTAATTTCTATTCCTAGAAATAGAAATTTTATTTTGTTATCAAACGGATTTCTGTTTCAAAAGTAGAAATTTTGAGTCGTTATCAAACGGGTTTCTTTGCTCAGAAACTTGTCCGGGGAATAGAAATTGATCAATTTCTAGCCAGAAATCAATTTATGTTTCAGAAATTTTGTCATGCGCAGCCTAACAGTGAAGGGAAGCTCGTGGTGGTTAGATATGAGATGTGTCAAGGTAACTTAGGGTGCGTTTGTTTGTGTTTCTGTTTAAAAATTGTTATAGGGAACAAAAATATACAAAACTATTTATGTTCCGGGGAACAGTTTTTGAACAAAAGAACGCGTTTGGTAACTGTATAAAATTTTTGTTTTCGGAATAAAAAAAGAACAGAAACACGTTTGGTAACTGCACATAATTTCTGTTCTTGAAATAGAAAAAGAACAGAAACACGTTTGGTAACTGTAAAAAATTTCTGTTCCAAATTTTTCTTAAGTGCCTTTTTTTTTTTTTTTTTTAATAAAGTGTAAACTTGGTATTGAATTCTCATTCTCATGAAATGCTCATCAATTTAATTTTGTTCATGGTGAGTGAAGACAAACATTCTGAACATACCACCGGCTGTGGTGGTTCCGCTGGTAAGGCTTCAGTGAACCTTCGTAAGATAGGGGAGAGGTTCGATCCCTGGCGTGAGCAGCTAGGTGTATTAAGTGTGACGCTGTGGTGGTGGGTCCTGCACTAGCGTCACCAGGGGGTTTACGGCGCGGCTGTCGGCTGCAAGCTGGTTCCTCCTGTCTCCAAAAAAAAAAAAAACATTCTGAACATGATCATATGTGCATAGTTGGTAGAAAATTTAGTAAGTAAAGTTTGTACCAATTTTTTCTCAAGTGTTTTTTTTTTAATAAAGTGTAAACTTGGTATTGAATTATCATTCTCATGAAATGCTCATCAATTTAATTTTGTTCATGGTGAGTGAAGACAAACATTTTGAACATGATCATATGTGCATACTTGGTAGAAAGTTTAGTAAGTAAAGTTTGTACCAAATTTTTCTCAAGTGCTTTTTTTTTTTTTTTTTTAATAAAGTGTAAACTTGGTATTGAATTATTATTCTCATGAAATGCTCATCAATTTAATTTTGTTCATGGTGAGTGAAGACAAACATTCTAAACATGATCATATGTGCATAGTTGGTAGAAAATTTAGTAAGTAAAGTTTGTACCAAATTTTTCTCAAGTGCTTTTTTTTTTTTTTTTTTTTTAATAAAGTGTAAACTTGGTATTGAATTCTCATTCTCATGAAATGCTCATCAATTTAATTTTCATCATGGTGAGTGAAGAAAAACATTTTGAATATGATCATATGTGCATACTTGAAAGAAAATTTTATAAGTAAAGTTCGTACAATAAGAACTAGCAAAAAGAAGAGTATCTTATAGATCTCAACATGGACCCTTTCATACATGACATCACAATAATGAAGCAATATAGTTCATTGTTCAACTTCATCACATTGACTTTGATAAGTGAATACTTAAAAACAATATTACAAAAGTCGGAAACACAAAGTCAACAAATCTTAGGCATATTGTGATCCCTTGCCATTTTATTTGCAATACTTATCCTAAGCATATTTATCCTAAGCACATTGACTTTGATAAGTGAATACTTAAAAATAATATTACAAAAGTCGGAAACACAAAGTCAACAAATCTTAGGCATATTGTGATCCCTTGCCATTTTATTTGCAATACTTATCCTAAGCATATTTATCCCAAGTGCCTGCTCATACGATGTATCATCTGCAACCTCCAAATCTCTAGGTCCAAATGGATACTCCGGATCTCCATATAGGGAAAAGTTTCTGTCCATCCTATCTTGTTCACTAATGTAATTATGAAGAGCACAACATGCAATTACAACAAGTGATTGCTTCCGAATTGTAAATGGAGGCATATGTCTCAAAATGGTGAAGCGATTCTTTAATGCCCCAAATGACCTCTCAATTACATTTCTTAGTGAAGAGTGCTTATAGTTGAACAATTCTTTTGCTGTTCTTGGCCGTCTCTCACTCCCTCTATAATCGTTGAGATGATACCATTCTCTTTTAAATGGAGTTAAAAATCTCAGAAGTGCTGCATAACCAGAATCTACCATGTAGTATTTCCCTACAACATGATATATATAAATTTGTTGTGATATTCAACCATAATATAATCATAAATTTGTCTATATAAACAAAGTAAATACCAAGTGGTGGTCGGGGAAATTGCAGTTGAGGAGTTTCGAGTGCTACTGAAAGCACTCGACAATCGTTGGCAGATCCTTCCCATCTAGCATACACAAAAGTAAATTTCATATCAAATGAGCAAACACACAACACATTCTGGGTGGTAATCCCTTTCCTGCCTCTAAATCGAACCTGCTGAGACACCGGGACGATAGCATTTATATGGGTGCCATCCATAGCACCTACACAGTCCTGTCAATTTTATTACCAATCTAAGATTATATAAGATTATCAACTACATGTATTTGACGGTACAAAATCGATATAAAAAACATACCTTGAAGTAGTATTTATGACTAGGATCCATAAGAATTTCTTGTGGGATGACATCAAAGGACGGTGGTTTGATTATCTCTTTTGAAAGTTTGATAATTGCTTTCAACACTTTGTTGAAATACTTGCTTATCGTTTCTCCAGAATGTTGGAATCTCTCACATAAATCTCTATTTGAGCTTGTGACAAACCACATATAAGAATATCCCAACTTGTTCATCTATTCGAATAAATCGACTATTTTTCAACCAACCTCTTACCCTCATTAAATCACATAAATTCAGAAAAAACATGTCTCTCCATCCTGAAGGCTTCATATATCCTATATGAATGTCCATAAACAATCTCCATTATCCATTCAGGTCCTGATAATTTACTATCCCTAATAGGTTCTCTTGTATGGACCGACGCGTCCATCGCAACCATGCACAACCACGCAATCAATATGTCAATATCATTATCATCCAAGAATTGTTCAACTGGTCCTACTTGCTCACTAGACACACTATTTGATCCCTCTTCCATAGTACATATACCATCACAAAAATATAAAAACATCAATATAGATTTTGAAAATATATGCAATAGCAGTCAATAACATAAGTCATAGAGTCTCAATATAAGATGCCATTACATATAAGTACCAAGAGTCTCAACACTAATATATTTAAACACTAATATATTTAAAACTAAATATTAATGGATAACATAAGTTATACAGTCTAATGAAACCCCATGCAATCCATAATATATTTCCAAACATCTACTAAAGATAATAAAGAAGTCCATTTCCCCTTCCAGGTGGGGATTTAATGAAAGCCTCCCTCCATGAGGCATTATTGCATACTCGTTCCACTGCTTTATTGTAAACATCTTGCTCTAGCTCAGGCATGCTAACTAGAATATCAATCACAGCAGATACGGAAAAAGGGTCTACAGGTGATGGTGTAACCCCTAAGGTCGCAGAGCCACTACCAGATTGACTAGACCTAACTTTCAAAAGATCTTGTATGGCTTTGCAAGTGTCAGCAATACCGGCTTGGTTACTCTTTCTTCTCCTCTTAGTATTTGGAGTCCTATCCAATCTGTGCTTTCCATGAGTTGAAGTTGCGGCATTGTCTAATGTAAAGACTCTCTCATCAATGTGGTGTTCACTAAAGTCATTTGTATTGCCACCACCATTATCACCATATGCATTGCCACCACTGTTGTCACCATATGCATTGCCACCATTGTTAGCACCGCCTACATTGCCATCACCATTGTCATCTTCATCCGACATTGTCAAATCTTGAGCATTTCCTATGGCATATTCCCCAGTAGCATATGTACCACTAAATACAATACATAGCTCGGGATACTGGGGAAATCCATCATTCTTGAATTTTGCCCACTCAACATTCTCCTACAATTTTCACAATAATGACATTTCAGCAATATAATCATACATTTAAAAATTTACATCTATAATGACATCAAAATGACCAAAAAGTTAAAAAAGATACCTTGATGTGAGATTCCCATATACTTGGATCGTCGACAACAACTCTTTTATTCACATTATCCCAACCAAATCCAGACTGAGACATGAGTTTCTGAAAACTGCCATACTGTTTTCTCAGTTTGTTTACCTTGTTCCTCAACTAGATCGTGCTATATTGGCATCCGGTCTGTTTAACGAATTCAGTCTGTATATTCTTCCACCCCGCTTTGTTGAAAGTAGAAGAGGTTCGATTTCCCTTTTTGACCTCATCCACCAACAAACCGATAAATAGGTTGGTTACAAACTCGGTCCACTTTGCACTAAACTGTCTCTCAGATGCCATTTAATCTTTGACCAGTTGAGCATCATATGAGTTATGAGTTAAATCAATAACATAATACTATACATGCCATACACAAAATCATTCTCAAGAGATGCAAGCGGAGAAGACTATAATAACAAAATTGACAATTCTTGAACTAATTTGTATAGAACAGAACATAAGTTGCATTTTGAGCTACAAGAACTACATAGTACTATGACTATCAATGATCAATGAAATAGAATGCTCAAAATAAAATAAAGAGCATTGTGAGAAACCTACCATGTCAAAATATATTAAAAAGAATCTATACAACCACACATGTCAAAATTAATATGTTTCAAAATTTTAAGATGTTCAATGTGCAATAAAAGTCATATTTCAAACACTACAATAAAAGGAAATGTGAAAAGTTCAATCTTGCTCCAAAAGAACCTAAACAACTACTCTCTCCAACCTGTCTTTGAGTTATGAAATCCAAATGATCAGCCTAAGCATTTCATTGTAATGCATATAATATGCAACCATGAAATTCATCCAACACAAGGCAGCATAGCCTTGGTTCTTACCTTCAAACACAGAAACAAGTTCTTGAAAGTGGCTCTAGTCCTTTAGCTATAGTCCCTTTCTATCAAAAGAAATAGCTCTCATGGTGATTTTGGATGAGCAGATGTTAGATTAAGCAGACATAGCACCAAATAAGGAGCAGATCAGGGCATCAACAAATTTGGGCAGCAAGGTAAGCAGACAATTAGGGCAGCAACTCATTGTTAAATACCAAATTAAGTGCAACATAATACCAACTCAAGAGCAGCAGATGATTAGGGTAGCGACAAAAATGTTGCGAAAGCAGCAACAATGGGTTGCTCGCTATTTATAAAAATACACAGAGGGTGCCTTCATATCGTACTAGTCCTTCTTCGCGAACGGATTGACCTTGCACCCGTCAGACCAAACAAGAAAAAAGATCAAACCATAGCAGAACTAGCACCCTAAAACAGGAATCGATTTCCACAAAGTCGAGGCGGAATTGAGCACTCATGCCTTCTTCTTCCCACCCTTCTTCCCCTTTGAGATCCTCTTGTTCTTCCTGCATCCAACAAAGAGAGAGAGGGGACAACGTCAGCCCATTTTCGGTGAGGAAACGAACAGGATAAGGCCGCGACATGGGCAAGAGCGAGCAGCTACTGTTGCTCTGCTCGAGCGATCTGCTGCTGCTCTGCTCGAGCGAGCGTCTCGTAGATCTGGGCAAGCACTGGCTCGAGCGAGCCGTTGCGCTTGAGCCCCGAGCAGCCGTCGCCCAGATCTGTGAGGGGTGGCTCTCGCCGAAGCCCTTGTCAAACAGTGAAGGAGGAGCACCAGCCGGTGAAGGATGAAACTTACCTCGAATCATAAGCTTCAGCTGGTGAAGGAGCAGCAGCTATCGGCGCCTCAAATCAGAAGCTTCGGCCGGTGAAGGAGGAGCAACTGTCGGCGCCGGAGAGGATGACGGTGGAGAACCTGTGAGAGACGCCGGAAAAAAGAGGGAGAGAGGGCGCAGGTGGAACGATGGAGAGCATGAAAGCAAGAAACAAGTTTTATATGTTTTTGTTCTTTTGATTCTTCAAGAAGTGTTTCTGGAACAAAAAAACAAGCTTTTTTTTTTTTTTCTGATTTTTGTTCCAATTTTGTTCCCGGGAACAAAAAAACAGATTTGGAACAAAAATGCAAACAAATGCGTTTCTATTCTTTTCTTGTTCCTGGGAACAAAAAAACAAAAATTTTTGTTCAAAAACAGAAACAAGGAATATAAACAAACACACCCTTAATGGTTTGTGGGTATGGGAATATGGATTAGGAAGTGCTGGGATTTCATCTCATACATCAAATTGAAGCCTAGAAGTATTGGCTGTGTGGTGAGGCCCTGCAATGTAACCCTTTCAAAATTTGTTTCTTTCGTTTACACAAACAAGATAGTGTTTGTGAACTCCGGATGGGGTTCAACATTTAAAAGTAGCTGGGATGCAGAGTCCCAAAGTCAAGGCATTTTCAAACTCACCTCATGCCTTTCCATTTATATAAGGAGAGCGAGAAAATTAAGATTAAGGCCTATATGAACAATTGACTTATCTAAAATCTTGCCAATATGTCGACGAACTTGAGCACCATACATTGACTTTTGCACTCGATTTTTACTGGTACAATGTCATCACAAAGCATCAAGTGCTTATTTGCTAAGGCACTTCAATAGAAGAGCTCATGTGAAAGTGCTTTAGCTTGCAAACAATGATCAGCAGAGTAGAAAGTCGCTTCTTAGTAAAACCTGAGGATTCCAGATATCAAAACCTATCTGCTCTGGAAATCTTATTGATTGACTACCATCATAAGATAAAACCTGCTACTGTTCTAGTAAATATTTGTAGCTGAAAGGAATATCAACGTGAAGGAAGAAACATCCAGTTATTCTCTATTTGAGCATCTACCTGCAAGTTTTACAAATTGTACTTGTATCCTTAATTTTCATGAGAACAACATTGGAAGAATGCAAATGAGGGTAGTGAAGATCCCATTGCCTCTCTCTTCGTTTGAAAGAGTGGAGAGCAAGGCAAAAGAAAATGGCAGATAATTATAATCCCTTGTTTGGGATGGAGAAGACTATGGAATGGATGGGCAGCATAAAGCAACCCTCTTTCTCAAAATCACAATGAGACTAAGGACGTGTTCGATAACGATTTTGTTCCCGGGAACAGATTTTGATAAAAAATTATTCTTTTTTATTCTATTCCCGAGAACAATTTCTGAGTAAAAGAACGCGTTTGGTAATTGCACAAAATTTCTGATTCTGGAATAGAAAAAGAATAGAAATGCGTTTGGTAACTACATAAAATTTCTATTCCAATTCTAAAATTTTATCAAATTGTAGAAATTCGATTAATTAATTATATTTATACTAAGTAATAAACATATTAACTAATCAATTTTTTATTAAATAGTGAATAATAAACTATAGTATAAACTATAAATATAAATACTAAATAATAAATTAAAATACAAAATTAAATATGTATTCTATATATAGCAAAATTTCCATTCATACTTCAAATCAAAATTTTTTATTTTTAAATAATTTTATTAATTTTTTTTTTTTTTTTTTTCCTTTCTTCCTTCTTCTTCTTCTTCTTCTTCTTCTTCTTCTTCTTCTTCTTCTTCTTCTTCAAGGTGGCCGGTCGGCCTTGGGATGCCCGGCCAGACAAGGGCCAGCGACCTCACCGGAGCGTCGCCGGCCCTTGGCGAGGCCGAGCTCGCTCAGCCGTCAGTGGGGCTCGACCTTGCTGGGCCACCGCAAGGTCGTCGGGCCACCGCGAGGCCGACCTCGCGGTGGCCCGCGAGGTCAAGCCCCGTCGGCGGTTGGGCGAGCTCGGCCTCGCCCGAGATTTGGGCGAGGCTCACCGGTGGCCGGGGAGGCTCGCTTGGCCACCGGCAAGCTCGCCAGCCTCGCCGGCGACTAGGTGAGCCTCCGGCGAGATCGCCGGCAACCGGCGGTGGACAGCGGTGTTCGGCGGGGGGCGGCAGACGGTAATGGCGGCAGCGGCGGCGACACTTGAAGAACAAGAGAGGAAAAAAGAATAAAAGAAGAAAGAGAAGGAAAAATTAGGTAGAATTGATTCTAGAATTGTTCAAGAAATGAAGAATTAACTTTTTTTTTGTTCTTGATTCTATTTCAAACTTGTTCCTGGGAACAAAAATTTTACCAAACGCGATTTTGTTCCAAAACTACTCCCGGAAACAAAAAATCAGAATCGGGTACTGTTTGGATAGTTACCAAATAGCCCCTAAGTCAAGCTTGCCCGCTCATGTGAAGTCGCTTTTTTTTAAAAGATTGAATGTTTCTTAGCTCCAGCTAGCAAACGCACTTTCAAATTTTAACAGCAATTTCTAGACTAGTAGTACCCCGGGCCAACAGCAACTCGAAAGCAGTTAGGTGCAAATGTAAAAGAAACAAAAGCATCAGCATCTGGAGAAAACCTGCCCAACGTATCTGCTACCACATAGCTCATTTAACTGAAAATCCAAATAAAATTCACGTCAGATTCTCCTGTTCACACCGTGTACGTGGAATCAAACCACAATCTATTCGCACAACACATCAACAGCATACTTCTACCAGATTTTTGCTTCAAAAGCAGGGACCCACCGTACCGTTCGTCCTCCGTTCGCATTTGAGAAACTTGGGGTCGATAATCTCCTCCCCGTACGTTATATCAGCACCATACTGAGCAGCAAGCAACCTCAAAGGCAGCGTCCCCTGCAAAATTTCGAAATTATAACCCAATTCCATTCCGAAATAAATGGAAGCACGATGACGCGAGTCGATCAGAAGGGTTTTAAGGAGGTTTTCTTGAACTCACGACTCGAACCATGGGAGCGAGAACTGTTGGAACCAAAATGATTTGGAACCAATTTTAGGGCATGCGACCCTTTGCTCTAATATTAATTGTAGAGTGCGCAGCTTATAAAATATGCGGAAGCGTTAAAATACTCAAAATAAACTAGCTAATACAAGTACATACTCAAACAAATTAATATAAGCATACACTCAACTATTCTATTTTTCTTCCCTTCTCGATCACGGAGGGATAACTCGCTTACACAGAGCTACTGAGGCTGCAGTGCCTCTCTCTCCAAAGTTCACCGTTGCACCTGATGACTTCCTATTCCGAAGCTCTCACTGCTGGAGGCTTTCCCTGAAGCTCACATACGTGTGGCTTCCTTGCTGGCCTGAAGTTCTCCGCCTGCGTGTGGCGTGAGGCCCTCTCCCTGGCCTTCTTGACATGAGGCTGCGGTGCCTCTATGTGAGGCCTTTCGGCCTTTTCCTTCACCTTGAGGCCTTTTTGGCCTGAACTCAAATGCTTCACGAACTGCCATATTTATAGACATCTTCCACCGCCTCACGTTGCCGACTTTAGTGTGAATTGAGAACAGCCGCAACTTTTTCTTCACGTCCGAGTACTGGCCACTTGAACTTTGCTTCCTGCTCCTTGAAGGCTCTCAAACTACTATAATATTATTATAATGTGTGCCCCTCACGTCTATACTTCATGCACGTTAAACTTTCATTTTCTTCTTGGCTAAGAGTCAACAATTGTGGGCTGTCTTCAAGAACTCTCTTCTTTGGCGGTTTACAAAGTGACGCTGCAGCACACTTCTCTTTGGCTTCTTATTATTATATTAGGTGTTGTACTCCAACAAGAACGTGCTTGTTCTCGTACTCCATAGCTGCGGACCCGACCAGTTCCTTACTCCTGGAAGACACGACCGTGCCGACGTCTTCGATGACACGTCCGATGCCAATGGCTTTGTAAACCGTATCGAACTGGAGATCGAACCGCTTTTGATGGCGCTGCCGCCGGATGGGCCTCGCCGAGCGCGGATGGGCGTCGCCGAGCGCACGGAGGACCAAGAGGCGAGGAGGCCCAAAAAAAGAGCAAAATCCGCTCGTGCTCGAGAGGGGAAAAAGGGAGCATTTTTATTTACCCGATTAGGTTATTTTCACCCGCCTTTTGACTAAAATTCTTTTTCATTTTAATTCACCTAAATTCTCATCTTCCATCGATTTATTATTTATTATGTTAACAGGAAAAAAAAAAAAAACCTAACCCCATTATTTCTGTCTATCATCATTTTCACAATATAAATATCACTATGATCCTTGTCTAGCAAAGAATTTGCTTTATGCAAAAATGCAAGGGCCAAAATGTTATATGATTGTCGAAACCTATTTTCTTTTTATTTGAGGAAGGTTATGATTGCTTGAGGCAATTAGGTCCTGTTGTACATGCTCTCAACATGGCGCAACACATTTGCCAGCCAAACAAGTGAATAATAGTCATGCATATCTCATAGTTCATGTCCACATATCATCATCAAATAATATAATATATGAATGATAACTTTTCATATCCCTATAAGTTCCTTGCAGAATATTATTGATTTCACCGGTGAGTTACTATTTGCACCGCTAATATTTAGTCATGAGTAAGTGAATTTGTGAAAACTTTTTATTTAATATTACATAGATGATTGTAAATCCCTAACGTCCTTCATAAATTACCACTGTAGCCTGATTGGTAGTATACCAATGGGACGAATTCCAACAACGTAGAATTCACCATCAAAGTTACATATCTACCGTCCACGAAACAAATTTCCGTGTTCAGCTAGCAGAATTTTACAAGTGTCCCGGAAACTGTGAAAAAAACGCAACACAGAGCGACAAACATGACACCACAGCATTAATATTCCTTCATTCTCTTTGCGCTACATGTTTTTCATAATATAAGCTAAAGATGCTTTTCATAGCACGAGCTAAAATTCATATTGTCCTATATTCCCGTGCCCTCAATAAGGAGCTCTTTCAAAGACTTCAACTCGTGAATCTCATTTGGCAGCTCATGGAGGTTGAAGCAAAACCTGACATCTAAGAAAACCAAGCGCTGTAACTGACCAATGGATTTATCCACTCTGACCAAGCTTATACAATCTTGCATGATCAGTCGTTCTAAATTTGGGAGTCCTGAGAAGTCGGGAGTTTTAACCAAAAACCAGCAAGACGACAAATCCAGAACTTTTAAGCTCTTTGCCATCTGCAATAACAAAAGAGAAAAAAATCATGAAACGATCAAGTTCTGGATTTAACAGATGACGTTCCTAGCATATATATCGCACCTTTATGTGGCTCCAACCGTGCCAACGGTGCGTAATGCCGCCCTCTGCCAGACTGAGAACGACCAGATTCTTCATGGATAGTTTGGCTATGTCAGAGTATAGAAAAATATTTTGCCAACTAAGCCATCGCAATTTTGGAAGTAGATGCGACTTCTTCTGGAAAAAGTTGATCGGAAGATGAAAATTCAGCAGTAATTTCATCATTACTGATGCAAACATGATTTCAAGGCCTTTTTTCTGACGTTCGTTTCCTAGGGACCAGTTCCGGTCAATCTTGCAATTGACTGCAAGGAACCTTAGATTCGGAAGTCTCATGAAAGCATCATCCGCAAAACGGTGTTCTGCCAGAGAGCGAAACTCGAGAAAGAGAGCTTCAACTTTTTCCTTTTCCTGCCACAAAGGAAACGCGTTATTAACCTCTCGTGCTTTAGGCCATCATTAAAGAGGAAGTAGCCAAATTGTAGTGGTATGGCAGGGAGTTTCTACCTGGTGTGTCATCAGCAAATCTAACGCTTCATCAGCATCCCACACCCTAGTCTGCTTCTCTCTTACCATATTACTATCTTGGCGGATGATTTCTTGCCCCATGTCCCTTATCATATCATGCATCCAAAACTTATCATTTTTGTCGATCTTTATCAAGGACATATGCTGCAAAACTTCCAAAGCTTCTTCTGGAAAAAATTCAGTCTCATCCCACATGTGGATTGCAACTTCTTTGTTATGTCCAATGAAAAAACAAGCTATATCAAGAAATACGTGCTTTTGTCGATCATCCAACGCCTCGTAACTTATCTTCAGCTTATTGCTGACTTCCTTATGAAATTTTTTTTCCAACTTGTTCAGTATGGCATCCCACTTTTCTCTACTGTTGCACGATAAAAGCGAACCTATAATCTCGAGAGCTAGAGGAAGACCTCCAGCAATGCCTACCGCCTTTCTGGAGTGGGCGACACAATCATCCAAAGGACAATCTCTTCTGAATACATGTTTACTGAAAAGTTGAAGAGATTTGTCAAAATCCATGCAGTTAAGTTCGTAGGTCCAATCCACTTCAGGAATGTTGAGAACTTGTTTGTTTCTAGTAGTGATGATAACCTTACTTCCTTTACCAAACCAATTGCGTTTGCCCATAAGTGCATTCAACTAATTCTTTCCGTCAACATCATCAAGGCAAAGGAGAAGCCTTTTACCAGACAACCTTTCTTTAATCATCTCAATCCCTTCATCTATGTTGCTTATGCTCATCTCTTTTCGTTCCCTTTTGAAGACGTCAGAGATTAGCTTATTCTGCCCATACTCAATACCCTTTACCTTCGAAGTTTCTCGAATGTTAGCAAGGAAACAACGATGCTCAAAATCAGGTGAAAGTTGATTGTAGATGATTTTGGCAAGAGTGGTCTTTCCAACACCACCCATTCCATAAATACCAACAATCCGTGTTTCATGTGTCTGAGGGCCAATCATTCTCATGATTTCACTCACATGATTGTCGACTTCCACCAAGCAATCCGATAATGCCAAACGATCCTTTTTCAACTCACTAAAAACCTTCTTGACAAGTGTTTTCACAAAGTCACCTTCGCGCCTGAAATTCTTGGAGTTGAAAACAAATGGAATTAGGAAATTGGGTTGAACAACAAATGGTCAGGCCAAATCAAATGAGAAAATCTTACACCCCGTTTGGATAGATTCCTCATTAAAATTATATGAACTACATAATGTCATTCCAAAAGAAAAGGATGAAAATGGACTTATAACATAGAGTTAAACTCAGAAAAAGTAAAATTTCGGCGAATCATCCCACTTTTAGCTTGATTTCTGAATGATTTTTAATTTCTCTGAAAATACGTTCAATTTCAATACTCGATATACCACAAATTCATCAAGGACTCAATCAGAACTAAGATTCATTCTAAGGATACAAGCTATTGCTGTGGTCCTAATCTCAGAAAAAATCACCTGTTGGGCATGCTGCTATGGAGGTCCCATCCCTTCAGTGCTCCAACTTCACTAAGAGCGGCCTTCCACTCGCTAATAGTTTCATCACTGTATCGTTCCTTGCTTTCATGCTCAATGAAGGCCTGTTCATACCCACCAGTTTGGCGCTGAACTTCAGAAGGTTTCACATCATAGAAAATGGGCATGATCTTCTGTCCCATGTTTTTCTTGCACTCCACCATCTGGACCAACTCCTTGAGACACCATTTGCTAGAGGCATATTGTTTTGAGAAGATGGGTATGGAGATTCTTGACTGCTTGATTGCTTGGAGAAGCTCCGGGCCAATCTCTTCCCCCACCTGCAACTCTTCGTCATCTCTGTACGCACGGATTCCCACATCAATCAGGCTAACGTAAAGGAAGTCGGTGAAACCTGCTCGAGTATCTGGTCCTCTGAAGCTCAAGAACACCTCGTAGTCGAATGCCGATGAAACCGCCATCTCCTCCTTTTTTTTTTCTCAAGTGTGAATACGAATAACCGGGTCTGCTATTCCATTGTTCGCAGCTGCATCGTTTATTAGTAGCGCCGTCTTCAGCGATGCCTACTCAAAGCCTTCTCTGGAAGAGATCCTTGAACAGAACAGCAGAAAAGACAGTTGTCAGAGATAACTAATCAGAACGATGGATTGGAGATCAAAATCGAATGGAAATCAAAAGGGAAGAATCTTTAATGGAGAAAAACATGAGCGCAGCTGCCGCACCAGGGAAGCTGAAGAACGGTGGGGTCTCGTCGCGGCTGAACGTAGATGATATCCTCAGTTCTTCGTTGTCGTCGTTCGCTGGACTTGCCACGACCAGGCCCGGGAGAGCCGCGAGGGGGTGGAGAAAAACATAGGAGGCTGCATAATGTTTTCAAGCAGCTGGATCTGCTATTCCACTGTTTGCAGCTGCATCATTTATGTGTAGCACCATCTTCAGTGATGCCTACTCAAAGTCTTCTCTGGAAGAAATCCTTGAACAGAGCAGCAGACAAGAGAATAGCCAGAGATGACTAATGAAGCTAGTTTGCTAGAAACAGTTATAATGTTTCAATATGAGATATGGCAACATTATTTGACCGTGACAAAGTCAGCAATGCACATTACAGGCTCTCCATTCTCTACTAATATACAGCCAAACGATAGCGTGTTTTTGTGTTTTTCAGCATAATTTACTGTTCAACACCAATTTCATGGATGCTTCCCATATAATTTTCTTTTTAATAATTTAATCGCAGTGGTTGAGAGTCCCTTCTAACTGGGGAAGAATGGATTCGAAAGTCAGCCTGATAATCTGTTAAAAGTATGACGGCACATTACAATATTCTCAGGCATCTGAGAAGTAAAGATGTCGACACAAGACAAGGCTCCAAACTCAGACTATACAGAGTCCATTAGTTTTGTTGAAAAGAATATTTGTGAAAACATTTTTTTTAAATTTTCAAATATTGGGAAAATTGGAAATTCTAAGTCAACTATATAGCATTTGAATCAAAGGACACACTTTGAACGTAAAATAAAAAATAAAAATAAAAAACGGTTTCTGCTTTCTAATAAGGGGAAATGTTTCCTTAGCCAAGTTTCTCGTTGCTCCGTGACATGGAACACCGAAAAACTTAAACAAAGCTCCTCCCCCTCCCCAATCTCTTTTCTCTCTAGCTTCCAGAATCCATTTTTTTCTGTTTCTCATTGATAAATCAACAAGTCAATTTGTGGTCGATAATCTCCTCCCCGTACGTTATGTCGGCACCATACTGAGCAGCAAGCAACCTCAAAGGCAGCGTCCCCTGCAATAAATGGAAGCACGAGGACGCGAGTCGATCGGAAGGGTTTTAAGGAGGTTTTCTGAACTCACGACTCGAACCATGGGAGTGAGGACGCGCTTATTCTCGTACTCCATATCCGCTGGAGGAGATGCCGCCGACTCGACCAGTTCCTTACTCCTGGAAGTCACGACCGCGCCGACGTCTTCAATGATGCCTCTGATGCCAATGGCTTTGTAAACCGTATCGTACCAGAGAGCGAACCGCTTTCGGTGGTGCCGCCGGTGCTGCCGGCGCCGGACGTATCTTCTTTAAAACAGTAAATAAATCGGTTCGTGCCCGAGGGAGAAAAAGTACGCAATTCATTACGCCATCAAGAGTACTGTCAAAGATTAGGTTATTTTCACCCGCAAATTAGTTCGCCGGAATGCTCATCTCTCATTGATTAATTATTTATTATGTTAACAAAAAAAAACCATCCTTATCTTGTTTCCGTATCTCATCATTTTTCACTACATAAATAAACTTCCCGGTCTAACTCGAGGCCGGTGCTCATCCCTAAAAGAAAACACTTGAACTTTATTTAACAAATCACTTTCTCATTTTTAACAAGGATTAATATCACGAAAAACCCCACATTAGTACATCACTGATAAATTTATCCCAAATTAATATTTTGATAACTAAAAACTCACAACTTAACAATTTGACGGCAAAATTTAACAAAAACTAACGAATGGTAAATTTGTTATAAATGAACCAATTTTGGGTTTTTGATAGTCAAAACATTTATTTTAGTGAATTTGTCATAGATATATTAATTTAGGATTTTTCTTGATATTAATCATTCTAATAAAAGAAAAAACGTTTATGTTAGCTAAGTTTGTCATTATTTTGTCTAGAGCTTCAACAAAGCTCTCTCTCTCTCTCTCTCTCTCTCTCTCTCTCTCTCTGGGTTCCAATTATCTATTTCTTAATGATAAATTAACAAGTCACGTTCTCATTTATCATGAAATAATATTTTCAATATGTGATTTTCCCCATGATACCTTATTTCGTGGCGTTGAAGTGAAGAGTGCAGGAGATACTTGTTAAAATGTCAAAGTGATTGTACTTACCACTTCAATTATTTTCAACACTGACTTCGAATATACGGAAAAAGAATGAAGAAATTGAATACTTTCATGTATGTTAGTGGTTATGATTACTATATTATATAGCTTTTTTTTGCCATATTTACCCTACTGCATTTGAAATTCATCCACTTTTACTGTTCACTCGATGTTCCCTATACCAACAATTGTAACTTGATAACTTCACATTTCATTTTACAATTATAATTTCCTTCATAT
Source organism: Eucalyptus cloeziana (assembly GCA_014182715.1). NCBI lineage: Eukaryota > Viridiplantae > Streptophyta > Magnoliopsida > Myrtales > Myrtaceae > Eucalyptus > Eucalyptus cloeziana. The sequence continues at coordinate 23,449,517 of CM024641.1, read as the reverse complement.
AATTTAATATCATTGCATAATCTGTCTTATTTTCGGAAGTAATAACCAAAAAGCTTAAAACTACTTCCTCTCTTTTTTATCCTCAACTGGATAAGGGAAAATCAATCACTTTCTTAGAATACATATGTTGGATGAAACCATTTCCTTCGACATAAAGTTTTTCATCAAATAAACACATTTAAAATTCAGAAAAAAATGACTCTTCTGATAATTAAGTACAAAAATTGGTTCTTTCTCATTTTGGTTCCGAAAATGTGGCCCCTTACTTTCCATTAAGATAATTATCAAAAAAGTTATAAACCTATTATAGTTGTGCCGTATGCAATTCTAAACCTTTTTAAAATGGCCACTTCAGTGCTAACTCCAATTTGAATTGTCAGAAATCCGACGTGGTTATGTTTTCTTAATGTCTTATGTGACTCGTTGGCATGCCCATATAACTCCTAAATGATGTCATCTAAAAGCTGAAAATAGTGATTGTTTGAGTGTTTAGTTTTTTTAAAGTGATCACTTCAGTGTTAGTCGTTATTAAAAAGTAATCATTTTAGTGCCTAGCACGCACCAGCACAAACAAGTGGTGGTGCAATTTTGTGCTTGCATAAGCTGCACAAACAAGTGCTGGTGCAAGCACAAACTAGCAGCATCGACCAGCTACACCTCCTTATGTAGCTCGACCAGCAAGTGCAACTGAGAACCCCCTCGACAAGGTGATTTCATTCCTCTCTTTCCTGCCTTGTTCTAAATAAGTGTGAGACCAATTTCCATCCACAAAAACCATGCATAAATTACCAAAAATATGAGTTATTAGTTGATGATTGGTGACAGACATTAACAATTTTGATTTCATGAATAGATCTAGTAATCTCTTTGCATGTAGGCTGTTTATTGAAATGTGTCCATGAAATTGTGAAGCGTACTTGAGAGAGTTGCTTAGATATGTTGACTAAAGTGTTCACCTTACCGTCACCCGAGAACCGCTGGACCCTATTCACCTTACTGTCGCCGAGCACCGCCCCCATAGACCTTAACATCATAATAGCAAACTTGAACGGCTACTAAATCATGGCCGGTTTTCACGCCGGCAGTAGCTAAAATTTACAGACTTTGCTTTGTTCATAAGAGGCCAAAACGGAGTCTTAAGAATTTGCCTTAATGAGGAGGAATCCTAATTGTCGACACCTGATCGACCAACATTGAGCGCCATATTTGCCTGTCTTAACAGTTTCGGGGGTTCAATGTTATGTCAAATTCAAACCCTACAAGAACAGGCAAAAGCAAAAGGCAAAATTCAACGCAAGGATACTCTTGCAACTGTTTACAAACTTCCAAATGATCCTCTTTCTACTACTATATTTGTTTGGTTAAAATTCTCTCACCTATTTCATTTCCTCCTAGCATAACTTAAAGTTCCGAACAAAATAAATGACTGCTTGATAGCTTCCCAGAAGAATCTTCAAATGCCATTAAAGGTGAATCACTCAACTCATGAAATAGAAAGTATCATAAGGAAACCCAAATCTTTGTTGTATATGCAAATCAATTGTCAGAGGAAGCTGTTAAACTAACATGCTATCGTATCGCAAGGCAAAATATCACATGTCACTTACACTATTTCAGCAGCACGTAGAGCCCTCACGGCATCAGAAGTACCCGATATCATTCTTGCTTGCAGGTTCTAAAAACAACATTCTCTGTTCCTTTCTCCACAAGATCCGTCAAACCAATGCGCTCTGACAAAAGAGGGAAAATAAAACTTCAGAAAGAGAAATTTTCTTCACAAGATTTCTGATGCGGCCTACATGTTGAAGTGTTGAACCAGATGAAGATATGAACAATAGACAGAGAAGATTTGTATAGTAATCACTCTAAAAGAGCTTCAAGCTTTCATTGTAATCACAGATCTTCAAAGTACAATGTATCATGAACAGCAAACGAAAATACAGACTCCAGAACTACTTGCTCTGTTTTCAATCTTACTTGTATCTTCAGCAGTCTATGATCTTCATCTCTTCAGCTTCTTTGTTATGCTAAACATCAATGGATGATCCTCGTTCTTTCTCTCTTCCTCTCTATCTCTTTAAAAGCTACTTTCATTATTCTGTTTTTCTTAGCTACTTTTGTCAAACCTCTCATCTGAAGTTATATAAGCAAGATGCGAGAACTTCCTAACAGAAAACAGAAAGTAGTTTGTTTAGTAACTACAAAATACCATTAACAGAATACAGCTCATAGTGCACGTGTTAGTCTTCGGCGATCCATGTCATGATCCAAGTCATTTCCATGCTTCGGTGTCTCCTCTATTCTCCTTCGTTGATGTTGAGTTAAGCTGATCTTCATCGTTGATCATGCTTTCAGTTGCCAGACGAAGATGCTGTTCTTCTTTTCTTCTTTTATATTTAACATTCCCCCGCAAATTGGGAAGGGTAAAGAGTCCCATTCCCAATTTGAGACGAAGAGACATATGAGCTGATTGTGAGAGTGGTTTAGTGAAAATATCAGCTACCTGAAGATGACTAGGAATATAGTGGATCTGAATGGAACCAGAAGACACTTTTTCACGTACGAAATGAAAATCAATTTCAATGTGCTTTGTCCGAGCATGTAAGATTGGATTAGCTGTGAGAGAGATAGCTGATCTGTTGTCACAAAATAGAGAGGTTGCTGCTGGAAGAGGGATGCCAAGATCACGTAACACAAAGCTGATCCAAGTAAGTTCAGCTGTGGTAGAGGCAAGTGCTCGATACTCGCTCCTGTGGAGGATCGGGAAACAGTGGATTGTTTCTTGGCTGACCAAGAAATCAAATTACAGCCAAGAAAAGTACAAAACCCTGTAGTTGAGCGACGAGTAAGAGGACATCCAGCCCAGTCAGCATCTGAGAATCCATAGAGATGAGTTGAACTCCTAGAGTGAAGATAGAAGCCAAAGCGGACAGTGCCTTTGACATATCGAAGTACTCGTTTTAATTGTAGGAAATCTGCTCTTGTTGGATGTTGCATCTTTTGACAAAGAAGATTTGTAGCAAAAGCTAGATCTCGGTCGAGTGATGGTTAAGTATTGAAGACCACCTACCGGACTTCGTATTCAACGGATCGGTAAGTTGAGTTGCGGCTTTGTCCAAGAGAGCGATCTAGGTGGCAAGGGTGTTGCAATTGGTTTGCAATCTGTCATATGAGCTCGTTTGAGGAGATCAATAGCATATTTCGTTTGACGAGAGGAAAAGATGCTGTTCTCGTACGTTTAGTTTCAATACCTAAGAAATAGTGAAGGTAGCCAAGATCCTTCATATGGAACTGAAGGCTTAGAGTCTGAGTTAAAGAGGTTAGAAGTTGAGAAGAGCTACCTGTCAATATGATATCATCGACATAGAGCAGCAGAAAAACTGTATGTGACTCAGTATGAAGCACAAATAAAGAAGGATCAGCTGTACTACAGAAAAAACCAATTTCAAGAAGGAAATTGCTGAATTTGTCAAACTAGGCTCTTGGAGCTTGTCGAAGACCATATAGTGATTTGTGAAGTAGACAGACATGGCTTGATTTGTGAGGATGTATAAAGCCAGGGGGTTGTTCCATGTAGACAATTTCATTCAAGTCTCCATGAAGAAAAGCATTCTTCACATCAAGTTGATGTATTGGCCATTGTTTTGTTAGAGCTATGGACAGGACTATGCGAATTGTGGCATGTTTCACAACAGGACTGAAGGTCTCAGTGAAGTCAAGTCCTGCTTCCTGATGAAAACCTTTTGCCACTAGTCGAGCCTTTAGTCTGTCTAGAGTCCCATCAGATGCTAATTTGGTCTTGAAAACCCACTTACAGCCTACCACATTCATCTGTTTTGTTCGAGGAACTAATGTCCAGGTGTGATTGTCATATAGAGCGGTCATTTCATCTTGCATTGCACTATGCCAGGCTTTATCAGCCAATGCTGACTTAATAGATCTTGGTTCCATAGGAACTTGATACTCAACTAAGCAAGCATATTTTGGGTTTGGCTTGATAATACCTGTTTTGAGTCGAGTCTGCATATGATGAACCACAGGATTACTTTGAAAAGTTGAGCCAGAATTGATGTCTTCTGGTTGAGGGCTACTATTAGTAGATAGTTGAGATGGTGAGGGTGGTGAACCAGAAGCTGGTTGTGGTTCTATGATATGTTCAGTCTGCAGTGGTGTTGATGAAGTAACTGGTGACAACTGATCATTGTAATCACTCTCCATTACAGGGTGATATTGACTTTTGTATGCTGACTGAGGAGATGAACTAGTAATTGTTGTGTCAGTACTTTGAGGGTCGAGCCACTGAACTTCTCCAATCCACTGTCTGTATAATGGTGTGTTCTGTCCATAGTCATTGATCACCCTTTTTGTGAAAGGGAAGAGTGTTTCATCAAAGATTACATGTCTACTGATATAAACACGATTATCAGTAGGTACAAGACATCTATAGCCTTTATGTAGATCACTATATCCCAGAAAAACACAGAGAAGGGATCGAGGATCAAATTTATGTTTTGTATATGGTCTTAAGCATGGATAACATGCACAACCAAATACCCTCAAATGATTATACTGTGGCTGACTATTATGAATCTTGTTATAGGGTGCATCCATCTGTAACTTTGGTGTTGGAAGTATATTGACAAGATGATTAGCTGTGACAAAAGCATCTACCCAATATTTCAGAGGAACCTTGGAGTGATATAACATGGCTAACCCCAGTTCTACAATGTGACGATGTTTTCTCTCTGGAATCCCATTTTGTTCTGGAGTGTGAGGACAAGAGAGCTGCTGTTTTATGCCACAACTTTGCAGATGACATTGAAAATTCTTACTGACAAATTCTCCTCCTCCATCACTTTGGAAAATTTTGATTTGATGATTATACTGTTTCTCGACTAATTTCTGAAATCGAACAAAGATATTATAAAACTCAGACTTCAACTTCATAGGATATAGCCAGCTATATCGTGAGAAACTGTCAACAAAAATCACATAATATCTAAACTGCTGAAATGAATTAACTGGTGAGGGTCCCCAGATATCACAGTGAATCTTTTCTAATGGTGAGTTTGATGTAGAATCTGATAGAGGAAAAGATAGAGTTGTACTTTTAGCTATTTGACAACTACTGCAAACACTGGAAGAAGTTGGATTACATTGGATCAGCTTCTGTTGGTGAAGGTGTTGCACTGTTTGAGAATTCGTATGAGCTAGCCTCTGGTGCCATATGTCTTTACCAACAACCTTCTGTCTTTGAGTAAAGAAAGCTGTTGTTGTTTCTGTATTAACTTGGTAAAGACCTCTAGTCTTCCTTCCGAGCTTGACAGTTGCTTTGGTATTGTTGTCCTTTACATAAACACCAAATTTGTCAAAGATAAATGAGCAAGGATAGTCATCTGTGAGCTTTGAAACAGAGATAAGATTCTTCTTTATTTCTGGCACTATGAGAACATCATTAAGAGGCAATGTATTACCTTTTGTATTTAAACAAGTGTTACCAATATGTGTAACAGGTAAACATGATCCATTTCCTACCATCACAGTATCAGATCCTTGGTATTTAGAGAGGGTGTGAAGAATACCAGGATTAGTGCTTATGTGGGCTGTAGCACCAGTGTCAGGGTACCATTCACTCCCTTTTGGATCTTCAATATGCATTGCTGTTAATGCTGCTGGAACATCTTCCACTTGATAAGAGTTGTCAAAGCGATACCAGCAACGAAGAGCATCATGACCAGGACGTTTACATATTTGACATTCCAATCTAACAAAACCTATATCTTTCTCATCTTGAAGATTTTTACTTGAATTTCCTAAGAACAGAGGATAGGATTTGGTATTCTGGTACCTTTGAGAATAGTTGGCATAGGGTCGAAACCCCTGATTAGAATTAGAGAAGTTATTTCTCTATCTAAAGTGTTGATCTCCTTGCATTTGAATTGGTGTTTCTCCTCTATAGTTTGAACTTCTTTCAGTATAACCAGAACCTCGACCTCTATTGTTAACAATTCTGCCACGACTATAGTTGCGGCCACCTCTGTAGCTACCTCTTTGAGCTATAAAACTAGAATTTTGAGAAACATAATCTCCATCAGTGTTCTCCTTTGGCTGTATCTGAGATTGTCTTTGTCCAAAATAAGCCAAATTTGGATTGAACTGACTTCTGGAATAAGTCTTCATTCTTGATTCAAATCTTTCTAGCTGAGCAATAACCTCATCATAATCAGGTTGAGGTTTTAAGCAATAAATGGTGGTTCGAAGGTTTTCATATTCAGAACCTAAACCTTCCATCACACCAAAGAACCTGGTTACTTCATCCACTGGTTTACCTATTGCATTCAACTGATCACATATAGATTTGTATTCTCTAAGATAGGCAGAGAGAGATTGATCAAGTTTCTGGCAAGATTGTAATTTTCCTCTGAGTTCAAACTCTCTAGCAATAGACTTATGTGTAAATCGCTTTAGAAGAGTCTGCCATACTTCGAAGGAAGTATCTAAGCCAATGATTAGACTTAAAATATTCTCAGTGACAGCTCCACTAATCCAAGATGATACCAACTGATCTGTTCTTGTCCAGTCAGCATAGTCAGGATTAACAAGTTCAGATTCACAACCTTCATCATCATTTTGCAGCAATCGAGAAGGTGAAGAAATATCACCATTAATGAAACCGAACAAATCCTGACTTTTCAGGAATCTTTGGATCTGTGCTTGCCACAGCAGAAAATTTCCTTCAGTAAGTCTGATTGTGACAAAATTCGAGATGTTTACATGTATTGGGAAAGGATACTTTGGTGTTCTTATTGCCATTATCACAAAGTTTCAGCTTCAAGAACAGATATCAAACCTGCTCTGATACCATGTTGAAGTGTTGAACCAGATGAAGATATGAACAATAGACAGAGAAGATTTGTATAGTAATCACTCTAAAAGAGCTTCAAGCTTTCATTGTAATCACAGATCTTCAAAGTACAATGTATCATGAACAGCAAACGAAAATACAGACTCCAGAACTACTTGCTCTGTTTTCAATCTTACTTGTATCTTCAGCAGTCTATGATCTTCATCTCTTCAGCTTCTTTGTTATGCTAAACATCAATGGATGATCCTCGTTCTTTCTCTCTTCCTCTCTATCTCTTTAAAAGCTACTTTCATTATTCTGTTTTTCTTAGCTACTTGTCAAACCTCTCATCTGAAGTTATATAAGCAAGATGCGAGAACTTCCTAACAGAAAACAGAAAGTAGTTTGTTTAGTAACTACAAAATACCATTAACAGAATACAGCTCATAGTGCACGTGTTAGTCTTCGGCGATCCATGTCATGATCCAAGTCATTTCCATGCTTCAGGTGTCTCCTCTATTCTCCTTCGTTGATGTTGAGTTAAGCTGATCTTCATCGTTGATCATGCTTTCAGTTGCCAGACGAAGATGCTGTTCTTCTTTTCTTCTTTTATATTTAACACTACAAAACCATGCAAGATGGACTTCACAAATCAAATAAGAGGCCTAAGGGATTAGGATCATCTCATACATACATTAGCAGTCCTATATCTTTTAGCATTTGATTCTCATTAGAATTTAATTAAGTTTCCTATGTAACTGGATGTTTCTTACTAGGATTTTTTTCTTATTAAGCAGCTGGATGTTCATTCAGGACTCACATCATGGCCCAGACTGCCCTCGACAATTCTCTAGTTCTCTGCACTTCTCCTTCTTTTTTCTTTACCTTTGGTTTCATTTTAAAGTTGCTCCGCCATAAGTGCTTGAAATGCCAAATACCAAACAACATTTGCCTCCGATATGAACGCTTCAGTCAAGGCAAAGTCCCAAAGTCAAGGCATTTTCAAAGTCACCTTATGCCTTTCCATTTATATAAGGAGAGCGAGAAAACTAAGATTAAGACCGAAATGAACAATTGGCTTAGCTAAATTTTGCCAATATGTGTCACTGTCATCTCCAAGGCCAAGCGCATATCATCTTGGAGCATAAGTAAATGTCAATGAACTTGAGCAATATAAAATATACAATGACTTTTGCAATTGTTGTCCACTTATCAACACAAAGCATCAAGTACTTATTTGCTAAGGTACTTAAATAGAAGATCTCATGTGAAAGTGCTTTAGTTTGCAAACATTGATCAGCAAAGTAGAAAGTCGCTTCTTAGTAAAACTCGAGGAGTCCAGATATCAAAACCTATCTTCTCTGAAATTTTATTGATCGACTACCACCCATAAGATAAAAACTGCTACGGGTGTAGTAAATGTTTGAAGCTGAAATATCAATGTGATGTAAAGAGAAACATCCACGTATTCTCTATTTGAGCATCCACCTGCGAGTCTTACCAATTATACTTATATCCTTAATTTTCATGAAAACCAAAATTTGAAAAATGCAAATGAGGGAAGTAAAAATCCCATCGCCTCTCTCCTTGTTTGAAAGAATGCAGATCGACGGAAAAGAAAATGGGAGAATTTTATATGCCCTTATCTGGAATGGAGAGGACGATGAAATGGATGCGAAAAGTGTAAAGTAATGGGTCTTGAATTTCCCCCTTCAGAATATCAATCTCTTTCTCAAAAATCACAGTGAGAAATGATCAAACCTGCCTGCTCATGTAAAGGCAGCTTTTTGCCTAGATTGAAAGTTTCTTAGCTTTAGCTAGCAAACCCTCCTTCAAATTTTAACAGCAATTCCTAGACTATTAGTACCACGGGCCAACAGCAACTCCAAAGCAGCTGGTTGCAAATGTAAAAGAAACAAATGCATCAGCATCATAGCTTATTTAACTAAAAAACAAATCAAATTCATGTCAGATTCTCCTGCTCACATTGTAGACATGGGATCAAACCACAGTCTATTCATATAACACATCGACAGCATACTTCTACCAGATCTTCCTTCCAAAGCAGGTGCGCACCGTACCGTTCGTTCTCCGCTCGCATTCGAGAAACTTGTGGTCGATAATCTCCTCCCCGTACGTTATATCGGCTCCATACTGAGCAGCAAGCAACCTCAAAGGCAGCGTCCCCTGCAAAATCTCGAAATTCGTTGCCCAAATTCATTCCGCAACAAATCGAAGCACGATGACGCGAATCGATCAGAAGGGTTTTAAGGAGGTTTCTTGAACTCACGCTCGAACCATGGGAGCAAGAACGTGCTTGTTCTCGTACTCCATATCCGCGGGAGGAGACGCCGCCGGCCCGACCAGTTCCTTACTCCTGGAAATCACGACCGTGCCGAAGTCTTCGATGACGCGTCCGATGCCAATGGCTTTGTAAACCGTATCGTACCGGAGAGCGAACCGCTTTTGACGGCGCCGCCGCCGCCGGACGTACCTCACCGTAGCCGCCGGCTGGCGTCACCGAGCGCGTGGAGGAGCAGAACGCGCAGAGGACCAAGAAAGAGTAAATTTCGGTTGTGCTCCGGGGGGAAGGCAGCATTTTTATTTACGCAATCAAGAATATTGTAAAAAAGTAAAATCCCATATTTCCACCTAGAACAGTTAATTTTTTAATTAATAATTTCCCTAGTACTCCGCTTTCATCGATTTAAAAAAATAATAATATTAACAATAAAAAAGTCACCCTTGTTTATTTGGATCTTTTATCAGTTTCATAATATAAATATCATCAAAAGTATACTTTCGAGTTTTTTTAATAAGACTCGAGTCCATCCACGAAATGTCAGAGGACCCAATTTTATAAGCAATTAGAGGAGCGTACCAACTCACTATAGATCTTTGAGTCTATGATCTCCGTCTAGTAATGGATTTGCTTTTTGTATAAATTTAGGGTTCAAAAAAGGTTATGTGATTGCCGAAATTGATCGGGAGAAAATTTATGATTGCTTGAGGCAAGCTTTATTGAGGAAAATCTTTGTTCGATAGGTTCCCCCATTTACTTCGTTTACGTGACTACAACTTGTACCCGGACTTTCTTTGTGCAAGTTATTCTGAAGGGGGAAACTACCAAAGAGTCTAGACCAAGCGAGGGATACAAAATGGGATTCTCCCTATCTCTCTTTATCCGTAAATATAGGACTCCGCTCATGTATCGCAATTGTCCTCGATATTAGTAAAGATAAATACGATTATGTACATGACCATAATGATAGCTTTTATATCGCATTTGTCATGCTCGCTGTGACCCTTATTTTTCATTTGAAAGTTTTACCTCATCTTCCTAGCATATTATATCATTCTAATTCATGTGTGAAACGGAGAATTTCATATCATTTTCAACCTTATAGAGATCCATTTCTTGACAATAGAGCCCTTGCCCTTTTAAATCTTATACTACTTGTGTAAGGAAAATGTTTCATTGGCAATTAGGTCCTATCATGCATGCTCTCAACATGGCGTGACACGTGCAAGCCAAACAAGTGAATACTAGTCATGCATCCCTATATATATCTCAAAGTTCATATCCACATATCATCATCAAATAATATAATATGAATGATAACTTTTTACATCTATATATATTCCTCGCAGAATATTATTGATTTCACCGGTGAGTTGCTATTTGCACCGCTAATATTTAATCATGAATAGTGAATTCATGAAAAACTTAATAAGTTACTATTACATAGATGGTCGTCAATCCCTAACGCCCTTCATGAATTACCACCGGTAGACTAATTGGCAGTATACCAATGGGACAAATTTCAACAACGTAGAATGCACCATCAACGTTACATACCTACCATCCACGAAACAAATTTCCATGGTCAGCAAGCAGAATTTTACAAATGCCCAAGAAACCGTGAAAAAACGCAACACGGAGCGACAAACATGATACCACATCATTAATATTTCTTCATTCTCTTTGCGGTATCTGTTTTTCATAATATAAGCTAAGGATGCTTTTCATAGCACCAGCTAAAATTCACAGTCCTGTATTCCCGTGCATTCATTAAGGATCTCTTTCAAAGACTTCAACTCGTGAATCTCATTTGGCAGCTCACAGAGTTTCCAGCAACCCCTGACATCTAATAAAACCAACCGCTGTAACTGAGCAATGGATTTATCGACGCTAACCAAGCCTATACAGCTATGCATGATCGGTCGTTCTAAATTTGCAAGTCCTGAGAAGTCCGGAGTTTTAACCAAAAACCAGCAAAACGACAAATCCAGAACTTTTAAGCTCTTTGCCATCTCCAACGACAAAAAGATAAAAAATATGAAACAGTCAAGTTCTGGATTTAACAGATAGACGTTCCTAGCATATATGTCACACCTTTATATGGCTCCAACCGTGCCAACGATGGATAATGCCGCTCCATGCTAGACTGAGAACGACTAGATTCTTCATGAATAGTTTGGCTATGCCAAAGTATAGAGGAATATTTTGCCAAGTAAGCCATCACAATTTCAAAAGCAGATGTGACTTCTTCCGAAAAAAGTTGGTTGGAAGATGAAAAGTTTGCAGTAATTTCTTCATTACTGATCCGAACACAATTTTAAGGCCTTTTTTCTGATCTTCACTTCCTAGAAACCAGCTCCAGTTAACCTTGCAATTGAGTGCAAGGAACCTTAGATCCGGAAGTCTTATGAAAGCATCATCTACAAAAAGGTGTCCTGCCAAATAGGGGTAAGTACATTACAAGTGTCAAAAGTTATGTACGGTATTCAATTTAGTGCCAAAAGTTTTTTCCGGATCATTGAAGTGTTACTTTTAAAAAAAAAAAAAAAACGATCATTTAAGTGACAATTTCGGTCTGAATTGCCAGAAATCCAACATAGTTATATTTTTTAAATTTCTCAGTCCAATGTGACTCGTTGGAGTGCCTAGTCAGTATATAATTCCTAAACGACGATGTCTAAAAATTGTAAATAATGATCATTTAAGTGTCAAATTTTATTAAAAATGATCATTTGAGTGCTAAATTTTATTTAAGGTGATCACTTTAATACTAGTCGTTATTAAAAAACGATCACTTCAGTGCCAAGCATGCCACATGGACTAGATTTTTTAAATATTATAATTTATTTATAAATGATACGTAATCAATTTGGTTGGAATTTCTCGCCGTTGACACTAAAGTGATTGTTTTTCCTCCGGTTTAGTACTTACGTGATCCGGCGAAAAATTTTGATACTAAAATGAGCGCCATATGCAACTTTTCACACTTCCCGTGTACTTATCCTGTCAGATAGCGAAACTTGAGAAAGAGAACTTCAACTTTTTCCTTTTCTTGCCAGAAAGGAAACGAGTTATTAAACCCTCGTTTTTTAGGCTATCATAAAAGAGGAAGTAGCCAAATTGTAGTGGTATGGCAGGGAGCTTTTACCTGCTGTGTCATCAACAAATCTGACGCTTCATCGGCATCCCACACCCTAGTCTGCTTCTGTCTTACCATATTACTATCTTGGCCGATGATTTCCCGCCCCATGTCCCTTATCACATGCATCCAGAACTCATTATTTTCGTCAATCTTTATCAAGGACATATGCTGCTAAACTTCCAAAGCTTCTTCTAGAAATAATTTAGTCTCATCCCACATGTGGATTGCAACTTCTTTGTCATGTCCAATGGAAAAAACAAGCTATATCGAGAAATACGTGCTTTTGCCGATCATCCAACGCCTCGTAACTTATCTTCAGCTTATTGCTAACTTCCTTATGAGGAATTTTTTTCCAACTTGTTTAGTATGGCATCCCACTTTTTTTTTTGCACAATAAAAGTGAACCTAACCTCAAGAGCTAGAGGAAGGCCTCCCGCAATGTCTACCACCTTTCTAGAGTGGGCGAGACAATCATCCAAGGGACAATCTCTTTCGAATGCATGTTTGCTGAAAAGTTGAAAAGATTTGTCAAAATCTATGCAGTTAAGTTCGTTGCTCCAATCCACTTCAAAAGGTTGAGAACCTCTTTGTTTCTACTAGTGATGATAAGCTTACCTCCTTCACCAAGCCAATCGCACTTGCCTATAAGTGCATTCAATTGATTCTTTTGGTCGACATCATCAAGGAGAAGAAGAAGCCTTTTGCCACATAACCTTTGTTTAATCATCTCAATCCCTTCGTCTATGTTGCTTACACTTTTCTCTTTACAATTCCCTTTGAGGATGTCGGATATCAGTTGATTTTGCAAGTGCTCAACACCCCTTACCTTTGAAATTTCTCGAATGTTAGAAAGGAAACAATGATGCTCAAAATCATGTGAAAATTGATTGTAAATGATTTTGGCAAGAGTGGTCTTTCCAACACCACTCGTTCCATAAATACCAACAACTCTAATTTCACGTGTCTAAGGACCAATCATTCTCATGATTTTATTCACGTGATTGTCGACTTCCACCAAATAATTTGATAATGCCAAACAACTCTTTTTCAACTCACCGAAAACCTTCTTGACAACTGTTTTCACTAAGTCACCGTCGTGCCTCATATTTTGTGAGTTGAAACAAATGGAACTAGGATATTGGGTTGAAGAACAAATGGTAAGGCCAAATCAAATTAGAAAATCTAACATCCAGTTTGGATAGATTCCTCATTGAAATTATGTGAACAACATAATGTTATTCGTAAAGAGAAGGATGAAAATGGACTTATAACTCGTAAAGAGAACGATGCAAATGGACTAACAACATAGAGTTAAGATTAGAAAAAGTAAAATTCTGGCCAACCATCCCAGTTTTTGGATATGATTTCTGAATGATTTTTTTTTTTTTCTAGAAGAATATTTAACTTCAATACTCAAAATAACAAAAGTTCAGCAAGCAATCAATTAGAACAATGGGTGTGTTTGTTTCGCGAAATACATTTTCGGGAAAAATTTTCCTCATTTTCCAGTGTTTGGGTCGCCCAGGAAAATGAGTCAACGGAAAACGTTTTCCTAGTCAACGGAAAATATTTTCCTAGCAAAGCTTAAATTCAGGAAAATGATTTCCCCTTTGAAAGGACTGGAAAATGTTTTCCAAATCTACCAAAGCTTAGATTTGATGCTTGGTTTACAAACAATTATTCTTATAAAAATATATTTTTAAAAAAAATGAATTTGAATTTTTTATTTTTTAAATTAAAATTTGGAAAACATTTTAAAAATAAAAATAAAAAATTCGAATTTGCTTCTTTTTCTTTGTCTTTTCTTCCTTTTTCTTTTTGCTTCTTCTTCACCCGTCATCGGCCATAAGGACAGCCGGTGAGCTCTAGTCTCATCAGATCAAGCGATCTCATGGCCTTTGACAATAAGGCTTGAGCTTGCTTGAGGCCGATGAGCCTCAAGCCTCGCTAAATCGGTGAGCTCGTGGCCTCTAGCAATGAGGCTCAAGCCTCGCTAAATCGGGTGAGCTCGTGGCCTCTAGCAATGAGGCTCAAGCCTCGCTAAATCGGGTGAGCTCGTGGCCTCCAGCGATGAGGTTCAAGCCTCGCTAGATTAGGCAAGCTTGCAGCATCTGGCGACCAATTGGTGAGCTCGCCGCCTTCGGTGACAACTAGAGCTCATCCCTTATAAGCCAGCCGGGAAGGAACTGCTAGAGGAAGTAGAAGGGATGGCGTGAGGAAGCTGAGGAGTGAAGGACAAGAAGAAGGAAAAAGATAAAAAGAAAAAGAAAAAAAGAAAACATAGAAAATAAAAGTAAATAAAAAACAACAATATTAAAAATTTGAAGTTTTTTAAAATAAAAATTCATTTTTTTTCCTGTGATGAAGTGTGAAATTATTTTTTAATGGGATTCAAATGGCAGAAAACATTTTCAATTATACATCATCAAATAAAGGAAAACAAACCGCATGATTGGAAAATGCTTTCTCGGAAAACATTTTCCTTTATCATTGAGTTTTCATGAAACAAACGCACCAGTTGCTTTCTAAATATGCAAGCCATTGCTGTAGGCCTAATCTAAAAAAAAATCACTTGTTGGGCATGCTATAGAGGTCCCATCCTTTTAGTGCTCCGTTCACTAAGAGCGGCCTTCCACTCACGAATAGTTCCATCATCGTATTGCTTCTTCCTTTCGTGCTCAAGGAAGGCCTGTCTATACCTGCTGGTCTAGTGCTGGATTCGTAAGGTTCCATGTCATAGAAAATGGGCATGATCTTCTGTCTCATGGTTTTCTTATACTCTTACTATCTAGGCCAACTCCTTGAGACACCATTTGTCGGAGGCATATCCTTTTAAGAAGATGGGTAGGGAGATTATTGACGTCTTGATTGCATGGAGAAGCTCCGAGCTAATCTCTTCCCCGACCTGCAACTCTTCGTCATCTGTGTATGCAAGGATTCCCGAATCAATCAAGCTAACATAAAGGAAGTCAGTGAAACTTGCTTGAGTATTTGGTCCTCTAAAGTTTGAGAACACCTCGTAGTTGAATCTCGATGAAACCGCCATCTCCTCAATTTTTTTTTTTAAGTGTGAATATAGGCAGCCAGATCTGCTATCTCATTGTTCGCAGCTGCATCGTTTTTCTGTAGTGCCATCTTCAGTGATGCCTACTCAAAGCTTTCTTTGGAACAGATCCTCGAACAGAACAGCAGAAAAGACGATCGTCAGAGATGACTAATCAGAAAAATGAATTGGAGATGAAAATCGAAACAAAATCAAAAGGGAAGAAAAGGAATTCTGGGGGACGAGAATCTTTAATGGATAAAAACACGAGCGCAGCTGCCGCACCGAGTGTTAAATTATGACTCGATTTTGAAATTCGTTGGACTTGCGAAGGAATTTCAAAAGGAGGAAATAAATAAAAAAAGGATGGGCACATGTATACGAATTACTTTTTCGGAATTGTTGCTGAAAGTTGTTATCCTCGTGGGCCCAGCACACGCAAGTTTCGTTTCTTTTTAGCTGATGAGAGAAAAGAGGAAAGATCCTGCACGTGAAGAAGGGAAGTGGTAGGGCCCAAGGTCAAAGTTTTGACCTTGGGCACACACACCCAAGTATAAAAGCATCGAGCAGGTCTTCTTTTGTTCTTCCGAAAATTGTCGCCGAATCCCTACGTACATGAGAAGCCGCGCACGTCCATGCCGCTTGAAGAAAAACCGCAAGATCTTGAAGCCTTGCGAAGCCGTACGTAGAGAGTTTTATCGCGTGGTAATTTTGTCCCGTGAGTTTATACTCAAGAGAGTTGTTTATTTTATAAACACTTAGAGTTTGGGGTTAAATTTAGGTATGGGAAACACTTGAGCGATTGAGCGATTGTAAACTCTGATTCTTCGATTTTAGTGGATTATTTGCTGCTGGCTCTCCCCGTGGACGTAGGTACCGATACTCAGACAGAACCACGTAAATTTCCGGTGTCCTTATTTTTCTCGTTACTTTTCTTTGGTGATTTCGCGTTGACGTAAATTGCAAGATCCAGATAATTCCACGTATTATATCCCAACAATTGGTATCAGAGCTTGGGGTTGGATTTCTTGATTGTGATTTGGAGCTTTTGCTTGTCTGATTATTATATGAAAATTCTGTTATTGCAATTATGTCTAAGAGGAAATATGAGATTGAGAAGTTTGATGGGAGCAACAACTTTGTGTTATGGAGCATCAAGATGCGAGCTTTATTGACAACACAATGTTTGGCCAAGGCACTGGATGGTGAAGATGAGTTGCCTATTATAATGAAAACCTCAGAGAGGGTAGAGCTGATGGAAAAAGCAAAGAGCATAATCCTGTTAAATTTGACGGATGAGGTCTTAATAGAGGTTGCTGAGGAGAAGGATGCCGCAGCATTATGGGCAAAACTTCAAGCACTCTATGTGAAGAAAGGTTTGAACAATCGCTTGTACATGCTGAAGAAGATGTTTCAATTTAGATATATCGAAGGTACGTCTATCGAACCCACCTAGATGAATTTAATAAACTCATGTTGGATCTGAAGAACGTCGGTAAGATACTTGATGATGAAGAACATGGCATGATGTTGTTAGCCTCTTTACCAGAGTTATGGGAGCACTTTACTGATTCACTGTTGCAGGGGCGTACTACAATTACCTCAGAAGAGGTAAAGTCCGTCTTATTCTTTAAGGAGTGGCAGAGAAAGTTGCGAGATGATGATCTGGTCAAAGGAGCAGCGTAAGCACTGACAGTTCGGGGTAGAGAACAACATCGAGAGCCTAGTAGCAGCAGAGGTAAAAGCAAATCAAAATCATGCCATAGAAAGTCCAAGGGACGCGTGAAGTGCTTTGAGTGTCACGAGAAGGGGCACATCAGGAGAGATTGTCCAAAGCGAAGAAATAAAGTTGATAAGCAGAATGCCACAAACAATGTGGCAAACATTGCTGAGGGGAACACTAGTGATGCAGAAGCTGTCTTATGTGTAACTGCTACTTCGTCAGGAGACAAATAGGTGCTAGATTCGGGGTGTTCTTATCATATGACGCCTCATAAGAACTGGTTTACTACTTACCAGACTGCAGATGGTGGTAGGGTTCTTTTGGGGAATAATGCAGTCTGTAAGGTTGTGGGGATAAGGACAATTAGGATTTGGATGCACGATGGGGTGGTTCGCACATTGACAGATGTGAGGCATGTACCTGAGCTCAAGAAAAACCTTATTTCTCTAGGGACACTCGATGACATCGGGTGTAGGTACACCGCTGAAGATGGAGTACTAAAAATCTCTCGAGGTGCCATGACAGTGATGAGAGGGAAGAAAGTGAATACTCTCTATCATTTACTAGGAGAGACCGTGACAGGAACCGCTGCGGTTTCATCAGGTGAGTCAGATTCTGACTTGACTCAATTATGGCATATGCGTTTAGGGCACATGAGTGAGGCAGGTATGACGATGCTGAGTGAAAGGGAGTTGTTGAAGGGTCAGAAGATAGGGAAGCTGGACTTATGTGAGCACTATATCTATGGGAAGCGGCATCGAGTTAAGTTTACTATAGCTATTCATTTGACCAAACGACCAGTTGAATATATTCACTCAAACGTCTGGGGCCCGTCTTCGGTTCCTTCGAAAGGAGGTGCTCGATATAAGCTGACATTTATCGACGATTATTCGAGGAAGGTATGGGTTTACTTTCTGAAGCACAAATATGATGTGTTTGATCGGTTCAAGAAATTTAAGGCATTGATTGAGAAGCAGTCAGATAAACAAATCAAATGCCTGAGAACTTGTAATGGCATGGAGTTTTGTGGTAAAGATTTTACCGAGTTCTGCGAAAAAGAAGGTATTGTAAGACACCGCACAGTACTTGGGACACCACAGCAGAATGGCGTGGCAGAACGGAAGAACATAATGTTGCTTGAGCTAGCTCGATGCATGCTTTCGCATGCAGGATTTGCAAGGAATTTTGGGCCGAAGCAGTAAACATGGCATGTTACCTGGTAAATCGATCTCCATCATTTGCTATCGAGTGGAAGACTCCTGAGGAAGTATGGTCGGGGAAACCTGTTAATTATTTCGGATTACTTATATTCGGATGTCCTGCGTATGCTCATGCGAGTGATGGTAAGCTTGAGCCGAGGTCGAAGAAGTGCATATTTCTGGGTTATGCACATGGGGTGAAAGGTTACCGGCTATGGTGCACTGATCCCAGATCACCCGGTTTTCTAATCAGCAGAGATGTGATCTTCGACGAGACTGTAATGCTTCAATGGAGGAGTTCTGAGACACAACCAGCAGAGAAGACAGATCATGGTGTCATTAGTGAGGTGGAGCTTCAAGTGGAGACTCCAGAGACCTCGAAGGTAACAGAAGTTGAGATTGCAGCTGAGGCCACAGTTCCTGAAGTCGGTGATAGTGAACAACCAGCAAAGCCGCAGCAGACTATAGCTGTAGATAGACAGAGAAGGCAAATTAAATCACCGGTACATTATGGTTATACAGATATTGCTTATGCATTGATTGTAGGTGATGAGGTGGAGACAGATGAGCCTTCGTCTTATTTTGAGGTGATGGCTAGTTCGGAGTCATCGTAGTGGCTAGGGGCTATGAGTGAAGAGATGGAATTACTCCATCGAAATCAGACATGGGAGCTAGTCAAAGTACCCAAGAGCCAAAAGATTGTCGGAAGTAAATGGGTCTTTAAACGGAAAGAGGCAATTCCCAGTGTCGAGGCAGCAAGGTATAAAGCGAGACTTGTGGCGAAGGGGTATACATAGCATGAGGGAATTGACTACAATGAGATGTTCTTTCCTGTGGTAAGACATACTTCTATTTGTGTTTTACTTGCCTTAGTTGCTTCGCAGGATCTCGAGTTAGAGCAGCTAGATGTGAAAACCGCGTTTCTTCATGGTGAGTTGGAGGAGCAGATTTACATGAGGCAACCAGAGGGATTTGCTATTCCGGGTAAGGAAAATCATGTTTGATTGTTGAAGAAATCTTTGTATGGGCTGAAACAGTCTCCTAGGTAGTGGTATAAACGTTTTGATACTTTCATGGCTAGTCAAAACTACTTGAAAAGTCAGATGGATAGCTGTGTTTACTATAGGAGATTGGAGAATGGTTCTTTGATTTATCTACTCTTATATATTGATGATATGCTGATAGCAGCTAAGAATATGTCTAATATTGATGTGCTAAGAGGCAGTTAAATGCTGAATTTGAGATGAAAGATTTAGGTGCTGCAAAGAAAATTTTGAGTATGGAGATTTTGCGTGACAGGGCTGCAGGAGTTTTACGTCTTTCTCAAAAGAAATATATTGAGAAGATTGTGGCGTGTTTTAATATGCAGTCGGCAAAATATGTAAGTACACCTTTAGCGAAGTACTTTAAACTTTCAGATAAATCATCACCACAGACTGAGGAGGAGGAGGAGCATATGTCCCGTGTTCCTTATTCTAGTGCCGTGGGTAGTATTATGTATGCTATGGTATGCACTAGGCTCGATATTTCACAAGCTGTGAGTGTGGTTAGTCGCTATATGAAGCATCCTGGTAAAGCTCATTGGAAAGCTGTGAAGTGGATCCTCAGGTATTTGAAGGGGACAACAGACGTGGGTATTGTATACCGAAGGGACAATAATGGCAGTGAGACCACTGGTTTTGTGGATTCGGATCATGCCGGTGACTTGGATGATTGCAGATCTTTAGCAGGGTACATATTTATGCTAGCAGGTGGTGCAATTAGTTGGAAAGCGTCCTTACAGGATCACATTGCCTTGTCTTCGACTGAGGCAGAGTACATGGCACTAACCTTTGTAGCGAATGAGGCGATATGGTTACAAAGTTTTCTCTCGGACTTTGGGTTAGAACAGAAAAGTGTGGATATACACTGTGATAACCAAGGTGCAATATATTTGGCGTATAATCTAGTTTATCACGAGCAGACGAAGCATATCAATATCAGGTACCACTTCATCCGAGATGTCTTAGTTAAGGGCATTGTTATTGTTAAAAAGATTGCTACAGCAGATAACCTGGCAGACATGATGACTAAGTCTGTTCCTTTGGCGAAGCTCAAGCTCTGCTTGAGCTTTATTGGCGTCTGTTGAGAGTGAGCGCCCGTCGGGGCATTGGGAGAGCAGCATGGATGATGAGCACTATAACTTGGTTTCAAACATCAAGCCAAGGTGGAGAATTGTTAAATTATGACTCAATTTTGAAATTCATTGGTACATCCCAAATTAATTTTTCAATAACTAAAAACTCAAAACTTAGTAATTTGATGAAAAAATTTAACAAAAACTAACATAAAGTAAATTTATCATGGGAGAACTAATTTAGGATTTTTGATAATCAAAAAATTTATTTGAGTAAATTTGTCGCAAGTATATTCGTTTGGGATTTTTCACGATATTAGTCATTCTAGTAAATGGAAAACATCCGTTAGCTAAGCTTTTCATTCTTTTGTCTAGAGCTTCAACAACGCTCTCTCTCTCTCTCTAGCTTCTTAATCTTCTTAATGATAAATTAACAAGTCATGTTCTTAGTTATTATCAAAATAATACTTTCAATATTTGATTTTCCCCATGGTACTTTATTTCGTGGCGTTGAAGTGGGGAGTGCTGGAGATATTTATTAAAATGTCAAAGTGATTGTACTTATCACTTCAATTCTTTTCAACACTGACTTTAAATCTAGAGAAAAAGAATGAGGAATTGAATAGTTTCATGTATGTTTGTGGTTATGATTACTAGATTATATAGCTTCTTTTTGCCATATTTACTCTATAAAAGTATCATATTTGAAATTCATCCATCTTTTACCGTTCACTCGATGTTCTCCATTTTCAAGAAATAAACACATTTGAAGATTCGGAAAAAAAATGACTCTTCTTATATCTAAGCAGGTACAAAAAATGGTTCTTTCTAATTTTGGTTTCAGAAATGTGACTCCTTATTTTCCATTAATACAATTACAAAAAAAAAAAAATATAGTCATAAACATATTATAATTGTGTCTATATAGTTCTAAACATTTTTATATTTCGTTAATTGAGTTCATTCGGTCAATTTTGATTGAAAAACCTTGACATAGACGTTGATAATCTTACGTGACATAGGAGAAATTAATAAATAAATGAAAAGAAAAAATATTCACTGGTTTATAATCGCCACGTCAATGGCTGACATGGTGTGCGCTTATTTACTATTAATCAATTATAATTTGACACATAATCGGTGACATGGAAATAGAAAAATTAATAGAAAAATCCCTAGATCCAACTGGATTTCTCTCTTCCTCCTCTTCCATCTGCAGCCACTGCGAGCCTGACCTCTACGCCTCCTTCCACCGATGCCATCGCCGAAGTCGTTGACGTCATATCTCTCCAACTTGGTCGTCTCCTTCGCCCAGTGGCTCACTTCCAAATCTAATAGCAAGGGATTGGATTTGGTCGGAAGAAAATCCATGACTGAAGTTGGTCTCTCCTTCCACCACTCAACACAAAATCCATGAACTGAAAGCGTGCAAATTTGTTCGTCACGAGACGACCAAAATAGAAAATGATTGGGTAGAGCCAGCTCCATTTGCACTAGATATGGAGCCTTGGCCACGAGCGATGATGGCTCATCCACACACAATGACAAAGGGGGAGACATGAAGGCCGGTGAAGTCTAGATCTGGAATCGTTGTCACTCCCAGCCATGGCTTCAGATTTGGAAGTTTGGCTAGATTTGGAGTCTTGGCGGCGAGACCGATGGGTGGACGTGGAGGTCGGCGCTCAGATCTGTGGACGAGAGGCCATCCATGGCCGATTGTTGCTCTGCATTTCCATAACTGTGGACGAGCGCTCACGGCCAAGGCTTAGTCACCGGGATGATAGAGAGGGGGTGGACGGGAAGGTCGATCTAGACCCGATGATTGACCGTCACTCAACAGTTAGATCTGGTTTGATGCTCAACAGCTTTGAGCTCGAGTCTTGGCTCGTCCATGGCTGCCGGCGACGAGCTTAACAGCTTTTTCGCGGACCATGGAGGCCACGATGGGGGTGGTGGCGCCAGGATGGTGGTGTTGGTGGCTTGGGTGGTGGAGATAGCCAAGCCCAAGCGGAGCGGAGGTTGAAGATGGAGGAGTAAAAGAGGGAAAAAATATATATTTTTTTTTAATTTCCATGTCAATATCAACGTGTCAAGATCTAATTAGAGGTTGGTAAATAAGCACACGTCACGTTAGTCATTGATGTGGCCCTTACAAGTCACTGAATATTTTCTAATGATATAGACATTGAGGTTGATGTTGATATTTTTAATAATATTTTAATATTTTTTTTTTGAAATTTTTATAATCTCTTTTTTTTTTTTTTTTATAAATATTTTTTCTCTTGGCCAAAATGAAAAGAAAAATAATAAAAAATAAAAAAAAACTTGTTCACATCATTACTGATCCCAATTTTTTAAAAAATATAATCTTTTAATTTTAGTTCACATCATTATAAAACTAGTTCAAATTTTAATTTTTTAATATTTTTAAAATTTGATTTTTAATTTATAATTTATTTATTATTTTCTTCGTTTTCTTTTCTTCCTTTTTTTTTTTCTTCTCCACCGTCATCAGCCACGGGGATGACCCACAAGCTTTGGTCTTGCTAGATCAAGTGAGCTCATGGACCTCGGTGGCGAGCCTTGAGCTCATCTGAGGTCGGTGAGCCTCAAGCCTCGCTAGATCAACTGAGTTTGTGGCCTTTATCAACGAGCCTCAAGCCTCGCCAGATCGGGCGAGTTCACAACCTCTGGCGGTGAGTTGGCAAGGCTCAAGCCTTGTTGTAAAGGGCCAACAAGCCTAGAGCCTCATTGCCTGGGGTCGGCAAGCTTAGAGCCTCACTAGACTAGGTGAGCTTGTGGCCTCGAGCGGCGAGCGACAAGTGATGAGCCTCGCTAAATTAGGTGAGCTCGCAACCTTTGGCAGCGAGCCTCGAGCCTCGTTAGATTGTCGAGCTCATGACCTCTAGCAATGGTTCAAACTTGCCCCTTGTAAGCCCACCAAGGATGAACCGCTAGTGGAAGCAGAAGGGATGGCACGAGGAAGCAGAGGAGCGAAGGAAAAGAAGAAGGAAAAGAAAAAAAGAAATAAGGAAATAAAAAGAAAAAAGAAAAAAAAGTAAATAAAAAATAATTAAAAATTAAAAATTTGAAGTTTTTTAAATAAAAAATTAAAATATTTGATTTTTTTTTTTGGCTGAGATAAAGTGTGAAATCGTTTTCTAATAGATACCAAATAGCGAAAAACATTTTCTATTATACATTACCAAACAAAGGCAAATAAATCGTATTCTTGAAAAATGCTTTCTAGGAGAATATTTTTCTTTATCATTGAGTTTTTCATGAAACAAATGCACCTTTAGTTACATGAAAAATGACCTAATTAAAATTGGAAATTAATTTTCCCTAAACACAAAAGAGAATATTGTCGCTTACGATTCATCTAGCACTCGATAGAAAGCTCTAACCTTTTTTTTTTGACTAGCAAAGCTCCAACTTAGTTACATATAAAATGAAAACTGAAAATCAATTTTCCTTAACTCCAGCCTGAGAAGTGCGTCTTCTCCTCTCTCTCTCTCCCCCTCCTTTCTAGCTGAGGACAAGATACATGGATTTATTTATTTATATGATGTCTATTATTGGTTATGCGTATATGGTTGGAGCTGAGAAATCAAATTGGACCTGTGATGCTTGTAGTAACAAAGCCCACAAACTATTTGTGAATATTTCTCGAGGATCGACTTCAAATCACGGCGATCTCGCTAAAATAGTTAATTGTGAGAACTGGAGACTGTGTCAATCGAACACACAACTATCAAACAAAGCATAGAAATCAAGCAATGCAATGAAGTGTGGGAGAAGTACAACCCAAGTGCCAAAACTTGGCATGAAGGAACACTTAAAGTGCCATCTTCGGCGAACCTCACCGGAAATCCCACGTGGTAATTTTTTATTATTTTTTTCGTTTACATGGCTCATTGGAGTGCTGACTCAACAAAAAAGAAGAAGGCAAAAACGACATTGTTTTTGAGCGGATTCAAATTTTAATATAAAAATTAATTTAATTTAATTATAAAAATAAATAATAATTATTTAAATTAATTATAAAAAAAAAAAGGTGGGGAGAGGAGGTAGTTGCTGAGGGTTGAGCTCTTGCCGCCGCCGCTGCCTCCCCACATTGTCGGAAGGGTCGTGACGGTGGGGGAGCATTGGCCGGGGTCGTCGGGCCTTGGCCGGGGCCGGCGACCTCGGCGACCGGCGGGAGGGCTTGCAAGCCCTCGCCAGATCTGGGGCGAGGGTCATGGCCCTCCCCCAGATTCGGTGAGGGTTGGCGGCCCTCGCCCGGTTGAGCCAAGGGCCGTCGTCGCTCGCCCTTGGCTAGGGCCCGACGACCCCGGCCGACGCCCCCCATCATCGCCGGCCTTTCTTGGCGACGGCGGGGAGGTGGCGGCGGCGAGGGCTCGCCTTCAGCCGTTGCCTCCTCTCCCCCACTTTTTTTAATTTTTTTTTAATAATAATTATTATTTATTTTTATAATTTATTTAAATTAATTTTTATATTAATTATATACCACGTTAGGAAAACAAAACTATGTCGTTTTTGATTTTGTTTAGCCATGTTAACGTGCACAACGACGTTGTTTTGTGTTTACCTCACCGGAAAATCGCCACATTAGCATTTTGGTCAAATTTTGGCCAAATTGGCACTTAAGTAATCTATTTTGCTCCGATTTTGGCACTTAAGTATTACTTTTCTAACTTTTAGTACTTAAGCGTCTCTCCGTGCCAAGTTTTGGCACTCCAGTTGTTTGGCACTCAATGAAGTGCTCTAGAAAAAATATTTCATTCCCTAATGAAAAGCACAAACAATATTCAAGTAATGCAATAAAGTGCTCACCTCTAGTATGAAGTCATTTTGCTTGATTGTCCTTTTTGTGCTTAAGCAATATCTCTTTCCTTTTTCAGAGCACTTACCATTAGAATTTATTCAGACATTTAGCATCGTTTCCTTATTCTTTTGTCCCGTTCTTCTCCTGCTAATGTGATCCCCCATTTGCATTGGAATAGCTTAGAAATATTACTGATTTCATTGATAGTTCAATTACGTACAACAAATCATAGAATCACGCAAACTATCATCTTAAGACTATTCCATTAACAGGTTAATTTGACTATCAAGTTGCTTCGCCGGTCACAAGTTGGTAAGTTTACAGACTATTGTTTAGAAAAGTACTAGCATTATTTAATTCTTTTAAATTACTAACTATTCCAAAAAAACTTAGGGAGAAGGACGGTAGGAGTATCAAAAGTTGCGTACGGTGCTCACTTTAGTGTCAAAGTTTTTTCTAGATCACTTAAGTGCCACTTAAAAAGAAAATGTCACTTAAGTGCCAATTTCGATTTAGATCGCCGGAAATTTGATGTGGGCATATTTTCTTAATTTCTCAGTCTTACGTGACTTGTTAGCTTGCCCAATCAGCACATAATCCCTAAATGATGTTGTTTAAAAGTTGTAAATAGTTATCGTTCGATTGCCAAATGTTTTTTAAAATGATCATTTTAATACTAGTCATTGTTAAAAAGTAATCATTTCAATAACAAGCACACACTAGCACAAACAACTCCTAGTCTTACATCAATCTAAGTATACCTATCCTTTAAAGATTATACTTGACTATTCTCAAAATACCATGTATTTATACTTATATCCAAAACCACATAAGGTGATATAATCGATTGAACAGTAAATACATGTAGTAGATGTAAAAATAATAATAATAGTTTTCCTTTGCACTCATGTCTCTATCCATTTTAGAACAACTGTCTTTTTAGACACTTTCAATAAATCCATATCTATTCATGACTACCAATAATATGCTAAAGTAGTAGCATTAATTTGTCACTTCGAGAACAAAGTCATAAGTAACATATGGCACAAAAATGAGATAAATTATAAATTACCTCAAATATTCATACGATGAATAAATATGGATAATTTCACTTGCCTCTCTTATCGGTCATATATACACATGTAATATGAATTACATGCTATAATGGATTTCTCTTCTAATAAAAGCATACATCATTTATCTTAATCTCAACATAGTCATGTGCTTCTCATGTACTCATATTTAGCTCGAGTGTTATATCAACTCGTGCTCAATTAAGTACCCGTATTTGGCTACATGATTGTGAGACTATCATGTTCCGTCTTATCACATACAAATACAGACCTCATCTTGATTTTATTCAAGGCGACATAAAATTATATTAAGTACTTGCTCTTCCAACATCTATAGCACATACCGTCTCATCTTAACCTACTAACTATAGCACTTGATATGATTGCTTGTGTGAGTGAGTCCATTGTTACCTACTGACATAATTTTCAACAATATATGTATATTTGTGCTAGTCTCATAATTGATTTGTACCTGTTAATGAAACATCAACTCACTAAAAAACAAATAAGTGCAATACGTATGATCACACACACACACACACACACACACACACACACACACACACACACACAAAACCCGATAATCCTCAACGATATTATATATCATATTCTATGTAACTCCAAAGACATCTTGTGGGTTAAGATCACATCTCTAGGAACAACCTTCATAAACTGATGAGCAACCATCCTATTAGTTGAAATATACTGTAGGACTACTTCTTTTTGTGCTGTTATATATCTAATGAAGTTATAAAATATCAAAGTGTTTCGTCCTATTATGATACTTGGGATCTTTCATAAATATAATGGCTACTTGACTATCATAATAAATTGTCACTAGTCTTGAAACTTTAGTGACAATGGCTAAATTTTCCAAGAAATGTTTTAGCTATATTGCTTCTTGTATTGCAACAGAGTATGCTATAAATTATGCCTCCATCGTGTACGTGTCTATTTATTGGTATTCTAAGAAATTGCACCTCATTAAGCAAGAACACATATCTAGATATCGATTACGCTCATCTAGGTCTTCTTCCTAATTAGCATATGAGAAGCTTAATAAGCATAAATCGCACTCTTGATAATAAAGTTGATAGTCCATAGTGCTTCTCAAGTATCTTAGGATCCTAATAATTGCTTCCCAATATACTTGACTAGGATTTGACTGGTATTAACTCACTAACCCCATGGCATGACTTTTGTCTGGTTGAGTACATATCATAGTATATATCAAATTTCTGATTGCACTAGCGTAAAGAACAATTTCCATTTATTTCTTTTCTTTTGGAGTCTTAGGACACATGTTAGAACTCATGCCTTATTAGGGTATCATTGAGATTACAATATTGCATATTGAAATGTTCAAAAATCTTCATTGTATAAGACTCTTGTGACAGAGCAAGAGGTTTCATTGATCGATCTCTTTCGATTTTAACTCCCTATATATAAGTAATTTCTCCCATGTCCTTCATTTCCAAATTAAATGACTGTCATTCTTTACTAGTGATAACCAAACCTTTGTCATTCTTAACTAATAGAATATCTTCCACACAAAGTGATAAAATCATAAATTTATCCCTGGACCATTTGATATATACAAAATAATCTTCTTCAATTATCATGAACCCAAAAGATGTTATGGCTCAATTAAAATGAAAATATCACTGTCTAGATGATTGCTTAAGGTCAAATTGAGCGATGAAGCTTACAAACTTTATGCTCCTGACTTTTAGTTGTGAAACCTATCGGTTGCATTATATATATTTCCTCATCTAGTTCTCCATTGAAAAATACTATTTTTACATTCATTTGTGTAGTTCTAGGTTCAAATATGTGACAATAACTAGGATAAGGTATATAGAGACAAACTTTACAATAGATGAAATGGTTTTCTCATAATATATACCCTCTTGTTAAGTATAACATTTTGTCACAAGGTGAGTTTTATACTTTTTAATAGATCCATTTGTCCTTCGCTTGATCTTGAAAACCCATTTATTTCCATTAGTCTTGTGCTTGGGTGGTAAATCGACTAAATCCTAGACATAGTTTGTTTTTCAGACTTTATTTCATCTTCCAAAACTTTCTCCATTCTTATGTGTTAGGGGATAAGAGAGTTTCTATCACGCCCTGACCCTCGAGTGCGCGCACATCCTTTGGTGGTCGATCGAATTGCAACATTCCCAAGACGCGTCGCCGACCCATTTATTTTATTGCACACGTGGAAGCGAATTAAACAACCTTTAGACAACACTCAAACATGGGATAGAAAAGCAGGATAGTCAATCAACCCAAAACATATCTTATAAACACACCGGGTTATATACAAAACCAGTAAGTACTACCAGTTTATGTACAAGAGCCTAACTTAAAAGAAAGAGAGCTACTGAGCCATCTAGGCACTAGACTCCTCATCCATGGGCTCTGGGTCCACCACGACACCATTAGGGGTGTTGAGATCCATCAAGTGCCCTACTTCCCACTCTCCATTCCCAATGGGAGGCCCGTTGAAACCCTGTAAGGGACCCCTCTGACCCCCTTGAGGAAAGTTGATGAACCATGCTATGAATCGGTGAGGTACCAATTGAGGTAGGCCCTCCTCGACCCATACCATGGACTCAACCAACTCATGGGTCAAGGTAGTCCCAGGGATGGGGAAATAGGTGAATTCAAAATCCATCACTCGCGAGACCCCATATCGTACCTATCATGCCTCCATTTAAGGACCTGAAAATTGTGAACCACGACGGGGTGAGATGATGCCTCAGTGAGTCTATACCCTAAACCCCAATTAGGAAGATAAGACATCTAGAGGCAGCCTATACACACATCATATAAGACTTACCAGCGTACATCATTAATTGGAACACCTCATCACACATATCAATTAATCATAGAGGTCCCGATTATAAGACTAAATTGTTATGACACGTTTCATTCCGTGTCACACAATTTTGTCCCATAATCAGGCCCAGTTATATCACTCATTCAAGTGTTCCAATTAATTACGACCTAACGGCCACGGCCGACTCAACAGTCAGCGGTCATCTGGCATAACCGGGCGTCATCTCGCTTCATTGAGCATAGCAACGTTTACATCTAGACGGCATTTCGGAAGGAGCATCGGCCTAGCCTCCACTACAACCGGCATCCGTTGACATGGGGCATTCTCGAAGGAACATCATCCGGCCTAAACGTTCATGACGGGTTCTCATAACGAAAACACACATATCCAATCCTGGCCAAGGACATTGTGCTTTGCACTCAAATGCCTTAATTTAAATAATGTGTTTGGCCTATTTTCTTCATAATAAAAACACCTGGTAAAATAATTGTGCGTGAGCACACGGTCAAATTGAACCATAAATTGTGATATTCTCCAATTTAAAAATCCCATGGCTTGATATAGTACTTAAAAATATTTTGGTGTCAAAACCCAACACCAGGTGTTTTTATAATTAAATACCAAAACTTTCATATTTTTGAAATAATAAATCAAAAATCATCAATCGACATCCAATTGCATAAATTAACAATCAATTTAACAAACCAACACTTCCACAATGATCAATACGAAATTCTAACGACCGGCTATCCCGGTGTAATTTCCACTAATTAATAAATAATTAAATAAATTACAAAATATTTAAATAAAAGCACTCAATTAAATTAACCTAAGCCAACCGGGCTAATTAATCGAACTAACTAATTAATCTAACTAACCTAACTAATTTAATCTAACATACTAATTAAATTAACTAATTAAACTAACTAAATTAACTAACTAACTATCTAACCACCTCGTTGAACTAACTAAATTACCCTAACCAATCTAGTTGGGCTAACTAAATCTCACTAATCCTAATTAGTCTAACTAAACATCTAATTAGTCACTAATCCACCTTTAAGCATGATTAGCACCCTAATTAGAGTTTAGGATATAAACTCACCGGATTAGTGAATAAACTAGTTCACGGC
The DNA here is from genome assembly GCA_014182715.1 of Eucalyptus cloeziana. NCBI lineage: Eukaryota > Viridiplantae > Streptophyta > Magnoliopsida > Myrtales > Myrtaceae > Eucalyptus > Eucalyptus cloeziana. Next base: position 23,419,269 of record CM024641.1, on the reverse strand, counting down.
AATGGCGATGTGAAGGCGAGCAAGACTCGAGCCTATGGCAACACCAAAGGAGGCTCGGAAGGACCCAAAAATGGCCTACAAAGCCTTAGCTCTAAGCTGGAACTTCGGTGTTGTGGCTGAACCGAAGGGTTGGCTCGGGGCACGGCGCAAGGAGGATGAGGGTGGGGGACAGCTAGGCGGCGATGGGGGCCAACTGGAGCAGAGCCGAGACGGGCTAAGGCGGTTAGCGAAGGAGCTAGTGTTGGGTTGGAGAAGAACACGGTGGACGTGTGGCTCGGGCACGGCGGGCTCGGGCATGAGGAGCTAGCTTGTGGCGATCGAATGGGGCGACGCTGGGCTCAGGCGGTCGATGGGCAGGCTCGGACGGCTTGAGAGAGGTGCTGGAGGCTTCGATTCAAGGGGTTATGTTGGTTTGCTGCTCTAGAAATGGTGGCTGAAGCAAGGAGGGATAAGAAGAAGCTGAGGTAGAAGAAGATGCTGCTGGAAAGGGGATAAGGGCCTCAAAAGTCTTGCCAAAATATCTCAAACACTCGAGTATATGCCCCATAAGTCCATAGCCATGATCCAACAACCATTTCCCTCCCAAAACTTCCCAAACAAGTCAATTTTGATGCCCAAATGTTGCCGCCCCCATGGCCTTACGAATTTCATGTTTTTCCCTCCCAAAACAACTCAATTTCACACCAAATGGCTTCCAATTCATGGCCAAATTGCTAAGGAGGAAGCCCACACCACTTTCCATAATTTTCCTCACCAATTGATCCATCTTGAATCCCAAAAATCCACACCAAAATGGCCCTTTGAATTTCCCGATTTTAAAATGCCAAATTTTGATTTTTCGCCAAAAATCCCGAGCTTGCTGAAAATTCTTTGAAGGATGAGTCAATGTTCCTAAAATAAATCGTGACACGCCAGAGCTTTCGATTCCTAAAACCGGGTTTAATTTCGTGATTAATTTCAAGCGGATGTGATTTTAGCGTGACCTAACCTATCATGTAGTTTTTAGAAATTTTTAGCGCATTTGACCCGTGGTCAATTATTTTCGATCCACAATGTGCATCTTTGACTCATAGGCGACTCTTGGTTGTCGTAAAAATCTCAAGGTTTCAATTACAAACATCGGATACGGAATCAATAGAAAAATCGGTTTAGTGCCGTTCGACGCGAATTTTGCAATCAGGTGGAATCACCCGCAACTTAATTACATGCTTCTGTCAAATCGACCTATCTTTGATTTCTAATCGATTTTAATGGGGCTCTATTGACCCTTGCAGATGAGCACAGTCGAGTAGTCGATTTCTGATCGAATTCTCGAGTCTATCGCGTTTATAATACTTAACAGCTTCACCAAATAGATTAGTTATCTCGTGAGTGGCTAACTCAAGAAAAAGGACCACATGCGCACCGATGAGAAGCCCAGTTCATAAAATGGAGTCAAGGTCGAAAATTAGGATGTCACAACTCTTCCATTCTTATAAAAATTTCGTTCTCGAAATTTAAACTATTACAATCCTTCTTTAAAAAGGTGGGGGGTATTGTTATCTCATTGAGTCTTCACTTTCCCAAGTCGCTCATTCTATTCCGTGGTGTTGCCAGACCACTTTGACCAAGGGAACCATCTTAGTACACAACACTTGCTCTTTGCGATCCACAATTTGAACTGGTCTCTCCACGTATGACACTCTGTCGTCCACGTCTAACTTTTCAAAATTGGCACATGAGTCGGGTCAGGTTCATACTTTCTCAATATCGACACGTGGAAGATGTCATGCACTCGCGCCAGTCTTGGCGACAACGCAAGACGATATGCCAAAGTCCTTATTCTCTCTAGAATCTTAAAGGGATCGACATACCTCGAACTCATCTTCCCTTTCTTGCCGAAGCGCGAAGTACCCCTCACTGGTGACACCTTCAGAAAGATGTGTTCACCAACTTGGAATTCTAATGGTTTTTTACGCTTATCTACATAACTTTTCTGGCGACTCTAAGCGGTCTTTAGTCTTTCCCGGATAACTACAACTGCATCTACTGACTGTTGAACTAACTCTAGGTTAGTAATCTTCCGCTCTCCGACTTCATCCCAACAAACTGGAGTTCTGCATGCTCTGCCATACAACACTTCAAACGGTGCCATCTAAATACTCCGCTGATAACTGTTGTTATAGGCGAACTCAACAAGATGAAGCTGTTTCTCCTAGCTTCCTTTGAAGTCTAGTACACAAGCTCGCAGCATGTCCTCGAGGGTTTGAATCGTCCTCTCAAACTGGTCATCTGTCTGAGGATGATAGGCCGTATTGTACTGTAGCTTTGTTCCCAAGGCAGTCTATAAGCTTTTCCAGAAGGCTGCTGTAAACTTTGGGTCTCGATCAGACGTAATCGTCACCGGTGCTCCATGCAGACGCATTATCTAACGCACGTACAACTTAGCATATCTGTCCAATGCAAAGTCCTTTCGTACAGTGATGAAATGAGTAGACTTTGTCAATCTGTCAACTACAGCCCATATGGAATCATTACCTCGCCGACTCCTTGATAATCCCATCACAAAATCCATTATGATATGTTCTCGCTTCCACTTGGGAATCTCGAGAGGTTGCAAAAGTCCTCCCGGCTTATAGTGTTGTGCCTTCACTTGCTGTTGTTGGAAAAAACTCCTATTAGGTTTTGAAGCTGACAAAAGTTTTCTAGTTATATTATGAGGAATATGAGACTTCTGTGAAATTCTGTCAAAGTCTATCTTTCATCAGAAGTTTGCTCACTTTGACGAAGACCCAAACTGAACGCAAGAGAAGAATGAAAACTTAATTAGACTTAAGATTATTTCTCTTCCTTCAGTACGAATAGGATATATTTGCCTTTCTGGTTGGAAATTTCACTTATCCTTCTAAGATTATTGATCAAATCAATTTCGAAGAAGCAAATCTTTTCGGAAGGCAAGCTTATTTGGAAAGAATCTACTTATGGAAACTAAGATCCTAATTGTATGGGCGACCAGGATTGACGGACTTTCATCTCAATCTTCAAACGGCTTGAGATCTCCTTAATTGATTCTGTCAAACGGATTGATTGGAAGAATTCATTTGGAAAGTGCCAACGATCGAAAATGCATAAAGGAGTATTTAAGGAGGTTTTTCAAGTCATTAGATAGAGAGTATGAAAGCAGAATTCCAAAGTCTGAAGCTTCCAAAATCGCTTGTTCTTCATCATGCAGTGCTCAAACTTGTATTCGAAAAAGAGAGAAACTCTAGAGAGTGACTTTGTGAGAGTAGTAAAATCTCTTCATTGAAAAGTCGAGATCATAAGGCTGTAACACTCTTTTTTGATTCATAATGGAAACTAGCCAGAAGGCTATCGGTATGGGAGAGTGGACATAGGCTTAATCTAAGCCGAACCACTATAAATTATGTGTTCTTTTTCTCTTTCCTAAACTCCTTTATTTTATTTGCTGTGATATCTTTCTGTGTTTTGAAATATTTGTTAAAGTCTCAATCCTTCCACAAAGTCTATTGTTCATCATACTCAGTTTAAAAGTAAAGTATTTTCACTTCTTTTCGTAAAATCTATTTTCACACCTATTCACCCCCTCTAGGTATTTATACTAGCCCTTTCAATTGGTATCAGAGCTTGTGTGCTTATTTTATTGAAGTGTTTTTACTTTTAAGCTAAAGATCTTATATGGCTAGTATCTTGGCTCGAGGTTTGGTTGAAGGACAGAGCAACACTAGACCTCTTTACTTCGATGGAAAGGAGTATAATGTATGGAAAAACAAGATGAAGGCATTTCTTAGATCCAAAGATCCCCTGGAGTGGGATATTGTTGAAAAATGAATCAATCCTAAAGTAACATCAGCTTCAAACAAAGGGAAAGAAGTTATCGATGCTAATGAATCAACTCAAGCTGAAATTGCCAAGAGATAGGCTCTTGATGCCAAAGTAATGTATTCCTTGTATTGTGCTTTGTCTCCCACAAAATATAACCAAATTTCTTCTTGTGAAACAGCAAAAGAAGTTTGGGACAAACTACATCTTACCTATGAGGGGGCTGACCGTGTGAAGGAAACAAAAATTAACATTCTGCTTGGACAATATGAAGCATTCAAAATAAAGCATGGAGAATCTATTTCTGATATGTTTAGTCACTTCATAGAAATTGCAAATGGCCTGGCTTATCAAGGTCAACCAATTTCTAGATCAATGAAAGTCAACAAACTACTGCGAGGACTTTCAAAGGACTGGAATCATGTGAATACTTCAATCAGAGAAACTCAGAGGATCATGTCTCACTCAGTAGATGAACTAATAGGCACATTTCAGTCGTACGAAGTGGAGCAGATCAATGATGAGGAAGATCCAAAAGGTAAGAAATCAATTGCTTTAAAATCTAACATTGATTCTGATGATATGGACGATGAGGAGTTGGCTTTTATGATAAAGAAATTCAAAAAGCTAAATAGAAAAGGGAAGAAGATTGAATTGGAAGAAGCAAAACACACAGAATTCTAGAAGAGACCAACAGAGGACATTGAAGCAAACAAGGATGTTATATGCTTCGAGTGCAAGAAAAATGGGCATATCAGACAAAACTGTCCTTTGTTGAAAAAGAAGAAAGGAAAAATTTGAGAAGTACAAGAAAGCCTTTAAAGCAAAATCCTAGAGTGACACCGAACGTGAAGAAAGCAAAGAAGAATTCGCAAACATATGTCTGATAGCTCACTCATAGTCAAACTCAGACTTAGAAATAGATATTGATTCAAACTTTGACAAAGAAATCGAGGTCACTATTAAAAGAAAAATCAAATGGTATTTGGATAGTGGCTATTCTAGGCATATGGCAGGAGACTCAAACTGTTTCATAAAGCTTGATAGACTAAAATAAGGAAAGGTTTTTTTTGTTGGGAATAGAAAAGGGAAGATTATAGGATGCGGAACCGTGAAGATTGGAAGTCTAACTATCAACAATGTTTCCCTGGTGAAAGGTCTAAATTATAATCTGCTGAGTATAAGTTAGCTTTGTGACACTAGTTTCAAAATAAACTTTCAAGAAGGCATTTGTTCTAGAATAAGTCAAGACTTCTCTCAATCCTTTACCGGGCGAAGGCATGGCAACATATATCTTCTGGACGTAAATCCCGAAAGTTCACAGTGCATTATTTCTATTCAAGATGAAGTAAGTCTCTAGCATCGGAAGCTTGGTCATGTAAATATGAAGCAAATTGCCAAAATTTCTTCTAAGAAGCTGGTTTGAGGGCGTCCTAATCTGGGTTATCAGAAGTCTGAAATATGCACTCCATGTGTCTTGGGAAAACAAGTCAGAAGTTCTTTTAAACCAGTAAATTAGGTCTCTACTAGTCGAGTTTTACAGCTTCTTCATATGGATCTTTTTGGATTAACCAGAACTTAGAGTATTGGTGGAAAGAAATATTGTCTAGTAATCGTGGATCATTCATGTTTTACTTGGGTATTCTTTTTGGCAAATAAGTTTGAAACTTTTTCATATTTTTCAACGTTTGCCAAGAAAGTTCATAATGAGAAAGGTTATGTTATTTCAAGCATAAGAATAGACCATGGAGGTGAGTTTGAAAATCAAGATTTTGCAAATTTCTATGATGAATCTGGTTTTCAACATGTTTTCTCTTCTCCATACACTTCAAAACAAAATGGGTTTGTGGAAAGGAAAAACAGATTTTTACAGGAGATGGCCAGAACTCTATTAATAGAAAGCAAAATATCCTCTCAATTTTGGGTAGAAGCAGTTTCTACTACATGTTATATTATCAATAGAGTATTTTTAAGGCCTTTTAAGGCCTATCTTAGAGAAGACTTCCTATGAATTATATAAAGGGAAGAAGCCTAATGTTTCAAACTTTAATGTATTTGGCTGTAAATGCTTTATTTTGAAAAATGCAAATAATCGATCTAGAAAGTTCGAAGAAAAATCAGACGAAGAAATTTTTCTTGGCTATTCAACTTCAAGTAAAGCTTATAAGGTCTTTAACAAGAAGACTCAATCTATGGAAGAATCTATGAACGTTAGATTTCAGGAAATATATGCAGATTCAACCAGATCAGGTTCAACTTGAAGAGTTTGAACCAGTTCTAGACTTAACAAAGTTAGTTTCCCCCAGCGAAATTCAGTCTTTTGGAGTACAGCAACAGGCAGAACAAAAAGACTCAAAAGAAACAGAGGATCAACAGATTCCCAAATCAAATAGCGACTGGAAGCACAAGTCAAGTCATCCCAAAAAACTTATCATTAGCAACATTAATGAAGGAATTCGCACCAGATCCAAAGGAAAAGAAGACTCTAGTGCAATAGCACTTGTTTCTGAGATAGAGCCAAAAGGAGTAGAAGAAGCATTGTTTGATGAAAGCTAAATAGAAGCTATAGGAGAAGAACTCAGACAATTTATCATCAATGATGTATGGGAAATGATTCCAAAACCCAAAGACAAATCTGTTATTGGAATAAAATGGGTTTTCAAAAACAAGATAGATGAGAAAGGAAAAGTAATTAGAAACAAAGCAAGGCTTGTGGCAAAAGGCTACACACAGGAAAGAAGAGATAGACCATGATGAAACCTATGCACCAGTAGCAAGGTTAGAAGCGATTAGATTATTGCTTGCTTTTGCTTGTTATCAAAATTTCAAGTTATTCTAGATGGATGTCAAAAGTGCATTCCTAAATGGATTCATACAAGAAGAAGTTTATGTGAAACAATCACAAGGATTTGAAGATCCAAGAAAACCAGACTCTGTCTACAGACTAAAAAAGGCTTTGTATGGTCTAAAGTAGGCACCTCGAGCTTGGTATGAAAGGTTGAGTAAGTTTCTAACTCACAATGGCTTTGAGAAAGGAAAAGTTGATACTAATCCGTTTATAAAAGGAGAATGAAAAGATTTTTTACTTGTGCAGATTTTTGTAGATGATATAATCTTTGTTTCTCCTAACGAAAGTCTTTACAAGAAATTTTCAAGATCCATGTAGGATGAATTCAAAATGAGTACGATGGGTGAATTAACCTTCTTTATGGGATTGCAAGTTAGACAATCAAAGAAATGTATATTCATTCATCAGGAGAAATATGCCAAAGATCTTATCAAGAAATTTGGATTGGAAAACTGCAAGAGGATAGAAACTCTCATGTCAAGTTCATCAAAACTAGACAAGGATGAAGGAGGAAAGAAAGTAGACCAAAAACTATACAGAAGCATGATCAGTTCCCTTATTTACCTAATTGCCTCAAGACCTGATATTTTATTCAATGTGTGCATTTGTGCTAGATTTCAGTTTGATCCAAAAGAATCTCATCTAAGTGCTGTTAAACGCATCACTAAATATGTTGCGACTTTTCCAAAGTTGAGTCTATGGTATCCAAAAGAATGAGACTTTACTTTACTTGGTTATTCTAATGCTGATTTAGCTGTGTTGTAAAGTGAACAAAAAGAGCACATCTAGCACTTGTCAACTATTGGGACAAATGATGGTATCTTGGTTCTCAAGGAAACAAAGTACTATGGCAATATCTACAACAGAAGCTGAGTATGTTGCTCTTGGAAGTTGTTGTTCTCAAACTCTAGGGATAAGAAGACAACTAAGAGACTTTGGAATAGAAGAATCCTACACTGAGATCAGATGTGACAACACAAGCACTATAAATCTTACCAGAAACCCAATCCTTCATTCAAAAGCAAAGCACATCAGGATTCGTCATCATTTTATAAAGGATCATGTTCAAAATGGCAAGATTATGGTTCAATTTATTGATTCAAAGAATCAACTGGCAGACATATTCACAAAACCTCTGGAGAAGAACTTATTTGAGTCAATTCGCAACAAGCTAAATATTATATCTTCTCTCAATTAAAGTCTGAAGATAATTAGACTCAGAACTTCAACTTAAGGAAGCTACTTCAGTATGTACATTCTCTCCAATTTAGGTATTTTAATTTTAGTATGAAATTTATGAACAGGTATGATTTTATTCGAATCATCGCTTGCCTATTTTATTTTTAGAAATTACTATTTTCTTGCTAAAATTTGATTTCAAATTTTTAGTAGTTGTCATTTTAAAATTTGTTCTGAAAAGGCATTTTTTGTGATGTTTCATTTACCCCTTTTTCGATCTCTTTAAATACCTCAGAGTATTTCCTTCAGGCACAGGACATCAAAACCCTAATACCGTATCTTTTTCTCTCGATTTTTACTCTCAAAATCAAAATCTCTCTGCAAGTTTCCATCTTTCTTTCACTCGAACATGTCATCAAAATCTTCCAAGTCTGCATCTATGGCGTACCAGCGAAAATCCTCTCGTATTGCAAGTCAGGGTCCTCGGAACATGCCAGAAGGACCGACTCACTTCAATCTTACTGGTGAAGAATCTCCGCAAAATTCTCCTCGCCAACCTGTAGATGAGGAAGTTGATCAAGAAGTGGTTCCTCTCGGAGTTTTGACATTCCAGGTTCTTTACAAGCATTATTGTTTTCTGAAACAGGGTGGATCTCCAATGACCTTTATCACTAGTTTTCTGAAAGGTCATGGGCATGGAAACAAAACTTTGTTCTTAAGAGCCATGGAAAGATTAGGAGTGGCGCCGAAGGGTTCAATAGAAAAGGCTTTTCTACATTTTCCTTCTGATCCTCGATTCAATTTGGAGAGTCAATCTAAGAATAAGGATGATGATGAGAGAATTTTTACGAATTTTCAACCCCGAATGGGTGTGGCCGCTGACATTCCAGGAAAAAGAACAAAGCTTTTTCGTTCAAGAGAGCATAAGAAGGTTTACACTCAAATGTTGAACAGAAGGGTAATAAACCCTCGCATAGTGGATTTTGACTTTTTAGATTCCATAAAGGTTAACTTGAGGGAAAAGTTAGCCAATCTTCAACTTGAAAGGTTTTGTGTTGAGATAGTAGTAGCTTATCTTGAATTGATAGAGTATTTCTACTCCAATCCGTCTTTCCTGGATCCAACTCACATTCAATTCACTGTTTGTGATAAAGTATTTGTTGTGGATGTGAATACTCTAGCTGATATTCTGGGAGTTGAACGAAGTGGTTTTCTATCGATTAATGTCTCTATTAGTCAAGCCACTCGTTTTCTAATGAAGGACAGACTGCCAAGTGGGAGTATCACTTACTCTCGTATGCCAGCCTCACACATTTTGCTGCACAAAATTGTCATCAATTGCATCAGACCAAAGACTGCCTCCAAGATTGATATCTCAAGATTTGAGGCGAAGATTATGTGGGCTATTTGTAATGGAATTCCTTTTCTCTGCCGCACACTATTTTCCTACATATGTATAGGACTGTTATGAAAGAAAAAGACAATTGCCCTACTCTGTTTTGATTACAAAATTGTTCAGACACTTTCAGATCTAGTTTCCCTCTCAACTTTATTCAAGAACTGTCACTCCTATGGAGATAGGCATGAAGATGATCTCCAAAATGAGGCTAAAGGATCTGTCCAAAGCAATTGATCTTTTGAAGAATGAATCCTCACACAGACTCAAGGAAGAACCTAGTGCTACAAGGAAGTGAAAAGGAAAAGATCTCATCCAAAAGACTTCAAAGAAAAAGAAGTATGTTCTTCTAGTAGACGAAAAAGGGGAAGATGATTTGACCATTTCTGCACTAGCCTTGCGCAATCTTCGAGGATATCCTAATTCTGAAGAGAAAGAAGAAGAAGAAGTTGAAGTTGAAGCAGAAGAAGGAGATGAACAAGAAGAAGAGGGTGACATTGAAAAATAAGTAGAGAAGGACAATGAAGATGAAGATTCTGAAGAAGCCAGTGGTGCAATACCACTATCAGATGCAACTGAGAAAAGAGATTTTGAAGAAGATAGGGATGATGCTGCATCTAAAGGAGAGGACAATGAACAAGAAGAGAGATCTAGTGCTGGAAAGGAAAAGGCACAAGAAGGTGAAGTCTCGTCTCAACCTACAGGCACCAAAGTAGGGGGAGATGTTGAGAAAACTCCTTTAGCAGCACCTACTGCTAGTGATGGCATTAGTAGATCTCCTGTAAATCCCAAAGATGTCTTTGCATCTCACTTCCCTGAGATTGATGTTGATGAGGAAACCCCAAGTCAAGATAAGGAACAAACTACATGTGCTCAAGTTGATGTTCCTCCAATTTTGGACACTCCACAGATTAACTTTGCTGAAAGTAGTGCTCAAACAGAACTTGATGCAATATGCCATGGAGGTTGAAATTCAAAAGCTACATACTGCCTTAAGGTCTACCTCAGATTTTCTAACCGGCAAGGTACAGTCTCTCGATACTCAAGTTCAGACTCTGAATCAACAGGTTTCGCAAACTGTATCCAAAGTCAAGGATGTTTATCATCAATGCCAAGAGAAGCTTAAGGAGGTAGTGCAGTCGCTGGAGGATTTCCGACTTGTTCGCGTTCCAAGACAATCCTGAATTACTCCATCTTTTTATCTCATTTTTTTAATCACATCTTTTTGACTTTCTCTTTCTTTTTGCTGTTGACAAAAATGGGGAGAATGTGAGCAGATTTAAAAGTTATTGTGTTTGTTTGAACTTAACTTTTGTGAATGTTTGTGTTTTGCAATTAACTTTTGTGGTTGTGTATTTGGATTGAATTTAGATTGAACTTTTGTAGTTTTTGAATCCTTGAACTCTAAATTGTCATGACTAAAATGTTTTATGTGGTTGTAGAATCAATGTTATCCAGATCTATAACAATTTATTTTTATAAGTTATCATGTACTGCTAAAGTGTTGTTTTGCAGGATATAAGTCTTAAATCTACAAGAAAGTTTTGTCACCATAAAAAATGGGGAGATTCTTGGAGATAACTCCTATTAAGTTTTGAAGTTGACAAAACTTTTCTAGTTATATTATGAGGAATATGAGACTTTTGTGAAATTCTGTCAAAGTCTATCTTTCATCAGAAGTTTGCCCACTCTGACTAAGACCCAAACTGAAGGCAAGAAAAGAATGAAGACTTAATTAGACTCAAGATTATTTCTCTTCCTTTAGTACAAATAGGATATATTTGCCTTTTTGATTGGAAATTTCACTTACCCTTCTAAGATTATTGATCAAATCAATTTTGAAGAAGCAAATCTTTTCGGAAGGCAAGTTTATTGGAAAGAATCTACTTATGGAAACCAAAATCCTGATTATATGGGCGACTGGATTGACAAACTTTCATCTCAATCTTCAAATGGCTCGAGATCTCCTTAATTGATTCTGTCCAACAGGTTGATTGGAACAATTTCTTTGGAAAGTGCCAACGGTCGAAAAGGCATAAAGGAGTATTTAAGGAGGTTTTTCAAGTCATTCAATAGAGAGCGTGAAAGTAGAATTCTAAAGTCTAAAGCTTCCAAAATCACTTGTTCTTCATCATACAGTGCTCAAACTTGTATTCGAAAAAGAGAGAAACTTTAGAGAGTGACTTTGTGAGAGCAGTAGAATCTCTTCATTGAAAAGTCGAGATCATAAGGCTGTAACACTCTTTTTCAATTCATAGTAGAAACTAGCCAGAAGGCTGTCAGCGTGAGAGAGTGGACGTGGGCTCAATCTAAGCCGAACCACTATAAATTATGTGTTCTTTTTCTCTTCCTTAAACTCATTTATTTTATTTGCTGTGATATCTTTCTGTGTTTTGAAATAGTTGTTAAGTCTGAATCCTTCCACAAAGTTTGTTATTCATCAGACTCAATTTAAAAGTAAAGTATTTTCACTGCTTTTCGTAAAATCTGTTTGCACACCTATTCACCACCCTCTAGGTTTTATACTAGCCCTTTCAGTTGTCATGTCAGACACTTGGCGACATGCTTGGTGATATCTGCCTTCATACCGGTCTACCAGTAGTGTTGACGTAGATTATGATACATCTTTGTACTACTTGGATGAATGCTGTAACTGCTACGATGAGCTTCTGACAAGATCTCTTCCTTAAGCTCTATATCGTCAGGTACACACAATCGTCCACGAAACTTTAGTGTTCCGTCCTAAAAAATTTGAAAGTCAGCCTTTCTCTTTTCTACATCTTTTTGCAAAATCTTCTGGATCTTAGGATCTGTCAACTGCCACGTCTTGATCATTATCCGCACTTCTAGTTCAATTCTGAGGGTGGCCATGAGACTTAAAAGGTGGCCTACCTCAAATTTGAAAACCGAATCTTAAGCTCATTCGAGTAAGATCCACTCCTGAATCACCATCTGCTCAATCGAAGACTTTCGACTCAACGCATTTGCGACCTTATTCTCTTTTCTAGGATGATACAGGATATCGCAGTCATAGTTCTTAAGAAGTTCCATCCAACGACGCTGTCTCATATTCAACTCCTTCTAAGAGAATATATACTTGAGACTTTGATGGTTTGTAAAAATCTAAAATCTTTCTCCACACAAGTAATGTCTCCAAATCTTCATAGCGAAAATCATTGCTGTGAGTTCTAAGTCATGCATCGGGTAATTCAACTCATGAGGTCTCAACTGATAGGACACGTATGCAATAACTCTGCTATGTCGCATTAACACGCAACCTAGTCCTCTAAACAATGCATCACTGTAGATCTCATAACCTCCAGGACCAAACGGAATTGTTAGTACGGGTTCGGTAGTCAGCTTCGCTTAAGCTCTTGGAAACTACGCTTGCACTTATCTGTCCATACAAACTTCTCTTCTTTCTTCAACCGTCGAGTCAAAGGCAAGGCTATTGCAAAGAATCCTTCCACGAATCGTCTGTAATAACCTGCTAATCCCAAGAAACTTTTGATCTCTGTCACTGTCGTCGGTCTTGGCCATTTGATCACGGCTTCAATCTTGGTCGGGTCCACAGAGATTCGTTCACTTGAAATCATGTGACCTAAGAAAGCCACACGAATTAACCAAAACTCGCACTTACTGAACTTGGCGTACAGTCCGTGATTCCGCAGAGTTTGAAGCATTGTCCTCAATTGTCTTTCGTGCTCCTCAGGACTTCTCGAGTACACCAAGATGTCGATGAAAACGATCACAGACTGATCCAGATACTCCTTAAAGACACGTATCATTAAATCCATGAAAGTAGTTGGGGCGTTGGTCAAACCAAACGGCATTACGGTAAACTCATAATGGCCGTAACGCGTACGAAACACTGTCTTTGATATGTCTTCCTTTCTGATCCTCAACTGATGATATCCTGTCCTCAGGTCAATCTTAGAAAATATTGACGCTCCCTATAATTGGTCAAACAAGTCAACAATCCTCAGTAGCGGGTACTTGTTCTTGATCGTCACCTAGTTAAGTTATCGATAGTTGATGCAAAGACGCTACGAACTATCTTTCTTCTTCACGAACAAAACTGGTGCTCCCCAAGGTGATGCACTGGGACGTATGAATCTCTTGTCCAACAACTCCTGCATTTGCACCTTCAGTTCTTTCAACTATGACAACGCCATACGGTAAGGAGCCTTAGAGATTGGCTTCATCCCGGGGCCAACTCAATTACAAACTCAATCTCCCTTTGTGGGGGCAGACTAGGTAATTTCTTCGAAAACATATCTGCAAACTCTTGTACCACTCAATGTCTTCCATCTTCGACTTCTCAACTGTCGTATCCATATATGACAGTTGCCAAGTAACCTTGGCAATCCCCGTCTAACAAACGGGTTGCCTCAAGCGACAAGATTAAGGTGATCATGGGTCCTCCTCGACTCCTAATAAACTTAAAACTTTCACCCGTTAACGGGTTAGACTGAATCGCTTTACGATAACAGTCTACAGTAGCTCATTGCTTGATGAGCCAGTCAATACCAATTATCACATCGAAATCATACATGGCTAGGACAATTAAATCTATCATTTCCTCTCGCCCACCAATAACCAACTTGCAACTAGGACAGCCTATTGTAGACAATACCTTTTCATTTAACGGGGTAGATATACTAACGATTGACCTCGACAATTCAAGACTGCACCCTACCAACTTAACATATTGCTCAGCTATAAATGAATGAGTAGCTCTAGGATCAAATAAAGCATAAGCAGTATGGTTGTTCAGCGAGACCGTACTTGTGACCACGTCAGGTGAGTCCTTTGCCTGGCGCGGGGTGACATCATACACCCTTCCCTAAGCTGGAGGCTGGTTCAAACCACCCTGCAATGCATTCTATGGCACGTATCCTCTATTCTATCCCATAGGTGGCGGCGGCGGCAGTTGTGCTCCCATTAACCTTCGAGGACAATCCTTGACTTGGTGATCATGTTGGCCACACCCATAGCAAGCACCCATCCTAGAATGGCATGGGGCCAAACCATGTCGTCTCTCACATAAATGACACGCCATTCCGACTTGGCGCTGACTTTTCTATCCCACCCTTTCTGTTGGGTGGAATGGGATATCTACCTCCAGTCATCGACTTCTTCTCAAACCGATTATCATCCCTGTTCGACCCAAACTGCGACCCAGATGTGACAGCTCGTTCGTTTAAATTCCTTTCTATCAGTTGGGCCCACTCATACAAATCGTTGTAGTCCTTCAAATTGAACAGTACTAGCGGGTCTTTCAGCTCCGATATGAGTTTATCTCTGAATCTTCTTGCTCGATCTACCGGATCCTCGATCAATCTGGGGGTGTACTGTGACAGCTCAGCAAATTTTGCCTCGTACTGGTCTACTATCATCAAACCTTGGCGAAGGCGCTAAAATTTCGCCATCTTCTGTTCTCGTGTGTAGTCCAAGAAATATTTCCCATTGAAAGCTTCGACGATGGCGTTCCACTCTGGAACCACGCCTTCAAGAAATACTCTTCCTCTAGTGGCTCTCCACTAGGTACTTGTGTTTCCCGTAGCTGATAGAGTGCAAGGACAACCTTATCTTTCTCCGTGCATCTCAACAGTGCGAAGGCCTTCTCCAACTCTTGGATCCAGAGGGTTACAGCCTCGAGATCACCTGCTCAACTGAACCTCGACGGGTTCAGCTTCAGAAATTGCTCAACAAGCTTGTGCATCGGCCTTTCCCCGACCACAACTCCAGGTTGGACTTCCATAGGTGCGGCTACAGCAGCAACAGCAACATTAGCGGCAACAGTAGCAGTGGCTGTAGTGGCGACGACAGTAGTGGTGGCTTGATTCTGGGCTTGCTACCCATAAGATTCCCAAGGGTCTTGAGCGCTTGTACGATCCCATTGAGTCTAGGATCGTCAAGTGTTACTACACCAGCATCGACCTGTGGTGGCACTATCCTATTGGTGCTGGCCTGAGCTGGCGCTCTTCCTCACGTACCAACCATTGTCAGCGTGCTACCCCGAGTAACTGACACTACTGACCTCTTCCTAGGAGTTCTCTACTCCTGATCACTCATATTGCAAGATTCTTACAAAACCTGCTTTCCAATTCCACACAGAATTAGAAACTGAGCGATCCACACAAAACAATCTACTAATCAGCTAATCAATCACATGCATCAGCATAAGAAAAAAGCCTATCCTACTAATTATCCCATAACCCATCGCACCTTATCACTTGAGACACTGACCAGCTTTGATACCACTCTTGGCGGGGATGTCACGCCTTGACCCTCGAGCGCGCGCACATCCCTCGGTGATTGATCGAATTGCGACGTTCCCAGGACGCGTCGCCGATCCATTTATTTTATTGTACATGCGGAAGTGAATTAAACAATCTCCAAACAACACTCAAACATGGGATAGAAAAGCAGGACAGTCAATCAACCCAAAACATATCTTATAAACACACCGGGTTATTTACAAAACCAATCAATACTACCAGTTTATGTACAAGAGCCTAACTCAAAAAGAAAGAGAGCTACTGAGCCATCTTGGTACTAGACTTCTCATCCATGGGCTCTAAGTCCACCATGACACCATCAGGGGTGTCGAGATCCATCGGGTGCCCTACTTCCCACTTCCCAGTCCCAACGAGAGGCCTGTCGAAATCCTGTAGGGGACCCTCCCGACCCCCTTGATGAAAGTTGATGAACCATTTTATGAATCGGTGAGGTACCAACTGAGGTAAGCCCTCCTCGACCCATACTGTGGACTCAACCAGCTCACGGGTCACGGTAGTCCTAAAGATGGGGAAATAGGTGAATTCAAAATCCATCACCTGCAGGACCCCATATCGTACATGTCGTGCCTCCATCTAGGGACTTGAAAATTATGAACCACAACAGGGTGAGACGATGTCTCAACGAGTCTACACCTTAAACCCTGATTAAGAAGATAACACACCTAGAGGCAACCTATAAACACATTATATAAGACTTATCTCACCTCAGCACCTCCCTATACGTCAGTACAGTTCATATAACATATGTAAACGCAACAAGCGTACATCATTAATTGGAACACCTCATCACACATATCAATTAATCATAGGGGTCCTGATTATAAGGCCAAATCGTTATGACACGTCCCATTCCATGCCACATAATTTTGTCCCGTAATCAGGCGTAGTTATATCACTCATTCAAGCATTCCAATTAATTACGCCCCAATGGCCACATCCAACCCAATAGTTGGCGGTCATTCGGCATAGCCGGGCGTCGTCTCGCTTCGTCGAGCACAACAATGTCTACATCTAGACGACATTCCCAAAGGAGCATTGGCTTAGCCTTCACTGTGACCGGCATCTGTTGACATGGGACATTCCCGAAGGAACATAGTCCAGTGTAAACGCTCGTGACAGGTTCTGATAACGATCACACGCACATCCAATCCCAGCCAAGAACATCATGCTTTGACTCAAATGCCTCAATTTAAATAATGTGCTTGGCCTATTTTCTTCATATTAAAAACACTCGATAATATAATTGTGCGTGGGCACACGGTCAAATTGAACCATAAATCATGATATCTCCCATTTAAAAATCCCATGACTTGATATAATACTTAAAAACATTTTTGGTGTCAAAATCTGACACCCAATATTTTTCTAATTAAATACCAAAATTTTTATATTTTTGAAATAATAAATCAAAAATCATCAATCGGCATCCAATTGCAAAATTAACAATCAATTTAACAAACCAACACTTCCAAAATGATCAGTACGAAATTCTAACGACCGGCTATCCTAGTGTAATTTCCACTAATTAATAAATAATTAAATAAATTGAAAAATATTTAAATAAAAGCACTCAATTAAATTAACCTAAGCTAACCGGGCTAATTAATCGAACTAACAAATTAATCTAACTAACCTAACTAATTTAATCTAACATACTAATTAAATTAACTAATTAAACTAACTAAATTAACTAACTAACTATCTAACCACTTAGTTGAACTAACTAAATTACCCTAACCAATCTAGTTGGGCTAACTTGTTAGGGAAATCCCTTATAATGTTTTGAAGATGACAAAATAAATCAAAGGTTACTAACATGTTTGATGGTTGAGTAACAGATTATGCAGATGATAGAATGTGTAAATGATTTATCAAAGTCTATACTTGGAAGAACCAGAAGACAGACTCTATGCTGAAACTGAATATGTTCAGATTATGTCCAAACCTTAAGGCTAAATCTATTCAGAAGCAGAATATGTTTAGACTTACATTTAGATTATAAAGTCTATTATGAAATTTCCAGACTTCTGTGTCAAAGTCTGAAGACTGCAAGACTTTAGTGTCAAAGTCTATCTCACATCAGAAGTCTGCATTCTCTGACAAATTTTAAATTGAATGCAAGTGAAGTTTGAATACACTTAGACTCTACTTCAATTTGAAGACACTCAAACTCTACTTCAATCTGAAGATACTCAGACTTTACTTCAGACAGAATGAAGCAGATTCAGAACGTAACACAAGCCCAAATGTATAACGGCTAGTGATTTGGTTTGGATTCTATATCAAGATAGATTTGATTGACTCAATCTAATTGATTGACAATTGGATATTGAAGACAAGAACTTTCCATACGAAGAAGTTTTACTTATGGAAACCAAGATTCTGTTTGTATGGGCGATCAGAATCAATTTGAAATTCTACTTCTATCACTCAACGGCTACCAAATCTTCTTGATACAAATCTATCCAATGGGTAGATTGGAAGACGATCCTCTAGATACTGTCCAACGGCTAGTTTGGAAGTAGAGGAGTATTTAAGAAAATCAAGGACCGATGAGCAAGTAAGAGACGGAGCATAAGAATTTATAATTCCAAAGTTTGAGCGAATTTGATCATACATTTGTCTTGTGAGCCTAAACGTTTGTGATCGTGAGAGAAATACCAAAAGAGTAACTTAGTGAGATAGTGTGATCTAACACTAAGTGTTTGCACTCAAAATTGTAATCTCTTGTTGATTGCATAGTGGAATCTAGCCAGAAAGTTGTTAGCATGGGAGAGTGGACGTAGGCTTGATCTAAGCCGAACCACTATAAATTCTGTATTTCTATTTTCTTCCCTGAACTCCTTTATTTTGTTCATAGTTCTATTTAATTGCTAAAGTCTAAACTTGCTTAAAGTCTGTTATTCTTCAGACTCAGTTTCAAAAGCAAAATACTTTTATTACTCTTGGCGACAAATTGTCTTCGTGCCTATTCACCTCCCTCTAGGTGTTCATACTAGCACTTACATAATTAAATCTCACTAATCCTAATTAGTCTAACTAAACATCTTATTAGTCATTAATCCACCTTTAAGTATCATTAGCACCCTAATTAGAGTTTAGGACATAAACTCACTAGATTAGCAAATAAACCGGTTCATGGCGACGACGACGTGAAGGCAAGCAAGACTCAGGCCTACGATGACACAAAAGGAGGCTCGAAAGGACCCGAAAATGGCCTACAAAGCCTTAGCTCTAAGCTGGAACTTCGATACTGTGGCTGAACTGAAGGGCTGGCTCGGGGCACGGCGCGAGGAGGAGGAGGGTGGCGGACGGCCAAGCGATGATGAGGGCTAGCTGGAGTAGAGCCAAGACGGGTTGAGGTGGCCGGTGAAGGAGCTGGTGTTGGGCTAGAGAGGGACACAATGGACGTGTGACTCAGGGACAGTGGGCTCGGGGGTGGGGAGCTGGCTTGCAACAATCAAAGCGGGGCGGCGTTGGGCTCGGGTGGTCAATGGGCAGGCTTGGATGGCTTGAGAGAGGGGTTGGAGGCTTCGGTTCAGGGGGCTATGTTGGTTTGCTGCTCTAGAAATGGGGGCTGAAGCAAGGAGGGAGAAGAAGAAGCTAAGGTAGAAGAAGATGCTTCTGGAAAGGGGACAAGGGCCTTAAAAGTCTTGCCAAAATATCTCAAACACTCGAGTATATGCCCCATAAGTCCACAGCCATGATCCAGCAGCCATTTCCCTCCCAAAATTTCCCAAACAAGTCAATTTTGATGCCTAAATGTTGCTGCCCCATGGCCCTACGAATTTCATGTTTTTCCCTCCCAAAACAACTCAATTTCACACCAAATGACTTCCAATTCATGGCCAAATTGCTAAGGAGTAAGCCCACACCACTTTCCATAATTTTCCTCACCAATTGATCCATCTTGAATGCCAAAAATCCACACCAAAATGGCCCTCTGAATTTCCCGGTTTTAAAATGCCCAATTTTGATTTTTCGCCAAAAATCCCGGGCTTGCCAAAAATTCTTTGAAGGATGAGTCGATGTTCCTAAAATAAATCATGACATGCTAGAGCTTTCGATTCATGAAACCGAGTTTAATTTCGTGGTTAATTTCAATCGGACGCGATTTTAGTGTGACCTAACCTACCGGGTAGCTTGTAGGAATTTTTAGTGCGTTTGACCCGTGGTCGATTATTTTCCAGCAACAATGTGCATCTTCG
Organism: Eucalyptus cloeziana; assembly: GCA_014182715.1. Taxonomy (NCBI): domain Eukaryota; kingdom Viridiplantae; phylum Streptophyta; class Magnoliopsida; order Myrtales; family Myrtaceae; genus Eucalyptus; species Eucalyptus cloeziana. Next base: position 23,399,514 of record CM024641.1, on the reverse strand, counting down.
ACTCATAGGCGACTCTCAGTTGTTGTAAAAATCGCAAGGTTTCAATTACGGGCATAGGGTATAGAATCGACAGAAAAATCGGTTTAGTGCTGTTCGACGCGAATTTTGCAATAAGGTGGAATCACCCACAATTTAATTACATGCCTCTGTCGAATCGACCTATCTCCAGTCTCTAATCGATTTTAATGGGGCCATATTCACCCTTGTAGATTAGCACGATCGACAATCGATTTCTGATTGAATTCTTAAGTCTGTCGCGTTTATATTCCTTAATGGCTTCACCAGATAGATTAATTATCTCGTGAGTGGCCAACTCAGAGAAAAAGGACCATAGGCGCATCGATGAGAAGCCCAGTTCATAAAGTCGAGACAATGTTGAAAATTAGGATGTCATAGTTTCTTTGATTGTCTTAGGCTCTACATCATCTTGTGTGAAGTAATCATAAATGTTTTCCCTTCAATCTCAAAACGACGACGGATAATACTTTTATAATTACTTTTACATAACTGAATTTATTGTGAATTCAATTCATTAGGCCATACATGTTTTGTATGTTGAGGTAAATCTTCATTTTCCTCAACAACATTAGTGGGTGTGTTATCAAGATATTCCATTTCATATAATTAGAAGTTAATCTCACATCCACTAGGAAAGTCGTTTTACGTAATATCTCGTGACTTCATTTTAGTCACACTTCCATTAACTTATTCACTTATGAACACATACCCTTTGAAGTGTTTATAATATCTAAAAAGATACATTTCTTCCCTCTAAGACCAAATGTTTCATATTTATGGGAAGAATCATAAATATATGTTGCACATCCCCAAGATCGTAAATTACTAAAGTTTGATTTCCTATCAATCAACGATTTATAAATGGTGGAAGTGACTGATTTAGAGGGCACATGATTAAGTATATAGGCAATAGTTAATAATGCATTTCCCTAATATGAGATAAGTAGATTTGTTTGCATGATCATAGACCTAATCATTTCTAATAGAGTCTTATTCTTTCTCTCAGCAATCTCATTTTGTTGCAGAGTATCAAGAGTAGTCAAATTCCCTTTTCATCACAAAGAGACTTCAACTACTTAGATAGATACTCACAATCACAATCTTAATATATTTATTATTTTATTTAATCGATTCTCTATCAAAACTATATATCATCTAAAGCAATCAAATGCTTCACAGTAATGGTAGATCCGAAAGATATAATCGAAACACACGAAGTGATTTATAAAAGTGATGAAATATGAGGCTCAATGCCTCGCCCTCACATTTAATTGACCATAAATTTTAAAATGTATGAGTTGCAATGTAAGTTCAACTTAGGTTCCTCTATCAAATGGTTTTCTAGTTGTTTTACTTGCAAGACAATGTTTATATATGAATAGATCAATTTTAGCAAGTGACTTTAAAAGGCCTTTCGTAGCTAACCTTTTCAATTTTTTTTAACCCAATATGATCTAGTCTAGCATGTTAAGTACTTGCATCAATTTCCACATTATTAGAAGATGCAATTAAAGAAAAACCATCATCATTAACATTAAACAAATCATAGTAAAACGTCTAATACCATAAAACCATTCATTATATGACCAGAACCATAATGAACTGTTTCAAACATAATATCAACATAATCACTATGAAAATTTAATACATAACCTAAGTTTAGAAGAATAAATACAGAGACTAAGTTTATTGAATATCTGGAGTATAGAAGACATCATGTAAGAATAGGTTTCGACTACCACATAACTTTAATTTACATGTGCTGATACCCTTCATTTCAACTTTAAAGATATTTTCAACATATATTCATCTTTTTCCTGAATGTATCCAACGATACTCCACAAATGCTTCTCGATCTTTAGTTAAGTGGTATGTTGCTTCGGAGTTTACAATTCACAAATGATAAGATTCGGCATGCATTATAGTGCTAGAAACATAAGTATACTTAAAGTAATGAAGTAATATAATACATCTTTCGGTTTAGTGCATTCATGAGCGAAGTGGCCCAACTGACCACAATTATAATACTTTATCTTAGCTTTATTCTTCTTCCCACCATGCTTCTTGTGTCTGAGGGTCTTAGCTTTCTTAAGTGCCTGGCTAGTTTCTTTCTCTTTGTTGTTAAATTTATAGTTCATCTTACACTTGAAGATCGAAACTTTGTGCGAACTATATTTAGCAATATAAACATGTGTACAGGATCTCGTAACTTCTAGGCACTCATCCTCTAATTTTATATCATCAAAAGTGACAATATTCTCATTGTATATTACATTGATTTTCATATGCTCCAAACTATTAAGAAGAGATCTTAGAATAACTTGTTGTTTATCAGTAAGGACATAACCTACCATCTTTAGCTCATGCATCATGTTTGACATTTCCTAGAGATGCTGTCTCATTGTTTAATTTTGACGCTTCTAGTATGTATCAAACTTGATGTGAGCCTCCTCAATTTAGTGGTAGACATACCTCCAATTAGGGTATACCAAATTGCTTGGGCTTTATCGTAACTTGCAAACTCACACAAGAGATCATTTTACGTACAACTTAGTAATGTGATGTGAGAAATGTTATTTTTCTTTTTCTAAGCTTGATAAGCTTCTTGATCTCTTTTGTATTAAGGAGAAGTTCCATGCTTAGCTTTGTTCATGGTATGGTTGATTTTAAGTTCTAGGTGAGAATTCATTCGAATTCTATCAACCTATGAACTCCTCCTAGAAAAGTTGATTAGAACATCCCTAGTGCAATGAATACATCATTTCTAGTAGTTTTAGGGCATAGCATGATGTGAAGCAATGTATAAGTAATTCACACATGAAGTATAATCAAATATTCAATTCAAGATGTAATGAAAAATCAAGAATCTCTAGCCATTGTTTAAGTTTGCTCGGAATCAAGAAATTACTAGCACATCAAAACATACACATACTATCATTGAACCAGGCTCTACACATACAAATTTTGGTCATTTACATATATGCTAGCTTCTATATTTCAAAAACAATAGGGAAATATAGCTAAGAAAGACAATAATGCAACAATACCCCACATATATGCAAATGGGGTTTTGTATGCATTTTTTTTTTTTTTGCACATTTAAAAGCTTAAAACATATAAAATAACTATACAACAATGTAGAACATTTCAATAAGATCACAATAACACCAATCACACGCTAATTGGATGTTCCATGCGTCTACACATGCAGCCTAAGTGTGCGGCGTATGTAGTGCACGCGCTAGGGCAAAGCTGGCTTCTATGCTGATCTGATCGCTTTGACCAATTTGATCGGTTGACCGGTCAATTGGGTTGGGTTGCCGAGTTAGGTCGCTTTGATGATATCATTAATGATGTCATTGGGTCAGGTCCGATTCGGGTAGTTGACGTCGTCAATGACGTCAGCCTCTTGTCAAGTGCACTTGCGCAGGTGCTGCACATGCAGCGCGTGGTTGACGATGCCGTGACTTGGGGTTGCGCATGGGAGCGCGTGTGGTGTCCCTCGCTGGTGCTCTGCCCATCATTTTGCTTGTCTCGATGAGATCTATCACCCTATATGATCTAAACCAATTTTCACAAAAAAGAATTTGTTGAGACATGGCCAAACAGAATGGTCGGCTTCAACTTTTGGATGGGTTTTTCACATCAGTTCATATCGTCATTTCTATGGCAATTTCAGCGTATTATAACATGTAGAAAATATGAAGTTCAATTCCAAATGATCTCCATATCAAACAGTGAGCAAAAACTTGATGAAAAAACAAGGTAGAGATCTTAAAATAGGCTATGATATCAATGTTTGATGAAAGTGAAGAAATAAATGACTAACCTTTTGATGCACAACAAAACCGATTATCCAAAAATACACATTTTTTTTTTGGTGGTCGAACCCAGAAATACACGTTGAATCACTAATGTGCAATGGACGAACTTATGACTTTATAATGGTCTGAATACAATCATAAGGAAAATATTCTCATTCCACAGTAATTATCTTATCAAAGTAGTAATGGAACCCTTTGTGTGTATTTTCATAGATGGAGAGAGAGGGGAACGTTCGTTTTCTTCCGAACGTTCTTTTCTATCTCTTGATTGCATAATGAGGAAGTTACTCTAACTTCCCTTAACAGCCACTCGGACCTCTTCAAGGGATGCCTCTCAAATGCACCCCACCGTAGGCGAACAGGTGCCTCTTGAACGCACCCCATCATGGGCAAACCATTGCAATATATCATGTAGTGTACCAATTAGGACAAATTTCAACAATGTAGAATTTGCCATCCATTTTACATATATACCATCCACCAAACGAATTTCCGTGTTTAGCAAAAGGAATATTACAAACCTCCCAGAGCTTGTGAAAGAACACGACACAAAGAGCGACAAACATGACATCGACAACATTAATTTTCTTCATCCTCCTTTTGCTATCTGTTTTTCATAATATAAGCTAAAGATGCCATGCGTAGGACCGGATTGTCCTGTATTCCTGAGTCTTCAGTATGGAGCTCTTTCAAAGACTTTAGCTCGTAAATCTCATTTGGCAAGTCACAAAGTCGAGGGCAAAAGCTGACATCTAAGAAAACCAAGCGATGTAACTGACCGATGGATTTATCGACATTGACCAAGCTAATACAGTCCCGCATGATCAGCCGCTCTAAATTTGCAAATCCTGAGAAGTTGGGAGTTTTAACCAATTGCCAGCAACCCGACACATCCAAAACTTTTAAGTTCTTTGCCATCTGCAACAACAAAAAGATAAAAGATCATGAAACGATCAAGTTTTGAATTTAACTTACAGACATTCCTAGCATATATGTCACACCTTTATATGGCTCCAACCATGCCAACGATGGCAAAAGGTGCTCCCTGCTAGACTGAGAACGACTAGATTCCTCATGGATAATTTGGCTATGTCAAAGCCTATAGGAATATTTTCCCAAGTAAGCCATCGCAATTTCGGAAGTAGATGGGACTTTTTCCGGAAAAAGTTAGCCCGATGATGAAAATTCTTCCATAAAGTCGGTATTCCTGTAGCATACTTGATTCCACAGTCTCTGTACAGATATGAACAATACCTAAGCGGCTGCCCTAGAGGCCTGCCATCAACTACAAGGATCCTTAGATTTATAAGTCTCATAAAGTCCTCATCTGCAAAACGGTATTCTTTTGGATGACGGAATAGGAGACGGAGAGCTTCAACTTTTTCCTTTTCCTGCCAAAAAGGAAACGCATCATTGACCTCTCGTGTTTTAGGCCATCATAAAAGAGGAAGTAGCCAAATTGCAGTGGCATTGGCAGGAAGCTTTTACCTGGTTTGTCGTTAGCACATCTAATGCTTGATCAGCATACCACACTCTAGTCTGCTTCTCTGTTACCATATTACTATCTTGGCGGATGATTTCTCGCCCCATGTCCCTTAATAGATCATGCATCCACAATTTATTATTTTCATCTATCTTTATCAAGGACATATGCTGCAGAACTTCCAAAGCTTCTTCTGGAAAAAATATAGTCTCATCCCACATGTGGATTGCAATTTCTTTGTCATATCCAATTAAAAAACAAGCAATATCAAGGAAGATGTGCTTTTGCCGATCATCTAATGCCTCATAACTTATCTTGAGCTTATTGTTGACTTCCTCATGAGGAACTTTTTCCAACTTTGTCAATATGACATCCCACATTTCTTTCCTGCTGCATGATAAAAGCGCACCTATAACCTCAAGAGCTAGAGGAAGACCCCTAGCAATGCCTATGGCCTTTTTGGAGTGGGCAAGATAATAATGTAAAGGATGGTCCCTTCCAAAGGCATGTTTACTGAAAAGTTGAAGAGATTTGTTAGAATCCATGCATTTCAATTCATAGGTCCAATCCACTTGAGGAACATTGAGAACCTCTTTGTTTCTACTAGTGATGATAAGCTTACTTCCTTCACTGAACCAATTGCACTTGCCTATAAGTGCATTCAATTGATTCCTTCTATCAACATCATCAAGGAGAAGGAGAAGCCTTTTACCACATAGCCTATCTTTACTCATCTCAATCCCTTCGTCTATGTCGCTTATAATTATGTCTTTCCGTTCCTTTTTGAGAATGTTAGAGATCAACTGATTCTGCAAGTACTTAACACCCTTTGCCTTCGAAGTTTCTCGAATGTTTGGAAGGAAACAATGGTGCTCAAAATCAGGCAAAAGTTGGTTGTAGATGATTTTGGCAAGAGTTGTCTTTCCAGCACCACCCATTCCATGAATGCCAACAATTCGTGTTTCATGTGTCTGAGGACCAATTATTCTCATGATTTCACTCACATGATTGTCGACTTCAACCAAGCAATCCGGTAATGCCAAAATACCCTTTTTCAACTCGTTGAAAACCTTCTTGACGACTGTTTTCACGAAGCCACCTTCGTACCTGATATATTTGGAGTTAAAAACACACGGAATTAGAAACTTGGGTTGAACAACAAATGGTCAGGCCAATCCAAATTAGAAAATTTAACATCCCATTTAGACTGATTCCTTACTGAACCACACGAACTAAATGACGTTATTTGAAAATAAACAAATGAAAATGGACTTATAATATATAGTTGAGCTTAGAAAAAAAATCAAATTCCGGCTAACCATTCCACTTTTTTGACATGATTTCTGAATGATTACTAATTTTTCTAGAAATACATTCAACTTCAATGCTAGAAATAACACAAATTCAGCAAGGTCTCAATCAGAACTAATTTACATTCTAAGGATACAAGCTATTGATGTAGCTTTAATCTAAGAAATAATCACCTCTTGGGCATGCTATAGAGTTCCCATCCCTTTAGTGCTCCAACTTCACTAAGAGCGGCCTTCCACTCACTAATAGTTCCATCATCATATTGCTTCTTGCTTTCGTGCTCAAGGAAGGCTTGTCCATACCTGCCAGTTTGGTGCCGAACTTCTGAAGGTTCCACGTCATAGAAAATGGGCATGATCTTTTGTCCCATGGTTTTCTTGCACTCCACCATCTGGACCAACTCCTTGAGGCACCACTTGCTGGAGGCATATCGCTTTGAGAAGATAGGAATAGAGATTCTTGATTGCTTGATTGCATGGAGAAGCTCAGGGCCAATCTCTTCCCCGACCCGTAGCTCTTCATCATCTCTATACGCACGAATTCCTACATCAATTAGGCTGACATAAAGGAAGTCAGTAATACCTGCTCGGGTATCTGGTCCTCTAAAACTCAAAAACACCTCATAATCAAATGCCATCTCCTAAATCTTTTTCAAGGGTACATACAAGCAGCCGGATCTGCTTATTCCATTGTTTGCGGCTGCATCGTTTATGTGTAGCGCCGTCTGATGTCCTACTCAAAGTCTTCTCTAGAAGAGATCCTTGAGCAGAACAGCAGGAAAGACAATCGTCAGGATGACTAGTCAGAAGCTCCGAGATGACTAAACATGCCACACGAGAGTCACAGAGGGGTATGCTAGCTTGCTAGACACGGTGTTTCGACATAATATCGCTACGTATTTCCCCCAAACAAATGATGCGCGGTTTTGTGTTTTCTAGCATATAATGCATGATCTAAAGTTCATGAGCAATTTCATGGTAGTTGAGAGTCCCCCTCCATCTGCGGCGAAAAGGAGGAAAACACCGCCAAAAGTGAAGACAGCTGTTGCCCTCAAAGGGAAGACGGCACCTTTCGCTCTCCTTTCTCAGTCGTCGTCTCGGTTTCTTCCCCCCGCCTCACCGTGTCAGATTCGCCATCACCGCTCTTCAACAACAATACGATTCAGGTCTCAGTCAAAAGGATGAAATGGAGATCAAAGTCGAAACAAAATCAAAATGGAAGAAAAAGAAATTTTGGGGGATAAGAATCTTAATGGAGAAGACGAGCGCAGCTGCTGTGCCGAGGAAGCCGAAAGAACGGTGCGGTGTCATCACCGAGGATTTGCTTTATGTAAAAATGAAAAGGGTCAAAAATTTATGATTGCTTGAGGCAAGCTTGAGGAAAATGATCGTTTGACGGGTATCGCCGTTTATTTCATTTACGTGACTCCAACTCGTACCTTGACTTCCTTGGAACAAGGTATTTAAAAGGGTGAAACCATTGAATAGTTCGGGCATTTTTATTTGTAGCAGTTTCACTGATGCCTACTCGAACTCTTCTCTAGAAGAGATCCTTCAGACGATCGCCAGAGATGACTAGTCAAAAGAAGCTCCGAGATGACTAAATATGTCACACAAGAGCCACGGGAGGGTATGCTAGCTTACTAGACTCGGTGTTCAGACGTGATATTGCTAACATAATTTGACTTGGTCTCAGAAAAAAAACACACGCTCCATCCTCTTCCAATGTACTGACATATAATACCGCGTGGTTTTGTGATTTTCAGCATCTAATGCATAGTAAAAGGTCCATCAGCAATTTCATGGATGCTTCTGATATTACATTTTTCATTCAATAATTGAACCGTGGTGGTTGAGGGTCCCCTTTATCCAAGGAAAAAATAGATACGAAAAATCAGCTTCCTATATAATTGATCCATCAAAATTAGGACCGGCACATGCCAACGTTTTTTAGGGGTCTCAGTAATAAAGATGTCCATATGAAATGATTTTTTTTTTTTTTAAAATATTATCACTAAGCTGCAAACTCATAGGCTATGGGGTGCCTTTTTTTCGTTGAAAAAAATCTATGAGGATTCATTTTCTAGATTTTTCGATATTTGAAATATGGAAAATAGTAAATCAACATAAAATTATTTTTAGTAAAAAAAAAGAAAAAGCACTTGAAGTTAGCCTAGAAAAACAATTTCTCCTTCCTTTGAAAACGTTTCCATTAGGTAAGTTTCTTATTCATTTGTGTCGCAAGACGACACTAAGAGCACAAATGATGACCATTCTCTTTTCAAGTCTTATTTTTGGCTTGAAATGATTTTTTTTTTTATTTCTATTCCCTAAATGAGTTTTTAAGTAAAAATACGCATTTTGATGATACACAAAATTTCTATTTTTGAAATAGAAATTCGTTTGATAATCATTTTTAAATATCTCTCTTCCGGGCGATCGATAGGCAGCGATGGAAGAGACAACGGTGGCGAGCGATGAGAAGAGTTTTTATTTCTCATTTTTGTTCCAAAATTTAAAAAAAAAAAAGTTGAAAATTTCTACTTTTGATTTTTGTTCTAAACCTATTTCTCAGTTAAAAATCTGTTCTGAAAATTAAAAAATGAAATTGCATTTCGAAACAAAACTTTATGACCTTTTTAGTAATTTCCCCCTTTTCAATAGACCTTTTCATCATGTTCCTTTGTTTGGAGGAAATAAGTTTATCTAGGACACTGATATTGCTTGACAGAAAACTCTAACTTAGTTACATGGAAAATGACTTGTCCCAATTAAAACTGGAAATTAGTTTTCCCTAAACACACAAGAGAATTTTGTCGCTTAGGATTTATCCAGCGACAGAAAGCTCTAGCTTAGTTACATGGAAAATGCCTTCTCCCAATTAAAATTGGAAATAAATTTTCCCTAAACACACAAGAGAGTTTTGTCGCTTATGATTCATCTAAAGCTCGATAGAAAGGTCTAAATTAGTTACGTATAAAATGACTTGTCCCAATTAAAACTGGAAATCAATTTTCCCTAAAAACACAAGAGAGTTTTGTCGCTTACAGTTCTTCTAACTCCAGTCCGAGAAGTGCGCCTCCTCCTCCTCCTCCTCCTCCTCCCTCCCTCCCTCCCTCACTTCAGTTGTCTTCTTAATTTCAGCGTGCCTTCCTCTTTGCATATCACTTCAGTTGTCTTCTTAATTTCAGTGTGCCTTCCTCTTTGCATATCAAATCGGCTAGATCTCTCTCTCTCTCTCGCTATTCATTTCTAGCTGAGGACAAGATATATGGATTTATTTGTTTATAAGATGTCTATTGTTGGTTCTACATATATGGTTGGAGCTGGGAGATCAAATTAGACCTGCGGTGCTCGTAATAACGAAGCCCACCAACTACTTGTGAATATTTGTCAAGGAAAATCTAACTTCAAATCACAGCAATCTCGCTAAAATAGTTAATTGTGTGAACTGGAGACAGCGTCAATCCAACACACAACTATCAAACAAAGAATAGAAATCAAGCAATGCAATGAAGTGCTCTAGAAAAGCTATATCATTCCCTAATGAAAGACACAAATCAGTATTCAAGCAATGCAATAAAGCGCTTATCTCCAGTATGAAGTCTTTTCGGTTGATTGTCCTTAAAATTTAGCTTTTCTGCTTAAGCAGTATCTCTTTCCTTTTTTAGAGTATTTACTGTTGGAATTTTATTCAGACATTTGGCATCGTTTCCTTTATATTCTTTTGTCCCGTTCTTCTCCTACTGATGCGATCCCCCATTTGCATTGGAATAGCTTAGAAATATTACTGACTTGTTCGATCACATACAACAAATGTTAGAATCACGCAAACTATCATCTTAAGACTTCCATTAACAAGTTAATTTGACTAGGAAATTGGGTTGCACAACAAATGGTCAGGTCAAATCAAATTAGAAAATCTAACACCTTGTTTGGATAGATTCCTCATTGGAATTATATGAACTGTATAATGTTATTCAACAAGAGAAGGATGAAAATGGACTCATAACATATGGTTAAGCTTATAAGAAGTAGAATTCTGGCCAACCATCCCGATTTTTGGGTATGATTTCTGAATGATTTTTTATTTTTCCAGGAAAACATTCAACTTCAATACTCGAAATAACAAATATTCAGCTAGGAGTCAATCAGAACTAAGTTGCTTTCTAAGTATACAAGCTATTGCTGTAGGCTTAATCTAAGAAATAATCACCTGTTGGGCATGCTACAGAGGTCCCATCTCTTTAGTGCTCTGACTTCACTAAGAGCGGCCTTCTGCTCGCTGATAGTTCCATCATCGTATTGCTTCTTGCTTCTGTGCTCAAGGAAGGCCTGTCTATACCCGCCGGTCCAGTGCTGAACTTCGTAAGGTTCCACATCATAGAAAATGGGCATGATCTTCTGTCCCATAATTTTCTTGCACTCCACCATCCAGCCAACTCCTTGAGACACCATTTGCTGGAAGCATATCCTTTTGAAAAGATGGGAATGGAGATTCTTGACTACTTGATTGCATGGAGAAGCTCCAGGCCAATCTCTTCCCTGACTCACAACTCTTCGTCATCTCTGTATGCACGGATTCCCACATCAATCAGGCTTACATAAAGGAACTTGGTGAAACCTGCCTGAGTATGTAGTCCTTTAAAGCTCAAGAACACCTCGTAGTCAAATCCCAATTAAAACGCTATCTCCTCAATTTCTTTCAAGTGTATTTACAAGTAGCCGGGCCCGCTATTCCATTGTTCGCAGCTGCATCATTTATGGGTAGCGCCATCTTCAGTGATGCCTACTCAAAGCCTTCTCCCGAAGAGATCTTTGAACAAAACAGAGAAAAGACAATCAAATTGGAACGATGAATTGGAGATCAAAATCGAAACAAAATCAAAAGGGAAGAAATAGAACTTTGGGTGATAAGAATCTTTAATGGAGAAAAAACGAGCGCAGCTGCCTCGCCGAGGAAGCCCAAGTACGGTGCGGTCTCATTGCAGCTGAACGTAGATGACATCCTCAGCTCTCCGTCGCTGTTCGCTGGATTGGGCGATGGTAAGTCCTACTTGTTCTCTCTCTTCGCTTTGAGTGGTAGAGAGTCGTGGGTAACAGAGTAAAAGAGAGTGAGGCAACGAGAACGAGGGAGAGCTGCGAGGGCGTGGAGAAGGAGTGAGAAGGTGGCAGCTGCAGGAAAAAAAGTGAATTCTAGGCCGTTCCAGCTTTTGAACCAATAAAAAAAGAGTGAGAAGGAGTGGCAGTAGCATGGGAAAAAACGAAGAAGCAAGGCTGTCCCAATTTTCAAACCTGTCGCGACCAATTTTTTCGGGTGCACTACCTAAGGTTTGGTTAATGGATTACTAAGCCTAAACTTAGCTCGGGTTCTCCCAAGCTCATACCAATTCGCAACTTAGGTTCAAGTTCTTAACATACAATTGATTTTTCAATTAGGAGTCGCCACTAATGTATTTTTAGTAGGTCGATTAGAAACCAAGTAAAGTAACGGGAGATTTACTTTACTCCTATGAACTAGAGATTTACGAGTTCGGGGACTTGATTACACTAGATTTTTCTAACGCAATTTCAATACCCTTCTCTTTTATTTTGAAAAAATGTTTGGCAAGCAACTTGTACGCAAACTACCAATTTAATACCCAGATAAAGTAGTGAATAAATTGCATAACTTACCTCATAGCAACGAAAACATCTGCAAATGTTATATCAGAATTCACATCAATGGTGCTAGATATAATTTCTAATTAACATGCAATTTCTTTTTGTTTTCATTTAATTAATGAGAATCGTGCTTTATGCAATGCAATATAACTAAATGACCTAATTCTAATGATAGACAATTTTTAATTAAATGGACCTAGCAATAATCACTAAATGGCATGTATTTCATGAATCTAATCTTATATGACATGCACATGACATTTTTTTTCTTTATTTTCTTTAAAATGCAATTTATCCTAGAAAATGAAACTAATTTACTCTAAGACATTTTTTCTTTGTATTTTTCATGAAACTCGAAATTAAAAAAAAAATGTGAAAATTATCTAGCTAGATTAAGATTCTATTCAATTTGTATTAGGAATTAGGTTAAGCCAAATCCTAATTTAAACTAAGATATTATCTTAACTTAGCAATTTCTAACTTAAGATGCAATCTATCTAAAAAATCAATCTAAACTAAGAATGAAATATCCAATTTCATCCTAATGTGCAATGACGTACAAAGGACGCCCTAATTCTACATGACATATGCATGATGATTTTTGTTTTTTTTTAATTAATTAATTTCAAAATTAAAAAAAAAAAATGTCAAATAATTAAACATGCAATTTAAGCTAATGAAACGAAAATCTAACATCCTAAATTTATGTTTCTTTTTATTTTTCGAAAATTCATGATAAATAAAATACTTAGTCTAAATATGCAAATAACCCTAAAGCATGCAATATTCTAAATTGAACATATTTCGAGATAAATGAAGCTATCAAGATGGGACAACCCAATCAAAATCATCAAAAATATTCACACATCGTTCAGATCATGGGATAATATTTTGCTAATAAAACTGATAAATTAATCTTAAGCCTTAAAGATTAAAATATCAATTTTATTCCCGCTTGATTAATTATTTTTTCTAAAACCTTATGGATGAAATAAAAAAAAAAAAAACCAAGGCACAATTGCAAATCAAGTGGTATGTCAAAATTTCCAATTATATATAGGGAAATATTTCAAATAAGTAAACAAGAACTAAAATAAATAAATAAAATAAACTTGCCTAGCAAAATAAAGTAAATATACCTAATTCAATTTTTTTTTCTTTTTTCTTTAAAAAAAAAAGGCTTGGCTGGTTTGGAGCTTCTAGGGGGTCACCGGCGAGGGCACAACAAGCGCACCGGCCGGCGAGTAGGTTCGGGACGGAGGTGGCCGAGCGTCGCTCGGGCGTGTGTGGTGCTCGGGCTGGCTGTGGACGACGGGGCTGTGCTGCTCGGGTGATTGCGGTAAAGGATGGTGTGCGGCAATGGCAGAGGTAGAGTAGGGGCTTGGCACGGTGTCTGGTGGGGCAGCAAACCGACGATGCAACTTTGAGCTAAGGACAGAACAAAAAAGGCGTCGCGGGGACTCTGGATCTGATGCTCGAGCAGACACACGGGGATGGAGGCGCTAGGTCGTGGGCCGGCAGGTCGGATCTGGACTTACTGTGAGTCGGCTTGGGATCCGTTAGGTCGTGGGTTGCAGGCGAGTCGAGGGTGAGATCGGCGTTCCGGCGTGGCAAATCGGGCTCCAAGTGGTGCATAGGCGAAGGCGTTGCTAGTGCGATGGCCTGCGCAGGTTCTAAAGCTCGGCTGCCTACGTTGGATAGGACCAGAGAAGCAACGACCGGCGCGAGGATGGAAGGCGGAGGCGCGGTGGAGACCCAACTGCGAGCACCGACGACTGGGCTGGTGGAGGCAGTGTCGGCATTGTCGACGGCGAGGGCACGCGGCGCTAGCGCGGGCAGCAGTAGCAGGCGAGCGACGGCGCCGGCAGCTCCTCGAGGAAGATGAACAGTAGCTAGGGTTTTCCCTTTTTTTTTTTTTGAGAAATTGATTTTCTCTTTGACCAAAGTGAACAAAGACCCTCTTTCTTGCACGAATTTTCCTCTCAATTTTCTCAATTTTTTTTTTCGTCCCCTTGTCTTTGTATACGCACAACGCCATTTATAGGAGAAAAATTTAGACATTTGTGGCATATTTTATTTCCAATTTTGCATGTGCATAATCCCCTGAATATATTGGTGCACCCCGCGCGATATTCCCTTTTGTATTTTTCAAATATTTCATCCAAAATTTTTCTTTCTGTCAAAAATACATCCCTTGGTGTATATCGCCTAAATATATGAAAAATCTCACTCGTATCAACGCTCACTGTCGGTCCAAATGCAAAAATGGAATAAAATAAAATAAATGTTTCTAAACTATATGTTATGCAATTTATTTTATTATTATTTTTTGGTAAAAATTAACCCATTTTTTATGCAAAAATTTAAGTGTCAACGACACCGATAAAAAATGAGGTAGTCCCGAATTGGTCCTAGGAACAGAGCCACTTGGGCTTTGTTTGGTAAAAATAATTTATGTTCCTCGGAGCAATTATTTTAGGGATGTGCAACCAGATCGGATATACCCGGGAACCGGACCAGCCCACCCGGAAAATAGAGTCAGAAATCGGTTCCCGTTGAAACCGGTTCGGAAATTGGTTCCCAAATTTTTGGATCGATTTAAACAGGTTCGGGAATTGATTTCGAGTGATTACCCACCTGGGAACCAATTCCCAGACCGGTTTTGGAATCGGTTGTGTAAGTAAAGGTCCAAAACCCTATTTTTTCCCCTAAATTCTATTCTTGCTCCCGAAATCACACGGCGTTTTTCCTCTTAGCTCCCTCAAACACATAGGCACTCCTCCTTCGTCGTTTCTCTTCCTCATTTGCTTCCTTCCCTCAACGGCTCCCTCTCGCACCATCTAACAAACGGAAATTCTTGTGTACCATGTGGATTAGCTCACCTAATTTCTCTTTTATAGGAGGAGTTATGCTTGCATAAATGAGTAGCTTCATGTAGTAGTTGTGAGAATAAGACTAATATTAAACCCATGTTTGTTGCTAATTATTTGCCTTATGATTTTATTTATTATAATTAACCCTATGGATCCTTATTTATTACAAATTAAGAGAACTATGTTATTTTCTTGTGTATTAAAATAAAATTTGAAGTCATATAGGATATCAGGAGATTGCAAAATAGGTTCCAATAGAAATAGGGTTGACCTTGGAACCAGATTGGAAAAATAGGGTGGGTCGGGTAGAGGATCCAATATAAACAAGGTCAAGTACAGGGTCCAAGTCTAGACTCTACCCACCTTGGACCCGATCACTCCTAAATTATTTTTGTTCTTTTGTTCCAGCGAACGAAAAAAGAATAGAAACATATTTGGTAAAATTTTTGTTCCTAGGAATAGATTTGGAGTAGAAACAAGAAGTAGAAAAAAGTAGTTTCTTGTTCCCGGGAACAATTTTTTCTTCTCTTCTTTTTTCTTCTCTTTCCTCTCCTTTTTCTTCCTTTTGGCTAGCACCACCGAGCCATGGCGAGGCTTGGCCTCGCGGTGGCTAGGCGAGCCTCCAGCAAGCTTGCCGACCCTCACCCTAGCTTGGTGAGGCTCCAAAGAGCTCGCTAGACCTCGCTCAGCCGATCGCCGGCCACCGCCGTGGCCAGCGACCGACCACAAAGTAGTAAGAAGGATAGAAAAGAAAGAAGAAAAAAAGGAAAAATATAATAAAAATATTAAAAAATTAAAAGAAATAACAAAATTATACAATTCTATCAAACGCATTTTTATCCCGGAAATAGAAATTTTGTGTAGTTACTAAGCATATTCTTATACTCAAAAATTGTTCTCAAGAACAGAAACAAAAAAAAAAAAATCATTTATGATAAAAAATTGTTTCCAAGAACAGAATCGTTACCAAACGCACCCTTAGTACCCAAAGTCAGATCTAACCTGGTTGGTTCCCACAAAAATCACCCAAAATAATTCCGTTTAGTCTAGTTCTTAGTCTTTAATGAAAAAAATAATAATCTAGCTCCTAGCCAAATCTGAGATCGGTGCTCATCCCTAAAAGAAAGCACTTGAACTTTACTTAACAATTTGTTTTCTCGTTTCTATCATGGCCAATATTACAAAAAAATCCTAAACTGGTATATTAACAACGATTTAGCAAAAACAAATTTTTTGAATAGTAAAAATCTCAAACTGGTATATCAGTGACAAATTTGTCCTCTATTATATTTTGTTAAATATAATTAATAGAACAAAAAATCACTAACTAGCACACTTGTGACAAATGGAGAATAAACCCTGTACTGGAATACCTATTAATTATTATTTTTGTTTTTGATGACCCGGGAACCCCCGTACAACCGGCAGCCGGCAAGGTAAACCCGGGGTGACACTAGCAGAAGACTCACCACCCCGACGTCACACTTAAGACACCAAGCGCCTCCACTGGGTTTTGAACCCTTCACCTTTGGGAAAAGATCAATGGAGCCCTTATCCAGCGAAGCCACCACGGCCGGTGGTGAATACCTATTAATTGTTATGTGTCACCCAACTCAACAATTTGATAGCGAAATTTAATAAAAACTAACGACGAATAAATTTATTATAAGTGAACCGGTTTTGCATTTTTGATAGTCAAAAAATTAGTTTGTAGTAAATTTATCACATGTGTATGAATCTAAAGTCTTTTGTAATATTAACCTAATAAAAGGAAAACCTTTCCATTAGTTAAGTTTTTCGTTATTTTGTCTAGACCTTTGTTGAAGCTCTCCCTAGCTAGCTTCTAGAATCCATTTTATCTGTTTCTTAATGATAAATTAACAAGTCATGTTGTCATTTATTATCAAAATAATACTTTCAATATGTGATTTAGCCCATAAAACTTTATTTCGTGGCGATGAAGTGGAGAGTGCTGGAGATACTTGTTAAAATGTCAAAGTGATTGTACTTATCACTTCAATTCTTTTCAGCACTGACTTTAAATCTAGAGAAAAAGAAAGAGGAAATTGAATACTTTCATGTATGTTTGTGGTTATGATTACTATATTATATAGCTTCTTTTTGCCATACTTACTCTACAAAAGTATCATATTTGAAATCCATCCATCTTTTCCTGTTCACTCGATTTTCTTGAAATGAACACATTTTAAGATTCGAAAAAAACAAATGACTCTTCTCATATCTAAGTAAGTACAAAAATTGGTTCTTTCTGATTTTGGTTTCGCAAATGTGGCCCCTTACTTTCCATTGGTACAATTTCAAAACAAGTCATAAACATATTATAATTGTACCAATATAGGTCTAAATATTTTTATATTTTATCAATAAAGTTCACTTGATTGATTTTGGTCAGAAAATGCTCACACATACATTGGAAATCAGTTTTCCCTAAACACACGAGAATTTTGTCGCTTACGATTCATCTGGCGCACGACAGAAAGCTCTAGCTTCGTTACGTGTACAATGACTGGTCCCAATTAAAACTGAAATTCAATTTTCCCTAAACAGGCAAGAGTTTGGTCGCTTGCGGTTCATCTAACTCCAGCCTCAGGAGCGCATCTTCTTCTCCCACTGTTACTTCAGTTGCCTTCTTAATTTCAGTGTGCCTTCCTCTTTGCATAACAAATTGGCTAGATCTCCCTCTCCATTTCTGGCTTAGGACAATATATATGGATTTATTTATTTATTTATTTGATGTCTATTGTTGGTTCTGCGTACACGGTTGGAGCTGAGAGATCAAATTGGACCTGTGATGCTCGTAATAACAAAGCCCATCAACTACTTGTGAATATTTCTCAAGGAAATCTGACGTCAAATCACGGTGATCTCGCTAAAATAGTCAATTGTGTGAATTGGAGACAGCGTCAATCCAACACACTACTATCAAATCACGGTGATCTCGCTAGCACAAACATGTGTTGGTGCAGTTTTGTGTTTGCATCGGCTGCACAAACACGTTCTGGTGCAAGCACAAACTAGTAGCATCAACTAGCTGCACCTCCTTGTGTAGCTCAACCAAGAAGCGCAACTGAGAACCCTCCTCGACAAGGTAATTTCATTCCTCTCTTTCTTGCTCGTTCTGAATAAGTGTAATACCAATTTCCCTCAACAAAAACCATGCGTAAATTACTAAAAATTTGAGTTATTAGTTGATGATTGGTGACAACATTAACAATTTCGATTTCATGAATAGATCTAGTAATCTCTTTGCATGTAGGCTGTTTATTGAAATGTCTCCATTAAGCTGTGAAGCATACTTGGGAGAGTTGCTTAAATATGTTGGCTAAAGTGTTCAACTTACCGTCGCCAAGCACCGCTCCCACAGACCGAAACATCGTAATAGCAAACTTGAATCATCAACAGATACTAAATCATGGCCGGTTTTCACGCTGGCAGTAGCTAAAATTTGCAGACTTTGCTTTGTTCATAAGCGGCAAAAACAGAGTCCGAAGAATTTGCCTTAATGAGGAATCAATCTAATTGTTGACACCTGATCGACCAACACTGAGCGCCATATTTGCCTGTCCTAACAGTTTCAGGGGTTCAATGTAAAGTCAAATTCAAATCCCATGAGAACAGGCAAAAGCAAAAGGCAAAAGGCAAAATTCAACGCAAGGATACACTTGCAACCGTTTACAAACTTCCAAATGATCCTCTTTATACTACTATATTTGTTTGGTTAAATTCTCTCACCTATTTCATTTCCTCCTTAGCATACTTAAAGTGTGGAACAAAATAAATGACTGCTTGATAGCTTCCCAGAAGAATCTTCAAATGCCATTAAAGGTGATTCGCTGAACTCATGAAATAGAAAGTATCATGAGGAAAGTGAAATCTATGTTGGATATGCAACTCAATTGCCAGAGGAAGCTGTAAAACTAACATGCTATCGTATTGCAAGGCAAAATATCACGTCACGTACACTATTTCTGCAGAACGTAGAGCCCTCACTGCATCAGAAGTACCCATTTGAAAGACTACCCGATATCATTCTTGCTTGCAGGTTCTATAAACAACATTTGCTGTTCCTTTCTCCACAAAATCTGCAGAACCAATGCGCTCTGATGAAAGAGGGAAAATAAAACTTCAGAGAAGAGAAACTTTCTTCACAAGATTTCTGATGCGGCCAACAAAACAATGTAAGATGATATTTGTTCAGATATTGACGTTCCTTCAAAGTTTTGGTGTAAGATGGACTCCACAAATCAAATAAGAGGCCTAAGGGATTAGGATTCGTCTCATACATACTTTAGCAGTCCTATATCTTTTAGCATTTAATTCTCATTAGAATTTATTTAAGTTTCCTATATAACTGGATGTTTCTTGCTAGGATTTTATTCTTATTAAGCAGCTGGATGTTCATTTAGGACTCACATCACGACCCTGCCTGCCCTTGACAATTCTCTAGTTCTCTGCGCTTCTTCTTCTTTTTTCTCTACCTTTGGGTTCATTTTAAAGTTGCTCCGCCATAAGTGCTTGAAATGCCAAATACCAAACAACATTTGCTTCCAATATAAACACTTCAGTCAAGGCAAGGTCCCAAAGTCAAGGCATTTTCAAAGGCAACTTATGCCTTTCCATTTATGTAAGGAAAGCGAGAAATGAACAATTGGCTTAGCTAAAATCTTGCCAATGTGTCATTGTCGTCTCCAAGGCCAAGCGTATATCATCTTGGAGCATAAGTGAATGTCAGTGAACTTGAGCAATATACAATGATTTTTGCAATTGTTGTCCATTTTTCAACACAAAGCATCGAGTACTTATTTGCTAAGGTACTTAAATAGAAGAGCTCATGTGAAAGTGCTTTAGCTTGCAAACATTGATCAGCAGAGTAGAAAGTTGCTTCTTAGTAAAACTCGAGGATTGCAGATATCAATGTTTGAAATTTTATTGATTGACCATCATCCATAAGATAAAAACTGCTACTGGTCTAGTAAATGTTTGAAGCTGAAAAGAATATTAATGTGATGCAAAGAAACATATAATTATTCTCTATTTGAGCATCTACCTGCAAGTTTTACAAATTATATTTGTATCCTTAATTTTCACGAGAAGAATATTGGAAAAATGCACACGAGGGAAGTGAAAATCCCATAGCCTCTCTCCTTGTTTGAAAGAATGCAGATCGAGGGAAAAGAAAATGGGAGAAATTTATATGCCCTTATCTGCAATGGAGAGGACGATGGAATGGATGCGAAAAGTGTAAAGTAATGGGTCTTGGAATTCCCCCTTCAGAACATCACCCTCTTTCTCAAAAATCAAAGCTAGAAATGATCAAACTTGCCTATTCATGTAAAGGCAGCTTTTTGCCAAGATTGAAAGTTTCTTAGCTTTAGCTAGCAAATCCACTTTCAAATTTTAACAGCAATTTCTAGACTAGTAAGTACCCCGGGCCAACAGCAACTCGAAAGCAGTTGGTTGCAAGTGTTAAAGAAACAAAAGCATCAGCATCTGGAAAAAAAACCTGCCCAACATATCTGCTGTTGCTTTAACTAAAAAACCAAAATCTGATAGAAGTATGCTGTTGATGTGTTGCGTGAATAGATTGTGGTTTGATTCCGTGCACACGGTGTGAACATCAGAATCTGACGTGAGTTTGATCTGGAAAAAAAACCTGCCCAGATTTTCCTTCCAAAGCAGGTGCGCACCGTACCGCTCATTCTCCGCTCGCATTTGAGAAACTTATGGTCGATAATTTCCTCCCCGTACATTATATCCGCACCATACTGAGCAGCAAACAACCAGAGAGGCAGCGTCCCCTGCAAATTTTCGAAATTCGTTACCCAAATCCATTCCGAAATAGATCGAAGCACGAGGATGTGCGACGATCAGAAGGGTTTTAAGGAGGTTTTCTGAACTCACGACTCGAACCATGGGAGCGAGAGCATGCTCGTTCTCGTACTCCCGACTAGTTCCTTACTCCTGGAAGTCACGACCGTGCAGTCGTCTTCGATGACCCATGCGATGCCAATGGCTTTGTAAACCGTATCGTAGCGGCGAGCGAACCGCTTTTGATGGCGCCGCCGCCGGACGGGCCTCGCCGTAGCCGCCGGCTGGCATCGCCGAGCGCGTGGAGGAGCAGAGCGCACAGAGGACCAAGAGGCGAGGAGACCCAAAAAAGAGCAAAAATCCGCTCGCCCCGCGGGGCTGGGGGGAGAACCCGCATTCTGACTTATTATTTATTATGATAACAAGGTGTTGACACCCAAATTTATCTCCGAAAACGCATGCTGGTCAAGAGAAATTTTTACATGAAACGCCCGTAAGATCAGTGAAAAACAATTTTCGTGAAGGCTACTTAAACTAAGCCTCAATGGGACTCTAGGAGGTAAATTCAAAGTCGATGAACAGGAAATTAATTACCACATGTCAGACTCTAAGGGTGGTGTGCTGAATTTGAAGATATTAGCATTAGAATCCAAATGAAAATAACTGCTCCGAGAAATGGGTGTAGAAATAGGGAACGGTCATTTGCTTGAAGGGTAAGCTGCATGAGCACCGTGTTGGGTCAATGAGTAGTTGCTATAAATACCAACATTTCTCCATTAAAAGACCCCGCGCAACAACACAACAGCCGTCTTTATATTATTTTTACTTTATTGCATATTAGTTGTAGCTTTCAAGATTCCTATCGTCGATTAGATTCCAATGTATATCTCTATTTGGTCCAGCATCGTTGATTAAATTCCAATGTTGTTCCACAAGGCTCAGTATCATTGATTAGATTATGATGTTGTGCTTTATATCCAAGAGTATTGCTATTGTTTAGGTTTCAACTTTACGTCTAAAGCAAGATTGTGTCGTTGATTAAATTCCATCATAGTTTGAGTCAAGAGCATAGGCTACCTAGTTATTAATATTTAGATTGCGTCATTGATTAAATGCTTGCGTAATTTGTACTCGGGAGCTGTTTATTTTCAAGTCATTTGATCATAAGTTGTTAGGGCTGTATATCCAAAAAGGTTATATGGTTGTCGAAACCGATTTTTTTTTTTTTTTTGGGAGGTTATGATCGCTTGAGGCAAGCTTTAATGAGGAAAATCCTCGTTCGACAGATATCTCCGTTTATTTCGTTTATGGGACTGCCACTTGCGCCTCGACTTCCCTGGTGCAAGGTATTTGGAACGGTGAAATTACCAAAGAGCTTGGGCCAAGCTCATGCATCGCAGTTGTCCCCGATATTAGCAAGGATAAATACGATTATGCAAATGAGCATAATGACGACTATTATACACATCATTTGTCATGTTCGCTATCATCCTTATTATTATTTTTTTTTTCACATTCGAAAATTTTCCTAAAATATTATTTCAATGCATGGTGAGCCCAATTCATGCATATAAAACATAGGATATCATACAATTTTCATACGGTAGACCCTATGCCTTCTCAAATCTCATACTACTCGTATAGGGGAAGTGTTTCATTGGCGATTAGGTAATGTCTTACATTCTTTCAACATGGCATAATATACGTGCAAGTCCATGAAGCACAGTCATGCATATCTCATATCCCTATAAGTTCCTCGCAGAATATTATTAATTTTACTGGTGAATTACGATTTCACAAATCTTGAATAGTGAATTTATGAAAAACTTAATAAGTTACTATTATATAGATGGTTGTCAATCCCTAACGTCCTTCGTGAATTCCCACCAGTAGCCTAATCGGTAATATACCAATGGGACGGATTTGAACGATGTAGAATTCACCATCAATGTTACATATCTTCCATCCACAAAACGAATTTCCGTATTCAGCAAGCGGGATTTTACAAGCGTCCCAGAAACGGTGAAAGAAGGCAACACAAAGAGCGACAAACATAATACAACAGCATTAATTTTTCTCCATTCTGTTTGCGCTATATATTGTTCATAATATAAGCTAAAGATGCTGTCCATAGGACGGGCTTGCACTCATTTTGTCTTGTATTCCTGAGCCTTCAGTAAGGAGTTCTTTCAAAGACTTCAGCTCGTGAATCTCATTTGGCAAGTCAAAAAGTCGACCGCATTTCCTGACATCTAATAAAACCAAGCGCTGTAACTGACCAATGGATTTATCGACACTGACCAACTTTACACATAACCGCATGATCAATCGTTCTAAATTTGCAAGTCCTGAGAAGTCGGGAGTTTTAACCAAGCAACAGCATAATGATAAATTCAGAACTTTTAAGCTCCTTGCCGTCTGCAACAACAAAAAGATAAAAAAAAATCATGAAACGATCAAGTTCTGAATTTAACAGATAGACATTCCTAGCATATATGTCACACCTTTATATGGCTCCAACCGTCCCAACGATGGGTGATGCGGCTCCATGACAGATTGAGAACGACTAGATTCTTCATGGATAGTTTGGCTATGTCAAAGTCTAGAGGAATATGATTCCAAGTAAGCCATCGCAATTTCGGAAGTAGATGCGATTTCTTCCGGAAAAATTTGGTCGGAAGATGAAAATTCCGCTGTAATTTCCTCAAGACATCAAACACGATTTCGAGGCCTTTTTTCTGAAATCTAAGTAAGCATCTCAGGTCAATCTTGTCATTAACTACAAAGAACCTTAGATTTGGAAATACCACGAAGGCCCAATCTGGAACATGGGATTCTTCCCCATTGAAATACGGGAGACAGAGAGCTTCAACTTTTTGCGATTCCTGCCAAAGAGGTAACACATTGTTAACCCCTCATGTTTCGTGTCATCCTAAAAGAGAAAAGTAGCCAAATTCCAAAGGTAGCAGGGAGCTTTTACCTGGTCCGTCGTCACGAAATGTGACATTGCATAAATATCCCACACCCTAGTCAACTTCTGTCGGTAGATGATTTCTCGCCCCATATCCCTTATTAGATCATGTATCCATAAGTTATTATTATTTTTTATCTTTATCAGGGACATATGCTCCAGAACTTCCAAAGCTTCTTCAGGAAAAAATTCGTTCTCATCCCACATATGGATTGCAATTTCTTTGTTATATCCAATGAAAAAACAAGCTATATCGAGAAAGACATGCTTTTGCCAATCATCCAATGTCTCATAACTTATCATTAGCTTACGGCTGACTTCCTCAGGAGGAACTTTTTCCAACTTTTTCAGTATGGCATCCCATCTTTTTTTACTCTTGCCAGATAAAAGTGAACCAATAACCTCTAGAGCTAAAGGAAGACCTCCAGCAATGGCTACTACCTTTCTGGAATGGTCAAGATAATCATCCAAAGGACAATCTCTTCTGAAGGCATGTCTGCTGAAAAGTTGAAGAGATTTGTTGAAATCCATGCAATTAAGTTCATAGGTCCAATCCACTTGAGGAACGTTGAGAACCTCTTTGTTTCTACTAGTGATGATAACCTTACTTCCTTTCCCGAACCAATCACGCTTGCCCATAAGTGCGTTCAGTTGATCCTTTTTGTCAACATCATCAAGGAAAAGGAGAACCCTTTTACCACACAGCCTTTCTTTAATCATCTTAATCCCTTCATCTATGTGGTATATGCTCACATCTTTCCGTTCCCTTTTGAGGATGTTGAAGATCAATCGCTGCTGCAAGCACACAAGACCCGCTGCTGTCTTCGAAGTTTCTCCAATGTCAAACAAGAAACAACAATGCTCAAAATCAGGTGAAAGTTGATTGTAGATGATTTTCGCAAGAGTGGTCTTTCCAGCACCACCCATTCCATTAATACCAACAATTTGTGTTTCATGTGTTTGAGGGCCAATCATCCACATGATTTCACTCACATGATTGTCGACTCCAACCAAGCAATCCGGTAATGCCAAGTAACCCTTTTTCAACTGACTGAAAACCTCCTTGACGACTGTTTTCACGAAGTCACCTTCGCGCCTAATATTTTTGGAGTTAAAACACATGGAATTAGAAAATTGGGTTTGAACAACAACTAGTCAGGCCAAACCAAATTAGAAAATCTAACACCGCATTTGGATAGACTCCTTATTGAAATTATATGAACTAAATAATGTCATTCGAAAAGAGAAAGATGAAAATGGACTTATAACATATAGTTAAGCTTGGAAAAAATCAAGTTCCGGCCAATCATGTCTCTTTTTTGGCATAATTTTTGAATAATTACTAATCTTTCTAGAAATACATTCAGCTTCAATACGAGAAATAACACAACTTCAGCAAGGTCTCAATCACAACTAATTTGCATTCTAAAGATAGAAGCTATTGCAGTAAACTTAATCTTAGAAATAATCACCTGTTCGGCATGCTTTGTAGGTCCCATCCCTTTAGTGCTCTGACTTCACTAAGAGCGGCCTTCCACTCGCTAATAGTTCCATCATCGTATTGCTTCTTGCTTTCGTGCTCAATGAAGGCCTGTCCATACCCGTCGGTCTGGTGCCGAACTTCATAAGGTTCCACGTCGTAGAAAATGGGCATGATCTTCTGTCCCATGATTTTCTTGCACTTCACCATCTGGATCAACTCCTTGAGACACCATTTGCTGGAGGCATATCCTTTTGAGAAGATGGGAATGGAGATTCTTGACTGCTTGATTGCACGGAGAAGCTCTGGGCCAATCTCTTCCCCGACCCGCAGCTCTTCGTCATCTCTGTAGGCACGGATTCCTGCATCGTTCAGACTGATATAAAGAAAGTCGGTGAAACCTGCTCGAGTATCTGGTCCTCTAAAGCTCAAGAACACCTCGTAGTCAAATCCCGATGAAACCGCCATCTCCTCAATTTCTTTGGAGTGTATATAAGCAGCCGAGTCTGCTATTCCATTATTCGCAGCTGCATCGTTTATTTGGAGCTCCATGTTCAGCGATGCCTACTCAAAGTCTTTCTGGAAGAGATCCTTGAATAGAACAGCTCCCTGAACAGAACAGCAGAAAAGACGATCGTCAGAGGTGACTAATCAGAACGATGAATCGGAAGGAAGAAGTAGAATTCTGGGCGACAAGAATCTTTAATGGAGAAAAACACGAGCACAGCTGCCGCACCGAGGAAGCCCAAGAACGGTGGGGTCTTGTCGCGTCCGAACGCAGATGATATCCTCAGTTCTTCGTTCTCCGTCGTTGTTCGCTGGGTCGGGCGATGGCAAGTGCTTCTTATACTCCTTCGTAGAGTGAGGCAGCGAGAAAGAGGGAGAGCCGCGAGGGTGAGGATAAGCAGGGAGAAGGAGGCGGCAACACGGAAAAAGGAGAGGATCCTAGGCAGTCCCAGTCGTCGGACCCCCCGCCCCCCAAAAAAAAAAAAAAAATGATAATCAGGCACAGAAGGGTATGATAGCTTGCGAGACACGGTGTTTGGACATGATATCGCTACGTACTTTGACTGGGTCAAAGTAAAATAAAAAATGTAATCCTCTTCCAATGTATTGACAAACGATAGCTCGTCGTTTTGTGGTTTTT
The DNA here is from genome assembly GCA_014182715.1 of Eucalyptus cloeziana. Taxonomy (NCBI): domain Eukaryota; kingdom Viridiplantae; phylum Streptophyta; class Magnoliopsida; order Myrtales; family Myrtaceae; genus Eucalyptus; species Eucalyptus cloeziana. The sequence goes on along the minus strand of CM024641.1, from coordinate 23,372,915 downwards.
AGCATTGAATGCATGGTACAAAGTCCACAAGTAACTTCATGGATGCTTTCCATATTACATTTTTCTTTCGATAATCGAATCGCAAAAGTTGAGAGGCCCCTCTCTCCAGAGAAAAAATGGATACAAAAAATCATCTTTCTTTATAGTGGATCACATGCCAATATTTTCAAGCATCTCAATAATAAAGATGTCCACATGGATAGTACAAGGTCTATCAGTAATTTCATGGATGCTTCAGATATTACTTTTTTCTTTTGATAATTGAATCACGGTGGTTGAGAGTCCCCTCTCTCCGCGGAGAAAATATGAATACAAAAAAACTAACATCCCTTATAATGGATCCATTTAAATTAGGATGAGCATGTGTCAAAATTTTCAGGTGTCTCAATGATAAAGATGTCGATGTGGATAGTACAAGGTCCATAAGTAATTTCATGGATGCTTCCAATAGTACTTTTCCCTTTTAATAATTGAATCGCTGTGGTTGAGGGTCCTCTCTCTTCGAGGAAAAAATGGATACAAAAAATTAGCTTCCGTTATAATGGATCCATCAAAATTAGGACAGGCACGTACAACATTTTCGGGCATCTCAGTAATTAAGATGTCCACATGGATAGAAGAAGAGGTCAATGAGTAATTTCATGGTTGCTTCTGATATTACTTTTTTCTGTCAATAATTGAATCACGGTGGTTGAGAGTCCTCTCTCTTCGAGGAAAATATGGATACAAAAAATCAGCTTCCCTTATAATGGATCCATCAAAATTAGGACGGGGACGTGCCAACATTTTCAAGCATCTCTGCAATAAAGATGTCCATATGGATAGTAGAAGGTCCACTAATAATTTCATGGATGCTTCCGATATTACCTTTTTCTTTCAATAATCGAGTTGTAGTGGTTGAGAGTCCCCTCTCTCCAGGGAAAAAATGGATACAAAAAATCATCTTTCCTTATAATGGATCCATCAAAATTAGGACGGCACATGCCAACATTTTCGAGCATCCCAGTAATAAAGATGTCCACATGGATAGTACAAGGTCTATCAGTAATTTCATGGATGCTTCTAATATTACTTTTTTCTTTCAATAATTGAATTGCAGTGGTTGAGAGTCCCCTCATTCCGGGGAAAAATGGATACAAAAAATTAGCTTCCCTTTTAATGGATCCATCAAAATTAGGATGGGCACGTGCCAACATTTTCAAGCATCTCAACAATAAAGATGTCCACATGGATAGTACAAGGTCCACCAGTAATTTTATGGATGCTTTCGATATTACTTTTTTCTTTCAATAATTAAATTGCCGTGGTTAAGAGTCCCCTTTCCCCAGGGGAAAAATGGATACAAAAAATTAGCTTCTCTTATAATGGATCCATCAAAATTAGGACGGGCACCAACATTTTCGGGCATCTCAGTAATAAAGATGTCACATGGATAGAACAAGGTCCATCCATAATTTCATGGATGCTTCCGATATTACTTTTTTCTTTCAATAATTGAATGGTGGTAGTCGAGAGCCCTCTCTCTAGGGAAAAAATGGATACAAAAAATCAGCTTCCCTTATAATGGATCTATCAAAATTAGGACGGGCACGTGCCAACATTTTCAAGCATCTTAGTAATAAAGATGTCCACATGATAGTAGAAGGTCCGTCAATAATTTCATGGATGCTTCTGATATTACTTTTTTCTTTCAATAATTGAATCTTGGTGGTTGAGAGTCTCTTATCTCCGGGGAAAAAAATGGATACAAAAAATCAGCTTCCCTTATAATAGATCCATCAAAATTAGGACGGGCACGTGCCAACATTTTCAAGCATCTCAGTAATAAAGATGTCCACATGGATAGTACAAGGTCTATCGGTAATTTCATGGATGCTTCCGATATTACTTTTTTCTTTCAATAATTGAATTGAGGTGGTTGAGAGTCCCCTCTCTCCGAGGAAAAATGGAAACAAAAAATCAGCTTCCCTTATAATGGATCCATCAAAATTAGGACGGGCACGTGCCAACATTTTCGGGCATCTCAGTAATAAATATGTCCACATGGATAGTGCAAGGTTCATCAGTAATTTCATGGATGCTTCCGATATTACTTTTTTCTTTCAATAATTGAATTGAGGTGGTTGAGAGTCCCCTCTCTCCGAGGAAAAATGGAAACAAAAAATCAGCTTCCCTTATAATGGATCCATCAAAATTAGGACGGGCACGTGCCAACATTTTCAGGCATCTCAGTAATAAATATGTCCACATGGATAGTCCAAGGTTCATCAGTAATTTCATGGATGCTTCCGATATTACTTTTTTCTTTTAATAATTGAATTAGGGCAATTGAGAGTCCCCCCTCTAGGAAAAAAAATGGATACAAAAAATCAGTATGGATCCATCAAAATTAGGACAGGCAAGTGCCAACATTTTCAAGCATCTCAATAATAAAGATGTCCATGTGGATAATACAAGGTCTATTAGTAATGTCATGGATACTTTCAGTATTACTTTTTTCTTTCAATAATTAAATTGTGGTGGTTGAGAGTCCCTCCCTCTTGGGAAAAAATAGATACAACAAATTTGGATGGGCACGTGCCAACATTTTCAGTGGAATGATTTTTTAAAAATTATATTAGCACTAAGCTCCAAACCCATAAATTATAGAGGGTGTTTGTTTCATTGAAAAGAATCTCGGTGTAATCATTTTCTAGATTTTTTGATATTTGAAATATGAATAATAGTAAGTCGACAGAAAGTGATCTCAGTATAAAAAAAAAAAAAAGCACTTGAAGTTAAATTAGAAAAAAAAATTCTCCTTTCTTATAAAAGGAAAACGTTTTCATTAGGTAAGTTTCTTGTTCTTTTGTGCCACCGAGCATTAAAAATTCAAGAAAAATGATTGGGCGGCAGTTTTTAATTTACTGTAAAATTAATAATTTGTTTTGGATCATAAAAAATCAAATAACAAATAATTATAAATTGGTACGGAATTTATTCTTTCAAGAATTTGTGGCTCACGACAAGCTGTTATTCTCAAAGTAGCCGAAAATCTATTACGCTAGTAAAGCCCAAATTTCGACTACTCTCTCTCTCTCTCTCTCTCTCTCTCTCTCTCTTCCAGAATCCATTTTTCCTATTTCTTATTTATAAATCAACAAGTCATGTTCTCATTTATCATGCAATGATAGATTCAATTTGTGATTTTTGCCATAAAACTTTATTTCATGGCATTGAAGTGGAGAGCGCAAAGGATATTTATTAAAATTTCATGATAATTATAAGGAAATTTTTTCCAAAAAGTCCTAGACTTATTATATTTTTATCAATTCAGTCTTAAAAACTTTCAGTTTTGTCAATTGAATCATAAACCTTTTTATATTTTGGCAATTGAGTCCATCCTACCAGTTTTGGCCATAAATTGATGACATGGTTGTCGGTGATCCTACGAGGCAAAGTGGGGATGGCTGCCCTCACTGGATTAGGCAAGGGCGGCCCTCACACGGAAAAGAAAAAAAAAAAGAAGAGAAAAGGAGAGAAAAAAAAAAAAAGAAGGAAAGGAGCATAAAAGAAAAAAAAAAAAATAATATTTAAATAATATTTAAAATTATATACGTCGCCCCCTCTAGGCCACATAGGACGGTCGTTATCCATGTCGGCGATTGCCAGCCAATTTTGCCTCATGAACTCAATCGGCAAAATGTGAAAATATTTAAGATTCAATTGGCAAAATTAAAATTTTAAAAATTGAATTAGCAAAAATGCAATAGATTTAGGTAAAGTGATCATATGTTATAATAGTTGGTAACTTTAAATTTCCCAAACAAATGTTGATAAATTTATTAGAACAGTTGGTACCTCCAAAACAATCAAATAAGAGTGCGAATGATAATTATTATGTTTTTTTTTTCCCGAGAACAAGTTTGGAATGCAAATTTGTTTGATAAAGTAATTTCATTTTTCTATTTTTGAGACAAATTTTTAGTCTAAAAATAGATTTGGAATAAAAATGAACAGTAGAGATTTTCTATTTTTTATCTTTTAAATAGAAATGAGAAATAAAAACTTTTCTTATTGCTTGCTCTCACCACCTGCCCGCCTGCTGCCGCTAGTCATCCGAGAAGGAGATATTTAATAGGATTTATCAAATAAATTTCTATTCCGGTAACATAAATTTTGTATCGTTATTAAACTCGTATTTTTGCTTATAAACTTGTCTAGGGAACTTAAATTGAAAAATCTATTTTCTAGCTAGAAATAGAGTTCGAGAAGAGAATGGTTATCTTTCCCACCCTAAATGTTCATTAGTGGACTCAAATAATAGTTGATAATCTTTTATAACAATTAGTAGCCTTATAAGTTGGTAAGCTGTGCAAATAATTGTTGGTCCATTATTGGAATTGTTGGCAATATCGTCGGTAATTGATTCAAGTAAAAGTTAGGAATTTCGTAAAAGAGTTGATAACTTAAGTTCCTGCAAATAAATATAGGTAAATTACAAAATAGCCCATATTTTTTGAAGTGTTGATAATATCGTATGAAAGTTTTCCATTTGAACCCAATGGTAAGCTTCGCAAATAGTCGTCAATAAATTATTGAAATAATTGGTACTTTTGAAACAATCAAATAAAAGCTGGTAAGGTGGTGACTCTCCCATGTGGATAAGCTATGCAAATGAATGTTGGTTTCAGGGTGACAATCGATAATTTCGGAACAATTAAGTACCTAAAATGAGAGTAGATTATTTCACACAAGAGTTGACAATTTTGATTTTGCTTAAACATTGACAAATCGTTCTAATAGTCCGTAACTTCGAAAAGAGTTCGTAATTTCGTATAATGATTAGTAACTTTCATCCATAACATATCATGTAAAACTGACCTTTGAATATTTACTGAGATTTTATTAATGCAACCAAACATCGTTCCAAAATAGACTTTTTATGGCTGACTTCTCATTTCCTCCCACTGTTATGAATTAATGGATGATCTCTCTCTTAAGCACAACAACATACATTTTTTTTTTTTCATGGAAGACCACCGATTTACTTTTTCCTTTAATAATTTAGGGACATGAACGTGGAGAACGGCTATCTAAAAGACCACTGGCTTTTCATTATCTTTTCATGATATCCAGCATATATCACCCTTTGAAGGAGCCCTTTTGCACGATTACTTTTAACATTTTTAGAGATGTTAATATGTGCCCTAGAGTCCATGGAACAAAGGCATATGACTCTGCCCAATGAACTAAATTCCGTCTTTCAATTTTCAAAAAGTAGTGCATATTTATTCAATTAGGAAAGAGTAAAAATCATCAAAAACCCTAAATTTCGCCTCCATGATACATTTACCTCAAACATTTTTTGTAACACAAATATCTCCAAACTTACTCCGAAATTGTATACTATGATAAATTTACCAAAAACTTTTTACTGTGATACTAAAAACCCCAAACTTATGTTCATGTGACATATTTACCCTAAAAATTTAGAGCGACAGAAAAAGTTTTGGGATTTTGATATCACAAAAAAACAGTTTAAGTAAATGTATCACATGAAAATAAGTTTGGGCTTTTTTTTTTTTTTTGGGTCAAAATACAAGTTTGGGTTCATGGAGTCACAAAAAAATAGCAAAGTTTGGGTTTTTTCCTTTTTGTGGTTTTTCCCGTTAGGAAAAATGTATTCATCATATTAATGGACAAATTTATACTTATTTAATTTATTAAAGGGACCTTTTCTTTTATTTTGCTAATTTTTATCAAATTTTGGGCAACATGTAGGCAACCAAATTACTAGTACATTGGTAACCTCGATATATAAATGTTGATTAATTATTATTAGAGTTGGTACTATTCAAACAATGAAATAGATGCTGGCCGCGTAGGAGTTGATAATTTTATATAAGAGAACTAGTCAAGTTAACAAGTTGGAAATGCCATTTGAAAGCTAAGTGTTGGTAGATCGTGGAAATAGTTAAAAAGAGTAGATAATTTTGTGCGAGAACTTAGTTACTTGAACACGTCGTAATTTCCACAAATACAAAATAATAAATGATTGGAATGATTTCACAACATGCAAATACAAATTGGTAAGTTGCTGCAATATAATTTTTTATCACTGAAACTAGCTAATAATTCTGCCAATTTGGTAAAGCACTCAAATTACCGTCGGTAATTTTGTCTAAAAGTTAGTATCATTAACATGTTGGTAAACTTTAAAAATATATAATGATAGATTACGACAATGGTTAATTTTTCAAAATAATCAAATAAAAGCCGAATCAAACAATGTCTGCTAGGTCCAAATCAGTTGTAATTGAATGGGAGGAAAATTGATACATTAGGTTGCTAATACTTGTGTAATTTTAATTATTAAAATGGTGGGTAATCTCAGAAGTCTAGATAAATATAAATAATACTTTTTCGGGATTTACATTTTTATCTCCCAGTCCGACCGTTATCTGGTTCAGTGCTGTAATATCACCTTCTCTCTCTCTCTCTCTCTCTCTCTCTCTACATGTCTCTCTCGTGTCCGCATCTCCAGGTCACCTTGTCTGCATTGCCGATGGAGGCTCTGATCAAGGCAGCGATCCCCGCGCCGTTTCATCTCCCGGGCCGCTCGGCAGCGATCCGGAGACCCCCGAATCATCTCTCTGTCTGCCGCTCCCGGTGAGTGCTGATCAGCTTATCCCCTTTCACCTACGTACTCGCCCGGACACGGTCGGGAATGGTGTCGAAGCTTGTCGGGTAGTTTTTGTCCTATTTTTTGGCAACCCATTTGGCCTTTGGGCACATAATCCTCAAAAAATTGTTGCTTTGGGAAGACCCAACTTGAATTCGAAGACGAGAGCCGGATTCTGCTGAAATTGATGGTGGGAGACGAAAAAAATTAGTAGTTACGACGAAGAGATGTGTGGGATTAATCTCGAACTGGTTGATCTTCCGGTGCGAATGTAGTGCGGTTCGACAGGATGCCTCTTAAACCATTTGTCACAGTAATTCGGATCATCTGATCATTTGGACCGATCGACATTGATTGATAAGTTGGAATTTCTTACACATTGCATGGTGGCTTTACTCCTGTATCTTGGTTGGTGAAAAGTCCCGTTACACTGACTATTGAAGGTAGTTTGTGACATTGATAGTGTTAATAGTGAAGGGAAGTTCGTGGTGGTTAGATATCAGATGTGTCGAGGTAACTTAATGGCTTGTGGGTATATAGGAATATGGATTAGGAAGGGCTGGGATTTCATCTCTTGAGGTCAAATTGAAGCCTAGAAGTATTGGGAGTGTGGTGGGTGTGGTGAGGCCCCTGCAATGTAACCCTCTCGTAATCTGTTTCTCTCATTTACCAAAACAATACAGTGTTTGTGAACTCCGAATGGGGTTCAACGTTTAACGGTTGCTGGAATGCAATTTGTAATTGACGTTTATTATGGGAGATTGAGGAGTCACTCAAGTTGTTGCAAAAACCTTATTGGAAATAGATTACCAAGGAGGCTGAAGAAAAATGTTATTTGGTAGTGGGAAAAGAGGGAAGACATTTTGTGAAGTCACTTCTGTAGTTTTCAGTGAATTAGACAGAGTCTGCAGCAGCTAAACAGCTCCCTGAACAATTTGGACCGGCATGCCTGTTATCAGTCATTAAGCGCCAACTTGAGGACCTAGCTGTTGTCTGAACAAAGTTAGATGAACATGCAATTTTCACTGTTTCTTTCTCTCCTAGGAGCAATAGAATCTTTTTCTCCTATTCTTGGAAGCAGAGTTGGGTGTTTGCCGGTGGACATTTAAAAAAATTTGGTGAAGGGTGTGATGAATCAATTGGCTATCTGTTTTTTATTTTCCCTTGGACCGAGACTATATTACATTTTTTACTTCTATAGTTGTGTGGGCATTGACATTGTTTTGGGGAAGAACTTTACTCATTGAATGGAATAGCAACAGAAAAAGTAAAAATAAGACTATACATCTCAACCATGAGAATGTTTTGGCTGCTGTAATGGAGAGACTAGAAGAGTTTGATTGTACAAAACTTGTTATTTCTTAATAAAGTGTAGTTGAACACATGCATTTCTAGTTACTCCTCAATACATCGATCTGGTTGCTGACTTTAACCTCATAGAGTCTTACTTTGAAATGGTTCTTTTATGGGCTTCCTTAATGTCTTATAAGCTGGATTTTCTCATACTTCATCAGAATAAAGCTTAGGATATCTTGACACCATGGAATTAATGTTGTGGAGTCTTTACTTTGATCAAACCCGCATGTACATTATGTAATTCAGTAGCATCTCTGCTGTATTCTTGAGCTAGTAGCCATATTAGTTTATTATAAAGAGGACATGTCTACTTTAGGTGGCATTTCTCCTGGTGCTCATGATTTTTCTAGCTTTAGTGTAACTGATCATTGTTTTCTGAAATTTACCAATTATTAAGGTATCTGAGATTTATTTCCCCTTTCATTATAGGTGAAGCATTTTTTTAATCAAATGGTTGTTTTACTAGTTTATATGTTAGTTATGCTGTTCATCTTATCGTCTAACGTAAATTCCAGGAAAAACGGGGAAGTGAATGGACTATATTCCACTCCCTCACCTAGTGGGTGAGTTGCTTTGCTCTTTGGTTTCATCTTATACGCATTGCATTTCTGTGTGGTCTCTCCATCTTGATGTTTGATTTGGAGTTATTTTCATTGTAGATCGGAAGATCAGCGAGATGAGCAGATGCCTGAGGTCTGCAGTGATATTCCTCAATCCTCAATATTTTTTTTTTCTTATAAGCTTGTCCGCTGAACTGGTAGCATCGATTACAGGAGACTATTCAACCGTCAAATCTTGAAGCAGAGGGAAAACATGCCGACATCTGGCGGCTTTTTAAAGAAGCTCAACAAAGTATGTTTATCTCTTTTCCTGTTGATTTCAATTCTGTCTGCCATCTCAAAAAACCCCCAAGAAAAAAGGGAGAGTTATGTTAGATTTCTCAGCACCAGTTATTACTGATGTATAGGTTGTAATTGGGTTTTATCTGATACTTCTCCTTGTTCCATTCAGATATTTTGTTTTTAAACAAACAGCGGCTCCTGGTCACTGAGGAACTAGAAAAAGCAAATAGAGAGAAACAACTGTTGCTTGACCAGATAGAGCACTTTCAGCTGGGAAATCAAGCTGTTGATGGGCGAGCTAATGGCACTGTAAGTTCTATCCTTCTCTGGCTGGAGAGTTGATCTTATCAGGATATGCCTATTTTAGCTGTTCATGGTCACGCATGGTTCTGTGCCTTTTCTCTCTCCCCTTCAATTTGTATTTGTATATTCATCCCTCTTTCACAGCCTGAAGCTTCCCTTCCTACTAGAGGCAACTGAGTCTTCGGTCAAGTATATTTTATATCATCTTTTGTAGGGCTTTCTATCTCACGTTGGTCTCAATCTATGCAGGATAGGCTATCAATTTTCTGGGAGTTACTGCATCGAATAGACTCAATGGTCCTTACACGAAAAGTCAATATTGAGGAGGCATCCAATTGGAGGAGGCTAATCATGGATAGCAAAGTTAGTGTAGCTGATGTCTTTTCTGATGTCCTGGACCAAAGAGATTCAGAGCTTCTTGAGAAACTTCGCCACTTTGCAGATGGAAGCAAAAGGTAAATTTTTCTAGGAGATAAATGCTGGTTTTTTCGTGTGCTGCAAAATATTTCATCGTCACTAGGACAGGAGATCACAACATGTGGCACCATATTCTTTTCTTGTTTCAAATTATAGCATCCCTTAGATATGCTTTCGTTTTAATCTGCTATCAAGTAAACTTGTAATTCCCATTGACTTGCATATTTCTTTCAATGATTATCTGTGATCCCTACTAATTTTGCAGTTGATGCCTTTTCTCTACAGGAATGGTTTTCACATTGTTCAGATATGCACTGAAATGGAACCTTTGGTCTCTGTTGGATCCTTGGCATCATATGTAACGGGGTTGAGCAGTGCACTACAAAGAAAGGACCACACTGTAGAGGTTGTTTTGCCCAAGTAATCAAGGACCTTCTCTTTCATACTTTCTTTCTGCAAGTGCTTGCAACAATTTATGATATGCCAATTCTTAGTAAAATCCTCTTTAGAAACTTTTTTGTTGTGGAGCATATACTTAACATAGGACATGTTGCTAGAAGGATGAGAATAAGGGTTCACTTTCAATCGCCAGAGTAGTAAAGCTGATCATTCAGTTGAATTCTGACTTTAAATCTCTAAAACTATAAACTAAATTTAATAATTTAAACATTACAAGTGTATAAACAAGGACCTGCTTACAAGTAAAAGATGAGGCCTTAAGCCTTGAGTTTGAAGAGGATATTGAAACATGGAGGAGGATAATGAATGATAAATTTAGTATATTCTGTAAAAAGCTTTCTCAAATATCAGAGTGGCAAATGATCAAGTACCTGCATCACCTAGCTAAATCCATCATTCATGAAGTATACATTTTTTTATGATTTTGAGCCTTCTAATTGGGGAAAATCTAACCAGAGAAATTTGTGATCTCCATATTTAGTCGGATGCTACCTTTTTCCACTCCAACAATTCAGAAATTGGGTGGACATTATAGTATGCATAGGTATTAGAATCTATGGAAAAAATCACAAAAAACCCCAAACTATACCTGCTTTGATACATTTACTTTGAACTTTTTTTTCTGACCTCAAAAACTTCAAATTATGCCCACCGTGACACATTTACCCTAAACCTTTTCTTGTGACATAGAAAACCCCAAACTTGTACATATATGACACATTTACCCTCCGTTAAGATTCTGTTAGATTATTTTTCAGCTAAACTAGCATCGTTTTTATTTCACTTAAGCCACGTGGGTGCCGTGTTAACATTGTTTTCTTTACGCGTCCATGTAAACAGATTTTTAGCTGTTCTAAGTGACAGAAATTTAAGAAGGGTAAATGTGTCACATAGGTATTAGTTTGGGACTTTTGGTGTCACAAAAAAAAATTAGGGTAAATGCATCATAGTGGGCATAGTTTAGGGTTTTTTTTTATGGCTTTTGCCCTAGAATCTATCAGTTCCTGTATTCATTGGATTCAAGGTTCAAAGTAAATATATCTTTCTGGTGAATTTTAAAAAATACTGAAGTGCATATAAATAGATACACTACTGATCTATCAACTCATAATATGTCATAGTTACCCATCAAATGGTATAAACTATCTCATTTTGCACGATGTAGATTATACTTTGATAGTTTCACCACAATATATTGTAGATTTTTTAGTTTACAGTCCTCTAGCAACTAAAATGTGACATGGTTTTTGTGTTTATTCTTGAGTGTGATACTTGTCATTGTAAAACAAATGTTTTGCGATATCGTCGCATAGGAATCATTGGATGTACTTGAAATCAATGTATCTCACCTTTAATTTTGGGTCTTACTCAAAACTTCTTAATTTGTAGTATCTTAGTTTATATTATGTTAAAAGCATTTGGTTTCTTCACCGAACCTTATGATTTGGTTCGATTTTAGGATTCATTATTTTGATATTCCAGCTGATGATTTTTACCTTGATAGACAATAGTAAGATGCCTGATGGCTTGCACATATTTACAACTGCCAGACAACAAATTCAAGCACGTCCTTACAAAAAATAAGATAACTAATGATGCCTCTCACTCTCACTCATTTGCGGGCGCGCACACATATATACACACACGGACATTTCTACATGTCAGATTGCCCTCACATATCAGGAAAATCTATTAGAGCTTTTTGCATTGAATAAAGAAGATTGATTTGGTAAGTCTATCATGATATGAGTCAGGTATGAGTGTTGGAACTTCTTGTACTTTTATTTAGGAATCTATTTTGGAAACAGGTATGCAAGGCTGAACCTTGGAGAGGTTCGAGGGTTGAGAGAAATTGAGGCAGAATTCTATTCATACTATAATGGTCAGCTGCATGGAAACAGGATTTGGACTGGGTTAGTCATTTGCAATCTAATCAGCTCATATTTATATGAAATAGTAGTTTTTACTTCTGATTAGAGAGATTGGATTCCTGATAATGACTTCACAAGTTCCTGTTTTGTATGGAGTTGAATGGAAACTAGTGCCTTTTTGGTTGGAAATAGTTTGATTGCGACTAACCTTTCGCTCTTTTTGTGCAGAATTGTCCGTGGTATTGGAGTTACTCTCATCGAGCCTATATTTTTCTCATCCTTTTTTAGCCGTGAGAAGATATATGGCTACTCAGATGACTTTGAACGGTCAGTCAAACATATTTGATATTTGTTGCACTACTTCATAATGTGCTTTGCACTACTTCATAATGTGCTTTCGAAACTTCTGGTCTTTGACAAGACCAAGGATACTGAGTGAGCACATGTCTAGATATTCAGTGGAAATTATAAGGGATAATGCCACGAGTAGTCCCTGAAACTTTTTCTTGATGATCCCTAAGTCTTTTTTTTTTTTTTTTTTTGGGGGGGTGTAATTTAATTAATGAGTTTGTCAAAATCCGCTCAAAACAGTCTTGCCATTAGTTGCAATGCCACATCACATCACGTTCTTTTTTGCTAACATGGGCTACCAACTGAGCATTTTGTGGGCCAAATCATCTTGTGGGGCCCCATGTGGAAGCATCTGAACTGTGCAATTGGATATTTAAGATGCCATTTAGGGACTTCCCATTGCACTGTCCAAATATATAACTATAACGAAAATAAAGAGAAGGAAGAACAGGATAGCCCAGACTGAGCACATCTGCGGTCTTGTCTGCCTTAGACGAGTCATGTGTTTTGTTCAGCTTATAGAATAGGTTTCCATTCTTACTGGTGATTGTGCCTTTTATTGTCTGCTTACTGGTTTTGCTTTGCTTAGAGAGATGCTTAGTTTTTCTTTAGATTCTGCTTCTGAATAAGACCATAAGAATTTTTCTTCCATCTTTAATAGTGTTATAAAATCCAATCCAAAGTTTTAAGCTGATAATTGAAAAATACTACTTTTTTTTTATAAGGGCCATATATGTTGAATCACTGTCAATTATTTGAAAAGCTTAGTTTATTGGTTGAAAGCCTGATTTAAATTTAAATACTACAGCAATTAGCAATACCATATGTCTTAAACATTACCTTCTTGTTACTTTCAGGTTTGCTTATTTCTCCCGTGCTGCATTAGATTATTTGGTCAAAGCTGGAAAGAAGCCTGATGTTTTGCATATACACAACTGGCAAACTTCTATTGTAGGGCCTCTTTTCTGGGATATTTTTGTGAAACTGGTAATACTGGGAGCTGCATTTATTATTATTCCACTCTGAGGTGTACTTTATGTGGTTATATGTGATGTTAAATCCCAGGTCAACTCTTACATCTTTTTGGAGCATATAGTTGAATGAGGATACAGTTGACACATCAAGAGTAAAAAAGCCCTCTGCTTTCAAGAAGCTTTTCCATAAACCTCCTTGTCTTATTGGGAAATGAAACCTCCTTGTCTTTAGTTTTGTGCGAAATATTATCTCTAGAATAAAGTATCAATATAAAACAGGATTAGCTTAATCGCTATCCATAAAGAGAAGATAAAACCATTTGTGAGGTAGTCTACTCATTCATTTTCCTATTATAAAATTGCGGTTAAATTAAAATGGAATTAGATCAGCATAGTAATTGCTTTCATCTGGAGATAATGGCAAAGTTGACTGGCATGTGGCATTAAGTGCAAGGCTAATGCATCACATAATCAGCCACTGTAAGCATTTCATTTTGTGACTCCCTCATCTCTGTTCGTTGATGAATCTATTTTATAGGTAAGCAATCTCAAAAGGGAAATTACTTTAATGCCCTACATGGAAAATGAGTTATGCATCAAGCACTACAGACTCGTTATAGAAGAGAAAAGTAATATTGTAAAATGCTGAGAGAACATCAGTAGGCTATAGCAGCATGTTAATATGCTCATGGAAAGGTTTTACCATTCTCATCATTCTGGCATTTAATGAGATTCAGTCTCTTCATTGTCTACATAGTCTTCTAACAAAATCTTGTTATGGTCATTTGTAGGGACTTGAAGGCACAAAAATATTACTAACTTGCCACGACCTTAATTCACAGGCATGTCGCTATTTGTCCTATCTCTCTTGACCCTTGTATCCTGGACCTCCTCATTGACTTCATTTGGTAGATATCAGTGTCTTGAGCAACCTGATAAGCTGGGTCTAAGTGGACTAGAACCTGCTCGTCTTCATCGTCCAGATCGTTTCCAAGACAATGCCAGGACATCCCTTGTAAATTTATTGAAGGTAAATTTCTTTAGATAGAGATTGAATAAATTGGCATCAGTTTCATGTGATAAATTCCTAGAAGCCTAATTTTAAAAATAAGTTTACCGAATTTATTGTTTGAAAGTTTCTTTTGACAACTTGTCAAGTAGTTTATGCATCTGGATCTCATTAATTATAAAAAAAGAAGCAAGAAAAAAGAAAAAGAAAATTCACTTTAGGACAGCTTGCTCTTTTCTTTTTTCTTCTTTTGTATTGGCTATTAGTCTGCAGCTCTGGATTGGGATTATTTGTCAGCTTACCAAATTAGTTTACTTAGCACAACTATTTGTATCTGGCCATTCAATATCAAGCCTGGCCAATATATCTCAGCTAGAGATTTCTGAGCTTTGCATCGATCAACATAACTTGGCCACAATCTATTATTCGGCTTGATCCAGACTGGTTTGGGCCTAGCCCAGTCTTCAAGATCCATTATGCAATTATCAGAAAGTTACATACTAGTGTCTAAAATCTACAAATTTCATCCTGAGAGAGTTTCTACTCAATGATCTAGGTAGAGTTTGGAACCTTAAAGTAAATTCAAGAAAGCTCATTCAGAAATGCGTTCCATACTTCCATTAATGTTGTTAGGTCGATTCACTTTCTCCTTCCTGATTTAAAGATAGAAGTAGCACTTTTTCATTTCAATTTACTGTTTCTTCCAAACCTTCCCATCTTGAACTTACAAGAATAGTTCCCCATCGTTATTAAGAGCATCTTCTGCTAATAGAACTTTTTGGTTCTCATCCTCGAGGCAGTTTGATCAGTTTAAACAGACGGTTGTTGCATTGCTATGATTGCTCTTCTTTCTCGTGGTGCAGAAAGGACTCAGCTATTAATTAGTATGCACTTGGTTTTGGGGTGACCCTACATTCCAGAGCCTTTGCTGTTTGTCAACTGATTTTCAGAGTATAAATGCCTAAGTTGGTAGATGATTTTCTGCTTTATTATGTTTAATTTTCGGGCAAAGAAGAGAAGTGACTTTCTTTAAGTAATCCTATAAAGATGCACTGGCGGTACTAGTCAGGCATTACCTCCATTTAGTATTTTTATGGGCAGTGACAATTGGCCGGAGCATGATACCTCATGAGCTATTCTAGCTATTTATGTTTAACATTATAATCTTTTGCCTTTTCTTGTTGGATCTAAATCTTTCTAAATTATAAAGAATAGCCAAAACATCTTTCACCTCTTGGCCAAAAATACACATAAAGTGATGCCTGCAATTAATTAAATAATGACGTATATTACTACATCAAAATAATTTAGAGAAGTCTACATAACTCTCCTCTTATTGAACGAATCTATGCGGATTCTAAATTTGAAGCTGAACCTTTCTCATCCTACAACAAGCCTTTTTTTTAACGCACAAACACACACACACACACACACACACACACACACACACACACACACATATATGCAAGCATATTATTTGAAATTTTGCATGCACTGCCCTTTTGGGCAATGATAGTAAAGCCATCACTAACACCAGAAAAAGATTATGGGAATCCATCACAGGAAATCACCTTGTTTACTTTAATTTTTTTAAGGGATTGGACACAAGAAACATGTGATTTCATTTTTTTGTTTTTTCTTGGAATATTGTCCATATCAAGCTTGTGTCCTAGACTTGCAATTGTCGTTGTTTTTCTTAAGTTATTTTCGACCATCACTAATCTTTTCCTTTCTTCTTTCTGGGTAAATTTCCAGGGTGGAATCATATACTCGAACAAAGTTGTAATTATTTCATCCATGCACTCCAAAGGAAGGATAATCCGTTATTTTGGTTATGGGTTGGAGCCCACCTTAGCAACTCACAAGTAAAGCTTTGTTGTACACCTCTTTTTTATCAGTAGAGTATATATTGCAGCAATGTCTTTATCCTTTCCTACGAGTGAAAGAAACTTACTTTAGCCAATTTTTGTCCTGGTTTTTTCCCTATAATAGTGCTTCATATTGTCAGTAATCTATCACCAAAGTTGATAGCTTTTCTTGGGTATACTTTTGTCACAGGGACAAGTTGCTCATCGCTCCCAGTGGGTTTGACAACTCCACATGGGATCCTTTAAAGGACAAATTTCTTCCCAAAAACTACAGTGCAGATGACTTGGAGGGTAAAGCAGTTTGTAAAGTTGCATTGCAGCACCATGCGGGTTTGCCTAAGGATGCTTCTGTTGCAGTTGTGAGTATTGTGATGAATAAAAAACTATGGAGGATTTATGATTATATTCATATACGGTCTCTCTGTTCGTGATACTCTACATTGACTAGTTCTAGAGCATGCAAATTTCCTTTATCTCATGAAATTGATAATCTTCAAATGTCTTGGGAGCTGCAAAGATTGTGCAGGCTGTCATTATGTTCTATTATATCTCTCTGTAGTAATCCTACTTAAACCTTGCAAGTAATAAGGCATCACATGTCAGATATTAATCTATATGAATTTTCAATACCTTCATTGTTATGTGATATATGTTTTTGCAATCCTGGGAGCAAGGTGGAGTCTTTCTACTTAGCAAAACGTGGGATATGGGTTGCAACATTTCTGCATTGTCACTTGATGTAGATATTGATTTGGTGCACCTTCTAAGCATGGATTAGTTTCTTTCTCTTTATATTTTCCATTCAACAACTAAAGCTCATTGTGGTAGTATATGGGGGATCAACTATGTACTTTGAGGCTTCCAGCACCTAATAAATGAACTATTTCCCAATATTGAGGTTGGATCATCTGAAGTCACTTAAGGGTTACTGGATACAATTACATATAGCAGCTTCTAAAAATTGCAGTTCAGATTTATGCCATTGGTTTACTAGTGCCGGTCATGTCAAGTGGAACTTAATTAGTGAGCACAGTTTCTGAATACTATGGTTCTAGAGTCTGCTCATCTTTGATTATAAAATTCAGCATGCTTTTCTTTTTCAATTCCTGCAAATTCTTTTTTGTGCATTTCCCTAAGTATAAAAATGTTCCTTATTTCAGGTCGGATGGATCTACCAAGAAGTATCAGATATTGACTTGAAGATACTAAAAACTGTTGCCCAGAGCATTACACATGGGGGAGGCCAGGTTGATATTATTCATCTGTTTTTTACCTGATGAGTTGGTAATTCAGCTCTCAGAGGATCTCTTTAAGTTGTGGCAGGTTGCTGCCATTCAAATAAACTTGAGGAGATAATGAGCTAGTATTATGTAGTAAAGCACTTAAGCAAATTGGCCATGATCTGTGCTTAGAGACACTGCAAGTCGAAAAATCTCATTTATAAGGAAGGAAGCTAATTTTCACCATAGAAGTGATCTATCCATTCTGGAGGATTGCAAATCAACATTTTGATAAGGCTTTAAGTTAGAATAAATTCTTCGTGAGATATTTATGATGCTTTATCTCATTGACAAATCTGTGCAGCTTCTCTTGGCAAGGATAGACAAAATGACAAATCTGGATAGGACCTCTGAATCTTTTGTGAAAGATCTGAAGGTATTGGCAGGAACTGATGGTTTCCTTTGTCCTTTTTGTTGACATGCTGTTACTGTCTAAAAACGTACTCTGTTACTTGATTTTTGCATGAAAAGATAATTTCTTTCCTTTGTCATTTTCTTTTAACAATCTTATCAGATTTCTTTTGCTTAAAGAAAACTTTTGCTTTCGACTGCTTGGTTTTCAGGCTGCCTGGCCACTGTGGTTATAGTGGAGTGTCATTGGACTTGCAAATCTTTTCTTATATTGCTACATATATCAGGATTATAGACTTCAGGATGAGGATGTGTCAACTGCACATGAATCTTCCAGAGTGGCTAATTCTTCCCCTCTCAATTTTTCTCATGGGCAGGATGAAAACGTTAGATTCATAGACAGATACGATGAAGCTCTATCCCACTTGATATTTGCTGGTTCTGACATTATCTTGTGTCAGTCTTTTGAGGATCCTACACTACAAGTGCCGGTATGTTAAGTGCGTGATATCATCTGCAGCTTGTCAGCTATTAGTCCATTGTGTTTTCAACTGGTTTTTGCTGGCACAGCATACTGTGTGCCAAGGTTACCATTGGGGGAAGATAGGTTATAGTACTGCATTACTTTTAAACATGGGTCTTAAGAATATTAAGAATATGCAAACAATGCCAGCTACTATTTGAAGTAAACTTCATGAATACATGTTTGAGTTGACTTTAAGTTGTGCTTCTGTAATCTGTTTGGATGGCTTCTTTGATAAAATGTCTCTTGGTCTCTCTAACTTCTTATCGATTATTGAGTAAAGGATCTTGAGAATTCATGTGAACTGGAGTAGCAAAGTCCTCGCAGCTGCTGTTTGCCTTCGTCGAGCATTCATCTGCACAAAGGACTTCATTATGAAATTTGCTTCATCCATGGATAATTAAAGTGCAATTAAAGTTTTTGCAGATGAAGGCATTGAAATATGGAGCTGCTCCAGTCGCACTGTCTTTTTCTGATGATAGGTCCAGGTAACCTCTTCATCCGATGATCCGTTATTAACCCATACGATGTAATTTCCAGAGAGCATTGAAGTGCCACTGTTTTTCACCATTCGCGTCTGAACAGGCATGTAGTTGATCCCGGCCATGATGTCTCGGAGTACGCACAGTACATAAACTCCACATTTGAGAATATATCTCTCAGCCAAGCCCTAGACGAAATGGTGAGTACTTTGCTAATATTTCGCAGACGTTTAGATCCATCCGTCCCCATGATTAGAAAATTAAATCTACCAGCTCCTGCAATACGACGTTTTAATTTGCTAGCTGATCTTATTCTCTATGGCATCTTTTGGACATTTGTTGCTTGTGATCTTAGAGGAGTAATCCTTCCAAATGGAAGCGAAAGATGGCGGATGCCATGGACAAGGACTTCTCCTGGGATGCAGAAACATGCGACGTACATATCTCTGCTTATGCAGCTTTAAAGAACCTGTAGAGCAGGTGTATTAACTGTATATATAGCCGTCGATCATAGTAATATATAACCACTAGAAAGCCGTTTCATGATTGGGGAATCCTTCGGGGAGTCCCGGCAAATTGGCCCCGATCGCCGGTTACTTAAGAGTGTAAATTCTTTGTTTCAAGGTATCTATTTTCTATGTGCCGATAAATTCGTCGTCGTCGTTAATGGTCGGTCCAATGTCATGGATGTTATTGTCGTTGACCTCTTCAGCAGTGAAGTGTAAAAGTTGATTACGACTCAAATTGAACATTCAATGAACACGTATGAACTCTTACAACATCTAGAGGGGTGGCTGCACTTGTCGCCCCTCTCCGCTCTTTTCTGAACTTGACCATGGACCCGATGGCTCATGGACTTGTCCAGGCTCGACCCTCGCCACGGGAGCTTGAAGGCACTTTCTAGCTTTACGTGAGCCTAGACAGGGACTTCTAATAAATGAGGTTCCACCCGCCTCGCCCCGCCCCGCCCCGTCTCGGTCGGACTTAAACCAGGCCCGCCCGACCCACCCGATTCTTACACATACAATCGTTTCTATCGACGGGCATGATGGGGCGACATCCCGAACTCGATCCGGAGCTCGATCCGTGCTCGTCCGCCCATCGATCACCTCCTCCCTCTCGACATCTCGACATCGTTCATGATATGTTTGCCCCCACTTTCGTGGCCCGTCCCTCTCGCTCACGTGCTCCCTCCCCACGCCACACCTCCCGATTACCCCCCGCCCCGGCCACAATAATTGCTCCCCAAATATCGAAAATCCAAAAAAAAAAAGAAAAAAGAAAAGGAAAAAGGTCAAGATCAACGGTCGCGATCGCTCCAACGGCTCTCCCCGTCGCCGCCTCGGGGGACTGTTCCGTCGTCTTCTCCGTCGTCGTCCTCCGCTTGTCGCTTCCACCCCTCTCTCTCTCTCTCTTCTCTCTCTCTAAAGAGACGTGACGGACGGCATCGGACGCGTCCCCCACCGTACGCTCGGAAGCAGCTGATCTCCCCTCCCTCCCTCCTTCCCTCTCCTCCTTCTGAACGGACACAGAATTTATAATATTCAGCTCTCGACCGGCGCGCGTTCCTCCCGGTTCCCACCATCTTCGTCATCGTTTCTCCATCTCTCTCTCTCTCTCGCATTTTCTCGCATTTTCTCGGATTCCGCATTCCCGGATTTTTCCTCCTTGTTTTTCTCTCTCTCCGGAAGTTGAAATTTTGAAAATCCTCCTCTCCGTCCGCCCGTCCCCCTCGTTCAAATGTAGCCTCCATCGCTCGGCGTTCTCGAGGGCGACGCTCGTCGTCGCGGCATTGCGGATCGTCCTCATCGAATCTGCTCCGTTCTCGCTGCGTCATCGGTTCCGTTTTTTTTTTTTTTTTTTTTTTGAAATTCCAGCGTCGGTTTTCTTGATCAGCTCCGGAAACGGAAAGTCGGCTGGCGACTTTTCCTTTCTTTTTCTTTCCCTTTTAGACGTTACGGTTTTTGAATTCGGTGTCGAGTTTAGGGTTTTATCACAATCGCTCGCGCGAGCGATCGTTGGGTAATAGATAAGCCTTCAAGCTCCGGCGGCGTGACTAGGCGCGGGGGATTTGATGCGAACTGTCGAAACATGCCCAGCTTGAAGGCTTCTGCTGCTGCTGCTGCTGCAGGAAGACCGCGACCACCTTAACGGTTTGGTTTCTCGCGGCACTCCATTTGATTCAATGAACCATTGCGATGGCCCGGTGTTTTTTGAAATGAACTGAAATTTCGTGTTGTGCGTTTGGGATCAGGTTGCTGTGAAGTGTAGACCCTTTGCGCGGAGAGATCACGGCCGCAATATTGTTAGAGTTAGCGATAGTAAGGTAAGCAAGTGGTAAAGTCTAATTTGTGCCGGCATGCGTTGAAGTTGCTGAAGTCATCGACTTTATATGCTGGCATTGAGGAATTTTTGTGGATTGGCGATGCAGGAGGTTCTTGTGTTGGATCCCGACCTGTCGAAGGACTACCTCGACCGCATACAAAATCGAACCAAAGAGAAGAAGTACCGTTTCGATCATGCATTCAGTCCTGAATGTTCCAATAGGGTATGCAGCATTTTTGTAATTGACTTTTTATCCTTTCGATGTCTGTTCAGCTGCTTGAGATTATTGTGGATCGTAGGTATAGACAGGGTCTGAACATTTCGCACCGGGATCATGCTGCTAAGACATGAAATATTGGAAAAACATTTGCGTCACGTCCGTTCATATTTTTACTTTTTAAGCTCATGCCACATGTCAATCTGTTGTTAGTATCTTGGCTAATAGCTCTGCTGTAGTACTCTTATTTATGAAAGTCTTCTGAAAGTTTCGATGATTTCCAGGATGTGTACAGTAGATGTATAGCTTCAACAATTGCTGGAGTTGTTCAAGGTCTTAATGCAACCGTCTTTGCTTATGGTTCAACCGGAAGGTACATCTGTTAAATAACCCGACGGTAGCCTTGATCGCTTTTGCTGATTTCTGCTGTAGATAGATTTTCTTTTCTTTTAGCTTATGGTTTTGGTATGTTCCTTTTACAAATTTTAATCAGCCTTTCTCAAATTACAAGACTTCTTGCTAGTCTTTAGTTGCCATGAACATGGCTCCTTATCTTATAGCTCGATCAAACTCCTAGTGAATCGATCACACTTGTGTAGCTTAGATTCATATCAGATTCAGCTTGTGTGCCCCTTGAGATCATGTGGATTGATGATGTACTGATTGTTCAGTCCTCGTGTTTCCTTCCTTTTCCCTCAAAATTTTCAGTGGAAAGACATACACGATGGTTGGAACTAAGAATGACCCGGGACTTATGGTTCTTAGCTTGCATACAATCTTTCACCTTATCAAGCAGGACAGTAGTTCCGATGAGTTTAAAGTTAACTGTTCCTACCTTGAAGTTTACAATGAAGTAAGGAGGAAACTTTGACAAATAAGTTGGTCTTTTTTTCCTTACGCAATGCTTGGTGTGGACATGTTCAGCTAATTTCATGCATTCAGGTTATCTACGATTTGCTTGAGAAATCATCAGGTCATCTGGAACTCAGGGAGGATCCTGTTCAAGGAATTGTTGTTGCTGGCTTGAAGTCAATTAAGGTTCTTCCTTTTTCTTTGATATGTGTCTGACGAATGCTGTTTGAGTATAAAGCTGCGAATCACTTGATTAAAGCTGATGATTTATAATGTTTATGGAGGTGCATAAAATCATTCTGTTTTTAGAGTTACCTTTAAGGAGCATGCATTATTAGCGGCCTCCGGACAGAATAAGCAGCAAGAGTAGGGCATAATGTGTCTGGCATTCTGTCATTATATGGAATTGGCCATGTGTATATCTTTACCTCTACGCTAAAGCATTTGGGATACTTCTTTGTTTCCGAAGAAGAAAAGGATGTCTTCTTTCTCAGGTTTACAAGTTTGATTTGCCAAGAATTTCCTTATGCTTATTGGGGCTTCTGTCTGCTATATTAGTTGGGTTGCACAGTGGGTGGTTGGCCTCCCTAATTGTAAATCCTTCAATTTAATTGTGAGAACTCAGTCCAATGACCAATGCATTGATTGATACTTGTGGAACTTTCGCAGTCAATTTAGTTTTTCTTACTTATCTTTGTTGGCCTTCTACCAATGAAGATACTAACTGTTCTAGACTTCTGTTTTGTTATGGCAACACGGGGAAGATATAAATGTAGGCATATGGTGTGCCTGGATGTTTATAAATTATTGATTCTCTTACACGTGATCAGCTCAATTTTGGAAAAGAACACGGTTTCTCTCTACTCTCCAGATCGCATTACCATTCAAACTATATTTTCTCTTAGTATGCCTCCGCACTTCTAGAATCTTAGTCAGTTTGCCAATTCTTGCAAGTAGTGTAATTATTTTCCTGAAATGAGTCATGTCTGAACTGAAGCAGGTAATGCTTAGTTAATGCAATTAATTTTCCAAGGAGACTTCTTTTAGTGCCACCTTAGACAGTAAAAATAGGATTATGACTGCATAGTTGAGAAACTCTTTGGTAGACGCATCCTCATTAAATGATCAAGATTGATGCTAAACAATTTGTTCAGACTCTTGTACTAATTATTTTAAGAAACTGAATATCCTGTGCTAACTCTTTTCAAGCGAAAAATTCAGCTGCAACAAAAAATCAGGAGAAATTGGTATCAGTTGTGAAAACATAGGCGCAAAGCAAAAGGAAAATTATCTTCACGGGAAACATGTATTTTTCTCTACAATCTATAGGGGCAAGACTTTCTTTGTCTCCATTTTTGTTTAAAAATTGAATGTAGAGTTGGGTGCCATATAAGCAAAGCTCTTTGATGTTTCAGTCATCTGAGCCATCAGTTGCAGATATTTTATGGATTTGTTCATCATATATCGGTTCCTTGTTTCAACAAATTGTGGCAATCTAGTTTTCTAGCTTATTTGGCTGCTTATTACTATCTTACTCACATGTAAAAGTAAAATGTACATCATGCTTTTGGTTTGTAGAGCACCCACTTTTTCCTGTTGATGCAGCCTTATCTTAGAGATATTTAATTTTGAAAATAGGTTCACTCAGCAGATAAAATACTTGAACTTCTCAATCTAGGAAACAGCCGAAGAAAAACAGAGAGCACAGAGGCTAATGCAACATCGTCAAGGTAACAAGGCACATTTCTCATGTTTACCTTGTTGCTTTATGTTTTATCATTTTGGTTTTCTGTAGGGAATAATTTTCCTCAACTGAAGGTTGATGTAGTCTTGTTTATACAATGGATGAGTAAAATACTTCTATAACAGATATTATCTGATTGTAGGCTGTGGCTGTTCACCTTCTCGCTTTATGTTTTTTCAAGTTTAGTGTTTGAAACTTGGCTTACTGCTACCTTTATATTATTTGATTGTAGTTTCCATGCGCTAAGATGTGGTTGCTGTCTTGGTATAGGAGTTTTTTTTTTATTTATTCTTTTTGCGAGATAGTGTTGGTTTCGCGTGCTTAGACAATTTTGAACTTTTTGAAGGCTCTGGAAGGTGATAAAGTTTCCAGCTTATCCTTGCCAGACATGGATAATTTTGGTTTATATAGGTGCTTCATACATGCTATCTATGAAGAATGATGTATTGATGCTTGTTTCTTCCACTAGTATATCTTTGATATCACCTTAGAATCCTTTATCTCCACAGTTATGAAGAAGTGATTATTGTTAAATAAAAGATTGGTGAATTTTGATTGTTTTATACCTATCATAATAATTTTGAATTAATTCCCTTAAATATGATCAGAATTGATGTATGAAATGCAGAATGATAAAAGAGGGCTAGCTACAGATTAGTAGCCTTTGAAGTATAAATATTTAGTTGTGATTGGTGATAGCTTTTACTTATGGACTCCCAACTCAAAGAAAATATTGCAGTAATCACTTCAATCCTTTCTTTAATATTCTCTCATAAACCTCAGCCATTTTACGATGTTTTGTTTTCTGGAACCAGATCACATGCGGTTCTGGAGATTACTGTGAAAAGAAAACAAAAGAACAAGTATCGAAATCAAGTAATGCAAGGAAAACTTGCACTTGTGGATCTTGCTGGCAGTGAACGAGCTTCTGAGACAAACAATGGAGGGCAGAAGCTCAGAGATGGAGCTAATATTAACCGCTCGCTTCTTGCATTAGCGAATTGCATTAATGCCTTAGGGAAACAGCAAAAGAAGGGCCTGGCCTACGTTCCTTATCGAAATAGGTTGGTGGGATTGATCATTTTGTGGTCATGATTCTCTTTTTTTATGCATTTAACAGAAAAACCTTACAGCAAATTGACACGGATCCTTAAAGATGGTTTGAGCGGTAATTCTCAAACAGTTATGGTGGCTACAATATCTCCTGCCGACAGTCAATATCATCACACAGTCAATACCTTAAAGTATGCCGACCGAGCCAAGGAAATAAAGACGCATATCCAGGTTAGAAAGTCTAGATTGACACATATATGAACATTGTGCAGGACTTAAATTCCATCGACATAAATGTATTTTGGGACCATAATTTGTCGATAAGTTTTGCTTTTTTGTTTTATCTAAATTCATTTTATGACATCACTTGATCATTTTGCAATGATCTTCATCCATCCTTAGAAAAGAGAAATGGAGTATAGTCACTGTCAGATCAAATTCAATTTTCTGCATTCTACCGTTTCTTATACAGATCTCCCTCCTTTCATTGTATATTCTGTCATGTTAAATATTTATTCATGTGTAACTTCATTTTCACTGATTCTTTTGTTTCATTGGCTCTTAATCAATTGCATTATGCTGCTTATTTGTGATCTATGCATCTTGGGCTAGACTATTCTGCTTGATTTGTCATTCATGCTGCTAATAGTTCATGTTACGGGTGTTTTCTTTTCTCAGAAAAACATTGGCACAATTGACACCCACGTGTCAGATTACCAGCGGATGATTGACAGTCTTCAGGTTTTCCTTACTCTTTTTTGTTTTATGTGTTTCACTTGACTACAATATGTGTGTCATTTAACTTATTTGACATTGTAGGTAGAGGTTTATCGCTTGAAGAAGGAATTGGCTGAAAAGGAGTCCCAACTTAATGTCAGATCTACTGACAAAGTTGCAGATGATGAGTTGTCTTGGTTAAATTTACTGAGCCAAGAAACCAGTGAAAATGTTCAGGAAAGGATAAACTTACAGAAGGCAACGTTTGAGCTTGAGGAAATTAATCTTCGTAACCGTGCTGAGCTCCAACATCTTGATGATGCAATTGCAAAACAACAGGTCAGCTTGTGAAATTAGTTTCGATGTCCCTATCCCCTAGCGTTATCGAGATTTGTCAAATAGCCTCTTTAAACAAACTATCTGCTTTTGTTGAACCTGATAATCTGTCTAAGCCATGCTGGCCTGAACAAACTGAACTTGGTTTTATTCTAACCCATTGTCCCACTTCTGATCTTGGGTTGACTAGCTGTGGTTCTTGTTGCAAACTGCAACGTGGAGAAATAGTTAGCTCTTTAGTGAACTGTTTGACCTGGTTATTGGTACAAAATATTCTGTCACACCACCCGCTTCATCAGGAGCTTTCCCTTATTCTAGAAAACCATCAACTTGAGTTCTCAGAAGCACACTTTCACAGGCTTACAATAGCGTATCCCCTCATGTGATCTTCCATTAACTTTGGTCTTTTTTTGGCTTTTCTCATTTTGGTTTTCAGTTAAAGGTTGGAAAGCTTCCACCTGAAGTTTTTGGGTTGGTTCAGTTTATCTCAAATTGAATTAGCATGTTTGCTCTTAGTTGAGACTGATCAAGTAGTTAAATGGCAACCTCAAAATGAATGGAAAATTCTAATTAGCCTGCAGAGGTGGGCTTTTTTTTCCCCCTCAATGTGCCCGCTTGACTTAGCTTTGTTTAAAATACCCACTATTACTTGGTGAATATGTATCAATTATCCCCATATCCTGATCACTGGTGGAGAAGTGGCCAACTGTTTAGCAAATGCATCACACTTGCACAATTTTGCATCATTCAGAGGGGTTGTTTTCATCCATATAGTAATACGAGAAATTTGAAAAGAGAATTAATATTTGAACACCAATCCTAGAGAGAGAGAGAGAGAGAGAGAGAGAGAGAGAGAGAGAGATGGGAGGAGAAGGAAGTGGTGGTGTCGGTGTTGTCAGTGTGCAACGAGGAGGGTTTGGCATCCCTGTTGGGTTTGGGTGAACAACCTGTAGTCGCTACGGCCGCATATCACACCTTGAAGACAACGAGAGAGAGGCTGCTGGGCAAGACGCATTTGAACGCATTGATGATAGGGTGAAGGCTGAAAATAGTGACTGATGAGTGGCAGGTGAAGGAAGAAGATGGCCTTTAATAGAGTTGGTGTACGTGGTATCCGGCAAAGGTGGGTGTTGAAGATGGTCTTGATTGAAGAAGAATTGATGATTGGGGGGCCAGGGTGGAGAGCATAGGGAAAACATAGAGTTTGGTGATCTGTGATGGAGGTGTGGGAATGGAGAGTAGGATGATCATTTTTTGTCAAGAGTTTGTTAGATTTTCCTTCTCCTGCTCATCGTCTCTTCTCCTAGATTTCTCTGTGTCAACATCCATGGTCCATCATCATGACAATGGACATCGAATTCCCTGTATGCTCACCTATGTTACATTTTGATCTTTGAGAATGCAAAAAGTATGTGGTCAGTGCTCCGAAATTGAAATTGTGAATAATCTGCACTTAAAACCCTTACTCTTAAATTTTAGGCACGGGCCATCAATCCTAAGCTTTCAAATTTTTCTCATGATGGAAAAATTCTTTCAAATCTCTCCCCCTTTTCCACTCTCTCTCTCTCTCTCTCTCTCTCTCTCTATATGGGTGTGATCTGCAGCACCAGTGGCTGACACTTGTAAGTGAAGCCTTATTGGTGCCTGATGACTCTGACTCCTGTGCCGCCCCCTACCCCTCTAGCTCTCTCTGCCTATCTGTTTCTAGGGTCTGTAGTTGTTAATTTTAATTCATCTGCATAAATTTCATGTATTAATATATGATTTTCAAATTAAATTAACCCTATCGATGATGCAAAATTGTGCAAAGATGCTCGTGCTCCATGGCTGGCCACTTTCCCACCGGCAATTAGCATTGCTTCTCCTAGCATAGGGGGTCATTTGAAACAAAGGGGCTAATTGGAATATTCCTGCAAGAATGCAGTACAGTTCTTGCATCCTCATTTACAAAGTGGATACTTTAATTTTATTTGTGATCTATGAAAGTCTGTTGTGTGTTAGTTATAACAGCAGCCTTTGCCTTTTTAATCTATTAATTGGTAACATGAGATGAGGATGAACTCTATGGATGAAGACATAATTGGCTTATAAATTTGTTATTAGTTGACAATTTGTCATATGCAAAGATCATTGTTCCTGAGTTGCTAGTTTGAAAATAATAGTTCTGGTGAGGTTTAACAGATTACCTGTGTCACAGGCAATTGAAAAATGTGGTTCAGTTGTCGAGGCTTTGAGAGGTAGGCGACAAGTAATTCTCGATAACATCAGGGACAACGATGAAGCCGGTTTCACTTATAAGAAGGTGCTTCCTCAGTCACTGTTACTTTTGGTGTCTACTGTCTACATTATTTAAGTGTTGCACTTCACATTTGAACATATAACCTTTGCTTCTTCAGGAAATTGAGGCAAATGAGAAGCATCGATCTGAGCTACAAGAGAAGATTAATGAAGCAATCAGTTACAATGGAAACAAAACATACTTGCGTATTCTTAGTCAATATCGACTCTTGGTGAGTTATCCTACATTTACAACACTTTTTCACTGAGGGTATAATGTGTCTTTTGTTGTTAATTTTATTTTTCCGTATATAAAGCTTAGATGCAAAGAGAAAGGAATGTGCAGTTAATGAACTGATTACCTCCGAAAAATTATTTAAAATTCAAACCCTAATGGCAGAGGCATGGCAATGTAAATTTTCTCACTGTACAACTATTCATCTAAATGGGTTGCTGGGGGGAGAGTACTGTCAATTTCTTTTCTGTATGCAAGACGAGAATAACTTGTCTTCATATTTCTGCCATCTCACTCTTCCTATCAATTACCAGTGTGAACCTTACTGTTGTAGTGCCATTATGTAGGGGATGTCAAATACTGAGCTTCAGTTCGAAATTGCAATGAGGGATCAAGTGATTCATAATCAACGAGAAGCACAGAGAAATCTTTGGAACATGGTAATGGGGCTGGGGCTCGAGTCACTTGATAAGAAGAGGCTGTTGGATGTTGCAGCTTGGCAGGGAATACCAATTGAAGACTACATGATGACACCTTATCTGGGACTGTCAGATAATAGTCACCTAGAAAATGTGGCTTCTCACAGATTTCTCCCTTTTGGGAGTTCCGCATGCACGGGCAGTTCTCTATCCAAATCATCTGGCAACTTACATCACCATCAATTCTTCTACAGTGGGCCCACTTCCTCAGGCAATTGGAGTGCTTTGTGCAGGGAGGAGCATCACAGTTCATACTACTTACTATCTCATGATGTTTCGCAATCGCCCCATTTGAGGTCGAACAAGAGTCCTGAAGATTGTGCTTGTCATAGGCCAAGGTCACAGTTCGGCACACCTGATTTGTCTCACCAAGGTTCATGCCGTCCCTCTCCAGAGGTGACATGTGAGCCTTCACCTTGTCAAAGTCGTTTATCTTCTAGTGTTACTTTTGGGCAGCAGCATGAGGTACGAATCCACAGATCTATCCCCTTTCCTGAGATGGTGTTTTAATCCATTCCTGTTCTTTCCTCTTGTAGTTATGTTTCTGTGATTTCATTATCCTCTTTGTCCCTTTAGATTGTAATAGATGTCACAAAAATACCTGTGTAAGTATTAACTCAACATAACAATAGTTTGTTTATACTTTTGGAGTAATTTGGCCTTAAAACCACCTTTCTCGCAATTCCAGCCTGTACAGATGTGAAGCTGACGCGATTGCAGTTATAGTCCACTGCAAATGAATTGGCGTATAAGTTTTCCTCAATGCCATTGAAAAGACCCTCTTTCTTTCGCTCTTGGCATGATCATGAGAAGTCACTTCCGAATATACGAGACAATGTTGCTTGCATGAAAAGATAGAGGAACGTAGTATGAGGATATCTTTACTTGTCCTTGTTATTGCAGTTTTCTTTGTGGTAGACTGCTCATCTTGTTTGACCCGTGATTAAATCTTTCTTTGAGACTCTAATTTGGTCATCTATTCTGGTTATTTTCTTATATCCACAGTTAAGCTTCTCGAGGGGTTCAGGAATTGCTACTTCTGGGCAGCACTATTATGAGGATCGTGATGGAAATAGAAGCAAGCAAGAGTCATATGTCATGAGCCATTCCAGTGGAAACCAAGTTTTCCTTCCTCGTAGCTCATTGGCACAGTCCTCTGGCATGGAAAGAAGAGATGACCGTTATCAAGAAACGGAATCGAAATTGCGATAAATATCCTACATCATCTTCGTATTCTAGCCTGGAACCTGCTGCATTCGATTCATCTAGCCCTGATTCTAAACTGCTGCCTCTGAAGCTTTTCTAGTCTTCTTTTCTTCTGGCCCCACCCTTCTTTCACTCATTTACCATTCTTTCCTTCTATTCATTCCAGCAATTGTACATACAGGTTATAGTGCCATGCTTCAGGTAGTTGCATTGCAAAGTTTAGTCTTACTTTAGTACCAAGAAGTTAGGAGAGAAGATCCAGATCTTCAGGATGAACGGCGAGCTAGATGTTTTTGGCTTTTCAGTTTGTAGATTGTAGATGCAGTTATTGTATATAGTTCGTGTATACATGTAAATCCTCATGTGTTCGTGTCACTGATTGATCAAGTCCATTGCTTGGATTAGAGATGGACAGACATTCAAATGTAACTCAATTTCTTAGATCTCCTCTAGTACATTCTTTGCAGATCTTGCCAACATTTTGTTTTTGACTGCCTTTTATCTCTGTTTTTGTGGAGAGTTGAGCCTCTCGCATCTACCTTTTTTTTTGGCGAGGCTTCATATCATCATTACCAATCAGAAGGAAAAGAAAACAAGAGGCTAGATTGATTCATCTGTTGTCCATTTTATGCAGGTTTTTAAGTTTCTGCGTCTGCACACCTAGTCGTCTGTGTATATAGATGAAGATCGTTAAGAAGTTTTGAACCCGATAAGGTATCAAGTTAAGAGGTTATGCAAGTTTTCTGGGTAATATCCTGACCTTTCGGAGTGTCACGTCCAGAATTAATGAATTTACGTTGGCTGTCATTTATGTGTGAATTGACTGACGGTGTGATTTTGGCATGATTGATGTATGTGTGCACATGCCCCGTTTACACCAAGTATTATCTTGGATGATAACTCTTGTAAAGAAAATAGAAAATGCATGATTCATCGATGGTAAATGAGAATAGTAGAAGGATATGAGGCTTACTATAGAAAGTTTTAGGGAAAGTTACAACAACAGTTGTTAATGCTTTGCCCATTATGCAGTCAATCTTTTAAATTGAAAGAGTACAATTAAGTTCTCTAACATGTAGTCCTTTTCTAGCGCTTACTCTTACTGACATGTTACATTGAAAACCCCACGTGACATTTTTTGGTCTTGTTGGATAATTGCATTGCTAATGTGGTGCAACGTTAGAAGAACGTCAGGAAATTAGGAAAAAAAAAAAGGACAAAATTAAATAGAAAATAAAAAAAAGTAAACTGTTAAAAAGAAGAAGAAGATCAAATGGAGAGAATGGCGCCGATTGAGTGAGGGTTCAAGGTTTTGGCAACGTGATTCAAGTTTCTAATAAAACAAGCTATAGGTTCATTGGTGGCGCCATGATCCCACTTTCAAATCCCTAGCTAGCTGAATTACAAATTTAGTCTCATCTTAGATTTCATTAATTGATCGGGTTAAGTTAAATCGGAGCGATTGATGCGTGAAGGTAATGATGGGATTAAGAGATTTGTTTTTATTCTAAGTGTAGGATGATATAAGTATTTAAAGGGGAAAATATGAATGTAGCATGAAGAAGAGCTTGATGGAATGTGTTTGATGGAGTGTGTTCTTTTTTTAAAATCAAAATATGAATTTGCCGGAATTGTGAAATAAAGGCAAAATGTAATGTATTATAAACAAAAATGAAGCTCACCACCAAGGCTAAAGAAAACAATCCACCAACCAATAATAAATAACTTAACACTCATCACCAAATCGATGGATAAAGAACTGAAAATTGAAGGAAATCACCCTATTTGAGGAGGAAATCTCATGTGTTACAAACTTAGCTCCCTATACATTTGACATTGCACCTCCAAATTAAGACTTTGAATTAAGACTCTAAATCTAGGCTCACGCTATAAACAATTATGGTGATCGGCTGCCAATTGTTATTTGATGTTGTAATAGATTTTGTCCTTTTGGATGAGAGTGTGCTTAGAGCTGCAAATTGTATTTTTTTATTTTTTATGTTTTGTTTTATTTTACAACACTTTTGAGATTTTCTTTGCCTAAAAGCTTTCTATATTATTCTCATGTTTGATTATGATAAATGAATGAAATTTTCTTTGGACAAAAAAATACTAAGACTCTTGCGATAAAGCTAGCACACACTTTTTTGCACTTCAACATTATAATAAATACCACTACACACTCTTTCAACCTTGTAATGAAGACTCTTTAAAAATTTCAACCTTATAATCAAGACTTTCAAATTTCAATCTTGTGATGAAGACTCTTTTAACATTTCAACCTTATAATCAAGACTTTCAAATTTCAATCTTGTGATGAAGACTCTTTTAACATTTCAACTTTGTAATAAACCCTATCTTGAATGTATTGGACCCAGTGAGCTTGTGCTGCCTCCGCATTTTGCTTGCATGATTAAATCGGCTTGATCGATTGATGAAGCTTTAGTTGGGATTGTGAAGAAGAGTGACGTTTATGGAAATCGCAGGGCGTTTCATGAGGTTATATATGAGTAGCTGAGTTTCTATGCCTATAATTCTGAATAACAAAAAAACAAAAAGAGAGACTGAATTCGAAAGGATTTGGATGCTCCAACCGTAGTTGAATTTCACTCTACATTGGATGAAGAAGCTTCGCTTCAGCCATTGTCCTTGCAAGGCATAAAAGATTACCCCATCAACTAAGGATAAAAAACTTAAAGGGTTTTTTTTTTTTTTTTTTTTTTGGTAAGGTAAGATTTTTTTTAAAAAAAAAACTTAAAGGTTGATCTCCAATGAATTGGATAAAGAACCGAAAGAATTATTCATTTGAGAGAACTACACATATATTATCAACTCTCAAATCCGCTTCTTTGGAGGAAATATCAAACTAGGAAACGTTAAAATAGAAAACCTTAAATTAGGAAATATCGAAATAGAAAACTGTAAACAAGGAAATATCAATTTGG
The DNA here is from genome assembly GCA_014182715.1 of Eucalyptus cloeziana. Taxonomy (NCBI): domain Eukaryota; kingdom Viridiplantae; phylum Streptophyta; class Magnoliopsida; order Myrtales; family Myrtaceae; genus Eucalyptus; species Eucalyptus cloeziana. Next base: position 23,339,779 of record CM024641.1, on the reverse strand, counting down.
GAAACATCAAATTAGTAAACAAACTCGAACTAGGGAACAACTCCGATTAAAAAAAGTCATTCTAACCTTTGATTTAGAAGAACCTTTATTCTCCATCGTCGATGTATTCTCTTTATTGGACACATTCGGTCATGTTGTGGACGAAATATCCCTTTGGTTGCACAATATCATTTGATCTTTAATGTAATTTAATGCTCTCGTTCCAATTTTGCCATTTTTTTACACATATTATCATGTCATCATGCATGCGTACACTTGTTTCACCGAAAAGATAAAAGTATAATGGATCGATAGATGCGAATCGAAAAAGGTTGCATAAGGTCCTTTGTTGATTTTAAACAAGAAAATGACAATAAATTCAAAGTACGAACTTTGGACACAATCATTGCTAGTAATGTAAATTGTAGAAAAGATAAACACAAATATTTGTAGAAGAATGCTAAGTTTCATTATTAATCAGGGGTCTTTACAAATGATACAATATAGGTATTTACAGCGCACAATCAATGGTTGCTAAAAATTTGCACGCAACTCCTATTATTGAGCAACATTAAACGATCACATTTGAGGGCGTTGACTTCACTGGTACACTTATATTGACTCCACTAGTTTGATGGTTGTATCAATTCCACTTTCTTGACGGTTACATCGACTCCACTACTTGACTGTTACATCAACTTCTTCGTTCCACCACTTAGTTACTATTGATAGCCATCTACGTCGGTCCAAACTAGATACTCTCGTGTACCGGTTGCACTTTACCAATCGATGATTCCCCACGCTTGCCGATTTGCTCACTCTTGTTGTACCTCTAACAGGTTTCCCCTCCAAACTGTGGACCACAGCACCTTCACATTTTTTGGTGTCAACATGTTATGTTGTTTTAGGATACGCTCAGGACAGGTGCAAACAAGTCGAGGAGGATCGCATGGAGTCGGGATCAGACGTTTGACCCGTTACCCACATCGAATGTCCAACCCGAACGGCAGGAGTCCGACAAGCCAAATGTCGGAGTGCGTCATTTTTCTCCACGCTTTTTAGCTCTATTTTCCAACCAATATCCTCATATCCTCGTATTCGGATTATATTATCAACGAGCGTCAAAATTTTATGTCTTTCAGGAAAATATAATATGGGTTAATATTAAGAAAATTTACAAATGAATATGTTTGTGATAAATTCACCTCAAAATAATTTTTATATCGCAAAAAACTGCAAACCAATACATTGTAACAAATTTATTTTCCGCTAATTTCCGTTAAAATGAAATAATATCACGGAAACTATAAACTGATACATTTGCGATAAACGAATGGAAAAAATCCCAAATTGGTATACGTAATACTATCAATTGTCATGTGTTATCTACTTTAGGAGTTTAATGGTAAAAGTGAACTAAAACTAATGGAGGTAAATCTCTAATAATAATTCAAAATAATAATAGTGTAATTTTTTCCTTTCTATTTTTTTTGTTGGCCTATTTATTTATTTATTTATCTTGGGTTCTATTTCGCAAGCCTTACACTTTTTCGGAAACCGAAAAAGGAAAATTCGATATATACGAGTTTTTTATTGTCGGGGCTTAAAGGAGGCGCTGTCCTCACCTTCGCCATCTCCCTCGCAGAAGCACTCGAATCCCAAAAACTCCATCGCGCCGCGCCGCCCCCAAATCGGCCGCCGGAGAACCGAATGGCGCTGCCGACGGCCTCCGCCGCGGCCACGGCGGAGGCAACCGACCCCGCCGACGCCTCCCCTACACGCCCTACGCCCTGGCCAAGACCCTGGCCGGCCACAAGGCGGCCATCTCCGCCGTCAAGTTCTCGCCGGACGGCAACCTCCTGGCCTCCTCCTCCGCCGACAAGACCCTCCGCGCCTACTCCACCGCCTCCCTCTCCCCGCTCCACGACTTCCACGGCCACTCCCAGGGCGTCTCCGACCTGGCCTTCTCCGGTGACACCCGCCTCCTGGCCTCCGCCTCCGACGACAAGACGCTCCGCCTCTGGGACGTACCCACGGGGTCCCTCCTCAAGACCCTCCACGGCCACACCAACTACGCCTTCTGCGTCAACTTCAACCCCCACTCCAACCTCCTCGTCTCCGGCTCCTTCGACGAGACCGTCCGCGTCTGGGACGTCAAGAGCGGCAAGTGCCTCAAGGTCCTCCCCGCCCACTCCGACCCCGTCACCGCCGTCGACTTCAACCACGGCGGCACCATGATCGTCTCCAGCAGCTACGACGGGCTGTGCCGGATCTGGGACGCCTCCACAGGCCACTGCATGAAGACCCTCATCGACGACGAGAACCCTCCCGTCTCCTTCGTCAAGTTCTCGCCCAACGGCAAGTTCATCCTCGTCGGGACCCTCGATAATACTCTGGTGATGCCTCGATCTTTTGCTGTTGTCCCTCTTTGAATTCGATCGAAAAGCCGAAGATTTTGGGGTGGGGTTTTGGCGTGGAAGATTCGATGGATGTGTTGGTGATGCGATTAGGGATTATTCTAGTGGTCTGTTTCAGTTGATAGGCTGATAGTGGAGCTTTTAGATGCTAAAGTTTGTTCCTTTGGGCTGGTGTTGTGTGATTCTGCTTAGGTTCTTCTAGGAGGTGAAATTTTGCTAGTCAAGCTTGAGATGGAGTGTTCTATCTGCAAATGTTCAATGCTGGTGGTGGACTTTGTTCCTTTTATCCTCCTCGTATTTGGCGAGGCGACCTTCGTCATTGAAAGGCAAAAGAATACATTGGTCGTGTCTTGGGAATCGAATACTGATGATGAAAAACAAAGGAACCATCTGTCTGCCAATGACTTGCTTTTAGTATCATTTTGGGATGTTGGGTAGGTTGAAGGAGCATTGGCATTACCTCTGTACTTGAGAGCTCTTCCAAACTTTATGTGCTAAACTTTAGCCAAATGTAATTGTTTGCCCAATTGTGTCAATTTGGTTCTTCACTATTATGTTGAAAGCAGCTTTGGAAGACTTTATTTCTGATTGGTTACTCTGTTCTAGCTGAGGTCAAAATTTAGCTCTGTGGCGGACTTGCATCTGCTCGGTTATGCATGTTGTTGAGGGAATTATTTCCCGGTTTCCCCTGCTATTTTGTCTTGAAAACATGCGTATTTTCTTTTGGGCTCTGGTTCTTTTTGTTGCAGAAAATTTGCATTCTTCTTTGTTTCTAGACATGCCTTGATGCCTACAATCTACTGAAAGAACCCTACCAACCATTGTCCAATGATTAATAGAATACTAGAACTTTGGGTGTTTTATTTCGTCATTTTGGCCCCTTTCTGGTAGCTAACTTGGATCCTTATGTTGTGCTTGCAGAGGCTATGGAACATATCCACAGGAAAATTTATCAAGACATATACAGGTCATGATAATTCCAAATTTTGTATTTCTGCTTCCTTCTCGGTGACTAATGGGAAGTATGTTGTGAGTGGTTCGGAGGATAAATGTGTATACCTGTGGGAGCTACAGACGAGGAAGATAGTACAGAAATTGGAAGGTCATACTGATGCAGTTATATCAGTAGCATGTCACCCAACGGAGAATATGATCGCATCAGGGGCGCTAGGTGATGACAAGTGTGTGAAGATCTGGACACAGGAAAAAGACTGATCTCTTTAGGATAACCTTTTTTATGGGGACTAATTGCGCGGTATTAATGTAAATCTTGACTCAGGTTAGATATTTTTTTCTCTCCCTTCCGAGATGCATCCAAGGATTTTGTTCTTTATGGTCTGGTTCAGTCAGAATGGTTTGTTCCAATAGCCTTTTTGAGTATGTAACATTTTTAACTGTTTATGCAATCGAGGGCATCATTAAGTTGTTCAGATGTACTCTTATGAAGTTACTCTTATTTAATTATCCTCCAATGGAAGTAACTAAGTTTGTGCTGAGGCTGAACTGAGGTGTTGACAATGATAAAAACTGAAGCCGATAGTATAAGAAATAGCTGCATAGTGTAAGACCTGAAAGGTAAACGGAAGGTGTTGACCCTGTGGCTTCTGATGAGTAGTGGGTAAGTCTACTTCTCCAATACGATAGTGTAACAGTAAGCATTGTAAGAGAAATGATTTTACCATGACAGCTATGGATGTAATAAAAAATGATTTTACTATGACAGTTTTGGATGTATCTAATGAGGAAAAGTTATAATGTTTGGGGAGGATTATCTTTTTGCTTAATGAATTCAGATGCACGCCATGATTCCATAATGTATGTGGATGTTGTGTTAGATTTTGCTTGATTTTGCTGAGTTGGCAGTTTATGATTTGAGATTGTAATTACTGTTCTGTTTTAACAAATCCTTGTTGGCAAATTCTTAGTCTTATCTTGTTTTGAGTAAGATAGTCATGTTTCCAAAGAGCTGCATGCTATCCTTCTGCTACTGAAACATGACTCACGGTTGGTTGGGCAGTGGCTGTCTGTCTTTACGATGGTTTCGTTATATCAAGAGTTATAAAGTTAAGAACCATTTTTCCTCCCTGAGTTCTTCTAGGATTTAGTAGCTTTCTTTACAATCACCATCTAGCTTTATCGGCTGTAATGTGCATTGGTTCAACAATACTCAACTACCTCTCTAATGGTAGTTGTTTGTTCGATTATCTCATTTTGTTCTCTAGAAAGGTACGGTTGTCATGTTGCTATCCTATCAAGTGATGTATGAAATGAGTTGTCTGGGCTTTTAAGCATTTGAGTGATGTCCATGGATGGTCGTCATCGTAATGTGGACATTCCGATTAAGGCAATGGATTTGCTGTCGTCTTCAATTTTCGTACGAATATGATGTCTGTAAGGTTTGACGACGAATGCTTTTTGTGCTGTTCTTCTGGTGATATGGGTCAGCTTCTTCTGGGTCGTTCTAGTCTGACATCAGGTTTAAATGTGGTTTATATTGGGCGGACGACTAGTGCATGGTGCTCCAATAGGGATGCACATTCTAACCGAGATTGAGTTATGCAGACTATGAATATCTTGGTAGTCATCATCGATTTCCAACACTCTACCTTCGGGAATTGATTCGGTCATCCACTTTCCAATCCAGCTTTCCAGATACTGAAGTCTTTGCTACTCAAATTTAAACAAAAGAAACGAACCTCAAGGTTGCGGAAGCCGGACGAGGCGTCCTGGAACCTTTAGTTCACAAAATTGTAAGTAATTTGTTCTTGCAAACTGCGTGCGAGTTATTTTGAATCAGGACAATTAGCTTAGATTAACAAAAAAAAGAAGAAGAAAAACACCTTGAATTTAATTGATTTGTGGGGCTTGTAGGGTATTTTATGAGTTTTTAGATAAATGGATCATTGTACCCAGTGTTTTTAGGTAAAAATATAATTTCAAAACTAATATGTGATACTCGTTAAAATGAGACAAAAGAAATTTAAATTATATTCACAAAAAATGAATAATTGTCCAAAAAATCCTCAAACTATCGTATGAGCGCCAATTCAATTCAAAATTATTCAATTAACTTTTTAACTACTATTTAGTATGACTTTTCAAGCCAATTTTGATTGAAAATGGTTGACATGATGATAATCTAGTCAGTGCTAGTTATCTACGTGGCAACAACCAACGCTAACGTCAATATTTTTTGTAATTCTTTTTGAATTTCTTCTTCTTCTTTTTCCTTTTTTTGTCTTTCTTCCTCCTTTGGTCGCTAGGCCTTAGCATAGCGGGGGCAATTCTCACTTGTGGTTGGTTGTCGATCATTGTTGAGACTGTCCGTAAGCGAAATGGAAACAAAAAAAAAGCTCAAAAAGAAGAAGGAAAAAATGAATATAAAAGGAAAAAAGATTTAATAAATAGTTGCAAAAATTGTTCATATCAACACCGGTTATTTTACATAAGACATCTAGTGCGCGCATTAGCAATTCTCAATGGAAATTTGATCGGAAGGATTACATTGAAAAATCATCTTATTAAGATTATATTAGACAAATTAAAAAATTTATGATTGAATTGACTGACATATAATAAATTTAGGATTTTTGGATAATTTTCTCCCACAAATGAATTTCAAGCGCATTAAATGTCATGCACCTCTTATAGAGCAGGTAAGATGAGAATCAAATTCTGGATGGGTGATCTAAACATAAGATCATTAAAAAAGTTCTTCTCTATGACCATCAACTAAGTATATTGCGAAAAAGTCGGTGGGACTTTTTTTTGTTAGAAAAGTCAATTAATTGCAAATTATAAAATTCCCTTACTCAATTTCATTTCTCATTCTTTCTGGATTCTACTTTCATTGTCTCTCTCTTTACATTCTAAATTTCTCCTCCATCCTTTTTCTCTTTGCCATTGATTTTTTTTTTTTTTTTATCTACTTCCCTTTCTTTTTATCTTTTTCCCCCAATTCCTCCTCACGCACTTTCGAAGAAAACATATAGAAATCTGCTCGTGCTCCATGTGATGTGGTCTCGTGGCTCTCATTGAAGCTTCATATCTCTTCCGCATTAGAATAATTAAGCTGTCACGATCTAAACGAGATCTGCCCTTTCTCCTTTTGTGGGGGTAACTAGGAATTTTATATTGGGGAAGCCCCCCTTACGAAGAAAAACTACTAGAAGCAGAAACTACTTTTTGCACGAATTGATTAGAGACACGTTGAGAAATAGTGCTCATAGAAAGAAGTGTCATCCGTCTCTATCGCCGATTGATGTCTTCCATTCGACAGGAGGTTTCCCAAATATCCGAAGATCGGTTAGTTTAGAGTAGAGTGGTTGTCGGATCAAAAAAGAGGAAATTTCACCAGATAATTTTTTATAAGTCTTTGTATCCTATGACAGTTCGATATAAAAATTATGACATGTTATAGTTGAGAGGTTATTAAATAACTCTTTTTTACTCGAGATTATAAACGTGATATAATAATTTAATTATCTTGCCTTTGGGTTGCCATTTAATTCAATCATTTTATTTATTTTATTTTGATAAGAAATAAGAGCAAAGCCCTAGAGTTATATCATTACTCTCCTAATAAAATTGGACCTTATATGATCTTCTATCATAAAGGAAGTAACCTTTCAGCTACTTATCTGATGTCGGAGTATCATTTATATCAGACGACTGAAGGATTTAATTTGTTCATCAATCTGCACATGAATTTCATTCTCTAAAAGTATGTACCATTTTGGCTTATAGGAAATACTCTGACATCTTCACAATCTAAGAAAGGAGGATGTCCTCAGAATTGAGAGAGGGAGTTGATTTTTGAATAAGGGAAATGACCGCTTACAAGTCTACCTTAATAATAAGTTTACAAATGCGAGGCAAGATGTCAATTTTGAGATCTAAATATATTTCAATTTAGTCAATTTATTACAAATGAACTGGAGTCTCTCTTCTCTTAGAGGAGCAATCAAAGCGAGGGTTTCTCTATACACCACCTAATGGAGTTCACAACAACGCACTGCACCAAGAATCAGTTGCTCAAGAATGTGGTGGCCATCCAATTAAATGATGAGAAATCTCACTCATCGATTGTATTCTTTTTAAGTTTTTGTGCATTACTTTCTTCATATAGGAGAGGAACGAATAAATGCACATGATTATAACCGATAACAATCAAGAAAACGGCTCTTCGATAGACCATAGAAGCCCCCCCAAATCCACTGACAGCGGATCATTTTACTAATACCATCATCTAGAAGTACAGCCATTGCGCTCATTCATGTATCGGTCACATGATTGATTTAGTGTCAATAGCAAATAGTTTAAATTCATGCGCCCATAGAAGCTCACTCCCACCGAGGTCAAATACTACCACATGAGATAAATGTATTTCTACATTTGTCCTGTGCAGTCGACTACTTGGTGTAATCATATATTTGGTGACACATGAATGCCGATTCTGAAAAAAGTGCTTTATCTTCCTACATTCTCGTTTTGAAGAAAACTCAACTTGGGACAAAAATTACTTGAAAAAGCATATATTAAGGTGGAATCAAGAAAATCGATTGGATATTCATGACAAGGCAATCGACATTTCTGCCTCAGCACTCCACGGAAAGTGTTCACGTGGAACCCTAAGCGGAATCCAGTCAAAATGCGCCAACGAGGCTGAAAATAAGAGTAAATGGAAGCCAACGAACGCATGGGAATAAGAACAAGTACAGAAATTATTTTTGGTCCTTGAAAGGTTGGCGAGAGCGTTCCCCTCGTGGTGAGTTTTTTATAGCAGAGAGAGAGAGAGATAGAGAGAGAGAGTTGGTGCCTGCCCTTTAAACAAAACCAAGGTACAGAAAGCTCGGCAACTTCATAAGCTTTCCAAGAAAGTACAAAAACCCTCGCCGACCTCCTCCTTCTCCTCCTCCGTCGGTGAGCTTCGCTCCACTTAGAAATGACCCCTTTAAAATCTTTTTACTCGGGGGCTGTTTACTTGCTGACATTACATTGTGTTGCAGTGTTCTTGAGATCCTACAAAAGGAAATGTTCTCCCTCTCACTCTCCCTCTCTCTCTCTCTCCCTCTCTCTCTCTCTCTCTCTCTCTCTCTCTCTCTCTCTTCCCACTTCTCTTTTTCCCATTCTTTTGCTAGTTTGGGTTGGTAATGGTTTGGATCTATCGATTTTATGTTAGCATTCCTGTTTTTCTTTCTCAAGGAAGAGATCCAGGAAACAGAGAACAATAGAAGTTCCAACCTTGAAGCTTTTTTGTTGGAACGTGACTTCGTAATGGAGTCCATCTCCATTGGTTTGGGATCTCTTTCGTTTTCTTTCGGCCACAGAAATGTGTGGTTTGGATGATGCTATTTTTCCGATAATTACATATTTTATGATACATCGAGTTTCTTCAATTTTGCTTGTAGTAGTGCACAGTGTTTTTTTTTAGCAGAATCTTGAAGTTTTAGGTGGATTGAGTGCTCAAAACATCGTTTGAATTTTTCTCAGGTTGATGCAAAATCTGGCCTTCGTGGATCAATATCAAATGAATCCCTTTGGTTACTCTCCCACTGAGTCTGGCTTTAATCAATTTACTTCATTTTCTTCGGCATCGACCTACTCGTCAAATCAAATCCAAAATGTTGGCCATTCGCGTGATGTCCCTATCGCAACCGAGCAGAAAAACCCCCAAATGAAACCATCTCCACCGTCAAATTATCAAATTATATCCTTTCAGAACTCAGATCTATACCCAAACATGCCTCAGCAATATCCTGGTAAGTGAGGCTTGTGGACTAACAAACTGTTGAAGGCTGAAAGAGTTATTTGGTGGCGTGATGGAAATGAAAAATTTCTCTCTTCGCTTTCTGTTATTCTTATAATTGTTTTCTAGGAACCTATGAGTTGCAAGATGGGGAAAATATGAAGATGAAGAGAAGTGGTGGTGGTGGTACATTTAGTAGAACAACTTTGCATGGACCAGAACACGTTATTGCAGAGAGGAAGCGCCGGGAGAAGCTGAACCAGCGGTTCATTGCTCTTTCATCCATCATTCCGAGCCTTACAAAGGTACTCCAAATGAATTATTTTTGTGTGAAAGTTCCTGAAGGAATGGTATCTGTTTCTTTTTTTCCACCTTCATCATATATTTCTATTAGGTGTGTTCGCAATCTTGGTTTCATTTGAGAATTATATTTGGGTTCCAAACTTAAACCAAATATTAATAAGTCACATTAAGCTAATACTTGGCTTTTTGATAAACGGGAAAAAAAAATTAGGACCCTCTTGACAGGATATGTATCTGCAGTATGCTATACTAACTATTTGGAGGACTAACAATAGTATAGACATTTATCTTCCTCCCTACTGAATAAGAAGGACCTCGTCGCTTAATGCTTGACTTTGCATAATGAGTAATGGAAAAGTTAATTACTTTCTATTTATGGTGAGGAAACACACCTTAGGTAGGTAAACCCCAGGTTTATGAAATACTCTAAAGATTTGTTTATCGAGGGAAGCAAACCAATCTCAAGAGTCTACCTAACTTTTAGAATCGCGGATTGGAGATCATATGCAACTCAGATAAAAGGTAGACTTTTGAGATTGACATTGGCAAATGGGTACAGTGGCCTTACATTCTGTTTGCTAAATTGACAATGGAGGACATACGTGATTGTTTTAGTGTATGTTTATTGAGGGTAGCATACCAGTTTCCAAAGACTATCTAACTTTTAGATACACGGATTGGCGATAATATGCCAATGCACCTTAGATAAAACGGTAGAAAGCAGTTGCTAACTTCAAATAACGAGAGAGGAATCCATGAGAGGGCAAGACCAAAGACTGAGATCCGAGAATCAGAGAAATTAATAATTTGAGGAAAAGAGCTTTTCTGCTCTTGCGATTGGGTTTTTTGTTTTGTTTTTGTAGTTAAAGGATTAAATTAGTTTTGACCATCATATTCATGAGAACATGTGTGTGTTCTCTTAAAGATTAAAGTTAAACTAACACAATTTGTCCATAAACTAAGAAATTGTAAATCGGTGATAAACAATTTAAGTGAATCATGATATCATTTTAGATTAATACCCAACTACATATGGGCAAAGGGTTGCTAATGTCAAGTACTATTACGCCGGAATTCATGACAATCATTCAACCACTTAAGCTTGACGATGATTGAGTTGATTTAGATTGTTTGATACATGTTTGCAACATGTTGGTGATTGGATATTCTTTCTTGTAATAAAATATTACTAGATACTATTCACGCATTTAAAATTTGATAAAATTTAATTTATCTATCGTCAAACAATTTAGATCGGTATAATCTGCATAAGTCAATATCTTTTACATGTCATAAGATACTGTCTTCTTGTCTTCTGAACTTGTCTAGAGGTGTGTCAATCTCTTTCTAGTTGCTTACCACATTTAGATCCTTAGTTTTGTCTTCATAATTAAAATCAAACTTGAATTTCGTTTTCTACTGCTTAATTTTCACTGTCATGACTATCAAAGAACAATCAATCAAATAAGTCATATTTCATGCATAACATTTTGTATATGCTAGTTAGTGATTTGAGATCATTAGAGAGTACTTGTAGCATTCTTTTCATAATATTCATAGTCGTCTCATCAATCAGAAAACTAATCCCTACAAACGATGGAGGAAAACAAAACCCTTTTAAGAGGTAAAATGCTCGACAAACCAACTCAAATTTGACCTCTAGGTAAAATAGTCTGATTTATACAGGTACTTGCTTAAGGATTGTTTGGAAATTGAGACTCACCTCTTATTGAAATAGTCACCATAACAAAGGTTCCACCACCTACAAGGACCTTTATCAATCGCCAGAAAACTTAGGGACCAAAAACGTAGCACTGTATTCCAATTCATCACATTATAAGCCTTCATTGTTCCCGCAGAAAAATTTGATAAATGTTCTGGTTGCATAGCTGGACAAGGCTTCTGTCCTAGGAGATACGATAAAGTACTTGAAACAACTTGAGGAACGCGTGAAGATCCTCAAGGAAGAGGTGGCCACGAGAACCGTGGAATCCGCGATCTTCGCAAAGAAGCCATCGCTCCAACGTGGTGATGGCGTTATATGTTCTCCATCTGACGAGAAGTCATATGACCCACCCATCGATCAGCAACTACCTGAGGTCGAAGCCCGGGTATCGGGGAAGAACGTTTTGATTAAAGTCCAGTGCGAGAAGCACGGGGGTTGCATCAAGGAAGTGATGAAACAAATGGAGGACATGAACTTGACAACTCTAAATATCGGCGTCCTAGCATTTGGGAGTTCCCTCCTGGATATCACGATTGTGGCCCAGGTAATTATTGCCAATTTCTTCGTATTGTTTCAATGAAAATTATTCTTTTTAAACTTCAACTAGTTTCTAATTTCCTACTACTGCGGACGATTTTGCATTCTGATCCTTGTTGAGAGCATATTGTCTGTTCAGATATTCTTGGAAACGAACTGTCATCCAGATTTTTTCCTTTCCTCTTCTTCTGATTTTGGTATGGAAAAATCCGTAACATGGTTCCTCGATAATTATATGAGCTTTGGCTTCACTTCTTGTCATGCCCCAGAAGCTTCTGGATTTCGTTTTTAACATCCAAAATAACAATAAACGAGAGAAGATTACTAATTCCACATGCCAAAGGAAACGGCTGTTAAAAATTAAAAAACATATGTGCACAAATTCTTAAGAGCATGTTCAAACCACTTGTTGTTTGAGATGTTGCTGTATAAATTAATCTCTTCTCATTCAGAGCAGATTTATGGTATTTCATCTTCAGTTATATAGAAATCATACTTGTTTCGTCTACATTACTTGCAGATAGAAAATGGGAACTGCTTGACAATTGAGGAGATTGTTGAAAAACTACGTGATGCTCTGACCATGTTCATCGGATCATCTTCAAGAGGATCAGCTTGTTAGGCAAAAAATTGGTATTCTGCCATGGTCTGTGTCTTAGAGATGTTCTTGATTACGTGTTAGTGCAAGAGTTGTGGGTAATTGTACTATTATGTGCATTGTAACTTCTTACTGATTGTGGTAATTATCTGTTACTGCAAGATTTAACCACACGTTAATGCAATAATTGTTGACAATTGTCCCTCCCGTTGCCCTCCTGGCTTTTTTTCTCTATTGGTCTCCCTTCTGTTGCCCTTGTCACCTGTTTTGAACTGCTTGGCGGTAGTACGGGGCTATCTTCTTTATCATCGTTATTGCAGTTTTCTTTGGGGTAGATCTCTCATCTTGCTTGACCCGTTGTTAAATCTTTGTTTAAGACTCTGATTTGGTCATCTATTATGATTATTTTCCTGTATCTACAGTGAAGCATTTCAAGGGGCTCATGGCAGCAATTTTGTGAGGATTATGATGGAAATGGAACCAAGCAAGAGTCCACTGTAAATGAACCAATCCTGCAGAAACCAAGTTTTCCTTCCGTGTAGTTCATTGGCACGGGTCCTCTCACGTGGAAAGAATAGATGACCTTTATCGAGACACGGACCCAAATTGCGATAAATCTCCCATGTTACTTTCGTATCTCAGTCTAAAATCTGCTGGTTTTGATTCATCTAGCCTGATTCTAAATCATTGCCTCTGAAGGTTTTCAAGTCTCGTTTTCTTTTGGTCATACCTCCAGAAATATTAGCTCGTTCATGATTGTTTTCTTCTTTTCGTTCCAGCAAGTGCCATGCTTCAGGTAGTTGCATTGCCAAGTTTAGCCTTTCTTTAGTGCAGAGAAATTGGGAGAGAAGACCCTGATCTTCAGGAGGCATGGCGAGTTCGATGCTTTTGGCTTTTCAGTTTGCAGGTTATAGATGCAGTTAGTTGTATAAAGGTGTATACTTGTAATCATCATGTGTTTGTCCCATCTATTGATAAAATCCATTGTTTGGATTAGAGATGGACAGACATACAAATGTAACTCAATTCCATAGATCTCCTCCAGCACATTCTTTGCCGATCTTATGGACAAATTGTTTCTGACTCCCTTTATTTGTTTTTATCGAGAATGAAGCTTCATCACATCCTGTCTCTCTCCATTTTATTTTTTTAACTATAAGCATTATAACAGAAATGATTTTACTATGTCAGCTATGGATGTAATAGAAGATGATTTTACTATAACAGTTTTGGATGTATCTAATGAGGAAAAGTAATAATACTTGGGGAGGATTATCCTTTTTCTTAATCAATTCAGATGCACTCCGTGATTCCGTAACGTATGTAGATGTATTGTGTTAGATTTTGCTTGATTTTGCTGAGTTGGCAGTTTATGATCTGAGATTGTGATTACTGTTCTTTTTTAACAAGGCCTAGTTGGCAAATTCTTAGTCTTACCTCGTTTTGAGTAGGGTAATCAAATTTCCAAATAGTGGCACGCTATCCTTCTGCTCCTGCAACATGACTCACGGTCTGTTAGGGAGTGGCTGTCTGTCTTTACGATGGTTTCGTTATATCAAGAATTATAAAGTTAAGAACTATTTTTCCTCCCTGAGTTCTTCTAGGATTTAGTAGCTTTCTTTACGATCACCGTCTAGCTTTATTGGCTGTACCATGCATTGGTTCAACAATACTCAACTACCTCTCCAATGGTGGTTGTTTGTTCGATTATCTCATCTTGTTCTTCAGGAAGGTACGGTTGTCATTTTGCTATCCTATCATGAGATGTATGGAATTTATTTTCTCCATGTCTTTCCTTGGTTTTTTCGCTAACAGTGAGTTGTCTTGGGCTTTTTAAGCATTTGAGTGACGTCCATGGTTGTCACGGTAATTTGGACATCCCGATTAAGGCAATGGATTCGCTGTTGTCTTCAATTTTCGTACGTAAATGATTTCCGTTAGGTTTCGTGACGAATGCTTTTCATGCTGTTCTTCCGGCGATTCAGATCAGCTTCTTCTGGGTTGTGCTCATTTGACATCAGGTTTATTAAATGTGGATTACATTGGGCGGACGACTAATGCATGGTGCTAATGTCGGATTCTAACCGAGATTGAGTTATGCAGACTATGAATATCTTTGTAGCCATCATCGATTTCCAATACTCTCCCTTCGGGAGTTGACTCGGTCATTCACCCTCCTATCCAGCTTTCCAGATACTGTAGTCTTTGCTGCTCAAATTTAAATAAAAGAAACGAACCTCAAGGTTGCGGAAGCTCGACGAAGCGTCCTGGAACCTTTAGTTCACAAAATTGGAAGTCATTTGTTCTTGCGAACCGAGTGCAAGTTATTTTGAATCACGGCAATTAGCTTAGATAAAAAAAAAAAAAAAAAAAAAAACCTTGAAATTCATTGATTTGTGGGGCTTGTAGAGTATTTTGCGAGTTTCTAGATAATTGGATCGTTGTACCAGTATTTTTAGGTAAAAATATAATTTCAAGACTGATGCGAGATACTCATTAAAACTGGCATTGTGATTTAAAATCAATTTTTTTAGGTGGGTTATCAGAGACAAAAACAATTTAAGTTGTATTTACAAAAAAAAATGAGTAATTGTCCAAAAAATTCCCAAACCATTGCATGAGCAGCCAATTCAATTCAAAACTATTCAATTGGGTCAACTTAGTTATAAACTTTTTAAGGTTTTTTAATATAGCTTTTCAAGCCAATTTTAGCTAGAACAGCTGACATGATTGTAATCTAGTTAGTGCCGGTTATCTATGTGGCAACAACCAATGCTGACGTGGATTGTTTTTATAATTTTTTCTAAATTTCCTTTTTTTTTTTCCCTTCCTCCTCCTCTGGTCACTACGCCTTAGCATAGCGGGGGCAATTCTCACTTGTGGCCGGTTGTCTATGATTGTTGAGACTGTCCATAGGCAAAATGGAAAAGAAAAGGCTAAAAAGAAGAAGGAAAAAATGAATCGAAAAGGAAAAAAAAAACATTTAATAATTAGTTGGAAAAATTGTTCATGTCAATATCGATTATGTTACATAAGACATCTAGCGTGCATGTCAGCAATTTTTAGTGAAATTTGACTAGAAGAATTACATTGAAAAATCACCTTATTAGGACTAAATTGGGCAAATTAAAAAGTTTAGGATTGAATTAATTCCCATATAATAAATTTAGGACTTTTGGACAATTTTCCCCACAAATGAATTTCAAGCTATTAAATATCGTGCAACTCTTATAGAGTAGGTAAGATGCAAATCAAAATTTGGATGGATGACCTAAATGTGAGATTATGAGAAAGTTCTTCTCTAAGACCATCGACTAAATATACCGCGAAAAAAAGATGGTGGATTTTTTTGTTAGAAAAGTCAATTAATTGCAAATTATAAATTTCCTTTACTCAATTTCAGTAAGTACCTTAAAGACATTAAAAAATAAAAAGCTATAGCTGCTTAACAGAAAATTTCATTTCTCATTCTTTCTGGATTCTACTTTCATTGCCCCTCTCTTTACATTCTAAATTTCTCCTCCATCCTTTTTCTCTTTGCCATTGATTTTTTTATCTACTTTCCTTTCTTTTTATTTTTTCCCCCAATTCCTCCTCGCGCACTTTCGAAGAAAACATATAGAAATCTGCTCGTGCTCCATGTGATGGGGTCTCGTGGCTCTCATTGAATCTTCATATCTCTTCTGCATTAGAATAATTAAGCTCTCACGATCTAAACGGAATCTGCTCGTGCCTCTTTGCGTAGGGTAACTAGGAATTTTATATCGGGAACCCTCCTTTCAAAGAAAAACTACTAGAAACTACTTTTTGTACGAATTGATTAGAGACACGTTGTGAAATAGTGCTCATAGAAAGAAAAGTTATCCGTCTCTATCACCGACTGATGTCTTCCATTCAATAGGAGGTTTCCCAAATATCCGAAGACCGGTTGGTTTGGGATGGGATGGTTGTCGGATCAAGAGAGCCTTTGTATTCCATGACACTTCAATATAAAAATTATGACACTTTATAGTTGTGGGTTCATTGAATATCTCTTTTTAGTCGAGATTAAAATGGTGATATAATAATATAATTATCTTGTGTTGTGGTCGCTATTTAATTCAATCATTTAATTTATTTATTTTATTTTGGTAAGAAATGAGGGCAAAGTCCTAGAGTTACATCATTACTCTCCTAATAAAATTTGATCTCATATGATCTTCGATCAATAAAGGAAGTAATTTCTCAATGACCTATCTAATGTTAGAGTGTAATTTACATTAGATGACTGAAGCAATTAATTTGCTTATCAATCTGCACATGAATTTCAGTCTCTAAAAGTATGTATGATTTTGGCTTATAGGAAATACTCTAATATCTTCACACTCTAAGAAAGGAGATGTCCCCAGAGAGGAATTGGATTTTGAAGAAGGGAAATAGCTGCTTGCAAGTTTACCTCAACAATAAATTTTCAATTGCTAGGCAAGATGTCAATTTTGAGATCTAAATATTTGCCATTTAGTCATATTATTAATAATGAGCTGGAGTCTCTCTTTACACCCCGCAATCCTCCCTCCAAAAGAAAAAAAGAACAAAAGGAAGTAGAAGAAAGAATTGGAGTGTTTCTCTCAGTGGAGCAACCACGGGTGGTTTCTCTATACACCATGCAATTGAACCTAATGGAGTTCATGACAACGCACTACACCAAGGATCAGCTGCTCAAGAATGTGATGGCCATCCAATTAAATGATGAGAAATCTCACTCATCGATTTTATTCTTTTAAACTTTTTGTGTATTGCAATTTCTTTATATAGGAGAGTTACGAAGAAATGCACATTATTGTAACCGATAACAATCAAGAGATAAGCTCTTTCATAGACCATATAATACAAATCCACCGATAGCTAATCTTTTTACTAATGCCATCATTTGGACGTGCAACCGTTGCTCTCATTCATGTATCGGTCACATGATTGATGTAGTGTCGATAGCAAATATTGCCAAATGAGATAAACGTATTTCTATATTCGGCATGTGCAGTCAATTACTTGGTGAAATCATATATTTGCTGACACATGAATGCGGATTTTGAAAAAAAGCGCTCTATCTTCCCACATTCTTGTTTGAAGAAAACTCAATTTGGGACAAAAATTACTTGAAAAAGTGTATATTAAGGTGGAATCAAAAGAGTAGAATGTATATTCATGACGCGATGGTCGGCAAGTTTATTTCAGCACTCCATGTTCTCTCCGGTGTAGAAAGAGATTATTTCTTAGACCGATTACTTAAAGGAAAAGAGAATATGAAAGTATGTGTTAAGTCCAATCCATGAACATAACAGAAAGTGTTCACGTGGAACCCTAAGCGGAATCCAGTCAAAATGCGCCAACGAGGCTGAAAATAAGAGTAAATGGAATTTCAATCCAATGAATGCGTGGGAAGAAGTACAGAAATCATTTTTGGTCCTTGAAAGGTTGCGGCGAGTTTTGTATTAGCAGAGAGAGAGAGAGAGAGAGAGTTGGGGCGTGCCCTTTAAACAAAACCAAGGTACAGAAAGCTCAGCAACTTGATAAGCTTTTCAAGAAAGTACAAAACCCTCGCCGACATCCTCTTTCTCCTCCTCCGTTGGTGAGCTTCGCTTCACTTACAAATGACCCCTTTAAAATCTTTTTACTCGAGGGCTGTTTACTTGCTGACATTACATTGTGTTGCATTGTTCTTGAGGTCCTACAAAAGGAAATGTTCTCTCTCTCTCTCTCTCTCTCTCTCTCTCTTCCCACTTCTCTTTTTCCCATTCTTTCGCTAGTTTGGGTTGGTAATGGTTTTGGATCTATCGATTTTATGTTAGCATTTCTGTTTTTCTTTCTCAAGGAAGAGATCCAGGGAACAGAGAACAATAGAAGTTCCAACTGTGAAGCTTTTTTGTTGGAACGAGACTTCATAATGGAGTCCATCTCCATTGGTTTGGGACCTCTTTCGTTTTCTTTTGGCCACAGAAATGTGTGGTTTGGATTATGCTATTTTTCCGATAATTAAGTATTTTATGATAGATTTTCTTCAATTTTGCTATATAGTAGTGCACAGTGTTGTTCTTTTAGCAGAATCTTGAAGTTTTAGGTGGATTGAGTGCTCAAAACATTGTTTGAATTTTTGTCAGGGTGACGGAACATCCGGCTTTCATGGATCAATATCAAATGAATCCCTTTGGTTACGCTCCCACCAAGTCTGGCTTTAATCAATTTACTTCATTTTCTTCAGCATCGACTTACACGTCAAATCAAATCCAAAACGTTGGCCACTCGTGTGATGTCCCTTTCGCAACCGAGCACAAAAACCCCCAAATGAAACCATCTCCATCATCAAATTCTCAAATTATATCCTTTCAAAACTCAGATCTGTACCCAAACATGTCTCAGCAATATCCTGGTAAGTAAGGCTTGTGGACTGACAAATTTTTGAAGGCTGAAACAGTTTTTGGTGTTGTATGGAAATGAAATATTTCTCTCTTCGCTTTCTGTTATTCTTATAATTGTTTTCTAGGAACCTATGAGTTGCAAGATGGGGAAAATATGAAGATGAAGAGAAGTGGTGTTGGTGGTACATTTAGTAGAACAACTTTGCATGGACCAGAACACGTTATTGCAGAGAGGAAGCGCCGGGAGAAGCTGAGCCAGCGGTTCATTGCTCTTTCATCCATCATTCCGGGCCTTACAAAGGTACTCCAAATGAATTATTTTTGTATGAAAGTTCCTGAAGGATTGATAACTGTTCCTTTTTTTTCCACCTTTATCATATATCTCTATTGGGTGTGTTCGCAGTCTTGGTTTCATTTGAGAAATTATGGTTGGGTTCCAAACTTAAACCAAATATTAATAAGTCACATAAAGCGAATATTTGTCTTTTTGATAAACGGAAAAAAAATAAAATTAGGACCCTCTTGACAGGATATGTATTTGCAAAAATGAAAGGGTTATAACACTTATGCTATACTAACTAGTTGGAGGACCGACATTTATCTTCCTCCCTACTGAACAAGAAGGAGCTCGTTGCTTAATCCTTGACTTTGCATAATGAGTAATGGAAAATTTAATTACTTTCAATTATTGTAAGGAAACTCACCTTAGGTAGGTAAACCCCAGGTTTATGAAATACTCTAAAAATTTGTTTATCGAGGGTAGCATACCAATCTCAAGAGTCTACCTAACTTTTAGAATCATGGATTGGAGATTATATGCAACTTAGATAAAAGGTAGACTTTTGAGATTGACATTGGCAAATGGGTATTTGGATAGTGGCCTTACATGCTGTTCGCTTAAATTGACATTGGAGGACTTACATGATTTTTTTAGTGTATGTTTATTGAGGGTAGCATACCAGTTTCAAAAGTCTAACTTTTATATACACGGATTGGAGATTATATGCCAATACACCGTAGATAAAAAGGTAGAAAGCAGTTGCTGACTTCAAATAACGAGAGAGGAATCCATGAGAGGGCATGATCAAAGATCAAGATCAGAGAATCAGAGATATTAATAATTTGAGGAAAAGAGCTTTTCTGTTCCTGAGATTGGTTTTTGTAGTTAATGAATTAAATTAGTTTTGACCATCATATTCATAAGAACATGTGTGTTCTCTTAAGGAGTAAAGTTAAACTAACACAATTTGCCCATAAACTAAGAAATTGTATAATCAATCATAGACAATTTAAGTGAATCATGTTATTTTAGATTAATACCCAACTACATATGGACAAAGCATTGCTAATGTCAAGTATTATTACGCCAGAATTCATGAAAATCGTTCAACCACTCAAGCTCAACGATGATTGAGTTGATTTAGATGGTTTGATACATATATGCACCATGTTAGTGATTGGATATTCCTTCTTGTAATAAAATATTACTAGATACTATTCATGCATTTAAAATTTGATAAGATTCTGTCCATCTATCGTTAAACGATTTAGATGAGTATAATTTGTACAAGTTAATATCTTTTACATGTCAAAAGTTACTATCTTCTGAACTTGTCTAGAGGTGTGTCAATCTCTTTCTAGTTACTTACCACATCTAGATCCTTAGTTTTGTATTCATGAATTATAACCAAACTTGAATTTTGTTTTCTACTGCTTAATTTTCACTGTCATGACTATCAAAGGACAATCAATCAAATAAGTCATATTTCATGCATACCAATTTGTATATGCTAGTTAGTGATTTGAGATCATTAGAGAGTACCTGTAGCATTCTTTTCATACTATTCACAGTCGTCTCATTAATCAGAAAACTAATCCCTACAAATGATGGAGGAAAGCAAAACCCTTTTAAGAGGTAAGATGCTCGGCAAAACAACTTAAATTTGGCCTCTAGGTAAAATAGTCTGATTTATACAGGTACTTGCTTAAGGATTGTTTGGAAATCGAGACTCACCTCTTATTGAAATAGTCAACATAACAAAGGTTCCACCACCTACAACGACCTTTATCAATCGCCAGAAAACTTAGGGATAAAAAACGTGGCACTGTATTCCAATTCATCACATTATAAGCCTTCATTGTTCCTGCTAAAAAATTGATAAATGTTCTGCTTGCATAGCTGGACAAGGCTTCTGTCCTAGGAGATACGATAAAGTACTTGAAACAGCTCGAGGAACGTGTGAAGATCCTCGAGGAAGAGGTGGCCACGAGAACTGTGGAATCCGTGATCTTTGCAAAGAAGCCATCGCTCCAACGTGGTGATGGCGTCATATGTTTTTCATCCGACAAGAAGTCATATGACCCACTTATCAATCAGCAACTACCCGAGGTCGAAGCACGGGTATCAGGGAAGAACGTTTTGATTAAAGTCCAGTGCGAGAAGCACGAGGGTTGCATCAAGGAAGTGATGAAACAAATGGAGGACATGAACTTGACAACTCTAAATATCAGCGTCCTAGCATTTGGGAGTTCCCTCTTGGATATCACAATTGTGGCCCAGGTAATTATTGCCAATTTCTTCAAATTGTTTCAGTGAAAAGTAGTCTTTTAAAACTCCAACTAGTTTTTCTGATCCTTTGTTGAGAGCATATTGTTTGTTCAGATATTCTTGGAAACAAACTTTTTTCCAGATTTTTTTCTTTCTTCTTATTCTGATTTTGGTATGGAAAAGTCCGTAATATGGTTCCTTGTTAATTATACGACTTTTGGCATCACTTCTCGTGATCCCCAGAAGCTTTTGCATTTCGTTTTTAAAATCTAAAATGATAATAAATGAGGGAAGATTACTAATTCCACATACCAAAGGAAACTACTGTTAAAAATTAAATAGCATATCTGCACGAATTCTTAGAGCATGTTCAATCCACTTTTTGTTGCATTTTTGTTAGATTTACTGACAGGTTGCTGTACAAATTAATCTCTTCTTATTCAGAGCAGAGTTATGGTATTTCATCTTCAGTTATAAAGAAATCATACTTGTTTCGTCTACATTACTCGCAGATAGAAAATGAGAACTGCCTGACACTTGTGGAGATTGTCGAAAAACTACGCGATGCTCTGACCATGTTCATCGGATCATCTTCAAAACGGTCAGCTTGTTAGGCAAAAAATTGGTATTCTGCCATGGTCTGTGTCCTAGAGATGTTCTTGATTACGTGTTTGTGCAAGACTTGTGGTTAATTGTACTATTATGTGAATTGTAATTTCTAACTAATTGTGGTAATTATCTGTTAGTGCAAGATTTAACCACGTGTTACTGCAAGAATTGTGGTTAATTGTCACTCCTCTTGCCCTCATGGCTTTTTTTTCTCTATTGGTCTCGCTTCTATTGCCCTTGTCACCTGTTTTGAGCTACTTGCAGGGAGTACGAGGCTATCTTCTTTTTCCTTCTTATTGCAGTTTTCTTTGTGGTACATCTCTCATCTTGCTTGACCCGTTGTTAAATCTTGCTTTACGACTCTGATTTGGTCATCTGTTATGATTATTTTCCTGTATCTACAGTTAAGCATTTCAAGGGGCTCATGGCTTATGAGGATTATGACGGAAATGGAACAAAGCAAGAGTCCACTCTCATGAACCAATCCAGCAGGAACCAAGTTTTCCTTCTGTGTAGTTCATTGGCACGGGTCCTCTCACTTGGAAAGAAGAGATGACCTTTGTAAAGACATGGACCCAAATTGCGATAAATCTCCCATGTTACCTTCGTATCTCAGTCTAAAATCTGCTGGTTTTGATTCATCTAGCCCTGATTCTAAATCATTGCCTCTAAAGCTTTTCAAGTCTTGTTTTCTTTTGGACCTTCAGAAATATTAGCTCGTTCATCATTCTTTTTTTCTTTTAGTTCTGGCAAGTGCCATGCTTCTGGTAGTTGCATTGCAAAGTTTAGTCTTTCTTTAGTGCAGAGAAATAGGAGAGAAGACCCAGATATTCAGGAGGCATGGCGAGTTATATGCTTTTGGCTCCTCAGTTTGCAGGTTGTAGATGCAGTTAGTTGTACATAGTTCGTGTGTACTTGTAATCATCATGTGTTTGACCCATCTATTGATAAAATCCATTGTGTGGAATAGAGATGGACAGACTTACAAATGTATCTCAGTTCCATGGATCTCCTCTAGTACATTCTTTGCTGATCTTGCTGTCGCGACCTCTTTTTTTTCGGCGCCCGATCGGGGCGGCCGCCTAGCGGAGGCTAATGGCTCGGCTAAAATTAGTTATGCCCGGACTCTCCCAAGTCCACCAATTCACGACTTTAATGGTCAAAGTTTTTAACCTATAAGTTAATTTTTAAGAAGGAGTCGCCACTAATCAATTTGAGGTGGGCTGATTAGAAACCCATGCGAAGTATTGGGAGAAATACTCGCTCTGCGCAAACCGAGAAATTAGGATCGGGGACTTGATTACACTAGTTAATCACTAATGCCCTTTCGGTACCTAACCTTGTTTAAACCCCCCGAGGCTTTTTGGATGTTTTAGGGATTTTCCACGCATTTTTGGGAAGAAAAACATTTTTGGGGTCCTTTTCTATTTTGGACATAAAAAGGACTTTTGGATTTTTTTTTTTTTCGGATTTTTAGAAAATATAAGTCTTTTTGGCTTTTTATGAATTTTTGGCTTTTTTGGATTTTTGGCATTTTTTTTGGAAAATATGAAATATTTTTGATTTTTTTTACTTTTTTTTTCGGAAAATAAAATATTTTTTGATTTTTCTTGATTTTTCTCGAAAATAAGATATTTTTTTTATATTTTTTTATATTTTTTTTTTTTGAAATTAAAATATTTTTAAATATTTTCGAAATTATATTTTTTTGATTTTGATTTTGATTTTGGAAAATAAATTATTTATTTATTTTAAATATTATTTAGAATAAAGTAAAATAAAAGCCAAACGCATACGGGCCCGACTCGGATTTTTTTGCCTTTTTCTTTTCTTTTTTTTTTTTTACTTTTTTATTATTATTATTATTAAAACGGCACCGTTTGGGGGGAACTGGCGAAACCCTACCCGATTCCCCACCCGGATCCGGCTCGCGACCCGGTTCCCTCGGAACCCTACCCGACCCGGATCCGGTCGCGATCCAACCTCCGCCGCCCCCAAATCGCGAACCCTACCCGAACCTCGGGATCCGGATCCGCCTCGTGACCCGGAAAATCGCAAACCCTAGGGTTTGCGAATTTGCGGCGCGGAGGGCAGGATCCGAGGCGTTGCGACGGCGACGGCGACTATGACGGCGATGGCGACGATGAAGGCAACGGCGGAGGACGGAACCAACACGGCCATTACCTGTTCGCGGTGTGGGCTCGGCACGGCGGCTGCGGTCGAGGCAAGTAGCAGCGACGAGGCTCTCCTCACGAATTTTGAGACCCCTCCTCCCTCTCGACCTCGGTTACTCGCGGATCCAGGCTTTGCTCGTCTTCGGCCCCGTTTCGAAGTCTCTCGGAGGGGGAACCCGAAGATCTGCAGCCCAAGATCGCTCGCCGCCTCTCTCTCTCTCTCTCTCTCGTCCGTTTCTCCGTGGTCTGCCTCCCCCTTCGTCAACGGTGGCCCCCCTCTATTTATAGGCGAGGGGGTGGGGGTCGGTCGGCGAAGGTCGACCCGTTGGTTAGACCGCTGTCCTATCCGCCCTCTGCGCCTTCTCCGGTCACGTCCCGTCGATGTCTGCTCCTTCCTGCTCCACGTACGCCATTGCTGCCCGTCCGCCCATCCATCGCCGCACTCTCTGCGCGTGTGCTGCAGAGGCGGATGGAGGAAGAAGATGACTGAAAGGGGCCGGGCCGGAGGAGGATGGACCGCAAGGGCCCATGCGGAGGGGGAGGCTACTGCTGCTGCTTTTTTTTTGCTTTCTTTTTGTTTGTTTATTTATTTATTATTCGAAAACTTAATTAATTAATCAAACCTAAATAAAATTAAGGCGTCAACACTTACGGACAAATTGTTTTTGACTCCCTTTATTTGTTTTTGCTGAGAATGAAGCTTCATCACATCCTGTCTCTCTCCTTTTTTTTTTGGCTAGGCTTCATAACATCAATACCAATCAAAAGGAATAAGAACAAAAAACTGGTTCAATTCATCTGTTGTCTGTGTTATGCAGGTTTTTGAATTTTTCTGCATATGCATACTGAGTTTTTTGGTATTAACAGATGTATGTATTTATGAAGTTTGAGCTTCATATGGTATCGAGTTCGAGGGTAATGCAAGCTTTCTGTGTAATATCCTGACCTTTGGGAGCATCACATTCAAAATCAATGATGTTGAAAACATGTTTCGAGTTTGACACTTGATTACACTTAAATTTTCTCTATCCTATTTAGTCATTTATCTCATACGAAAATTAGGAGTCACCACATGCGAGGGACAAATACTTTCTCGGATTACTGTTCACTGTGCTCTCTTCTTGGGCGATTTGTTCACTGTTCCTCCTGCTGCTTGTGCAGCTGAATTCGGACTTGCTGACTGGCGATTGAAGCTAGTTCTTGGTGGGAAGTGGCGCCTCCTACCCCTCTCTAAAGCCCGCCGAAGATGCTCCTTGGTACGTCCCTTCTTATAGACTCGCATGGCTCTTCTAGGTTAGGGTTCTTCCCGCCTGGGTTGCTGTTGCGTTCTCTTTGATTGGGATGGATTGGGAGTCGAATAGGACCCGTGTTGTGGACGAAGGGACTAGTTCCCATGGTCTATTTCCTATTACTGCTGAAGGAGCCCCGTCGACGGTGTTGACACCTAATTTAAATTTAGAAAATAGAAATAGAAAATAATCTTGGATTAGAGGAAATTTAAAAAAAAAAAATTTGAATTCAAAAACTCAACAGCCGTGTGATTTTGGAGCCACTTTGTGATTAAGTGGTTGAGTGAAAATCTCCACTTGCAAAACAAACTAATTTTGCTTTCTGCTCTATAAATGGAGAGTTCGAGACTTCAAAACCGGGGGAAGCTTCACTTCGTCTTTTGTCGACTAAAAGATAGAAAAGTGAAGGCTTTCTTTTGCTGGTTCCAAGGTCAGCAAATGGAGCACTTTTTCTTCTGTTAAAAAGTGCAGCAGAGAATGTACGAAGACATAGTGAGAAGGATGTGCAAGCAGAGAGAGAAAGCAGAGGAGAGAGGAAAAGCAAAGAAAAACACTGTTTCTCTTCCTCGGTGAACCTCCTTACTGACCAACACCAGCACTCGCGCCATCGACGTTGTTCCGCCGGTCCCAGATCCTTTGCCCCGACGACCCGTGTTGCATCGACGCCATTGAGTTGCTGCTGCAACCTCCTGCTCGGAGCTCGACGCCACAGATCCAGTGAATCGTGTTAAGACTACAACTCAAGTAAATAGCAGAGAAGAATCTGTTGCTACGGAAGGTTAATCTGCAAAGCTTGTAAAGCCAAGAGAGCTAGAGCTCTCTGTTCTTGTACTCTGTTTTCTCCTTGTATTTCCTGTAATCAGTTAGTTAGTTTTCTTTTTCTGTTAGGCAGTTGTATTTTCTCCAACTGCTCAATACTTGTAGAACAGATTCTAGAGAGAGCGCTAATGTGTATAAAAGGAAAACTCTCGTGAGGAAGATCTCAAGAAGTTGAAATGAAGAAGAAGCATTTTCCATCTCTGTTTTCTCTCTTCCTATTCATAAACTTCTTCATGGTATCAGAGCACTGGTCGATCATCCTTATTGGATAGTTATCATGAGCATTTGATCGCTTGTGAAATCAAATCGAAGGTGCTGTAGCTGTAAAAGCGATTCTTTGCTTGCTAAATATGGTCTTCTGATTACCGGATCTAACTCGATCCGAAGCTGACGGTGACATCAGTGACATCGGCCGCGGTGGTGACAGCGATTCCTACTTTGTGGCTCGATTCAGATCTCTGCCGGATTTGCTCTCTTCTTCTCGATCGGTTACTTGATCGGGAGCTTGAAGCGCGAAGCTCAGATTCGTGCTGAGTTCTGTGAGTTGGTATTTCTCATCTACATCTAAATCTTCATCATCAGAAATATACTCGTAGTAACATACTGCAAAACTAGTAGAGTTTGTGTTTGCAACTCCAATTGTTCGAAGTTCTGGAAGAGTAGAATGGCAGCAAGAAGTTTGAGATATCCATTTCCTATTCATGTCAATATCTCGAACTTTGTTACCATCAAATTAGCTAAGGATAATTTCCTCCTATGGCAAGCCCAATTTCATAGGTTCTTAAGAAGTCAAGACCTACTTGGTTTTGTTAATGGAGAAGTTCCACCACCTGCTAAAATACTGAGGTTTCTAATCCTGATTATAATGATTGGATCAAGACAGATCAACTTATATCCTCTTGGATTAGTGGTGCTGTTTCAGAAAATATACTTAGTTTGATAATTGGCTTAAACACTGCATATGAAGTTTGGCAGACTTTGCTCAATCGGTTTACACAAAAATCTGTGGCAAAGGAGTTTGAGTTAAGGGGAAAACTACAGGCTTGTCAGAAGCGTGATAAAACGCTATCAACATATCTCGAGAGTATAAATCAATATGTGATCAATTGAATGCAATAGGGAAACCAAAGTGGATGAAATAACAAAACCGCTTAGTATTTTGGAAGGTCAGGGGTTTGAGTCGAGAGCTTTAAAACAACAATTTATTGTTTAAAGCCTCAACCAGAATATGATGAAGTAATCTCACATTTAGAAAGATTTGAAACAAGGCTACAAATCTATTCTTCGAATCAATTCAGTCCAAATTTAGCCTACTATGGCCAGAGGAAGACTGAAGCTATACACAAAGAGGAGTTTAACAGAGACTTTGTACAACGGACTAATAACCCCGAAGTTCAAGATGGAATAGTCGTGGAGGAAGAAATTATGAAAGAGGAAGGTCATTCAATAACAAATATAGAAACTTTGGATATCCTCGAAGAAGTATGAGTTACAGAAATAATAGTTCAAACTATGAACAGGGAAGTCAGCAGCCTAAGCAGTATAATACCTCCTCTGCTTTGGGTTTTGGTCAGGGATTCAGACCATATAATAGCTCAGCACAAAGGTATTCAAATACCAAGACCTATCCATCTTCAAATTTAACTCCTCATAACAGTCTGCAGGTGGAGAAAACAACAGAAAATACTCGGTAAGAGTGTCAAATCTGCAGAAGACCTAGTCATGATGCTTTACACTGTTGGTATCAATTTGATAATTCCTACCAAGCTGAGGAGATACCAACAACTTTATCAGCACTACATATTGAGGAAGCAAGTGGTAATGAATGGTATCTAGACACTAGAGCAACAACTCACATTACTGCTAATGCTGGTATTCTTCATAACTTTTCTAAGAATGCCGGTACTGATACAGCCATGATAGGCAATGGTTCATGCTTACTTGTTAAATACATTGGTAATGCATTGCTGAATACTTCTGCTAATGTCTTACCTCTAAAAGATGTGTTGATTGTTCCAGAAATTAAGAAAAACCTTCTTTCAGTTTCTAAACTAACATATGATTATCCCTGTTCATTTGTCTTTGATAAAACTGGGGTGTACATAAAGGACAGCATCACCAACACAACCAAGATGCTAGGAAGGAAGGTTAAAGGACTTTACAGAGTAGATCCTTTTGCTGCAGAAGTCTTCTTTACTCAAAGACAAAGGACTGCTGGTGAAAATGTCTAGCATCAGCGTCTAGCTCATACAAATCAGAATATCCTGAAGCATATGAAGCATCAAAAGCTAATTCAGTGCCCTATAGAACCACAATTTGTATGTAGAAGTTGTCAACTAGCTAAGAGTACTGCACTACCTTTCCCATTGTTGAATTCTATAGCTCCTACACCCTAGAACAAATTCATTATGATATCTGGGGACCTTCTCCAGTTAACTCTTTTCAGAATTTCAAGTACTATGTCATTTTTGTTGACAACTTCTCTCGGTTCAGCTAGATCTATCCATTGAAGCTAAAATCAGACTTCTATGATATTTTTCTCATGTTTCAGAGACTAGTAGAAAACCAACTCAATTGTAAGATCAAGAGTTTCCAATGTGATGGTGGAGGAGAATTTATCAGTCACAAGTTCAGAACTCACTTACAGAACTGTGGCATTCAACAGCATGTCTCCTGTCCATATACACCTGAACAAAATGGAATATCTGAAAGAAAACATCGTCATATAGTTGAACTTGGTCTGGCTATGCTGTATCATGCAAAACTCCCATTAAAATTCTAGGTTGATGCATTTGTGACAGCCAATTATATTGTCAATATTTTTCCCACTCCAAAGTTAAAGATGCAGTCTCCCTTTAGCAAGTTATATCAGCATGAGCCAAGATATGATCATCTCAGAGTGTTTGGGTGTGCTTGCTATCCCTGCCTTCAACCCTATGCACAACATAAGCTTGATCCACGATCCCTTACCTGTGTTTTTCTAGGATACAGTACTCACCATAAGGGATATCGATGCCTTGTTCCTACCATTGGTCATGTGTACATCAGTCAACATGTGGTATTTGATGAGACCTTCTTCCCTTTCTCTCAGAAATTAGCAACAACCTATTCAACTTACACACATTTGTATAAGCTATGGACAGAAGAAGAGAAATTTTTACAACCTTCCAATACACATTCCACAAACACTTCATTATCTCATCATACAGGTTATGTACAAGACCCTACAATTGAGCAAACAATCTTTACTGGTCCTACAGAACCAGCAGCTCCTATTTCCACAGCTGAATTATCTATGGATCAAGCATCTTCTACTTCTCAAAATATTTCACAACAAGTAGATCTACCTGGTTCCACAACAGAGACAATAACTGAACCATTTATGGAACAAGTTGTTTCTCATATTCAAACAGCCTTACAAGGTACACTATCTACTCATCCTATGCAAACTAGATCTAGATCTGGCATCATCAAAATCAATCCTCGATATGCATGTCTTGCTGAATATCGAGTTCCCCCATAACCAAAGTCACTCAAATCTGCTCTAGCTAATCCAGGATGGTATCAAGCAATGCAAGAGGAAATGGATGCTTTACATCAAAATCAAACTTGGTTATTAGTTCCTCGTACCAATGACATGAGTATTATAGGCTGTAAATGGGTGTTCAAGACTAAACTTACATCAGATGGCAGCCTTGATAGATTGAAGGCTCGACTAGTAGCCAAGGGGTTTCATCAGGAAGAAGGAATAGATTTCACAGAAACCTTTAGTCCTGTTATTAAACATGCCACTGTTCGAATTATACTCTCTGTGGCAATGATAAAACACTGGTCTATACATCAACTTGATGTCAAGAATGCCTTTTTACATGGCACCTTAAATGAAACAGTTTACATGGAGCAACCCCCTGGCTTTGTACATCCACAGTACTCTCAGTATGTATGCCTTCTTCAAAAATCACTTTATGGACTACGCCAAGCACCGCGTGCTTGGTATGACAAGTTCAACAATTTTTTGCTTGAAGCTGGCTTTTTCTGCAGCTCAGCTGATCCTTCTTTGTTCATACTTCATCAAGGTCAAGAGACAGTACTTCTATTGCTATATGTTGACGATATCATCATGACTGGTAGCTCAGATAAGTTGCTGCAGACACTTATTCACTCTCTCAGTATTCAATTCCATATGAAAGACCTTGGCCACCTCCATTATTTTCTTGGAATTGAAGCTACATGAACATCCACTGAGTTATTTTTGCGTCAAACCAAATATGCTCTTGACTTACTCTCTCGTGCTCATATGTTTGACTGCAAACCTATTGCCACACCTCTTTCTCTTAAACTAGTCACACTGAAAACAGATGCTGATCTTCTTCCAAACCCCATAGACTACAGAAGCTTAGTAGGTGGCTTACAATATCTCACAATTACTCGTCCTGATCTTGCATTTGCAACAAATATCTTGTGTGAGAAAATGCAACAACCTACTGTTGGTGACTTCCTTAAACTGAAGAGAGTACTTCGTTATGTAAAAGGAACAATTCACCTTGGCATCTATCTTCACTCTCGAAGTTCTCTCAATTTATATGGTTTTTCGATGCAGATTGGGCTGGTTGTGTTCAAACCAGACGATCTACCACAGGTTTCTGATACTTACCTCGGCTCTAATCTCATCTCATGGGCAGCCAAGAAACAAACAACTATTTCTCGCTCTTCTACTGAAGCAGAAATAGAGCACTTGCTTCGACAACAGTTGATCTTACTTGGATCACATTTGTGCTAAGAGATATTGGCCTCTCTCTACACTCTCCAACTTTACTATTCTGTGATAATCAATCTGCAATATCCCTCATAGCTAATCCTATACTTCATGCTCGTACAAAACAGCTAATCCTATACTTCATGCTCGTACAAAACATATTGAGGTTGATTTTCACTTCGTTCGAGAAAAAGTTGCCTCTGGATCCTTGTGTGTTAGATATGTTCCTAGCAATACTCAAATTGCTGATATTTTTACAAAGTCTTTATCTAGGCTATCCCATTCTTCTCTTCGTCTCAAATTGGGCATTGGCTATTCACCCTTGCCTAATTTGCGGGGGGATGTTAAGACTACAACTCAAGTAAATAGTAGAGAAGAATCTGCTGCTACGGATGGTTAATCTGCAAAGCTTGTAAAGCCAAGAGAGCTAGAGCTCTCTCGTTTAGCTCTCTCGTTCTTGTACTCTGTTTTCTCCTTGTATTTCTTTGTCAATCGTTAGTTAGTTTTCTTTTCTGTTAGGCGGTTGTATTTTCTTCAACTGCTCAATACTTGTAGAATAGATTCTAGAGAGAGCGCTAATGTGTATAAAAGGAAAACTCTCGTGAGGAAGATCTCAAGAAGTTGAAATAAAGAAGAAGCATTTTCCATCTCTGTTTTCTCTCTTCCTGTTCATAAACTTCTTCAATTCGAAGACCCAGTGTTCCCTTCTGCCCTGTTCATTTCTGCCGGTGACCGACGCTCGCAACCTCCGTGCGACGCCTTCGCTCGCAGTAGCTCATCACCGGCCCAACATCTCGCTCGCCTCTGCCACGCTTGATACCCACATCACCGCCTCTGTTGCTGACTCCGAATTCGCCTGCTGCAACTGAGCTGATCTTCAATCATCTGTCGCTGCGTTTCTGGACGCCGCGCACCACATTTGCCTTTGCTCCGATGGACCAAGCGCCCTTTCACAGCTGGTTGCTAGCCGCCTGAAGCCGCCATTGTGCCGGAGTGTCGCCTGATCCGCACCTCTGCAGTAGCCAACGTTGTCGCGCTTCCACTGCCGCGACCCCAGATCCTGCACCTGACGCCGTTGCCGACCTTCGCGACCCCAGATCCGCCGTCCGCCACTCGGTGTTCTCCCCTCGCGACACCGAACCTGCACTCGAAGCCTCCGTCGATGGCCCAGCAACTCGCGCCGAAGCCCTCAACAGTCACCGGCCTCCTTTTGGCGACCTAGCGTCCGACGCACGCCGGTTCGTCTCAGCCTGACGCCTGTTAGTCGCTGCGCCGAGCTCCCGCGACGCCGCCACCGCTCCCTGTCCTCAGCGCCGCCAGCACGCCCGTCACCGCCTAGCCCTCATCGGAGCTTCGGCCTCCGGCCATCTTCTGCTCGGTTGCCCTCCCGTCCCCGTCGGTTTACCCTTAGGTAGTTTGTATTTTTGTTTTACTTTTACTTTTCATTTTTGAAGTTTAGTTTATTTCATTATTTATTTTATCTTTTATAATATTTTTCTGTTTATTTCATTTGATAAGATTTTTAGTTTAGTTCTTTAAATGTTGGGTATTAATATTTATAACTTCTATAGGCATTATCTGTAGGATTTTACCTAAAATTATTATAATTATTAATTTGATCCGAGAGACGTCGGATCATTTTTTTAATTATATTAATTTTTGGTTTTTTTATAGAATTTCAATTGTTAAATCACAATAATTATTTAATTTGGTCCGTAAGACTTCGGACTAGATTTTTAATTATTTTGATTTTCTCGTTGTGATTATAGAGTTAAAATGATTGATAATTTAATTCGTGAGACAACGGACTATTTTTTTTTTTGGTTATTTTAATTCTTATCTTAGGTTTTTTTTATGTAAAAATAATTACTTGTTTTTTTTTTTTAAAATAAAAGAAAAAACATTAAAAAAAATCGAAAAAATAGTGAAAGATTAAAATATTGCATGAGCATATAGGATATATAGGTTTAATAAATTAGACACGTAGGTTTAATAAATTGACCTTTAGGATTATATTTTTTAGGATTTCATCCTTAGATAATTTTTTAGTTAGGATCGGATTTAAACAACCTTTTTTTTTTAAAGGAAAATTTATTTAGGAAAAGTTAGCATATTTTAAAATAAAAAATAGTTTTCTAAGACAAAATGGTGTTCAAATTAAATTAATCCCAAAAATGAATTAGAAAATTATTCCATTTTGGATAGCTTGATTAGGGTTTTTATTAATTTCAAATTTCAATAAAAAGTATACAAAAATACTAGGTGCATATTAACTAGTTTTGCATAGTAGGCCCATTTAATTAGAGTTTGCATATTAGTAAATTAGGATTGCATCATATCATTAGGTTTTAGTAATCCCATCGTGTAATTTTTTAATTGCATCATTATGTTGTTTTCTTTTTAAGAATTATTAAGTAATTTAAAAAAAAAGAAAAATAAAGAAAAAAAACACAAAAGGTCATAGGTTAGCTCATAATTAGTCCCACTTTATGTCATCATTGTTTAGTGTAGATTGCATACATAAAAAAAAAAGAAAAAGAATCATTGAAAAAAATCACAAAAAGAACATGCATATAGAATTATTATGTCATTCATTCTATATCATGAAACGAATGCATATTTAGAATTATATAAATTAGATTGCATACATATAGTTCAAGTTATGCCATATGAATTGCATCTCACATATCATTAAAGTAAAATTCATGCATATCAAATTTAAATTAAGATTACATTTAATTAGATATCATGTCATTTAGAAAATCATGTTTAGGGCATGTATTTTATTAGCATTTTTGTAAATGTTTTTTTTAGAGATTGGATCTTAATAAAGTTGTAGTTTATAATTTCTTATGAATTTAGCATTTTGATCTATTGAATGTTATTTCATTGATTGTGCACCCGCATAACCACCATTTGCATGTTAGTATATTAAGTTAAAATTAGTCAATAATGCTTGCAAAATATTTTGAAATTAAAAATAAAAGATACCGAAAGGGCGTTAGATTAATCTAGCGTAACCATGTCCCCGGACCTATTGAATCTTTGGTTCGCAAAAAGTAAAGTATTCTCCCATACTTTATTTGGGTTTCTAATTAACCCTATTTGATTAATGACGGCTCCAATTTGAAATATAATTGCATGTTTAAATGGGTTAATTAGTATCAAGTCGCGATTGGTAGGACTTGAGAGGGTCTGCGCCAAGTCTTCGGATTTAGTAATCCATTAACCTAGTTTTGGGTGATTCACCCAAAATTTAGGTCGCAACAGACGGCTTTACCATTGAATAATCAGAACCTTGGTACTTTTCCTCTTGGTATGGAGGAGCTGCGAGATTCCCGCGCATCTGCTGGTGTGCAACTCG
Organism: Eucalyptus cloeziana; assembly: GCA_014182715.1. Taxonomy (NCBI): domain Eukaryota; kingdom Viridiplantae; phylum Streptophyta; class Magnoliopsida; order Myrtales; family Myrtaceae; genus Eucalyptus; species Eucalyptus cloeziana. Next base: position 23,305,517 of record CM024641.1, on the reverse strand, counting down.
CCCGTAGGGAAAGGTCCCGATCGGTGAAGCCTAAGGGCAGAGATGTTGCGAAGAATCCTTCGAGCAAGACTTGGGTGGCTGTTACCAAAACAGTAGCCAAGGGCTACGACCTTGTCTATATGGCCCCAACCCTAGTTAACAACAAACCCCGCATTGAGATAACCGACCGAGACTTGGAAGTTGCGGACCCAAAGATGCATGAATGCTTAATGGGTTACTTCCTTGGGGCCCGAATTTGGTGAATGTCATGTCGAATGGGAAAGGTTTATTTATGTTCCACGTACCGGACAGAGAGTTTCGTAGGAATTTACTTGAGGGTGGGCAGATTCGAGTTGCCAGTGTTCCTCTTGTCCTCCAGCAATGGACCCCGGGTCTTGAGCTGCGAAAGGAAACCCACCTTTCGGTGCTTGTGTGGGTCAGGCTTTCGAACATACCCTTCTTTTGCTGGTCTGCCCATTTCATCGGGAAGATCGCTAGTGCACTCGGGAAACCGTTGTATGTTGACCAACGTACTGAGCAAGCGAAGAGCTTGTCTTTTGTGCGGGTTTGTATTGAAATCACAGCTAGTCAACCTAATTGTGAAGTTATTGAGATAGTACACAATGGTAACATATGTGAGATAGGTGTAGAGTTTGAATGGAAGCCCATTGCTTGTGTGGGTTGTGGAATCTTTGGCTATAAATGTGTTGCTAAAAATAGATCCGCTGGTCCTTCTGATGTTCATGCTGCTGAATCTCCTCCCTCGGTAGAGACTGTGCCTCAAAACTAGGTTGATGGGGGAGTCATTGCTAGGCAAGCCAGGCTGGTTCCTTCCCTTGTTGCTGCCCCATCTAAAGTGTTTTCAAAGTCTCGGGACTTGCTTTGGGAGAATCCTCCCCAAGCCGTTGAACCTACTACCTTACATCTCATTGCAAATAAAGTAAGTGACTCAGGTACAACCTCGGATGGTTCCTCAGCTCACGCTATTGTTTTGGAGGTAGCACTCCAGGCCAATTCTTCTTCTCCATCTCAACCCGCTTCTGTGCGGAGTGATTCTATGTGGCAGCAAATTAAAGGTAAGAAGAAGAAGAAGCAGCAAACTCCAGCCCCTGCGTTCTCTTTTTTTGAACCCACCTCTCCTCTTGTAGGTGTGCAGTTTCTTAAGTTGAAGGAAGTTATGCCTACTGAGATTGTGCCTATACAAAAGCCTCCCAAAAGTCCTTCGAAGCTCTCGGTAAAGGGCAATTTTGTGTTTTCAACCCTTGATGCTGATGACTCGTTACCAACTCCTGTCATGCCCCTAGAGAACCCGGATGATGAAATCATTGGTTTTGCTTTGTCTAGCGATGAGGATAAGATCCCAAGCAAGCCTCCCTCCCCTAAAGCTCATTTAGGATCTACTAGGTTTGGGATACAAGACCAACTTCTCCAATTGCATCCTGACCCGCTTGGACCGGTGCTACCAGCGGTCTCGAAGGTGACTAAAGCTAGTCGCAAGTCCTCCAAGCGGAGGTAGTTCTCTTCTTTCCTTGGTTCATGTTTTTTGAATTTTGGAATATCATAGGATGATGAACCCTATTAGAAGGGCTGAGATTAGAAAGTTTGTTGATTCTAATAGTCTTAGTTTTGTTGGCATTTTTAAGACCAAAGTCCCTGAGCCGCTTTTTGATTCTATTTCGTCTACCTTCCTGAGAGGTTGGAGCCGGCTCGCGAATTATGATCATTCTTTGTGTGGCAGAATCTGGATTCCGTTAATTTTGAGTTGATTTCTCTGAATGACCAAGCCATCCATGGGTGTCTGAAGGGGATTTCTTCTAACTATATGTGTTGCATCTTTGCTGTCTATGGGGAGCACACTTTTGGGCGTTGTAGGCCTCTGTGGTTTGACCTTATTCTTTATGATGATTTATTTCAAGATACTGCTTGCTCGTTGCGGGCGATTTCAATGTAATTAAGGATCCTACGGACCGCTTCGGGAGCTCTAATTCTTGGATTCCCTGCTTCGATGACTTTAGACTTTGCCTTGATCAAATGGAACTTGAGGATCTTAGGTACACGGGTCTTCGTTTTACCTAGCCCACTTCTTCGGGGTTAGGCAGGAAAATGTGGAAAATCGACCGAGTGTTGGTCAACACTAAATGGAGGATGGATTTCTCCTTTTCGAGATGTCTTTTCTTAATCTCGAAATTTCAGACCACACCCCTATGGTAGTTAGGGTTGTTGATCCAAGTACGAGAAGGAAGCCCTTTAAATACTTTTGATTTCTGGGCTGATCACCTTGATTTTTGTGATAAAGTCCGTCATGCGTGGGACAGCCATATTTGGGGGATGCCCATGTATAAGCTTGTTTCCAAGTTGAAGATCCTAAAGGGCCGCCTTAAAGCCCTCAACCTTGAAGCCTTTTTGGACATCTCGATGAGGACACTGGAAGCAAGGGAGGCCTTGCGTTCTACCCAGCTTCTTCTTCACTCGGACCCCAATAATATCACTCTTGCTGAATTGGAGAAAGACTAGCGTCAGACTTTTGTAGATCTTCAAGGCCAAGAAGAATCCTTCTATAAGCAGAAATCTAGAGTTAGATGGTTGAAAGAAAGTGATCGAAACACGAAATTCTTCCACAACTTTGTCAAAGCTAGACATTTAAACAACCGGATTCTCTCTATTAAAGACAATTCAGGTTCGGTTGTTTTGGACCCTAACTTGGTGCTGCAAGTTTTTGTATCTTTTTTCTCGGATCTCCTTGCTCCTCATTCGGGTTTGACGAAGCATGCGTTGCATGAATTGACATCACTTATTCAGAAGCCTCTTTCGGATGACCAGGTTTGTTTGCTTGCTTCACCGGTCTCGGATTCTGAGATTAAGAATACTTTGTTTTCGCTTGCTAAGGGCAAAGCCCCTGGCCTTGATGGGTTCACAGCCGAATTCTTCAAAAATAACTGGGACATAGTAGGGTCCTCGGTCCTTGAAGCTATTAAAGACTTTTTCTACTCATGTTGCCTCCTTAAGGAAGTGAATGTAACTATTTTGGCTCTTGTTCCCAAAGTGCCGAATGCTTGCGAGGTTAATGACTTTAGACCAATTGCTTGCTACAACACTATCTATAAGATTATCACTAAAACCTTGGCCAACCGAATTGCGGCAATCCTTCAAGATCTTGTCAGCCCGTCCCAAAATGTGTTTGTCAAGGGAAGGAGGATCAGAGATAATATTTTGCTTGCTCAAGAATTGTTTGCCGGATTCCACCATGACCCATATCTTCCAAAATGTGCGGTCAAGGTAGATTTTCATAAGGCTTATGACACAGATGATTGGGATTTCTTGGAATTTACTCTTGAAGCTTTCCGTTTTCCTCAGTGGATTATCCGGTTGATTATGGTCTGTGTGCGTACACCCAGGTTCTCGATCTCTATTAATGGAGAGCTTCACGGATTCTTTCTTGGAGGTAGAGGACTTCGGTAGGGAGACCCGATGTCACCATATCTCTTTACCTTAGTTATGGAAATCTTTTCTGGGATTTTGAACCTAAAGACTTCTGTCAAGGAGTTCAAGTTCTATTGGAGGTGCAAGGCTCCTAAGCTTTCTCATCTATTTTTTGCTAATGATGTTTTCCTTTTTTTGGCCAAGTGTATTGGAATTCGGCAGTAATTCTCAAGAGAAGCTTGGACATTTTTTCCTCTTGGAGTGGACTGATTCCCAACAAGAGTAAATCTGATATCTTCTTGTTGGGTGGGACGCCATCATTGCGGAATAGTATCTTTTTAGCATTTGGTTTTCGAGAAGGTAAACTTCCGGTTTGTTACCTAGGGGTGCCGATAATCTCATCAAGGTTGGGAAAGGCGGATTGCCTTCAGTTGATTAACCGTATTACGGCTAGAGTTCATTCTTGGGCTCATATATTTTTATCGTTTGCCGAGAGGCTTCAGCTTATAAGGTCAGTTCTCCACTCGATTTAAGCCTTTTGGGCTAGTGTGTTTACTTTGCCGTCCTTGGTCATTTTAGGTATTGAAAGCATTCTTCGCCGGTTTCTGTGGAAGGGCTCCTCCCTCACTAGGGGGGGGCGCTAAAGTTTCTTGGTTGGATGTTTGTGTGCCTAAGGATGAAGGAGGATTGGGTATACGGTTTGTGAAGGACTACAACAAAACCTCTATGCTTAAATATATTTGGATCCTCTTTACAGACAAATAATCTTTATGGTGTCGGTGGATCCATTCAAATTTCTTAAAGAAACATAATTTTTGGGTAGCCCCTCAACCGTTTGTTTGCTCTTGGGGCTGGAAGAAAATTTTCAACTTCGTAGTGGTTTTAGGCAGTTGTTTGGCTCGGGAAGTTGGGAATGGGCGGTCAATCTCATTATAGTTTGACAATTGGATGCCTTGTGGCCCTCTCTATTCATTGGTCCCTTGACTCTTTCTTGAATGACCCAGACCTTCCTGTGCATGCGGTTGTGGTGATTCTCTACTCTCATGCAGCTAGTTCCACCAGATTACGGCTGGAGGAATGGGGTCTCTCATTTTCGACCCTCTCTTTAGCCTATGATCGGTTTGTTTGGCGCGAAGACCCTTCAGGATCATTCTCTGTGGCCTCTGCTTTGAACTCCATCAGAGTCAGGAAGATTCGAGTCCCCTGGGCTCCTTTTGTCTGGGATGGGGCCTTGGCTCCTCGTTTTCAATTTTTGATGTGGCTCATCATCAAGAACCGACTGCCGACACAAGTGCGTCTTCTTGCTTTTGGCAATATTGATCACTCGGTCTGTATCTTTTGCAAGTCCCAGCCGGACTCTATTAACTACCTTTTCTTCAAATGCAATACCTCGGCTACTCTAGTTTACTTCTGGGCTTCTAGATGCAATTTGCCATGGAGAAATGACACTTGGGTGGACAACCTCTACTAGGCTATGAAGTTTCTTGCGGGTAAGGATTTCTTTCATAGCATCGCTCGGTTTTCCTTTGGAGCTGTGTTATCTAATATGGAAGAAAAGGAATGACATGATATTTCGAGGAGATACCTTAGCTATTCCAGCCCCCAAGAACCACCTGTTTAAGGTGGTCAAAGATAAGGCCATTACATATAAGAATTCCTTGACACTCCAAGGAATCGTCGCCTTCAGAGAGGATGGGGTTTTGACCCATCAGTATTCGCTAATCCTCTGGTGTTTTGAGTTGTCGGGAGTTGCATTTCAGCAGTCTTACCCTTGCGTGCGTGGAGGTTCGGTTGGAGTTGTTGTGCCTGTTGCTTTGTGGTTATGTTTCTTGTACTGCCGTCTGGCTTGTTTACGGCCCCTTCCACTCTTCCTATTTTTTATGCAACTAGAGTGTAAGTTTTTGGCACCGTTTGTACATTTGTCCTAAGCTTAGTAATATATTCTTACCGTTACCAAAAAAATAAAATAAAATTAGGAGTCACCAACCCAAGCAAAATATTATTAGCATTGTTCGCATTTGCATTGCTTTTAGGCTATTTGGACAATTTTTTAATAGTGTGATGCAGTTGTGTGCGGCGGGATTACAAGTATGGTAGAAGAACGATAGATTATGATCACCACCAATGTCTAAAATACCATCACTGGCCAAGGATGAAGGCACAAAACACCCCTCAAGAATGAAGGACCTTGGGATAGGAAAAGCTCCCCACCAAGGCTTGAAGGAAAACAACGGCTAAGGGTAAAGGATTTCTTAGCTCACCAATAAGGAAGAATCCACCTGCCAAGTATAAAAAAACCAAAGATAGATATTTATTTATTTATTTATTTATTTATTTTTTGGTTAGAAAGATAGATATTTGTTTACACATAGGCAAATCTCATATATTCTCAAAATTCAAATCTTGTCTTACAATTGAGATATTGCTTTAAAAAAAAAAAAAGAAGGACTCTTTGAATTCCTGAAAATTGAACAGACTCTTGGGGATTTCATCTAATGATGATTTTTGAAAGTAGCGCCACAATAAAGACTCATAAAAGCTATAAACTAGTAGACTGGTAGGACTAAATGCATTTAATAATCATTAGATGTATTGAAACTTGATAAGACTTCCTAAATTCGTGCACGAGCCTTAAAAGCTCAACAAACACCCCTGAAGATCAATAAACAGTTGTAGCAATCGACCATAATAGCATTCGTTTAATAAGTAGTTGATCAGTAGTCTTAGAGTCGACAATGAACTTGTAAATAGACAACTAGGTAGTCGATGGACAACCATAGAATCCAATAATTGGTCCATTAAATCGATGACTCATGTAGACTTAACATCTTGAACTTGAACCCATCGAGTCAAAGTTCAGTTGAAATCAATCTTTGCTTGTAGGAATAAGGATCAATTGAAGAGTTTAGGGTTGAGCCTGAGAATTGATTGATAGAGCCAGATGCTTTCGCATCAAACTCCCAAGGTGTTGAAGATTTGTCCTCAAATCTTTTATGGCTTCATATCCAAGATTGAAAGTAGTCAATTAGCCACAATTTTCCTTATTGGAGGAACTTTATTTTGACAAATTTCCAGGACGGCCTCTCCAACCAACTAGATAATACATCATCTTCATGTAAATAAATATCTTCAAGGCTTGCTCAAAAGCTAAAAATATGTCAAATATAATTTGCTAAATGATTAATACTTTGAGAGAGAATGCTTTGGGGCATACAAAATGAAAGTGGCAAGTAATATCTCTAGCCGTTATAATCATCCCCTCTCCATCTATAACCTCAGCATTTGCCTCAATAGATTTATTTGGAGATTCATCATCTATGATATCATAGTTGCATGATGGCATATGGATGACCAACATCTCTCCATCGTTTGTTCTATGATCTAGTCTTGCTCCTTGGATTTAGACTCTATATGGTATATGTCTTGCCGAGTCTCTTGAAGTTCCAAGTCAATCTTCTCAATTTCTTAAGTGGTGATAACCTTTTGGTTTGGACACTTCACTTGTAGATGCCCATTGCCGTGGAGCTTGATGCACTTGCTATTTGCACCATTTGATTATTTTTGGAGCCCTTTAATGAGCTAAGCTTCTATTTGGAAGTACTCTCAACCTAATTTGAATAAATGCCCTCAAAGAAGGATGCACCTTTAATGGAAGGCTTAATTGAAAATCTCTTGCCACCCTTTCTTTAGGAGGGTGAGCACTCTTTCCATACGGTCACGTGTTCCATTGTGTGCTTGCTCCAAAGTCAATTCTTTGGAACCTGATACGACATTTCCTTTTTTTTTTTTTTTTGAATGTTAGTATGAGGTGGGATGAGAGATGGGTAATCAATCAACATGAGTTCAATCTTGAGCTCTGATGCCTAATTGATGCGGTTGCAGGATGAATATATTTTGAATGATTAATGGATCATGTAGGGTAGAAGAAGGCTATATTAGGATCACCATCAGGGCTTAAAGGACATACCACCGGCCAAGGATAAAGATCGAGATTGACAAAGTTCATCACCAAGGATAAATGATTTCAGGATAGGAGAAACTTACCATCAAGGCTTAAAGGAAACCACCAGCCGAGAATAAAAGGTTTCTTGGTTCAACACTAATGAAGAACCCACCTAAAAGCATAAAGAAGCTAAGGAAGATAAATTTACTCATACATAAGGAAAATATCATATATTATCAATATTTAAATCCTATCTCACAATTTAGATAACACATCTATTGATATTGCTAAACAAAAGAGAAGAATCTTTAAACTCCCGAAAACTAAACAGGCTCTTTGGCAATTCACCTAATTATGATTCTTGAAGCATCACCACAATAAAAACTCATAAAAGCTATGAAATAATAGACTCAATAACTAGGACTAAATGCATTTAACTAACCATTAGATGTATTGAAACTTGATAAAACTCTTTACATTGGTGCACCAACCTTGGAAGTCCAATGAACACCCTTGAAGATCAACAAACAGCTATGAAAGTCGAATAGAATAGCCTTCGATTGATAGGTAGTTGATGGACAACCATAAAGTCAACAATTGGTTCACTGAATTGACAACCCTCTTGCAAAATTGACGTCTTTAACTTGAACCTATCAACTTAATGTGTAGCCGAAATCAATCTTTGCTTGTTGTAACCAAGATCAATCGACGAGTTCAAAATTGAGCTTGGGAATTGATCGGTAGAACGCGATATTCCTGCATCGTAGTGTCTCCACACCGAGTAAATTCTATTTAATTTGGTCCGGTCATGATTAGGAAAGTGATTTAGAGATAAAATTTGGAGAGCAATATTACGCAGAGATCTCGAGAATTCGGCCACAAAAGGAATGAGGAAGGAATATTCAGGGGACATATACTCGGCGAAGAGCAGAATATGATGAAGCCAAAATATTCACATGCTTGAATAAAAAAGAGAGAGAAAGAAAAGAAGAGCTATGTCATTGGAGGATCTGTCATGCATGAATGTCGGTGGAGGAAAGGAAAGAAAACAGAGAAGGGAGGAAAACTAGTCTGCCAGCTCCACATTTCCTTGCTGTGAGGCTCGTGATCTTGGCTTGAAAGGAGAGAGGGAATCCGACCAAATGGGGTACTAAGGGTATGTTTGGTAACATCCGTTCTTAGAAATAATTTCTATTCAAAAATACTTTTTTACATTTTTATTCTCTAGACGAGTTTTTGAATAGAAAAATGCATTTTGTATTACCCTAAAATTTCTATTTTTGGAATAGAAAAAGAATAAAGAAATGTTTGGTGCAACTCTTAAATTTTTTTATAACGTAAATTTTTGTAGTTTTAAAATAATTTTCTAAGATTTTTTCTAATTTTTTATGAATTTTTCTTCTTTTTTTCCTCCTTTAGCTGGTCATGGGGCCTTGGCAATGTTCAATGATCGGCTAGAGAAAAGGGATGTCGAGGTCGACCTTGCTGGCCTCTGGCAAGCGATGCCTAGCCACCATGAGGTCGGCTTTGCCTAGCCATGGTGAGGCCAATCTTGTGATGGGTGGACAAGGCTTGACTTCGCTAGATTTGGGTGAGGTGGAACCTCGCCTAGCCATGGCAAGACTAACCTCCCTTAACCACGGCAAGATTGAGCCTTGCCAGGGGCCGGTGGGGTTAGGCGAGGTCAACCATGGACCTCGCTGGCCCTCATCTTTGGCTAGTTGCTGGCTCTCATCGATGCTTGATGACCGGCTCGAGAAGGAAGCAGAATGTAGAAAAAAAGAAAAAACAGAAAATGACCTTGTTTTAGAAATTATTATTGGGAGCAAAAAGGTAGATTTTTTTGACATTTTGTTTCTGTTCTAAATTTATTCCTTGATGACTGATCGATTTAGGTGAATAGAAAAATTAGCTGGTAGTTACCAAACATAATTATGTTCATTTTTTATTTTGTGGAAAAAAATAGGGAAAAAAAAGGACGGTTACAAAACAGCCCCTAAGTAGTTCTCACCCTTGGCTCTCTCTCTCGGAAGTTCACACTATGGCCTCCATCGATTCGAGAATATCCTACCAACTCTTGGTGACCACCAGGCCTCACATCCAGACGTGACCGAGACCGAGATTGAAGCGCATCCAGGCATGACCAAGGCCTCACCAGCGTAGCAACCGAGCAAGACCAAGCCGTGTACCTGGCATGCGAAAGAGCAAGAACCCCGGCGCAGCCGATCTCATCCTGGAGATCCACTTGGCGGTTCACCAGAGCGGTCCACCATCGACGAGCAAGGCCATCCGTGAGCACAACCGTCCTCGTCCACCATATTACAACACGAACCTCACATTCATGATCACATCCATGCATTGATCAATCGCTTTCCGTGCCTTGAATCAAGTCACACGTCCTCATATTACACGTTCCTAACGAGGCGAGTAGTCACCGCAAGTTGAAGACGAGAAGGAAAATGGCGGAGACTCGGTGATAGAAAAGGAAAGTGGAGATGACGATGGGCATTCGAGATGGTTATGCCTATAATTTTCAATTATCTCTCCCTTCGGGAGATGGTTCGGTCATCCACTTCCCAATCCAGCTTTTTACAGATACGGTGTAAGTTACTTTGAATTAGGAAAATCCACATAATTAAACAAGTTGAACTTAAATAATTGTTGGGGCTGGTAGGGTATTTTATGAGTTTCTATATAGATGGATCGTTGTATCTGCATTTCTAGATTGGTGAAATATAATTTACGCCACTACGGCCAGTGATGATGTGAAAGATTTTTGCAATCTTTATCTCATTTTATTTTATATCTGATGTTTTTCTTTTATTATTATTTTTCTTCTTCCTCCGATAGTTGATGGGCCTCAGTGATATCCGGTAGGGGCAATTCTCACCTATGGTTGACCGCCCGTCATCATTGAGATTGGCCATAGTTGGAAAGGAAAACAAAAGGCAAACAAAAATAATAAAAGGAAAAATAATTTTAAAAAAAAATTAAAATCATCTGTGTCAACATCAACCATGTCACATGGACAACTGACGTTCATCTTGGTGATATCAAAATGATTACATTGAAAAATCTCCTTATTAGGACTAAATTGGCTAAATTGAAAAAAATAGAATTAAATTGAACGTTGTATAATAAGTTTAGCACTTTTAGACAATTTTCCCCACAAATGAATTTTAGGCCCATGAAATATTATGTACCTCTTATGGAGTTAATAAGATGCAAATAAAAATCTGGATGAGCGACCTGCATATGCTATAAGTTGTGTACGGCGCTCACTTTGGTGCCAAAAGTTTCTGTTGGATTACTTAAGTGCCAAAAAGTTTGAAAAACGCTAACTTTGGTGCCAACTCCAATCTGGTTGGCCGAAAATCCGATGTGGCACTTTTTTTAGTAATTTTTGAAGCTAATGTGGCTTGCCGGAGAGTACAACATCCTAACACCAAAACGACACCATTTGGTGTCTCCCCCAATTCAAAACCCTAAATCTCTGCCGGTCGCCGTCCTCGATGGCCCCCGCGCTCGGTGGCCACAGCTTCGACCCCTACCTCTACCGCGACGATGGCCACTCGGTGGCCGCGGCTCCGACCCCGACCCCGACGATGGCCACTCGGCGGCCGGAGCTCCGACCTTGACCCTGACCTCAACCCTGACCGCGATGATGGCCACTCGGCGGCCGCGGCTTCGACCTCGACCCCAACCCCAACCTCGACGACGGCCACTCGGCGGCCTCGAAGTCGAAGGCCGTGATCTAACCGGTGCTCGGGAGGCCGCCAACGAGTGCGCTGCCATTGATGTCTCCCTCTCCATCTCCGATCTCCCCGACGAGTGCTTGGCCTGCGTCTTCCAATACCTAGGCTTTGGCGGCTAAGGCTGGTGCTACCTCGTGTGTCGTCAAGGGCGTCCAAACAGCACTGAGCAATGGCGGCTGAGCAAGCGATGGCGGCCTAGTGACGGCGGAGGCCGAGCGACGACGACCGAGCGAGCTAAGTCGGAAAACCCTAATTAGAATCCCCAAATAAAAAAAAAAAAAAAAAAAAAAATCCCCAAATGAGTTAAACGGCGTCGTTTTTTTTAAGTGAGGCCATCCATGTAGGATCATTTTGGCTGGCAAAACGACGTCGTTTTCTTAAGGAGGACCGAAAACGACGTCGTTTGAAGGCCTTGTCGATTTTTTTTTTTTTTAAAAGCAATGTAATCATTTTGGCCATAGCATTATAAAATAAAAAGCTTAACAGAAAATTTCATTTCTCATTCTTTTTGGATCCTACTTTCGAAGTCTTTCTCTTAACATTCTACATTTCTCCTCCGTTCTTTTCTCTTTGCAATTGATTGCTTCTTCTCTACTTTCCTTTCTTTTTATTTAAATTTTTGCCAATTCCTCCTCACGTACTTTCGAAGAAAACATAAAGAAATCTGCTCGTGCTCCATGTGATGGCGTCTCGTGGCTCATGGAAGACTTCATGTCTCTCCTGGATTAGAATATTCAAGCTGTCACGATCTAGACTAGATACAGGTGGTGGAAGGCTAACTAGGAATTTTATATTGGAAACCCCACTTTCAAAGAAAATCTGCTAGAAGCAGAAATAATTTTTGTACGAATTGATTAAGGGCACGTTGCGAAATAGTATTCATAGAAAGAAGTGTCGTCCATCTCTTTCACCGATTGATGTCTTTCATTCCGTAGAAGGCTTCCCAAATATCCGAGGATTGGTTGGTTAGAATGTGGTGGCTGTTGGATCAAAAGGGAGGAAATTTCATCAGATAATTCATAATACCTTTTAAGTTTTTGTATTCCGTGACACTTCTAACATAAATATTATGACATATACTTAGGGATTAAAAGGGTGATATAATAATATAATTATCTTGCGTTTGAATCGCCATTGAATTCACTCATTTTATTACTAATAAACTGAAGTTTCTCTTTAGCCCCAAGAGAAAGAAAGAATTGGAGTGTTTCCTAGAGGAGCAACGAAAGCGGGGGTTTCTCTATACACCTCGCAATCCAACCCAATGGAGTTCACAACAACGCACTACACCAAAGATCGGCTGCTCAAGAACGTGATAGCCATCCAATTAAATGATAGGAAATCTCATTCATCGATTGTATTCTTTTCAAGTTTTTGTGTATTACAATCACTTTAAATAGAGTTATTAAAAAAGCACGTGATTATAACCGATAACAATTAAAAATCAGATCTTCGATAGACCATAGAAGCCCTCAAAATCCACCGACAATGAATTTTTAACTTATGTCATCATTTTGATATGCAACCACTATTCTCATTTAATCGCTAGCCATTGTTCGTGGGACCAATGACCTGAGAAAATATATGATGTGTCGATCACATGGTCGATGTAATGTCAATGGCAAATGGTGCAGCTTCATGTGCACATAGAAGCTCACTCCACCAAATGATATGCAACCACTACTCTCATTTAATCGCTAGCCATTGTTCGTGGGACCAATGACATGAGAAAATATATGATCTGTCGATCACACGGTCAATGTAATGTCAATGGCAAATGGTGCAGCTTCATGTGCACATAGAAGCTCACTCCACCAAAAAAAAACATTGTCGAGTGAGATAAACGTATTTCTCATTCGACATGAGCAATCAACTTATGTAGCACCGACACTCTCTAGGAACCTTTGTGTCATGTCCGACATGATCCGACACGTGGCCAATGAGTGTTGAAAAATTCGACACGTGGTTAACTCTTTTCGACACACCAGTTCAAAATTTCGACATGCATGTGGTCAATTTTGAAAATTTTTGATACTTGAGGGATCAAAATATAAATATATAAAAAAAAAAAGAGAAAAAAAGAGGAGGGCTGGTGGCCAGGCACTGCTGCCGTGCCGCTACCACCATCGGAGGGGGTCAGCGACCTCACCGATCATATGCGGCAGAGGGGGGCCGGCGACCCTCACCAGCCAAGCAAGGGTCGGCAAGGCTTGCCTAGATTTAGGCGATGCCTCAGCTGAGGCTTGGGCGAGACTCGCCTAGATCTAGGCGATGCTACGTCCTCGCTTGGGGCCTACGAGTCATCGCCCAGATCTAGGCGATGCTACGTCCTTACTTGGGGCCTGTGAGGTCTCGCGTGGGGCTAGGGAGGCTTGCCAGCCATAGGTGAGGGTCAACGTTGCTAGATCCGGGCGATCCTCGCCAGCCCCAGCCAACGCATCGCCCATGCCTTGCTTGGGCCGGTGAGGGTCGCCCTCCCTCCGCCACCTCACCGGCCCCCTCTAATGGTGGCTGGGCACACCACTGACGTGGGCAACAGCAGCGGCAGCGGCGTGCCCAGCCACGACCTTGGCTCTTTTTTTTTGAATTATTTTGGCTTTTTAAAAGTCTTTTACTATGAAAGAAGTAATAAAAAATGCATCTAATAAATAAATAAATTTAAAAATACCATTTAAGCATTTTTCTTTAAACAAATGTTTTTTTCCCTCTTAGTTTTATGTATTCGGTGACACAAGAGTGCAGATTTTGGAAAGAATTGCCAATACTTTCCCTCATTCTTGGTTTTCAAATTGGCATAAAAATTACTCGAAATGTGTATATTAAGGTGGAATCAAAAGAATGGAATGGATATTAATGATAACATGGACGATAAGTCTACCTTAACGCTCTATGTCCTATTTGCGTCTTATTTACTTAGACTGATTATTTAAAGAAAAAGAGAAGGTACAAGTATTTGTTAGGTCCAATCCATGAACATCTCTTCCTATTTGGCTAATACTTCGCCAAGACGGAAATTGTACTTGTGAAACCCTAAGCGGAATCCAGTCAAAATGCGCCAACGAGACTGAAAACAAGAGTAAATGGGAATTAAAATTCGATGAACGCGTGGGGATAAGTACAGAAATTATTTTTAGTCCTTGAAAGGTCAGCAAGGGCGTTCCCCTCGTGGCGTGGCGGATTGTTTATAGGATGGGGGGGAGAGAGAAATTGAGAGTGTTTGGTGCGTGCCCATTAAACAAAACAAAGGTACAAAGAGAGAGAGAGAGAGAGAGTTTGGTGCGTGCCCTTTAAACAAAACAAAGGTACAGAAAAGTTCAGCAACTTCATAAATTGCTGCTTTCCAAGAAAGTACAAAATCCCTCGCCGACCTCCTCCTCCTCCTCCTCCTCCTTCGTTGGTGAGCCTCGCTCCACTTTCAAATGACCCCATCAAAATCTTTCTACTCGTGGGCTGTTTACTTGCTGACATTACATTGTGTTGCATTGTTCTTGAGGTCCAATAAAAGGAAATGTTCTCTCTCTCTCTCTCTCTCTCTCTCTCTCTCTCTTCCCACTTCTCTTTTTCCCATTCTTTTGCTAGTTTGGGTTGGTAATGTCTGGATCTATCGATTTTATGTCAGCATTTCCGTTTTTCTTTCTGATGGATTTAATAAATGGGCCTAAGCTGGCCCGGCCACGATGGGCCTAAAAGTCCGGCCCACGGGAATAAGGCCCGTGGAAGGGAAAGGTATAAAAGGGATGAGAGAAAGGAAGAACGTACCTCTTGGCATTTTGTACGGACGTTCACTTTCTCTTCAAGTATTCTCTCTCTCTCTCAAAAGTCAAGAAGTGACGCCATCTTCCATTTTTAGCGAATTTTCGACATCGGATCGAACGGGACTGAATCCTCTTCCTCAATACGGTGTCGGTGTCTAATCTGTGGCCAACAAGGTACGCTCGAATCCGTGGTGTGCTTTTTGATCGGTGATACGTGACATTCCCGGGCTTATCTTCCGCATATGATTTAGGGGCTCGGTTTAGGTGACGAATCCGATTTTTTGGGGATCCGATGATCCCAACATTGGTATCAGAGCCCGTGTTAGCGTTTTCCCGACTTGTATGATGTTTTATGATTGATTTTTCGCAAATGAACTTCGGCCGTACGGATCGGGGCAAGGAATCCCGACACCCGAGAGTTGTTCGCATATTTTTTCGATTTTTCGTAAGTCGAAAACCAAAATCTGATGGCATAGGGAGGAAGGCGACGTCGAGACGAGTCCGGCGACGTGTCGCGCGCCGCCGGAGGCCGCCGACGCACCGCCACGCGCGGGGCGGAACGCGCGGGGTCATCGGCGCGTGCGTTGCACGCGCCGACTGGCTTCCGCGCGAAACGCACCGTTTGCCTAGGGCGCGTGCGAAACGGTGCGTCGAACGCACCGTTTCCCCGGGCGCGTGTGACGCACGCGCGAGCGAAACGGCGCGCCGTTTCGCCCAGCGCGTGCGATGCACGCGCGCGCCAAACGACGCGTCGTTCGGCTCCCCGGCGCGTGCCACGCACGTGCCGGATGACGCCATCGTGACGTCATCCCGCACGCGACCGGCACGTGTCGGCCGGGTTCGTCCAACCGCCCGACCAGCAGACCGGTCCGACCAGACGACCGGTCCGACCGGGCGACCGGCTCGACCGTCTAACCGGCCCGACCGTTGACTGACCGTTGACCGACCTTTGACTTGACCGTTGACCGGCCGTTGACCGACGACCGTTGACCGTTGACTCGAAAAAAAAAAAAAAAATTGTTTCTTTTTCAATTATGTCTATGTGGATTATATGTAATCCCCTTTTTTTTTGTTCTGCATTTGTTGCGTGAACAATGCCTCCCCGTAAGCCGCGCGCATCCGTGCGCGTAATGAATGAACAAAAGAAAGGCTTACAAGGTTGATAGCCGATTTGAAAGGTTATCGATGGGAGAGTGACGACATAATTGATCATGTCATAGAGGTCAACAACAAAATTCAGGAAGTCATTTGGAACGGTTATCCCATGCCAGATATTCAGATGATGCGATTCTTTATGAACACTCTTCCACTAGAATGGCAAGGAGTGTTGAATCGCCTACGGGAGGTTAAAGGATTTACTAGCTATAAGGAGCTAGTAATGGCATTCGTAGATGAATATCATCGGGTTGGAGCCACAAAGACTGCGACCCAAGGAATGACTTCGATTGGGCCAGGACTGAATGTGCGTAGGAGAAATCCTAAGGAATATCCGTCTGTTTTTCCGTGGCTGTCAAGAATACCAGAAAATTTTACAGAGAAAAAGAAAAAGAAATTGGAACATGTAGCAAATTTTCCCTATTAGTTGTAATATGCCTTGTTTTTAAATGTGATAGTTGTTTTTTATTTAGTGTTCTTTGTGAACATCTTATGTAATGTTAGCTACCCGATTGTTGTTGACATAGCAACCTATTTGTTAGCAATATTGAATGAAAGCATTATTATTATATTGTATGTCAATTATCCGCGCTTTCCGTGATTGCCGGTTGTCAGGTAGTTAGTCAGGGGTAGTAATAGAAGTTTTTGTAGCTTCATAGAATTGATTTTGCATATGACAATCATATTAATGATAGTTTTAAGTTAGGATTTTTGGAGGATGATTGGAAACATAGTGACCTTTTGATTCTGAAATCTTACTTAAAATTATTAATTAATATGATGGGTTTGTGCAAAATGGGTGCATAAATGATAGGCATTAATAACTCGTGCATATATGTTTGATGTGTTCGTATTAATGGTTTGAAGCCCGATAACAAATAGCATAGTTGCGAGCTGAACAAAGGTGAAAAGCTCAATATTGACAACTATGAAATTTGGCAAATGAAAATTCAATGTGTGCTGGAAAAGCAAAAGGCACTAAAAGCTCTTGACTATGTTTTGGAAGATCTAGAGGATGCTGTGCGCCACCTTGAGCTAGCGTAGATCATCGCCGAGGCATTAGAGCAGGAAACAGATATTTTCTCGTGTTGCTTTAAGCTCGAAGGGATTCATGCTCTAAGCGCAAGCGCATTGATTCGTTCAATATGTGGAAATGCAAGGGATCAAGTCCTGCTTGCAAGAAACCAAGAATTAACCAACAAAAGAGAGGAAAACGTCCCCATGTGAAGAATATCTCAAGGGTGAAGTGTTACAACCGTGACTGCAGGGTCACTATGCCCGCAATTGTCGCGAGCCAAAGAAGGTACACACCCTTGGTGCAATGGGAACTTTGCATATGTGTCAAGTTCTGTATTCTTGACTGAATCTAATCCTCCGTGGACTGTGGATTCGGGAGCGACAGACCATGTAGCGAAGGATAGAGGATCCTTCGTGGAATTCCGACGAGTACCAACCGGAACTAAGTGGATCTATGTGGGAAACAACTCCCGAGCTGAAGTGAAAGGAATTGGCACATGCCAACTGAATATGCGTGGTGGACGCACCTTGTTCCTTCATGATGTGTTGTATGCTCCGGAGATTCGTCGAATTTAGTGTCTGTTTTAGTGTTGGTTAAATTAGGTTTTAAGTTGAACTTCCATAATAGAGGTGTAGATTTGTATTTGGATACAAACTACTATAGTCATGGTTATTTTCTGGATGGTTTCATTGTATTAGATATTGATTATGTTAATGCAAATGTTTGTTATTCCTTCTCACGTCTCACAATACATATGATAATGATGTGAATATATGGCATGCTAGACTTGGTCACATTGGCCAACAGCGTATGAATAGACTAGCCAAAGAGGGCTTGTTGGGCAATATTGAAAAAGTCGATTTGCCTATCTGTAAGCATTGCCTAGAAGGGAAAACGACAAGGAAACCATTTGGAAAATGTAAAAGAGCTGAATTTCCTCTGCACTTAATCTATTCTGATGTCTGTGGTCCAATGAATGTGAGAGGAAGGCATGGGGCTGTTTATTTCATCACTTTTATAAATGATTATACTCGTTTCGGATATGTCTATTTGATTTCTCACAAATCTGAAGCAATAAGTTGTTTCAAAGGATTTATGAATTTGATAGAGAATCAATTAGACAAGAAAATAAAAGCATTGAGATCCGATCGAGGTCGAGAATATTTATCTGATGAGTTCAGAAAATTGTGTGATGAAAAAGGAATAGAAAGACAGTTATCTATTTCCATATACTCCTCAACAAAATGGTGTTGCGGAGAGAAGAAACAGAACCCTACTGGAAATGGTTAGGTCCATGATGGCACATGCTAACTTACCTATCACTTTTTGGAGTGATGGGTTGTTAACTGCTGCCTATATACTTAACCGTGTGCCTTCCAAATCAGTTACTTACACTCCATATGAGTTATGGACAGATAGAAAACCGGACTTAAGTTTTTTTAAGTCATGGGGTTGTGCTGCCAATACACATGAGTCCTCTCACAAGTTTGGGAAATTGGGTCCCAGAGGAAAGAAGAGTATTTTCATAAGATACTCGGAACACTCAAAAGGGTATGTGTTCATAGGTGAGCAGGAAAGTGGGAGTATAACTGAATTTGAATCACGGGATGTCACATTCTTAGAGGATGAATTTCCTAAGAAGGGCGAAATAGGGGAAGACAACACCCTATTTGAAACCTCGGATCAAGATAATGATCTTAGTGGAGTTCGTCCAAGTGGGAGTAATATGAGAAGTGATGAATTGAATTCAACTCATTCTCAATTGCAACCACATGATGAGACGACATCATTATCTAATCCCAGTGGGAGCATAATGGGGAATGATGTGCAAATAGCACAAACTCCCATACGGCGAACAAGTCGCCAAAGTATTCCCCGTCGACGTTTTGACATTGAAGGGGAAACTTTTATGGTTGCTCCACAAGATGAGGATGAGCCTAGAAATATTAATAAGGCTCTAAATTGCCCCAGTAAGGAAAAATTGATTCATGCAATGGAAGAGGAAATAGAGTCAATGAAATCAAACCAAGTCTGGGAACTGGTTGATCTTCCAAAAGGACGCAGAGCTATTGGGAACAAATGGGTTCTCAAAGTAAAGCGAAAGGCTGATGGCTCGATAGAAAGGCATAAGGCTCGCCTTGTAGCGAAGGGGTATAATCAACAGGAAGGGATTGATTATCAAGATACGTTTTCTCCTGTAGTAAGATTTACCTCGATTCGCATTATTTTGGCAATAGTATATAGTATGGATCTTGAGTTACATCAAATGGATGTAAAGACTGCTTTCCTCAATGGAGAATTAGAGGAAGAAATATACATGGAACAACCAACCGGTTTCATGGTAAAAGGCCAAGAAGAAAAGGTGTGTCGACTTTTGAGGTCGATATACGGCCTTAAGCAGCTTATCGAGACAATGGTATATACGTTTTCATAATGCCATAATGGCATATGATTTTACAATGATTGATGAGGATCATTGTGTATATATCAAAAGATCCAATGATCAATTTGTGATCATATCATTATATATTGATGATATACGATTGCCTAAGCAATATGGAGTTTGTTCATACCGTCAAGAGTTGGTTGTCTTCCAACTTTGAAATGAAGGATATGGGTGAGGCTGCATACATTCTTGGAGTTAAGATTTCAAGAGATCGCTTGAAGAGATCGTTGTCTCTTTCGCAAGAAACATATATAAATAAAGTTCTTGAACGATTTCGTATGCAAGATAGTAAACCCATAGACACTCCTATTGCGAAAGGTGAAGGATTGAGCCATAGATCAGTGTCCGAGGACTCCACAAGAAAAGGAACAGATGAAACATGTTCCTTATGCTAGTGCAGTTGGGAGCTTGATGTACGCTATGATGTGTACAAGACCCGACATATGTTTTGCAGTTGGAATGGTGAGTAGATACCAATCCAATCCAGTCCAAAGACATTGGAAAGCCGTTAAGAGAATACCGAGGTATCTAAAGTGAACTGCTGATTATACGATGAGTTATCAAGGAAAGGATCTGCAACTCAAAGGCTATTCTGAAATTGATTAGGAGGAGGTTTAGACGAAAGGAAATCTACCTCTAGGTTTGTTTCCTTATTTAATACCGGCACCATATGTTGGAGCAAAGAAGAAACAAACGTGTATAGCCTTGTCCACGATGAAAGCTGAGTTCGTGGCATTATCAGCAACAGTACAAGAAGGAGTTTGGCTTAAGAGATTTTTGGATCATTTAGGTGTTATTAATAAAGCTGCACATCCGTTATTGGTTAACTGTGATAGCCAAGCAGCTATAGCGTACACTAAAGATCCAAAATATCATGGCAAGACCAAACATATAGATACCAAGTATAACTTTGTAAAAGATATGGTTGCACGAAAGGAAGTGAACTTACAGTACATATCTACGCATAGAATGGTAGCAGATCCTATGACAAAGCCAATACCTAGAGACGTGTTTTGTGGTCATGTAAAATCTCTAGGATTGCGTAGAGTCTGATGTACTGGATTGTTATTTCCCTGAGTTGTTCACAATTAATGAATTTGTGTTTTCATTGTTAATGCCTATGAGTCTTTGTTTGATCTTTATGCATCTTAATGCTTGGTGCATTACTTTATGTTGAGAAAGTATGTCGGACAGATAAGAGATTAGCCCACTCACACGGGTAATCGCCTCTATTTACTATGTAATAAATAGAGATGAGACGTTTTTTTAAGCTTATTATCTATGTGATAATCGAGAGCTCAAGCTTAAAATACGTATGTCGCCTTAACTGAGTGTTAAGATGAGGGCATAGTACTTTTGCGATGTCCGAAAGTAAAATAACCCACAAATTTTACTTTATCCGTCTAAGATGCCGATGTGAGTTCCGATGAATTTTGTGAATGAGTAAATACGTGAACTCAAGTTAGACATTGGGTATGTCCGAACTATCATCTGTACGGTATTGATGGTGTAGACATACGCTCCATGGGAAAGGAGTTAATACCGTAATACGTATTTCATACTACGTATGCATAAGACGACCTATAAGAGTGGCAAAAGTTTGATCTCAACTTTTATGACGTGTGAGACTCTTGAGGAATTGAGTTCCTCAATTATAGTGCCCTCATGACTCTTACTTATTCTCAAGATTTCTATTTAGTGTTTGCTATCTTAGAATGTTGCCAATGGTCATGAGATGATTCGATCTAATGGGACATTTCTAGAAAAGCAAGTTGAACTGAAATTGAGAGTTTGAAGGAAAGAGGAAGATCGGATTTGTAGAATCACATTGTGGTTTTGTATTCACAGTCGACCAATTATGACTGTCTTTGGGATAATCATAATTGTGAATACAATATACATATATCATTGTTTAAATGAGATTAAGAGAGGTATAAATGTGATTGATCGATCTAGGGTACTGCATACTAAATTTACTCGGAAAATGATGCCCAATATGAGCTGCTATATTCCTAACAGATGTATAGCAACGAGCTCTCAAAGTATGCTGGTCGCACGGATTATTCACCGGTATGAATGTTGAAAGAGGAAAAGAGGAATTTTCAGTTGATGGGCCTCGCTTGGGCCTATCCGCCCATGTTGGTTTTGGTCCACCATGTGCGAGTGGGAGATGATGGATTTAATAAATGGGCCTAAGCTGGCCCGGCCACGATGGGCCTAAAAGTCCGGCCCACGGGAATAAGGCCCGTGGAAGGGAAAGGTATAAAAGAGATGAGAGAAAGGAAGAACGCACCTCTTGGCATTTTGTACGGATATTCACTTTCTCTTCAAGTATTCTATCTCTCTCAAAAGTCAAGAAGTGACGCCATCTTCCATTTTTGGCGAATTTTCGACATCGGATCGAACGGGACTGAATCCTCTTCCTCAATACGGCGTCGGTGTCTAATCTGTGGCCAACAAGGTACGCTCGAATCCGTGGTGTGCTTTTTGATCGGTGATACGTGACATTCCCGGGCTTATCTTCCGCATATGATTTAGGGGCTCGGTTTAGGTGCCGAATCCGGTTTTTTGGGGATCCGATGATCCCAACACTTTCTTAAGGAAGAGATCCAGAGGACAGAACAATAGAAGTTTCAACCTTGACGCTTTTTGTTTGAACTAAACTTCATAATGGAGTCCACCTTCATTTGTTTGGGATTTCTTTTTTTTTTCTTTTGGCCACATAAATGTGTGGTTTAGATGATAAAATTTATCTCTGATAATTAAGTTTTTTATGATACATTGAGTTTCTTTGATTTTGCTATGTATATTTCTGTGGTTTGCCCAGTACTTTTTTAGCAGAATCTTGAAGTTTTAGGCGGATTGAGTGCTCAAAACATTCATTGAATTTTTCTCAGGGTGACAGAAAATCGGGCCTTCGTGGACCAATATCAAATGAATCCCTTTGGTTACTCTCTCACCGAGTCTGGCTTTAATCAATTTTCTTCATTTTCTTCGGCATCTACCTACTCGCCAAATCAAATCCAAAATGTTGGCCACTTGTGCGATGTCCCTATCGCAACTGAGTGCAAAAACCCCCAAACAAAACCATCTCCACCGTCAAATTCTCATATTATATCCTTTCAGAACTCAGATCTATCCCCAGACATGTCTCAGCAGTATTCTGGTAAGTGAGACTTGTGGACTGACAAATTTTTGAAGGCTGAAACAGTTATCTAGTGGTGTGATGGAAATGAAATATTTCCCTCTTCGCTTTCTGTTATTCTCATTATTGTTTTTTAGGCACCTATGAGTTGCAAGATGGGGGAGGTATGAAGATGAAGAGAAGTTGTGGTGTTACATTTAGTAGAACGACTTTGCACGGGCAAGAACACGTTATTGCAGAGAGGAAGCGCCGGGAGAAGCTGAGCCAGCGGTTCATTGCTCTTTCGTCCATCATTCCTGGCCTTACAAAGGTACTCTAAAATGAATCTTTTTATTTGAAAATTCCTGAAGGATTGATATCTGTTTCTTTTTTCCCCCTTCATCATATATCTTTATTGGGTGTGTTCGCAATCCTGAATTCATTTGAAAAATTATGGTTGGGTTTCGAAGATTTTAAGGCCAAACTTAAATCAGATATTAATAGGTTACATTAAACTACATTTGTATTTTTTATTACGGAAAAAAAAAAATTGGGAACCTCTTGACAGGATACGTATCTGCAGAAATGAAAGGGTTATACCACTCATGCGACACCAAATAGTATAGAAGTTTATCTTCCTCACTATTGAATAAGAAGGAGCTCGTTGCTTATTGCTTGACTTTGCATAATGAGTAACGAAAAGGTTAATTACTTTCTATTTATGTCAAGGAAACCCACCTTAAATAGGTAAACCCCGAGTTTATACAATGCTCTAAAAAATTGTTTACCCGTCTTCTCGTTACCTCATATGGGAAGTAAATCTAGAAAAGCCAAGCACTATCAAAAAACCTAATCTCAATCCTTATCAGAATGCACATTTTGAATGTGGGCTCAAAAATTAGCTTAACACGGCAGTTTCGCAAAGGTATGCAGATTTGGGAACTATGCAACCATGATTAAAAATCAAATGAACTTCATATGCTTCAAATGAACTTCTTACGCCTTAGATAAAAGGTAGAGTTTTGAGACTGGCATTGGCAAATGGGTACTTGGACACTAGCCTTATATACTTTTCGCTTAATTGACATTGGAGGACATATATGATTGTTATAGTGTATGTTTATCGAGGGTAGCATACCAATCTCGAAAGTCTACCTAATTTTTAGAATCGTGGATTGGAGATTATATGGAAATGCACCTTAGATAAAAGGTAGACTTTTGAGATTGGCATTGGCAAACGGGTACTTGGACAGTGGTCTTACATACTTTTCGCTTAAATGGATATTAGAGGACGTACATGATTGTTTTAGCATACGTTTATGTAGAGTAGCATACCGGTTTCAAAAGTCTACCTAACTTTTAGAACGCGGATTAGAGATTATATGCCAATACACCTAAGATAAAAGGTAGAAAGCAGTTGCAGACTTCAAATAATGGGAGAGGACTCCATGAGAGGGCAAGACCAAAGACAGATAAGAAAATTAGAGAGTTTGATCATTTGAGGAAAAGAGCTTCTATTCTCGCGATTGGAGTTTTTTTTTTTTTTTTTTGGGTAATGAATTAAATTAGTTTTGACCATCATATTCATGAGAATATGTGTGTTTTCTCTTAAGGAGTAAAGTTAAATTTACACAATTTGCCCATAAAAAGAGAACTGTAAATTGATGATAGATAATTTAAGTGAATCATGATTATCTCGGCGATGATTGAGTTGACTTAGATTGTTTGGATACATGTCCGCACCATGTTGCAGATATTCTTTCTAATAATAAAAAGTGCCGAATACTATTCGAGCATTTAAAATTTGATAAGATTCTATCCATCTATCGTTAAACGATTTAGATGGGTATAATCTGTATAAGTCAATAGCTTTGACCTATCAAAAGATATTGTGTTCTGAACTTGTCTACAGGAGTGCTGAAACCCTTTTTATAGTTGCTTAACACATTTAGATCCTTAGTTTGGTAAAAGTACACATGGAGTGTCAAAATTTAACACAATGAGACACTTAAGTATAAAAAGTTATGAATGTGATACTTAAGTGCTACTTTTTAAAAAAAAAAAAAAAAAAAATAGGAGACTTGAGTGCCAAGTTTGGTGAAGGTGGCCGGAAATCCTACATGACAATTTTTAGTAATATAACTTGCCTATGTGACATGCCGGAGAGTTGAGTTAGCGACGAAGAATCAAAAAGACGTGCTTTTGTCTTTTTTTTTTTTTTTTTTTGAATTTTAATATATTAAATTAATTTTTTTATTTAAATAATAATTTAATATATATTTTTAGAAAGGAGGGGGAAGAGGAGGCAGAAGGCGAGGGGAGGGCTCAGCCCTCGTTGCCTGCAATCTCCATCTTCCCTTTTTTAAATAAATAAATAAATTTATTTTTAATTTATTTAATTAATTTTATATTAATAATTTATCCACGTAAGTAGCAAAATGATGTCGTTTTGCACTTGTCTAATCACGTCAGCGTGCAAAATGACATCATTTTGTATTTGCCTCATCGGAAAATCGTCATGTCAATATTTTGGTGATTTTCTCGCCATTGGCACTTAAGTATTTAATTTTGCTTCGATTTTGACACTTAAGTATCACTTTCTTAACTTTTGGCACTTAAGTGTTTTTCCATGCTAAGTTTCAGCACTCCAAGTGTCTGGCACCCTCCTTAGTTTTGTCTTCATGAATTAAAAGCAAACTTGAATTTCATTTTCAACTGCTTGATTTTTGCTATCATGAATATCGAAGGACAATCAATATAATAAGTCATATATCGTGTATAACATTATGTATATGCTAGTTAGTGATTTGAGATCATTAGAGAGTACTTTTGAGAGGTAAAATGCTCGATAAAACAACTTAAATTCGGCCTCTAGGTGGAATAGTCTGATTTATACAGGTTCCTGCTTAAGGATTAGTTAGAAATTGAGACTAACCTCTTTGTTGGAATAGTCACTATAACAAAGGTTCCACCTACAAGGACCTTTATGAATCGCCAGAAAACTTAGGGACCAAAAACGTAGTACTGCCTTCATTGTTCCTGCTAAAAAATTTAATAAAAGTTCGGGTTGCATAGCTGGACAAGGCTTCTGTCCTTGGAGATACGATAAAGTACTTGAAACAACTCGAGGAACGTGTGAAGATCCTTGAGGAAGAGGTGGCCACAAGAACCGTGGAATCTGCGACCTTCGCAAAGAAGCCATCGCTCCAACGCGGTGATGGCGTTATATCTTTTTCATCTGATGAGAAGTCGTATGACCCTCTCATCGGTCAGCAACTGCCTGATGTCGAAGCACGGGTGTCAGGGAAGAACGTTTTGATCAAAGTCCAGTGCGAGAAGCGCGAGGGTTGCATCAAGGAAGTGATGAAACAGATGGAGAACATGAACTTGACAACTCTAAATATCAGCGTCCTAGCATTTGGGAGTTCACTCTTGGATGTCACTATTGTGGCCCAGGTAATTATTGCCAATTTCTTCAAATTGTTTTAATGAAAAGTAATCTTTTTAAAACTTCAGTTGTTTCTAATTTCCTACTACTGCGGACGATTTTGCATTCTGATCCTTTGTTGAGAGCATTTTGTCTGCTCAAATATTCTTGGAAATGAACTGTTATCCAGATTTTCTCCTTTTTTTTTTTTATTCTATTTTGGTATTGAAAAGTTGTTAATCTCCGTAATATGGTTCCTCAATAATTGTCTGATCTTTAGCGTCACTTCTCGTCATACCCGGAAAGCTTTAACATTTCGTTTTTAACATCTAAAATATCAATAAACGAGTGAAGATTACTATTTCCACATGCCAAAGGAAACGACCGTTAAAAAGCAAATATCATATGTGCACGAATTCTTAGAGCATGGTCAATCCGCTTTGAGTTGCATTTATGTTAGATTAATTGCCATGGTGCTGTATAAATTATTCTCTTCTTATTCAGAGTCGAATTAATGGTATTTCATCTTCAGTTATATAGAAATCATACTTGTTTTGTCTACATTACTCGCAGATAAAAAATGAGAACTGCCCAACAATTGAGGAGATCGTCAAAAAACTACGCAATGCTCTGACCACGTTCATCAGATCATCTTCAAGACAGTCAGCTTGTTAGGCAATAAATTGGTGTTATGCGATGGTCTGTGTCTTAGAGATGTTCTTGATTACATGTTAATGCAAGAGTCGTGGTTAATTGTACTAATTATGTGTATTGTAATTTCTTACTTATTGTGGTAATTATATGTTAGTTGCAGATTTAACAACGTGTTAGTGGAAGAATCGTGGGCAATTGTCACTCCTTTTGCCCTCAATGCTTTTTTACTCAATTGGTCTCGCTTCTATTGCTCTTGTCACCTTTTTCGAACCACTTGCAGGAAGTACAAGGTTATCTTCTTTATCCTTGTTATTGCAGTTTTCTTTGTGATGAATCTCTCATCTTGCTTGACCCGTATAGTCAAATCTCGCTTTAAGACTCTAATTCGGTCATCTATTATGATTATTTTCCCATATCTACAGCTAAGCATTTCAAGGGGCTCAATGGCGGCATTTTTATGAGGATCATGATGGAAATAGAACCAAGCACGAGTCCACTGTAATGAACCAATCCAGCAGAAACCCAGTTTTCCTCGTAGTTTGTTGGCACAGGTCCTCTTAGATGGGAAGAAGGACCCCAAATTGCGATAAATCTCCCATGCTACCTTTTTATCTCAGTATCAAATCTGCTGCTTTCGATTCATCTAGCCCTGATTCTAAATCGCTGCCTCTGAAGGTTTTCAAAGTGTCATTTTCTTTTGGCCCTACCTTCAGAAATATTATCTCGATCATCCTTCTTTTCTTTTTTTGTTCCGTCAATTGTACATACAGGTAGTAATGCCGCAATTCTGGTAGTTGTATGGCATAGTCTTTCATTGATGCAGATAAATTAGGATAGAAGACCCAGATCTTCAGGAGGCATGGAGAGTTAAATGTTTTTGGCTTTTCGGTTTGCAGGTTGTAGATGCAATTAGTTGTATATAGTTCGTGCATACTTGTGATCTTCAAGTGTTTGTCTCATCTTTTGATCAAACCCATGACTTGAATTACAGATGGACAGACATTCAAATGTAACTTAACCCTTTGCTGATCTTACCAATAAATTGTTTTTTTTGGGTAAAAGGTAAGAAGTTCTTACCGATAAATTGTTTTCAACTCCCTTTATCTGTTTTTGTTGAGAATGAAGCTTCATCACATCCTTCACAACATCATTACCAATCAAAGGAAAGAAGAACAAAAATCTGGTTCAATTCATCTGTCGTCTGTGTTATGCAAGTTTTGAAGTTTCTGCATTTGCATAATTAGTTGTCTCTATTATGTTTGAACTTGATATGGTATCAAGTTTAAGGTTTTATGCAGTTTTTCTGTGTAATATCCTGACCTTTGAGAGCATCTCGTCCATAATCTATGATGTTGAAAACATGTTTCAAGTTTGAAACTTGGTCACTCTTAAATTTTGGCTATCATTTTTAGTCATTTATCATGAAAAAAATTACGAGTGACCCTAAACAAAATATCAGTAGCACAGTTCGCATTTGCATTGCTTTTAGGCATTTTGGTCATTTTTCGATAGTGTGATGCGGTTGTGGGTGGTGGGATTAGAAGTATGGTAGAAGACTGATTAATTATGATCACTACCAAGACCTAAAGGACACATCACTAATCAAAGATAAAAAATGTTATTGACAAAGTTCACCACAAAGGCTTGAATGATGAACCACCTACCAAGATAAAGGACTTCGAGATAGGAGAAACTCACCACCAATTCCTAAAGGAAACCACCAATTGAGGGTACAGTATTTCTTGGCTCACCACCAAGGAACAATCCATCTTCCAAGGATAAAGAAACCGAGATAGATATATGCTCATGCAGAGGCAAATCTCATATACTCTCAATATTCAAGACTTGTCTTACAATTGGGATTACACCTCTATTTATAGAGATATTGCCAAATAAAAGAGAAGACTCTTTGAATTCCCAAAAACTACTCTTGGGGAATTCATCTAATTATGAAACCTGAAAATAACACTCCAATAAAGACTCATAAAAGCTTCAAAAAAGGAGACTCAATAGCTAGGGTTAAATGCATTTAATTAATCATGCATTGAAACTTGAAAAGACTCTAAATTCGTGCACCAGCTTTTGAAGCCGAATGGATACCCTTGGAGATCAACAAATAGCTATGGAAGTCGACTAGAATAGCCTTCAACTGATAGATAGTTGATTAGTAGCCTTGGAGTCGACATTGAACTTGTAGATCGACATCTAAAGAGTCAATCGACAACTGGTCCACTGAATTGACAACTCTCTTGCAAAATTGACATCTTCAATTTCAACCCATTGAGTCAAAAGTATAGTCGTAATCGGTCTTTGCTTGTAGGAAGAAGGATCAATCGACGAGTTCAGAGTTGAGATTGAGAATTGATTGGTAGAACCCAATGTTCACGCCTCATAGGGTCTCTGCACCAAATAAATTCTATTTAAATTGGTCTGATCATGGTCAGGAAAGTGATTTCGAGGTAAAATTGGGAGAGCATTATTACACAGAGATCTCGAGAATTCGGCCAAAAAAGGAGTGAGGAAGGAATATTCGGGGGTACATATATTCGGCGAAGAGCAGAAATTGATGAAGCCAAAATATTCACATGCTTGAATAAAATAGAGAGATTGAAAGAAAAGAGGAGCTCTGTCAGTAGGGGATTTGTCGTGCATGCATGTGAGTGAGCAAAGGAATAAATGAATGAAAGGAAGGAAAACTAGTCTGCCAGCTCCACCTTTCCTTGCTGGAGGCTCACGATCTCGGCCTAAGAGGAGAGAGGGAATCAGACCAAAGGGGGACAGACGGATCATTCATGATCGCACAGCATTTATGCACCAAAAAGTTCCTGCCCTTGGCGCTCTCTCACTTGGACGTTCACACTTTAGCCTCCATCGATTTGAGAATCTCCTTACCAACTCTTGGTGACCACCAGGCCTCACATCCAGACGTGACCGAGACAGAGACCGAAGCGCATCCAGGCATGACCAGGGCCCCAACGGGGCAGCAACCGAGCTAAGACCAAGCCGTGTACCTGGCATGAGATCCACTTTGGCAGTTCACTGCAGCTGTACACCATCTACTAGCGTCGCCATCTGTGAGCACAACCGTCCTTGTCCACCATATTACGACATGAACCTCACGTTCATGATCACATCCATGCATTGATCAATCACTTTCCGTGCCTAAATCAAGTCACACGTCCACGTATTACACACTCCATACGAGGCGAGAGGTCATCGCAAGTGGAAGACAAAAAACAAGAAAACGATGAGTGAACTGATGATAGTCGGCGTTCGTCGAATACTTCAAAGAAGAGCCAATGAATGGAGAACACACACGTGAGCTTGCGGGAAAACGGTGTATTTGTTTTCTTTTGGTCTTTGTCAAGACTTGATGAACCAAAGCAGCATAGGTTGTGGGTTTTTGTGGTCTTGCTTGATGCAAGGAAAAGGAGAGATAAAAGAAAAGCAGATCGTGAAGGTCAGCATTTCCCGCACGCTACCGCTGCAGCCATCCTTTTGCCATCCAGTCACTTCCGGTCTTGACGTCGCTGTTGGCCGTGATCCACTCTCTATGTCCGCGATTGTCGGTAAAAGCAATGTGGGACCGTGTTTGTTTTGAGTAGTTTGACTTGATTTTTAGATTGCACGATTTGCAGGATTACATGTCCATCTATTGCATGTTTTAATTGTTTGCTTGTCATTGAATATTTAACTTCCTTCAAGATTATCATTGCATATTACTTAGGGCTTCGCCGTTGAGCATAAAGGTTGGATCCTTAATATTGTCGTTGTTTATGACATATATATTTATGCATGGTTGATTAAATTAAACTACGATTGCAAGAAAATAATATGTTATTGTTGAATTTTGGATAAGACGTATATTTCATTGTATCATAAGATTATTATTGTCACGTCATATGACATATACATATTTAGAATTTAGGCAACATTTATTATTCATAATTTAGGGTTTTAAAAAAAAAAAAACAACACATGTTAATTGCAGAATACGTATAGATTTAAGATAATTCATAGTAGTTTGACCCCGAAAAGAAAAAGATAAGTCATGGTTCTCCTTAAATAACAGCAAATAAAAATGTCATTAAGGTTTCATATAGATTTCATTTAGGTGTAGGATTGATTAGTCTTATAACATGCATGTCACGTATTGCATGTCATTTAGATGGTCGCATATTTTTAACGTTAATTTACAATAATCACACTATGTAGATATAATTATTTAATAATTGCATCTCATGCATTTTTATTATTATTTTTTTTTGTTTAAAATGTTAGTATTATAGAGCCTATGAAGTGTAGCAGCTGTGACATTCTGAAATTCGAGCCCTCCGAGGGATAAATTAATGTGAATTTCGTCAATGCATTGTTAGTTGATCTTACTTAGAATTGATCACTCTTGAGATACTGACCTTGAGCGGAAATGCTAATTAGAACGGAACTCGTACCACTAAAGAACTTGACCGTGAGACTTGCGTGAAGACGATCCTGTAGATAGGCATGCCGATTTGAAGGACGACCATAAGTCGATTCATGGACAGAATATAAAGGAATGACGGATGATTCCGTTTACTGTTATCGAGCCCTCGAACAACCCTAAGTCAATCCTTAGTAATCATGTACTTTGAAATCAGAATCTATCCTTCGCAATTTCATGTGGTCAAGGACGTCCATGTGTTGAGATGTCTTGAATGTGGTTTGGGACGAGTTGGTTATGCGTGAATCCTCAAAGCCGCCTGTCAATGTGTTGTACCCAAAATGGCATTAGGGCAAATTGACATGGCATAAGAACCCAAGATTGGATTTCGAATTATCGGGAATGTCTGGGATGGACTTCGGATGTTGCCACTTCGACCGTCGGTAATGCCAGTCAAGCCGAGTGTTGGGAAAAAGGACTTATGGATCGAGGAATCAAGCCTGAGAGGACGTGGGCGGAGCAAAGCCAGTGTTGGCCTTAGGCCCAAGGTGGGATAGCCACCATGGTAGGCCTAAGGCAAGCAATTGAGCCCATTGGGCCCAACTAACTATTTCTTCTTTTAGGCCCATTAGTAAACCTTAAGCCCATTTGAGCCCAATCAATTCCCAAACCCATTTCTATTCATTTCCTAGCCCATTTCTTAGGCCCACCCATTATTTTTAGCCTAAGGGCGGATTGGGAATTTGTGCAATGTGGAAATGACCAAATTGCCCCTAAAAGCATGTGGATAAGGGCAAATGAAGAGAGAGAAGATGAGGTCACCTTTCATGGGGATTTGGGACTTGACTTTCTGCCCTCACTTCACTCTCTCTCTCCCCCCTTCAGATCCATTTCGACCGGACCCTCTCTCTCTCCCATGTTTTCCTTTCTTCCAGTTTCTGCTCCAACTGACCTTCCTCCAAAAATAGGAGTTAATAGTTGCCTTCCCGTGAAGATCAACTC
Source organism: Eucalyptus cloeziana (assembly GCA_014182715.1). Lineage (NCBI taxonomy): Eukaryota > Viridiplantae > Streptophyta > Magnoliopsida > Myrtales > Myrtaceae > Eucalyptus > Eucalyptus cloeziana. The sequence continues at coordinate 23,273,419 of CM024641.1, read as the reverse complement.
TCGTGCCACCCACCACTATGCTTAGGACATCTAAACCGTATGGGAGGACTTGGCCGTTCGCTGATTGGAGCCGCCGGCTAACTCACCGGCTGGCCAAAAGCCGCCACTCACTAGACCACCTAAAGCCCGGGCTGGAGTGCACTATTTCGCGACTTCTGCGTGTTTTCTCCCATTTCGACCCTTCCTTCGCCCAGCCTAGCTACTAGGAGGTTCCCCTCGACCCTTAGGAGCCGCCGATCACCGGCCATCCCCTCGCCTGAGCTCCAATCAGCCGCCCAACTTCTTTTCCTCCTCTACTATTCGGTTTCCAGTGTTGCAGTGAGAAGCAAAGGTTGTTGTTGCTGTTTTGAGCTTGGGACCGCCTTGGATCATTGAGGTTGAGGTTCTCGAGTGTAGCCTCCGTCATGGCCGTCACGTCCGTGTCTCCAGCCCGTTTAACGAGTGAGTTTAGCTCATAATCCTTTGATTAGTGCCTAAACTTACTTAGGGTTGGTTTAATTAGTGTTAATTCTAGCTTAGGAGGTTTACTTAAACTAATAGTTAAGATTAGATTAGTTTAATCTTGCTTTATATTACCGACCAAACAAAAAAAAAATCTTGCTTTATTTACTTAATATTGGCTTATGTGCTTAATTAAGCTTGGTTAACTTTAATTGATTAATTGCTTGCTTTAATTAGTGTTTTTAATGACTTTAGGATTTTATTTATTAGTTATTTAATTCTGGAAATTCACTGTTCACGAAACATTGTTCACGCGCACTGTTCACGTGCACTATTCACCCGATAATGAAAAAGTGTCTAATTTCATGTGTTTTGATCTTATGAGGTGATTTGAGTATATAAATGCATGGGCATCCGCATGAATTGAGGGATTTTCACAAAAAAAAAAAAAAAATATGCTTTGTCTGAGGAACAACGAGATGGACAGCTTTTATGATAGAAGGATTTGAGGAGGTATGTTTGCGTGATCGCTAAGTTGAACCGTCACTAAACGGGAGTTGGGGGCAATACCTAGCGGGAGTTGAAAGCCAAGATCGGTGTCCCTCTTTGGGATACCGTCTAAATGGAAGTTCTAGACGTAGCCGTGTCCGACGAGGCGGGATGAAGCTTGATTTTTATCGGTAGCCCGGCCGAAGTTGGATGATCGTTGACTGGAAAGTTAGCCATGACCGGGAGGTCATTAATAATTGGAGCACACATGAGTGTTGAGGTCATTAATAATTGGAGTATGTGTGAGGGTTGAGATCGTTGGGCATTATTATGAGGTAAAATTGTGTGGTGCGGTATGGGACGTGTCATAACGATTTTACCTTATAATCGAGACCCATGTGATCGATTGATGCATGATAGGTGGCGCACTAAAGTGCAAGAGCGTATGAGAATCATGGCATCATTAGTTCCAGTTATACATATTGATTACATTGTTTATAGCACGCACGCATGAATCGATAACATACAGGATGTGGCAATGGTCAGGTGAGATCGCTTGTGACACAACTCGTATGTGGTTAATGAACTGCATCATCTAATGGCCATGTGCATTGCGTGTTTTGTGATGATATTCAACATTTAGGATATGGCATACCAAGTAAGGTTGCATGCGAACCGGCTATGTAGTTAGTGGTTGACCCTGGCTGTTGTTATTTGTTAGTTGTTGGTTGTTAATTGCGGTTTGTTTGTGGGGTGGTTCTGGAGAGATACCCCGAGTTGAGTTAATGTTCTAATCGGGGGCTTAGGGGAGGACTTGCTGAGATTATATCTCACTGGTTATTTTATAACCATTTTCAGGTCCCCATATGAAGAACTCGGAGCTTGAGGCGGAAAGGTCAGGAGCATGGATGGCTCAATAGTTCTTCTTGGAGATAGATCTCTTGTACATAGACCTTAGAGTTGGCCTCTGTGTATAAACTAGTTTGTTTATGAAAAGTGTTTTGGTGAAAATGGTATCCTACTTTTATATCCCATATTTTTATTGTCCAGGGATTTTATTATATGCTTTCGCATGTGCAATTAAAAGAAAGGGTCGGCGATGAGTCCTAGGACATCGCTTTCTATCAACCAAGGAAGGGGTTATTGCGTGCCCAGGGTTTGGGGTGTGACAGTAGCTTAGGGCATCCTTGGCATTACAAATAGAGCTAACAATTCAAAAAGATGGAGGTAAGAACTCTCCAGATAGTAGCCAATGCAATATTTGACTTGGAAGGTTTAATTTTTTTGTAAAGTGAAACTCTATCTCTTATTTTTTTACACACCTTGGCCAAAATACTATGGATGTTAGTTGAATACTTTTGATACCATCTATGGTTGCATTCCATCCAAATGCAATATACGGTTGCTAGGAAAGATATCTTGAGGAATCTCACCGCCAAATCTTTGCCCTTTATTACCCTAATCATCCATTTAAATACCTTATTACATCCTCCTAGAGAATGCCTAATCTCATGTTGTGCAAGGATACTACACCAAATACTACTCATCCATTCAGACTGGAAGAATATATGAGTTTTGTCTTCTATAAAAGCCTTGCAAAGTTATGCTACATATCAACTGAGGTCATTCATTGTGCTACAATCTCTATTGTCAATAGTTTATCTTTGCAAACTAGCCAACCAATAAAATTGTGTTTGCTAATATTTCTACTAATTGGTACCACTCCACAACTAGACCCTATGTCTGAGTTTGTCATATATATCATGGCAACAGTACCCTGAACTAGATGTAACTAGGGCTCATCTCATGCATTATTCATGTTGCATATAGTTTACATATCATAAATACAAAATAAATGAATTAGTATTGCATCAATGAGTCATTATTTTTTTAAATGAAAGTAATTATGTCATGTTGACTAACCTAGGGTTTGATTCTTTATTTTTATAATAAGAAAACATAAATAGTAAACTTTTCATATAGATTGCATGATAGGGGGTTAATCCATGATTACTTCTAACTCATGTCATCGCATTCATGTTATATTATTTATTATTGCTTATAGTTTGCATTTAGTAATATACATATTATCTAGGGTTTTATGCTAGACAATTAACACGTCTTAGACTAGAATTCATATCAACATAGCATTTAAATCAAGTCTTGTTCATATTAAACAAGAAAAGAAACAAAAAGAATTAATTGGCTTTACATTTTACATTTATGTATTAATCTAAGTTATCATACATTGCTCATTTTTACATAAATCATGTTCATATAAACTCTTAATTTATCATCATGAAAGGAAATAATTTAAAAACTTCAGACTAACAAGCTTGTTAGGTCTGCATGTCTCCATGGTTATACTCAGAAGTCATGGAACGTGCATATCATTGCTTGCTTTCCTATAAAAATTTGCAGAATCCTCATTTCATTGGATGATAGTGATGCTTTCCTTTTGGTTACGAGGTTCTTTGATCTCTTCTAATTAATTTATTTACTGTTTTTGATTATTGAGTGATAACTAATATTTGTGCACCAGCATAATCATTCTTCACATGTTAATGGGTTAAGGTTAAAACCGATAAAGATTACTTGGAAAACATGTTCAAAATAAAGAGAAAAGGTATTGAAATGGTATCCATGAATCTCTAGCTCGTAAAAGTAATATGTACTCTTACATTTCACTTGGAGTGTTGAATGATTATATGAACCAATTAGTGACGACTTCAAAATAAATTGAATAGCATGTTTAAACCGTTTTAATTAAAACCCCAAGTTACGATTGTTATGGGATTTGAAGAGTTCATGTTTGACGATGATACCATCTCTTTTATTAGTAACCATTTGTTCCTGCCTAATAATATATTAGCTTTTCCTTCAACAGTGTGATCCAATCATTCACTTCCCAATCCAGCTTTCCAGACATGGAAATTTTTCTGCTCAAATTTAAACAGAAGAAACAAACCCTTTGCCGGCTATAGATGAGAGTCGCTTTTGTTGGCCTCCAGCGAGGGCCATGACACCCTCGCCTGTTGTTGACCCTCACTTGTGGTTGGCCCTTGTTTATGGTCAATTGGTAGTCATTAAGACAAGCCACAAATGAAAAAGGAAAAGGAAAAAAAAAGATAAGGAAAAGGAATTTTTCAAAAATACTGTGAAAATCTTTCATGTTACCGCGTGTCGAGTCACGTATCGTGGTCAGCATCTATATCAGTAATTTTTTTGCCAAAATTGACCGGAAGAATTACATTGAAAAATCATCAAAAGGTCTAAAACTAATTGGGGAAAATTATCCAAAAAGTCCATTGCACTGTTGCCAATCTAATATTAAATATTTTTATTTTTTGTCAATTGAGTCAATCTGGCCAATTTTGGTTGGATGTGTTGATGTGGACGCCGATGATGTCATGTAGGATAGCTAGCGATAATATGGATAATTTTTAATAATATTTTAGTATTTTTTGAATTTTATTATTATTTTTTCTTTCTTCTTCCTTTTGCTAGTGGCCAACCATCGGTTAGCCTTGCCCAAGGCATGATTGTCTCTCTAGATCTAGTGTAGGCAAGGTCGACCCTCATTGGGTCTCACTTGGTCATGGGGGAGGCCCAGCGAGGCTAGCCTTCTCCCAACCCAAGGCGGCCTTACTTGGCCTAAGTGAGGCCAGCCTTGTTTGAGTCTCACCTGGGCGAGGGTGAGCCCTCACCTGGTCGAGCCTCGCCTATGGTGAGCGAGGCCAGCCTGCTTGCTCAGCCATTGGAAATGGAAGAAGATAGGGGGAAAAGGAAAGAAAAAAAATCAAAACATCAAAATAAAAAAAAAATTGAAAATTATTAAAATATCATGAAAATTTTTTGCATACTTTAGCACTGATCATGTCATGTAAGATGAATGGCATCCACTTCAATGAATTTCGATCAAAATTGACCGTATGGACTTAATTGGTAAAATATGAAATTATTTAGAACCGAGTTGGCAAAATTGAAAGGTTTTTTACTGAATTAACAAAAGTGTAAGACGTTTAGGACTTCTTGAACAATTTTCCATATTGAATTGGCCAAATTAAATTGGTCACCATATAATGAGTTTATGACTTTTGGATGATTTTACATATCAAATAGAAAGAGAATCAAATCAATTATCTCCTCCATGCCAATTCCTCCTCATGTACTTCCAAAGAAAGCATAAAAAAATCTGCCCGTGCTCCATATGGCGGGGTCTTGTAGTTCTCATGGAAGCTTCATATTTATCCTGCAATAGAATATTTAAGCTGTCACGATCTAAGCGATATCCGAGTGGTAGGGTAACTAGGAATTTTATATTGAAAGTACCCTTTTTAAACAAAACTACTAGAAGCAGAAAAAATATAGTGTACGAAATTATTTAGAGACACGTTGAGAGATGGTATTCATGTTGTCAATCTCTATCACTGATTGGTGTCTTTCATCCAATAGAGGTTTCGTAAAATCCAAGGATCGGTTGCTTCAGAATGTATCGATTGTTGGATCAAAATAGAGAGAATTACGCTGGTTTAAATGTATACCTTTGAAGTATTTGTATCTCATGACATTTTATTATAAAAATTACGAATAGGTGCATTTGGAGTCCTAAAACTTGTGACGAAAGTGCAATTAAGTCCTAAAACTTTCAAAAGTGTAATCAAGTTCTAAAATTTACAAAAAGTTCAATCAAGTCTTGAAATTTGTCATGAAAGTGTAATGAAGTGTTGAAACTTATCATGAAAGTGAATCCTAAGACTTTCAAAAAGTTTAATAAAGTCTTGAAATTTGTCATGATAGTGCAATCAAATCTTGAAAATTGTCGTGAAAGTGTAATAGAATCTTAAAATTTTCAAAAAGTTTCGGTTGTACTTTTTTTGAAAGTTTTAAGATCTAATTATACTTTAATGACAAGTTTTTGACTTAATTGCACTTTTTGAAAGTATTAAGATTCAATTGTATTTTCATGACAAATTTTAAAACTTCTAGTGTATATGTCCCTAAATATTATGACATTTATATATATTTACGATAAGTTATAGTAAAGAGACTATTGAATATCTCTCTTTTCTTGGGATTAAAAGGGTAATATAATAATATAATCATCTTGCGATTGGATAGCCATTGGGTCCAGTCACTTTATTAATAATGAACTGGAGTGCCTCTTTAGCGGCGCGCCCCCCCCCAACCAAAAAAAAAAAAAAAAAAATGACAGAAAGAAAGAATCGGAGCGCTTCTCTCTGAGGTGCGGTCAACCGGGGGGTTCTTTATACACCCGGCGATAAAATCTAATGGCGTTCACACTGATGCACTTATCAATCCACCTGGGGTTTGCGATAAGATCTAATGGAGTTCACACTGATGCACTTATCAATCCACCTCGGGTTTCTATAAATCCCAAGGACAGGCTACTCGAGAATGTGGTGGCCATCCAATTAAATGAAAGAAAATCTTGCTCATTGATCCGTATTCTTTTCAAGTTTTTGTGTTACAATCATTTTATATATTATGAAAAAATATCGATTATGATGAAGGTATTAATTCTTCCATAGACTATAAAAGCACTCCAAATCCACCGAGAGCGAATTTTTTTTTTTTTTTAACAAGCGTTAGCCATAGATCATATGATGTATATAGTGCAGCTTCATGCGCACAAAGAAACCCACTCCACCAAGGACAAACATTGCCATGTAACAAGTAAATATTCCTATATTCGACATGTGCAATCGACTACTTAGTGTAATCATTTATATATTTTGTGACACATGAATGCAGTTTTGAAAAAAAAAAAAGGAGCTATATTCTTGGTTCACGGAAACTCAATTTGTCATTAAAATTACTTAAAAAAAGAATATACTAACGACAAGACGGTTGATAAGTCTACCTCAGTGATCCTTTTTTTTTTTTTTTTTTTTTTTTTTTGCGTTGAAAGATAATAGTAATTTAGAATGACTATTTTAAGCAAAAGAGAAGATAAAAGTATTTGTTAGGTCCAATCCATGAACATCTTCCAACGAGTCTGAGAATCAAGTAAATGGAATTAAAATTTAATGAACGCGTGGGGATAAGTAAAGCAATTATTTTTAGTCCTTGAAAGGTTGGCGAGAGCGTTGCCCTCGTGGTGAGTTGTTTATAGCAGAGAGAATCGGCGCGTGCCCTTTAAAAAAGACATGGTACAGAAAGCTCAGCAACTTCATAGGTCGTTGCTTTTCGAGAAAATACAGAAACCCTCGCCGACTCTTCCTCCTTCGTTGGTGAGCTTCGCTTCACTTACAAATGATCCCTTTAAAATCTTTTTACTCGTGGGCTGTTTACTTGCTGACATTACATCGTGTTGCATTATTCTTGAGGTCCTACAAAGGCAATGCTCTCTCTCTCTCTCTCTCTCTCTCTCTCCCCCCACCCCACTTCTCTTTTTTCCCATGCTTTTGCTAGTTTAGGTTGGTAATGGTTTGGATCTATCGATTTTATGTTCGGATTTCTGTTTTTCTATTGTAAGAAAGAGATCCAGAGAACAGAGAACAATAGAAGTTTCAACGTTCTTTTTTATTTCTGTTTTTTCTATTGTAAGAAATAGATCCAGACAACAGAGAACAATAGAAACTTCATAATGGAGTCCATCTTCAATTTTTTGGGTTTTCTTTCTTTTTGTTTTGGCCACACAAATGTGTGGTTTGGATGATAAAATTTTTCTGATAATTAAGTATTTTATGATACATTGAGTTTCTTTGATTTTGCTATGTAGTAGTGCCCAGTGTTTTTCAGCAGAATCTTGAAGTTTTTGGCCGATTGAATGCTCAAAACATTCGTCGAATTTTCTCAGGGTAATGGAAAATCTGGCCTTCGCAGATCAATATCAAATGGATCCCTTCGGTTACTGTCCCACCGAGTCTGGCTTCAATCAATTTACTTCATTTTCTTCGGTGTGGCCCTTGTCAAATCAAATCCAAAATTTTGGCCACTCGCACAATGTCCCTTTCGCAACCGAGCACAATAACCCCCAAATGAAACCATCTCTACCGTCAAATTCTCAAATTATATCATTTCAGAACTCAGATCTATCCCCAAACATGTCTCAGCAATATCCCGGTAAGTGAGGTTTGTGGACTGGCAAATTGTTGAAGGCTGAAACAGTTATTTGGTAGTGTGATGGAAATGAAAATTTTCCCTCTTCCCTTTAAGTTATTGTTATTATTGGTTTTTAGGCACCTATGAGTTGCGAGATGGGGAAGGTAAGAAGATGAAGAGAAGTGGTAGTGGTGGTACATTTAGTAGAACAACATTGCATACACAAGAACACATTATTGCAGAGAGAAGCGCCGGGAGAAGATGAGCCAGCGCTTCAATGCTCTTTCATCCATCATTCCTGGCCTTACAAAGGTACTCTAAATGAATTCTTGTTGTGTGAAAATTCGTGAAGGTTTGATATCTGTTCTTTTTCCACCATCATATATCTTTATTGGGGTTTGTTCGCAATCTTGGTTTCATTGGAGAAAATTATAATTGGGTTTCGAAGAATTTTATGTCCAAACTTAGACCAAATATTAATAAGTTACATTAAGCTAATATTTGTATTTACAGGATATATCTCTACAGAAATGAAAGGTTTATAGCACTCATGCTATACTAACTAGTTGGAGGACAAACAGTGGTATAGACACTTATCTTCCTCACTATTGAATAAGAAGGAGCTTGTTGCTTATTGCTTGACTTTGCATAATGAGTAATGAAAATGCTAGTTACTTTCTATTTATGTTAAGGAAACCCACCTTAGATACGTAAACCCTGAATTTATGAAATACTGTAAAAAAAAGTTTTCTAGAGATCTTCTCGTTACCTCATATGGGAAGTTAACATAAAAAAAGCCGTGCATCATCAAGAAAAACCTAATCTTAATCCATATCAGATGCACATTTTGAACGTGGGCTTAATATTTAGCTTAACATGACAGTTCCAAAAAGGCATGCAGATTTGGGAACTATGAAACCATGAATAAAATCAAACGAACTTCCTATGCTTTTCAATGGGGACTCCATGCTCAAAGCTCTCATAGACGGCATTGGCAAATGGGTACTTGGACACTGGCTTTACATGCTTCTCGCTTAAATTGACATTGGACAACATACATAACTGTTTTAATGTATGTTTATCGAGGGTAGCATACCAATTGTTAGAATAATTAAATATTTTACCATGCATTCATTTAATAGTTTTTTATTTTAGAATAGTTTGACAATGGTTTCACAGAATTTTACAAGATATCAAAGCCAGAAGTCCTGGGTTCAAATCTTACTATACCACATTTGTCTCCTCAATTAAATATGTTCACGTTTCATACTAGGCAAAAAGCTCAGACTAAATATAAAGAGAGTGATAAAAGTAGTTGCTGACTTCAACTATTGAGAGACGACTCCATGAGAGAGAAAGACCAAAGATCAAGAGATCGAAAATTTGAGGAGAAGACTTCTCTATTCTTGTGATTATGGGTTTTTGTGGTTTATGAATTAAATTGGTTTCCAAACATTATATTCATAATAACTTGTGTGTGTTCTTTAAAGGAGAAAAAAAAAGTTTAAACCAACACAATTTGTACTTAAATTGAGAAAATTGTAAATCGTGAAGATAATCTAAGTGAATCGTGATTATCGCTCTAGATTAATACCCAACTACATATGGGCAAAGGGTTGCTAATGTCAAGTATTATTAAGCTGGAATTCATTCTTAAATTTCATTCAACCGCTCAAGCTTGAGAATGATTGAGTTGATTTAGATTGTTCTACACATGTTTGCACCATGTCGGCGGTTGGATATTTATTCTCATAATAAAATAGTATTGGAAACTATTCACGTATTCAAAATTAAATAAGGTTCTATGCATCTATCATCAATCGATTTATATTGGTATGTAGTCTACATAAGTCAATATCCATTACATGTTGATAGATGCTATGCTTTGAACTTGTCCAGCGGTAGTCGAAAACCTTTTTCTAGTTGATTAACACATTTAGATCCTTGGTTTTGTCATTATGAATCAAAAGCAAACTTGAATTTCGCTTCTAATGTTTAATTTTCACTGTTATGACAGTCGAAGGACAATCAATCACATAAGTTATATTTCATGCATAACATTTTATAATTGCTAGCTAGTGATTTGAGATCATTAGAGTACTTGTAGCGTTCTTTCCATTTTAATCAAAGTAGTCCCGTCAATTAGAAAACAAGTCCCTACTAATGATGGAGGAAAACAAAATCTTTTCAGAGGTGAAGAGCTCGACAAAACAGCTTAAATTCGACCTCTAGGTAGAATAGTCTGATTTGTACAGGTACTTGCTTGAGCATTGTTTAGAAATTGAGACCAACTTCTTATTGAAATAGCCACCATAAAAAAGGTTCCACCTACAATGGCTCTTGAGAATCGCCGGAAAACTTAAGGAACAAAAACGTGGCGTTGTCCGCTAATTCATTAAATCATAGCCTTCATTGTTCCCGCTGAAATAATTAATTTTTCTGGCCGTGTAGCTGGACAAGGCTTCTGTCCTTGGAGATACGATAACGTACTTGAAACAACTAGAGGAACGTGCAAAGTTTCTCGAGGAAGAGGCGGCCACAAGAACCGTGGAATCGGCGATCTTCACGAAGAACCCATCGCTCCAACGTGGCGGCGGCTCTGTGTCTTTTTCATCCGAAGAGAAGCAGTACAACCCAATCATCGATCAGCAACTACCTGAGGTCGAAGCACGGGTGTCGGGGAAGAATGTTTTGATCAAAGTCCAGTGCGAGAAGCACGAGGGTTGCATCAAGGAAGTGACGAAACAAATGGAGGACATGAACTTGACAACTCTAAATATCAGCGTCCTAACATTTGGGAGTTCACTCTTGGATGTCACAATTGTGGCCCAGGTAATCATTTTCAATTTCTTCAAATTGTTTTAACGAAAAGTAGTCTTTAAAAACTTCAACTAGTTTCTAGTTTCCTACTACTGCGGACCATTTTGGATTCTGATACTTTCTTGAGAGCATATTGTCTGTTTTGATATTCTTGGAAACCAACGGTTATCCAGTGTTTTCCCTTTCTTCTTAATTCTGATTTTGGTTTTGAAAAGTTCGTTAATCTGGGTAATACGGTGGCTCACTTACCGTCATAAACGATCTAAGATTACTACTTCCACATACATGCCAAAGGAAAGAATTAAAAATCACATCACATGTTTGTGAATTTAGAGTGTGTTCTATCCACTCTTAGTAGTATTTATGTTATATTTATTGACATGTTGCTGTATAAATTATGATATCCTTATTTAGAGTCGAGAGGGGAGCAAAAATTATAGTACTTGATCTTCATTTTTATACAGAAATCTTACGTTTTTCATCTACATTACTTGCAGATAGAAAATGAGTACTACCCGGCAATTGAGGAGATTGTTGAAAAACTACGCTGTGCTCTGACAACGTTTATCCGCTAATCTTCAAGACGGTCAGCTTGTTAGGCAATAAATTGGTTATCTGCGATGGTCTGTTTCTTAGAGATGTCTTCATTACGTATTACTGCGAGAGTTGTGGGTAATTTTACTAAATTATGTGCATTGTGTTTTCTTACTTACTGTGGTAATTATCCATTAGTGCAAGATTTAACGACGTTTAGTGCAATAATTGAGGATAATTGTCACTTCTCTTGCCTTCATGGCCTCTTTTCTATATTGGTCTCGTTTCGATTGTCCTTATCACCTTTCTTAAACTGCTTGCAGGTAGTATCGGGTTATTTTCTTTATCCTTGTTATTGCAATTTTCTTTATGGTAGATCTCTCCATCTTGCTTGACCTGAGACTCTAATTTGGCCATCTATTATGATTATTTTTCTATGTATACAGATAAGTTTCTCATGGGGTTCTGGGCAGCATTTTTATGAGGATCGCGATGGAAATAAAAAGTATGCAAGAGGAGTATTGTTTCGTTGGAATTGTTCCCACATTCAAATATCTTTCATCAAAAGTAGTTCTTTGGCTTGTATTTAAGGAGACCAAGGTCCTGTGCTACCGGACAAAGAATATTACATGCACAGTTGGAAGGAGCCAATACTTTGAGTCAATACTTCTCTGATTCAAACATCACTGTACAATCCCAAACTGAGCCGAAATTTAATCGGCCATAATGCTTGGAAATTACAGACTCAATAACATAAAAGAGTGTAAATAAACTAAATTGGAATCTAATCAATAACATGGTTTAAGAACATGAAGACACTACGTCAAAATTTAATCATCAACGTAGCACTTAGGACAAAGATACACATGAGAATTTAATTGACGACATGAATCTGAGAGCTACAGTTAGGGACTTTTAAAGTATAGTGTAGGAAAGATAAAGGTAGTTGAAAGATAACATTTGGCTTGATTTTTGCATGGGCTTTATGATGGAAGGCTGGTGGTATTTATAATGGTTTATGATAATTGCCTTTTGACGGCTCTTGATGGTTATAATTCCTTATATAACTTATGTCAATTACCTCCACGTTTCTACACTTCCACAAGTCTAACATCCATATTCTCAAGTGGTTCTCCTAATTGTGAGTAAACTATTCCATGATGTGGTTTCTCATGACAATGGGTGTCCCACGATCTTTCTTTCAAGTGATAATTGTTCCAGCCAAAAATGTGTCCATTATTGCTTCATCAATTTTAAACTTTAAAGCAGCTTCTTAATATCCCTTTAATAAATATTCGTTGCTAATGCTTGTATTAGCAGCTACTACCTATCTATCGCCGTACTTTGATAATCAAACACGTGTCAATGATGAACGCCAATTTCAATCAACATATGTTGATCCATATACTTGTAGATGAGTTGACACACTATAGTGATACCCATGCGCTATGCACATGATTGTTATGTGCCATTCAATTGCTTGTTCTCATTTGTGAGTCAGGTAGACTATGTTAACATATGCCTCAAAGAATTGAAAAAAAATATCGATTTTTTTAAAACAATACCTTTCTTTTTGGTCGAAAATATATATTTCATTTAGGTTCCGTTTGTTTCACTGAAAATAATTTCCGGGAAAACGTTTTCTGGATTTTCCGGCGTTTGTTTCACGGAAAATGAATTCATTGGGGAAAATGTTTTCCATCAAAGGAAAAAAGTCTTTTAAAGTAAGAGAAAATGTTTTCCACTTTTGAAAAGTGGAAAACATTTTCCTCACTCTTATCTCGCACCTCTACAAATCATCACTTCTTCCTCCTCTTTCTTCTTATTCTTTTCTTTTTTTTTTTATTCGAATTATTTTTTAATTTTCTTTTTCTTTTTTAATTCTAATTCTTTTTAATTTCCTTTTTCTTTTCTTTTTTTCTTTTTTTCTTTTATTTGTTTCTCATCTTCTTCTTTCTCGGCTAGTCGTTGGACCGGTGAACCTCAAGCTCATCAATCTCAAACTCATGCTCGTCGATCCGACGAGCTTTGAGCTTGACGCTCGCACTCGCCAATCTGGTGAGCAGAAAATATATTCCTTACCAAACACTAGAAAATATTTTTCAAAACATTTTCAGGATTTAGCCAAACACTAGAAAATATTGTCATTTTCCTAGAAAATGATTTCTGGGAAAACATTTTCTCGAAATGGCCCATTTTCCGCGAAACGAATGGACTCTTAGTAGAAAGAAGCAGTACAACCTGCTTCAATAGCGTCTGGAAAAAAAAAAAGTCCAACAAAGGGAGGGGGGGTGAACAGCCCAATTTAGAGACAAAGAGCCATAGCTATGGGCCTTGGCAACCCAATCCGCAGCAAAATTTGCTTGGCGTCTACAAAACCTAACTAGAAGACGATGGAAATAGGGGAGGAGAGCGGCGACTTTGCCAAGCAGCGATCTAACCTCCCATGGTGTTGCCTAAAGATCTTGCACCGCTTCAACCATCGCAAGACAGTTCAAGTCAATGAGAAGGGGTTCCCGAGTCTTGTTGGTTTGCAGCAGGTGGTGTAGGGTTAAGCTCAGCACCTGGATCTCCACTTGCAACGTCGAGGAAGCAGGTACGTCTCTGGTGAAGCCCTCAATCAATTTACTTGTATGATCGCGACAGAGGTATGCTATTGATCTTGTGGTGCTTCCTGGCTGAAAAGCCCCATCAATATTGTTATTTAGGACTTCGGGATCGAGGGGGCCTCCAAGTTGTGGTTGGATCTGGATTACTTCGAGCTTGGGTGAGTGCTGCAACCACGACATAAGAGGGATCTAGACTCTGCCGATGGAAGATGGACCTGTTGCGCGCCTTCCAAATTTGCCATAAGAGTGTAGCGATAATCTCCATGCCAAGTAAGATTTTCCTTTGTTCAAATCGATCTACAATCCAAGCCTCTATGCGATGGATTTCTGTGGGTAGTATACAAATGCTAATTTGAGAATGAGACCAAACTTTGGATGTCCATGGATAGTATAAAAATAGGTGTTCCATTGTTTCTGGTTGTTGAGCTAAGCATAGATTACAAACTGGATCTGAGTTGATACGTCTGTGGAAGAGGTTGTCCTTAGTGGGCAGCACATTTAGGCATAATGACCAAAGGAAAAGCCGGATTTTGGGAGCAAGTTTGAGTTTCCATATGTTTTTCCAAAGGAGCTTTGGTGTTTGATATGAAGATGATGCTTTGTTTTCATTAATACTAGGGGCTGCCTGCCGAATAGAACGATAGCCACTTTTCACAGTATACTCTCCAGAAACTGTATTTGTCCAAATGAGTTGATCTACTATATAATTAGGCCTTACCAGGATCCTAAGGATTTTCCGCTGTAGTCTTGCCATCAAAATGATGTTGTAGTAAAGTCACATTCCATTGATTGGTTTCCGGATCAATCAAGGCAGCTACTCTTTCGGTTCGTCTCTAGCAGCAATTCCACCTAGCATGCCTCTAGGAAGCCAACGATCTTCACGAATTCTTATCTTTGTCTCGTCTCCGACTAACCATTGAGTCTTTGGTAAAATTGAGTCCCACCCCACCAGAAGGCTCTACCAACCCTAGGAAGGTCGAGTACCTTTGGGAGCATTTAAGAATTCATGTGAATGGAAATATAGTCCCTTGAAGAGTTTGCTCCACAAGAAGTAGGTTGTTGGATTAAGCGCCAAGCTTGTTTGCCTAATAATGCTTTATTGAAAGCAATGAGGTCTCAAAACCCGAGTCCTCCAATTTCCTTCCCATTCTTTAGTAATTCCCAATTTTTCCAGTGTATTCCCGACTTTCGGTTGTCATTCTGCCACCGAAATCTTGCAATCTTCTTTTCAATGGAGTGGCAAAGCGATATAGGAAGTTTAAAAATTGACATGGCGTACTGTGGGATATACTTTACAATAGTTTTCATGAGAATCTCATTTCCACCTTTGGATATAAGACTTTCTTTCCATCCATCAAGTTTTGCATTGACTTTCCCTAATATCCAAGCGAACATGTCTCGTTTAGATCTTCCCCAATCCGATGGGATACTAAGGTATTTACCCGTTTTCTCTAACACCGGGATTCGGAGTTCCTTTGCCAAGTTTTCTTTAAGTCTGTCAAGGCAAGCTTTATTGAAGTATATGCCAGATTTATTCATGTTTATCGCTTGTCTAGTAGCTAGACAATATTGGTTTAGAATGTTGACTAGATCTTGGCATTCCTGTACTTTCCCATCTAGGAAAATATAGCATTATTTGCAAAAAATAAATGGGACAGAGTAGGAGACCACCTATTCAATTGGATGCCCTTGAGGTTTCCCATATCGAGAACTTGATGGATGAGTGTTGACAAAACATTCGCCATCAGGATGAATAGATAAGGTGATAGGGGATCTCCCTATCGAAGGCCTCGCGTTGGGTGGAAGTAATTCAGTTGTTCCCCATTAAATTTTACACTGATGGAGACTGTAGTTATGCACTGCATTACCCACTGTACCCAAATAGAATGGAACCCCAATCTGAGGAGATAATCTCTAAAGAAGTCCTATTCCACACGGTCATATGCCTTTTTCATGTCCATCTTGACAATTGCTTGTAATTTTCGCTTTCGAGTTCTTGTCTTTATTTGATGAAGCACCTCATGTACAATTAAAATGTTGTCCTGGATTTGGCAATCGCTCACAAAGGCACTTTGTTCCATAGAAATCAGGTCAGGAAGGAAAGGTTTCAGATGGTTGGCAAGCACCTTGGATATAATTTTGTAGGCATAATTACAAAGGCTAATGGGTCAATATTGGTTTAGGCATTCCGAGTGAGGGACTTTCGGGATGAGTGAGATAATGGTTCTATTTAGTTCAGTGGGCATCACTCCAGAATGGAATTGTTTGTTTGCCACTTCATACTTCGTGCACATTCATCCAGCTCATGATAGCGTTGATATTTCAACATGTTGTCCTGATCACCTATGATTTGTGAATTATATCCATTATGAACTACATCTTTTTGGATTGCCATCTCTTAGGTCTCTGCTTATCTAAAAAGTATATTTATACGTGGAAAGATTTGACCTTTACACTTCCTTTGTCTTCATCTTTAAACCCTATGTTTCAGAACTTTTGGATTTTCCTTATTCTCAGGCTTTGCTATTTTTAGTGGCTCCCAAACCTAATCAGCATCTATTCTCAAATTGTATCGCTAGATTCAATAGTCTAAAGGAAGATGAACATTCTGACAACTGTTGTTTCCATCTTCTTAATTTGATTGATGAGTACCCTAAATGGCTTATTATTGGCCCTTGTTTCTAAAGCCACTGGGACATTCGTCCCTCTCTTAAATTTTGCTTTCCTCGAAAAAAAAAAAAAAATAGGTCATATATGGATCACTTACTTTTTTAAAAACTAGTCAAATGAGTTTAAAAATGGAAAGCTTAAGATAAATGGGTCTTAAATAAGTTGGACTTAGAACACATTTCCAACCCAAGCCTCACAATCTCTCTCTTCCCTCTTTAACTTTATAAAAATATTTTTTATAAAAATCCAAATTATAATTTTGTTTATATATTTCATTTTTCTTTTCTTTTTTTTTTTTCCTTTATCTTTTTCCTTTTTTTTTTTTTTTTTGCTTTCTTCTTCCTCCTTCCTTGCTTGTGGCCAGCACGACGACGGCTAACGCTTGGCCAAGCAAGGCTCAAGGTCGATTTGGCGAAACTCGAGCTTGTCGGTGTCGGGCAAGCCCGGTGAGCTCAAGGCTCACCTATGGCCAATCATCGGCCATCATTGTGGTTGGCGGTAGAATGAAGATTAGGAAAAAGAAAAACAAAATTAAAAATTATATTTTTAAAAATTAAAAATAAAATAATTAGAAACTTGATTTTTTAAAAACTAATTTTTTAAAAATTATAAAAATTATCCATTAAACTTGTATTGCATAAAATTATTTTAACAATGCCATTTAAAAAAATCATAAAAATAAGCTTTCTTACGTTTGGTTAAATGGATCGGATATGGGTCAAGTATGGGTCTGGTCGGGTATAAGTAAAAAATTTTACACTATGATAAATAAATTATAAATAAGTTAAATGAGTCGATTTGGATAGGACCATCTATGACTCGATCCAAACCCAACCCAACCAGACCCACCCTTTTGATAGGTCTCACCAGAGCTTTTGTTGTCCTCACAAGAACTTATGTTGTCGCTCCTCTTGCCATCATGGCTTTTTTCCCCTTTGTCGGTCTTGCTTCTATTGCCCTTGTCCCCTTTCTTGAACCATCTGCTGATAATAAAAGGTTATCTTTTTTATCCTTGTAATTGCAGTTTTCATTTTCTCTGTGGTAGACCGCTCATCTTGCTTGACCCGTTGTTAAATCATGCTTAGAGACTCTAATTTGGCCATCTATTCTGGTTCTTTTCCATCTACAATTAAGGTCATCTATTCTTGTTTGACCCGCGGTAGACCGCTCACCTTTCTTGAAGTTTCTTTCACCACCGGGATTGTTTACCTTGAGGACTTTCTTGAATTGCTTAGTCGATCTAACCACATATCTTCGCCATTGTTTTGCGAAGGATGTGTGAGCAAGTAAGCACCTTCCACACCTACAAATATTGTAAATTTCAAGACCATTCCACTGGCAAGAAAATCTTCAAGTGGAACTAAACACAATCCAAGATTATGGGCACAGAATACAACTCATCGTTGTAGCCCAGATAAGCATCTTCTTTGCATCTTCTAGAGTAACCCTTGTTCTCCTCTATAGCGACAAATGCAGAAATCTAACTCAAACGTGAGATAGAAAATTCATTCACAAGTGAAAGAAGATGGCTGACGAGTTAGATGGTTTGTCACCCAGCTTCTCACCGCTCGCTCTCCCTCTCTCTCAAATAAGTCGGAGGAGCTTGGTGTGAAGGTTGAGAGAAATTTGATAAACACCATATAAATATAAACAATGCCACCCCTACCGTTGAATCCGTTGTAGTCTAGTTGGTTAGGATACTCGGCTCTCACCCGAGAGACCCGGGTTCAAGTCCCGGCAACGGAATTTTTTTATCTTTTACCTTTTTATTGGACTTGACCGTGATCCTTTGCGTTTGTCAAGTGCAAAAATTTTAATATTCATAGGTCATTGTTGTATTTTCCTTTCATGTCATCAGATGGACAACTCGTTGTATCGGATTATGTTTTTCCTATTTATTGGACTTGACCGTGATTCTTTGCATTTGTCGAGTGGAAAAGCCTTAATATTCATAGGTCATTGTTGTATTTTCCTTATATATCATCAGAAGGATAACTCATTGCGTCGGATTAATGTCATTTCAAGGAGCTCAACAAGAATTTGAATCATTAAATTATTTGATTTGATGAAATTCTATTAGTTAAGCTGCAATTTCAATTCAGTTCAAGTAATTTAGTTTGGATTTTAGGTTCCTAGACTTGATTTTAGAGGTTATTGAGCTATGAAATCATATTAAAGAAAGTTTAGAGTGTAGTGAAATTATGAGATTTTACGAAAGTTGACTAGGGGTTATAATATAACCAATGTGACATTTTGAAATTTTATTGCAAACTCTTGAAATCAAATTCGAATATTGTGTTTGGCGCCTATCTCTAGCCATCTTTCGGATTAGAGGCGAGTTTGCCTTTTAAGTATGTATACTTATTTTTCTAAGGACTATAGACCCACTTGAAATGGGGTTTAGTAAAGTTCAAAGGAGCCGTTTGAATTCAACACTTGTGTTACCGCAGTGCAACTAACAATCATAGCTTTTTTGCTTCGAGCAAGTTTTCCACTAGGTTGTTTGATAAGTTTTTGAAGTTTTGAGAGTAAAACTTATTATTTATAGTCCTGTCATTTCTCAAATTTTGAGAATAGATGCTGTGACAACCTCAAACAAACACCTCTCATATGGCACAGTCATGGTGAGATAGTAATATGCAAGGTTTCAGTAGGACTTTCCACCCATTATTACTCACATATCATGCATGGAATTGTGCATTTTATGGATTGATAAGAGTTTTTTCGAACATGCATAAACAAGTAAGCACCTTTCACATGTACAAATTATTGATCGGGTTTATTATTCACTATAAACAATTAGAACTTCTTGAGATTGGATCCAACCTTGTAGAAGAACAATGAATACAATGAACTTGTGTGTTCATTTTGAATACAAAGCAATCTTGGAGCTATAGAGAATCATAACTCCTCTTTTATCTCGTGTGATACGTGTCTTGTTAATTTCAAGACCACTATACTGGCAAGAAATTCTTCAAGTGAAACTAAACACGACACAAGATTATGGGCTCAAAATACATCTCATGGTTGTAACGTGGATCCCAGATGAGCATCTTCTATAGTAACACAAATTCGCCTCTACGGTGACATATGCAGAAATCTGGCTCAAAAAGATTCTTTATTAATTATAGAGTTAAATAAAAGTATTAGCAGAACCACGAACAAATCCGTTGTAGTCTAGTTGGTTAGGATACTCGGCTCTCACCCGAGAGACCCGGGTTCAAGTCCCGGCAACGGAATTCCTTTTTCCTCTCCTCTTTTAGCTCCCAAAGGCTTGTTGCCCTTGCTGTTTCCATGAAATCACGACATTTTTGTATTTTTATTTCTTTCACACCGTCTGTGAGGTAACAAATGGGCCCAAGAGAAAAGGACGTAGGCCCAAGAAACCCAACTCTCATCTCTTACGCCCATGGAGCTACATCTTGAAGCCCAAAAAACTAACTCCAACTTTAGCCTATGAAAACCGAGAGAGAAAGAAGAATCGGGAAAACAGAAAAGGGAAGCAAACCGCGCGAGGGAGAGATTGGTCTTTGGCTCAAGCTCATAGGGGACAGAACTCAACGCGCCGGATTGATTTCAATTCAGTTCGGGTTTTAGGTTGCTGGATCTATTCTAAAGGTCACTGAACTACAAAATCGTGTTGCAAAGAAACTTTAGAGTGCTATGAAATTGTGAGATTTTGCAGAAGTTGATTTGGGGTTACAGTTTGGCCGAGGTGACATTTTGAAATTTGTTGTGCACTGTTGAAATCAAATTTGAACAACTGCGATTGGCACTAGTTTTCACCTATCTCTGGCTTTTTTTTTTTTTTTTTTTTGAGCTGGAGGCAAGTTCGCCTTTTAAGTATGTCTACTTAGTTTTCCAAGGACTCATGACCAACTTGACGCAAAGTTCAAAGGAACCATTTAAGTTTGATGCACCATTTGGCACAATACATCAGACATTTGTTTTTTTTGTTGCTTTGGGCGAGCTTTTCTACTAAATTTTTTGATTAGTTATGCTTAACAATCAAGTCACTACTCAAATTTTGTGAATAGATGTCGTGACAACATCAAACAAATTCCTATCATAAGGTATGGTCACAGGAAGATAGTGGTATGAAAGGTTTCACTAGGACTTTCTACCTATTATTAATCACATATCATGCATGGTATAAGGCATGGTTATAGTGAGATAGCGGCACAAAAGATTTCATTAGGACTTTCTACCTGTTATTACTCACATATCATGCTAGGATTGTGCATTGTTTAGGACAACATGATCTCTTTCTCTACTTTGACAATTAGGGTTTAAGTGCTCGAGAGAATATTTCATAAGTCAGGTTAAGTTAGGTAATATGGCTAAATTTGGATGTTTTAATTAATTCTAATATGTGGACTAGTTAGACCTCTCTCTACTTTGACAATTAGGATTTGAGTGCTCGAGGGAATATTTCAAAAGTTAGGTTAAGTTAGGTAATATGGCTAAAGTTGGATGCTTTGATTAATTCTAACATGTGGACTATTTAGACTGGGTAAATTAAAAATGTAAATTTACCCCATAAATTCGTAGTATCCTTATTCTTAACCAACCCTTTCCAAAATTCACATTCCTTAAGAAAAATATTTCTCTAATCGATTTATGCTCTCCTTTACACCATTTCACTCACTTTTTATGCAATTCAATCATTTCATCTAAAGTATAAAGTCATTATCAATATGATACTAAATATGCAGTAACTTTGGTTAAAATTGTGAAAACAGTTTGTTTGGCTTCTTTTTTTTTTTTTTGGTTACTTAGATGCGTGTCTCCTGTGTATTTTTTATACTAAATAAACTTCAGCAAAAGTATTTTGACCATTAAAAAAAAAACCTTAGCAAAAGTATGCATTCACATTTTAGATGCTATTCTCTTGGTAGTTTTTTTTTTTTTTTTTTTTTTGATCGGTTATTCTCTTGGTAGTTAACCCGCGACAAATTATTAGAAGAACAAAGCATTTCCACCTATTTCTTTCTTGACTTCCATGTCTTCAAAGAAGCGTGGAGCCCTTTGTGAATGCAAGAAAACCTTGGTCACTGCAAAAGGTCCTTTAGTGCTCTTGAAATGTGTCCTGGCGTGGCATATGTTCTTTCCAATTGTTTGACAAATGGCCTACACATGGTAAGATCGATGGCTTTTCAATCCAAAGTCATCTTTTCAGATCTCATATTGATTACATCGTTTGGTTGTCGGGAATGAAAGCATTGAAACTGAAATGAGACCGTTCCCATTTATTGGTGTGTTGGGTTACGAATGGACATGATTGGATCAACTTTTATTATAAATTAAAGTGACATACATATTGAATTCCAAGCTTTCGTTTGAAAAATCTCATAAGAAGTCCATACTATTTATGAGGGAAAAGAAAAAGAAAAAAACCACAATTAACAGATGTACATGATTGGGTCAATTCAGTTCGGGTTTTAGGTTATTATATTAATTCTAAAGGTTATTGAGCTATGAAATTGTGTTTTAGAGAGACTATAGGATGTTATGAAATTGTGAGATTTTGTAGAAGTTGACTTGGGGTTACAGTTTGGTTGAGATGACATTTTGAAATTTGTTGTGCAATGTTGAAATCAAATTCGAACTATTGTGATTGTCGCCAATTTTCACCTATCTTTGGCCATCTTTTGGATTGGAGGCGAGTTCACCTTTTAAGTTTGTCTACTAGTTTTCCAAGGACTCTTACTTGAAACATGGATTGGCAGAGTTCAAAGGAACTATTTAAGTTTACTGAGCCAAATGCCGCAATGACATAGACAGCCATAATTTTTCTTTTTACTTTGGGCGAGCTTTTCCGCCAAAGTTGTTTGATAAGTTTTGAAAGTTGTGAGGGTGTGAAACCTTATACTCAATAGTTATGCCACTACTCAAATTTTGAGAATGGATGCTATGACAACCTTGTACAAATACCTCTCATAAGGCATGGTCATGGTGAGAAAGTGGAATGAAAGGTTCCATTAGGAATTTCCATCCATTATCACCAACATACCATATGTGCGTTGTGCATTTTATGAATCGACAAAGTTTTTTGAGGACAACATGTTCTCTCTCGTGAATGTCGATGAAGATCCTCATCACTAATCTTTCTTCACCATTGATATCAGAAGTATGTATTTGGCCTCCAATAACCCATGACCAAGATTGAAGGTTGCCTAACATTGGGCGACCTCCGAAGCTCAAATGGTTTGCATCGTAGTTACCACGGCGTGAATCAAATATGTGTTTCACATCTCTCTCTGTGAGGAAAGTTTTGCAATTAGCGTTTAAGCGCACGAGTGAATATTTCATAAGTGTGAGAGCATGTTGGCCAAAAACCGGTTAAGTTAGGTAATATGGCTAAATTTGGATGGTCAATTAATTCTAATATATGGACTCTTCAGACTGGGCAAATTAAAAATGTAAAATTACCTCATAATTCGTAGGATCGCTGTTCTTAACCAACCCTTTTCAAAATTCAGTAAAATATTCCTTTGATCGATTTATGCTCTCGCTTACACTATTTCTCTCACTTTTTATGCAATTCAATCATTTCATATAAAGTATAAAGTTATTATCGATATGGTACTAAATATTTAGTAACTTTGGTTAAAAATGTGAACAGAAATTGTTTTTTCTTTTTAAATGGTACTTAGGAGCGTGTCTCGGGTGCATTTTTTTTTTTTTTAATACTGAACAATCCGTACCAAAAGTATGCATTCACATATTAGATGCTATCTTTTGGTAGTCAACCAGCGACAAATTATTAGAAGAACAAAGCACTTTCACGTGTTTCTTTCTTGACCTCCATGTCTTCAAAGAAGGGTGGAGCCCTTGTGAATGCAAAAACCTTGGTCAATGCAAAAGGTCCTTTAGTGCTCTTGACATGTGTCCCATCGTGGCACATGTTCTTTCCAATTGCTTGACCAGTTGCTTTTCAATCCAACCCATGTTTACAGATGTCTTACTGATTTCATTTTTTGGTTTTCAGGAATGAAAGCATTGAAATGGAAATGAGGCCGTCCCCATTCATTGGCATGTTGGGTTATAGATGGACATGATTGGACCAACTTCTATAGTATAAAGTAAAATTTAAAAGTGACATACTGAATCTCAAGTTTTTATTCCAAAAATCTCATAAGTAGTCCATACTATTTACGAGATGAATAAACACAGTCAACGATGAATTCATGATTCCTTGCTATTCTTCACGACAAATAATTTTTTAGAATACTATTAATTCATATAGACTATAGTTAATTATTTATAAAATAATTTTTTGCCTATTGATAGATGATAATTTAAAATTATTAACTATGATATTTTTATATTTCAATCATTTATATACATTTATTTATAATTAAGGGATGTAATAACATAATTTCATATACTAATTAATCACAAATTATAATAGTTCATAGAATTAAGAATAAATGATAATTATGTATACTCCATTAAGTTAATTATGTATATCAAGTTTAATAATTTTATTAATAAAAAAGCTATAACTATATATTTTTTTGTATTATAATCTAAATCATAATTACATTGTTTTAAATAAGCTTTGTAGCAAGTGTAATCTAGAAAACTCCCATTCTAGACCATTCTGACAAATGTTTTTCCACAATCAAATGCGAAAATTTTCATCTCAATTCATTCCCACAATTTTCCAAACAAAAAATGTCGAAATTGTTATTATATTCCACTCCGACATATCAAACACGAAATAATACGTTCAAGTTGGTGTATAAATCCATTTATAAAATTGAGATATTTAGTGATATGACGGGTTTTTATCAGGCGTCAATGGATCTTTTTTTTTTTTTGGTACGACCACCTATAAATCTTTAACAATAAACTTGGTACATCGAGGATTAATCTAAAAATTTTAAAATTCAGTGGGTTTCGACAACGTAAGCGTAACAGCAGAGACCATGAACAGCTTAGTGGGCTGCGGCTGCATATTGCCCTGTCTACTGTCTAGTCCAGGTCCAACCAAACCAACAGTCCGTACACGAAATGGGGCAGAACCTTCGGGGTTTTGAGTCCACATTTTCCTCGTGCTCAAATCATTTAATTTATCCATTTTTAATTATATTTTCCCAATGGGACCATCACCAGTCAATTAATTATAAAATACGGCAGGAAACAGGTAAAACGTGGGTTTAGAGACGCGTTCCAAGAACCCTCGTCCTTCATCATCTGCAATCCTTTCGATTTGTGAAGTTACTTTTTAGTTTTTAATGAGAGAATCACTGACATTTGTACATTAGGTGTACCCACATTCCTTATAGCAAATTCGTACATACATAACTTAGTAGCAAATTCGTACGCATTGTGCGCATGCACGAAATTGACATTTAAAAAGATTAAGTAAAATTATTTCTTAGAAAATTTTGAATCAACATATAATGGAAAAGAAATTGTTCATAAAGATACAAAATACAATGGAATTACATATATACATGTCCATATAGTTAGTAATTGAGGATAGTTATAAACAATGATTGAGATCCTTCAAATGTATGAAGTCATCTTTGCTTTATGAAATATTATTAAATGTACACACTCGTTGCACCATGTAAGAAATTGGCATTTCAAAAATTAAACGAAATCCTTTTTTTTTTTTTTGTATGAAATGCTTGAATAATAAAATAACAGAAAATTTATTGAAAATAATGTATAAGTGGAAAGAGAAAGATATTTCAATATTTGAATTAGAAACATTGTTTTAGGATAGACGTTATCCAATTTTAATATTAAAACAAGGGAAAGATAAGATATAATAATTTTTGAAGCATTTTTCTATGGACATAATATTTGTAAAATAAGTAATTAAGAATACCTGGGGGAAAATAATAAAGGAGATCCCTTGAAAATAAGAAACCCTCCTCAGTTACATAATAGTATATATGTTAAACATAAGGATAATATTAAAAATAGCATAGATGTCGAACATAAGGACAGGCATGAAAGTAGATATATATCCATAAACAAAATTACATCTCCTAGCTATATGAAAAGTTGCTTTTGTTTTGAGCAAAAACTAATGTTTGGACAGATCATTCTCAAGATTTAGAGACAAATTAACCTCTCTAGTAGACCCTATTGTTTGTTTATACAATTTATTTAAATATAAATCCATTTTTGAATCGTCAGAAAATATCACCGATAATACCTTGAAATAATGGTAACAAGTTTGAATAAAGTGTCTTTTTCACTGACCAAGAAAAATGTTCAAGATCTTTGAAATAAATTTCTTTACGCAAAAAAAAAAAAAAAAAAAAAATTAAACGTGTATTTCAATTACGACACGAGCACGTGACGAAATTTTCTTTGCATAATATTTTAGGGGGAAAAAACAAATATGACATGACCGACCATTTTAGACGTTAAATAAGGGTTTCTTGTCCGCTTTTTCTTTCTTTCTTCTCCAAACGTTGATATGGGAATCATCAGAGGATTATATCCGAATATTAAAATTGTAGAGAGAGAGAGAGAGAGAGAGAGAGAGAGGGAGAAAGTTGACCGAAGGAAAAAGATAAAACCCTAGGCGTGATGGCTGAACAAAGAGGGACAGAGAGAGAGAGGGAGGCTAACACGCCTGGCACGTGCGAAAGCCTTGCTTCCCCACTGGTGCGTGGAGACCGCGTCTGGTTCTTCTATAAGTAAAGGCACCATTTCCTCCTCATGCCCAGTTCTGAAAAGGCAAAGTCGTCACTCATTCCTCTGCTCCTGGTGAGATTTCTGACTCATGGTTCATGTCATGTCCCTCTGGTCTTTCATTCTTCAATCATATTCGAATTCATTGTTCATCGACAAGGGAAAGGAAAAGGGCACAAAAGAGAACTTTCCATGCCCGACTTTCATCTGTCATGGATCAACCGTACTTTCCTGATGAAATTTTTGCATTCTGTCTTAGGCTTCTAAATCACACCGGTGAGCTTTCGCATCAACCCAAATCTATAGAAAAAAGAAGGTAGAAAGCTCATACTTTTTAGGAATCCCAGAGAGTGCTTCAATGGAGATCTTGTCGCCCAAATTCTTCCCTGAGACGGTAAGCATTTGATTTTCCTCGTAAGCCTATCAATTTTTATGTTGACTTGAGAAGATCTAATTCATACTTGATTTCACAGGTAACAGAAGATCCTTTTCATCATATGTATCACCCTCAACAAACGATGAACTCCTTCGATTTCCCTCTCGACGATTTCGACTTCAATCTTTTCTCTTCGAAATGTACCCTCCTTGCGCACCATTTGTTCCAGAAACGATGCAATGTCCCATGGATCCGCTGGTAGAAGCTGCTCCAGCAACCATTGAGAGGCCGATGAAGAAGCCAAAGACCGATATCTGGAGCAACGCTTGCTCACCCGAAACATACAAAGCCCCAAGAACAGCAACGTCCTCGCCATCATCTAGTCCCCAGTTGATATCTTTTGGGAGCCCGGATTTGTCCCCACCCGAATCGCAAAATTTTTACGGTACTTACTTCGCACATCTTTTGTATATTTAGATGCAAGATTGAGATCTGAGGCAGTATGCTGTCTGATGGTAATGCTGAAAGTGGTCTTTTTTTAATTTATTTGTGAAGGTGTTTGTGAGCTCCAAGATTGTCAAAAGGAGATGAAGAGAGTTGGGGCAATGAGTAGACCAACTGTAAATACACAAGAACACGTGATTGCAGAGAGGAAGCGGCGCCAGAAGCTTAGCCAGAGCTTTATTGCTCTCTCTGCTATTATTCCTGGCCTTAAAAAGGTAAATCTTCTTTGATATACTTCTTTTCATTCTTTATATTGAAAAAATTCCCTATTGCTAAGTATATATATCTTTTTCATAACATTAGAGGTGTCATAACAAAAACTTATCAACATTTAATATATGTCAGCGGTCAAAATGTTGAGGCACCAATTTAGGAAATCCGACAATCGCACTGTGAAAATAGAGATGATATTAGAATCAGTAATTAATTGTTTGTCCCAATTCATTGTTACTTGCCACTGTTGTGAATTCCCTAAAGTTGGGTTTCCAAGAATCTTAATTCAGAGATCCAATCATATCAACAACACAATTTTCCCCACAGCTAATGAAACAGTCAATAGCACAGTACTTCATTTCTTCTCATCGAATCACACTTCACATGTTTATGCAGGAAAGAAGGAGTCTCACTTTCCTATTAGTATTGATTACCATTCAAATTATAGATATCTCTATCCATTATTAACTTGCTTACAATAGCTTACACTTCCATGTCATACTGTCGAGTGGATCTTCTGGTTCATTGCCCGGTATTTCTCTCCCATAGGAAACAATTAAAGCTAGAATGAACAAGATTTGTCTGCCTTGGCCAAATCATGAACAAGATTGAATAACTAGTTTTCCTTAAAGTACATCAAGATTGACAAATTTGAAAGGTGTAGCTACTTGACCACAATACTCAAATTAATTTTTGTGTGTGTTGTTGTGCTTTTCAGATGGACAAAGCATCGATCCTTGGCGACGCAATTAAGTACATGAAACAGCTTCAAGAACATGTCAAGAAACTCGAGGCAGAGGTAGCAAACAAGACCGTGGAATCAGTCGTGATTGTAAAGAAGTCTCAAGTCTCAGCAAACTATGATGAGTCATTAGACAATAACTTCTATAACCAATTTGAGCAACAGCTCCCTGAGGTTGAAGCGAGAGTCTTGGATAAATATGTCCTTTTCCGAATCCATCACGAGAAGCGAAAAGGATATACAACAGAAATACTTAGCGAAATAGAGAAGTTAAATCTATCTATTGTCAACAGCAATGTGTTGCCTTTTGGGAGTTCCATACTCGATATGACAATTGTAGCTCAGGTAAGTTCAAGTTCTTGCATCATTCCTCTTATTTCTTTCAAGGGTATAATTACAGACAAGAAAAGCTTACACTTTTGCTTAAGTTTTCAAAACAAGCACATACTTACAAACTAATATATTTAAACCATATATTTCAGCGTATGAACGAAATCACTGTTGGTTCGAAGTTTCAATTAAATTGGTTTGAGTAGTCAAATCAATCTGGTCTTTGTCTAGGTGAAGTGGAGGGGGCATTTTGCAAATTAGTTAATTGAAAGAATTCTGCATTACTTTATCATCGTTCATTTTCCTTAACGTAACCTTTTGTTCTCGAGAATTAAGTTCGGGCTGAAATAATTTAATTTTCATTAACGGAAACCTTTTTTCCTTTCAGATGAACGCTGGATTCTGCACGAAAGTTGAGGATATCGTCAACAATCTACGCCAAGCTCTTCTCAAGATTGCATGATCTATCAACGTCGTCTTCATTCTTTCATTTTTAAAAGTCTCTTCTAAATTTTCCTTTCTTCATTCGGGAGTTAGCTACTCTTTTTTCCCCAGTAGAGTGTATTTTGGACCTTGTGAGGGAAAACCTTGGAGTCTTTCTTCACCAGACCACCAGTTTGCGCACGAAATGTCTTGTTTTGACCAAGAGTTTCTATTTTGCTAGTGGGTTTTTCCTTCTCCTTTTTCGCATGGTCGACGTGTTTGGCCATGTTAAAATTTTACCCACAAGCTGTATAGGAAAGTTTTAGTCAATTTTTTTCAAGGGTCTTTTTTTAGAGGTATAACTTTTCAATGAAGCCTCTTCCTTGCATTCTAATTGCAAGTGGAAATGGGTCTTCCTCAGAAAGACAATTTGGAATCTCTCTCATCAGGTTGGATTAAATGTTCGGTCTTTTTGTCTCTTGTGCTCTACTCAGAAGCATTCTGTATTCATCAGTTTATATCTGTTGTAATCAAAGTAAGTTGAACGATTGTCGATCATCTTCTTATTGTGTATAAAGATTCAAGTTCAGCTGATTTTGATCCATATTCGCTGCAAATGAGATTGACAAAAAGTGAAACCGTTTCTACATGAATGGTTGAATTTGTGAACTGATTTACGCAGTGAACACCTCATGATCCTTCATGGACAGTTTGAGAATGTCATGTCTAGATCTATCAAAATGGTTATAAACCCATCTCTTAACCCTTATATAATGGCCTCTATGGTTATAAGAGTTAGTTATATTCAGTAAATGGGTCATAAATGAGTTTAGAACAATAAAGCCCAATATAATATGGGTGTTGAATGAATCATAAATGAGTTTACAACTTACTTAGACCCAACCAACCTCTATGACTCACTTTTCATTCTCTCTTGTCTTCATTCGATCTTGCACTCACTCACCTTGCACTCTCACTTTAATTTGTGCGTGAGTGTTCCAAGATTTTATTAAATGTGGAAGTATTTTAGTAATATGAGTTGAGTTGGGTATGGGTATGGATATGGGTATGGTTCAAGTATAAGTCACTGGAAAAACATATTAAATAAGTCTATTTGGGTTGGACCATTTGACCCGACCTACTTGTTCGACGGAGTTAATCATGTCCATTCATATACTTATTTTGATAGTGTTGATGCCTAAAATATCCCTGGTCACTAGGGTAGAAACCTTTAAAATCACCTTCGTCACGGCACGTGGGTTGTGATTTACATTTGCCCAGCCCATAGTGGTCATAGGCAAGGATTTTGAGAATCCTTAGGCTAGATTTCAATGGACTACAATCAAAGATACATAATTTTATGATGAAGCAGTTGGTTGTCATGTGTCGAAGCCAAGAGACACTATTGAAGAAATAACATTGACAGCAAATTTAGGTGGGAATGGTTGAAAGGGCACCAAACTCAAGATGAGCAATTAATACTTGCTGGACAAGCCGTGCAAGTATTGTCGAACAAGTAAGAAAGTAACAAAATGTGGATAAGGTGGTTTAGCATAGAATGTGGAGTGACTCTTGAGGAGGAAGCAACAGAGCATCGACAGGTACCAAATTAGCCTATAAATACCACAAGCAATCCAACAAAGACCCCCTTCGAACAACACACAAAATTTCTTTATCTTACTTTTATCTCTACTAAGTCTAGCTTAGTTGTTGATTAGATTCCAATGCTAACCCCCTGTCCAACGTTGGAATTGTGTCCTCATACTCATCTAGGAGTAGTATTTACTAGATGTTGTCACCACTGTTCAGCGTCATTGATTAGATTTCGACGTTGTGTCCTCATATCCATCTAGGAGCAGTGTTTACTAGGTGTTATCCTTATCGTCTAGCATCGTTGATTAGATTCCGATGTTGTGTTCTTGAACTTATTAGAAAGCAATGCTTTCCGGATGTTTTTGTTAATATCTAGCATTGTCGAATCGTCTTTGATAGTGTATAAACCACTTTAATTTTAATGGACTTTCATTATTATATTAAAGTGAGTTTAGATGGCACCATTGATTAGATTTTGATAGTGACTATCGTTGGTATAAAGCTCGTGTTTAGCGTATTCAGCGACTTCTTTAAATTTGGAATTATTTAATAGATATAGTCTTGTTCGCATTTGACCCTCTCTATCCAAAGCTAACATAGAACTTGAGTCTTCTTTAATAAAAAGCCAAAATATAACACTTGGTGAAAGATATTTCATTGCGAGATCCAAAACCGGCAAAACAGTTCTCGTATCTTTCATCTAGTCTTACCTTGAATAAAGAGTACTCCTTGAATAAGATGAAGAGGTCCACTATATCTGCACTATTGAAATATGTAAATCAAACTAGTGTGACAATGGGTTGATGTAATTTGTTTAACTTGCACTGTGGTGAGGTTGTTATGGTGAGGTTGCGGTGATGGGTTGCCATCTAGACGTTACGCACTAAAGAATTCTAAGCTTCGTAAATCGAATATTTGGTCACAAGTGTCAAACTCTTAGGTTAAAGCCCAATGGGTATTGCCATCATTGGTCACCTCTTACCGGTCCTTTTTAGAGCCAAAAGAATTAAGTCAATTCTACACATACTTTATAGATATACTAAGATTGGGTTTGGTCGCTAGGAAAATGACTAGGAGAGAAAGACTAAGGTTAATTTGAAAAAAAAAAAAAAACCTATAGTTCTTGTATGTTATATTTTGTAGAAAAAATCACATGTTTCAATGGATGAAGCTATATCCAATTCAAGATAGTGTTTGGTGAAGTTAGATACTAATTTAATAAAGGTAATAAATCATTAAGTAACAAACTTTAACTAAAAAGAAAGAACGAAAAGAAAAAATCATAATCTAATGTCGAAGAGAAACCACCAAAGCTATCTCGACAATGGTTGTCAATGCTGTCAATGACGATCACCACTATTATAGTCACTTGATGTGGTTGCGATTGCGAGCTCGGCCCTTTGTCAACAAGAGCCATGGACTACTTGCCCTTGGCAGATCTAGGTGAGGGTAAGTGTCAGCCACCATTGCTCCTTGTTGGCGATCATGGCACCATCATCGGGCAGGTTAGGGCAAGCAAGCCCCTCACCTGCTCTACTTGTGGTGAGGCCTTTGCGAGTAGTTTATAGATAGATCACCTCAAATTTGAAATATGGGTCAAAATGAAACCCAAAAGAATAGGTTTCAGTGGGTTTATTATGAATCTACTTTCAACCAAAATAGTAAAGTTAAAAAGCAGGTTGCACGATCTTCACTCCTCTCCTCTCCCTCTCTCTCTCTCTCTCTTCAATTCCACCGATCGCGATTCGCCAATTTCTGTCCTTGATGAGCACTCTCCCTTCTTTTTGATCCTTACTGATCTACGTCATCGCCGCCTCCACCGTCCACATTGGAAGAACTCATGAAGCTTTGGCTTTCGCGGCAGCCATTGCCGTCGTCGTTATTGCTGCCATTCTTCATCAGTTATTTACGTGCGTGTCTCGTGTGTATTTTGTTATACTAAACAAGCATTAACAAAAGTTTGCATTCATATTTTCGATGCCGTTCTTTTGGTAGTTATTCTAGACAAAATTATTAGAAAGAATAAAGTACTTTCACTTGTTTGTTTGCTGATATTCAAAAAGTTTGCACTCATATTTTCGATGCTGTTTTTTTGGTAGCTATCCTAGACAAAATTATTAGAAAGAATAAAGCACTTTCACTTATTTGTTTGTTGATATTCAAAGAAGCACGGAGACCTTTGTGAATGCAAGTAATCCTTGGTCGGTTCTTTAGCGCTCAGACATGTGTCCCATCGTGGCATATGTTCTTTCTAATTGCTTGACCAATAGGGGGATTCGATTGAAACAATTTATATAATATAAAGTAAATTTGAAAGTGACATATTGAATTTCATTCGAAATTTTATGAAGATTTCATAATTTTAATGAGATAAATAATGACTGTTACCCTTGGTTGACAGAACAATCATGTCTATCCCTCAAGCCTCTCATGAACTTCAAGTATAATTTGATACCCCTCAATTTGGAAAAATAAATCTCTCTAATGCATACAGCAGATACAAAGGAAACATTCAACATCAAAATTTCGTAAAAAAGTTTCATGAAAAGTCCATTGTTGCTATAAGATAAATGATAACTACATATTACCAAATATCACATAAAATGGTAATTTGAATCAATCGACAACAAAATTATGTTATCCCATAGATTTCTCACGAAATAGTTAAAAAAGATGAAATTGCATAAGAAATTATATTAATTATGGATACTAATTAATCTCAAACTACGGTAGTTAATTTAGTTAAGGAAAATGATTATTATGTACACTTGATTAAGTTAATTATGAACACAATAATTAAATTTAAAAATTAACTTATTTTAAAAATTAACTTTATATTGTTTTATTTTTATTAATACTATTAAATGTATTGCCAAAATCTTGTCCCGTTCTAGTCCCACCAGTCTTTTTCTTAAAATCGAACACAAAATTTTTTATTTCATTCACAAACTTGTCCATTAAAAAAAAATATTGAAATTATCATTTCATTTGTTTTGGTCATATCAAATGTAACGTAATATGTACAAGTCGACATAATAAATGTCTATAAAAATGGCATACATAGCGATCCAGCACGTTGTCATCGCGTCTCGATCACAGATCTAATTTTTTTTGTAAGACTACCTATAAATCTTCAGGATTACTATTCGTACATCGAGGATTAATCTAAATATTTAAAAACGCAGTGGCGCACGACAGCGTAAGCGGAGCATCAGCGTCCACGAGTGGCTTTGTGGCCTGAAGATGCATCCTGTCCCATCTATCGGAGTCCCAATCGAACCCAACAGTCCGTACAAGGAGATGCAGGGTTTTAAATCCACATTGTCCTCGTGCTCAAATCATTTAATTAATCGTTTGTTTACTTATATTCTCTTTATATGATTATCATCAGTCAATTAATTATAGAATCCGGAGGAAAACAGAAAAAACGTGGGTCTAGAGACGCGTTCCAAGAACCTCCGTCCGTCGCCATCTGCTATCTTTCCGATTCGTGGAGTACTTTTCAACGAGAGAATTATTGAAGGACTCTCTACGGCTAAATATAGGGGGATTATTAGTCGAACAAACGTATGTACATTGGAAGTATATATGTATGCGTACTAGCACATGTGTACACACATTGCGTGCATAAAATTGACACTTGGAGGATTAAGCAAAACTATTTTATTAAAAAAATTTAAATCGTCAAATGATGAAAAGCAATTATTCATAAAATTACACGATACAACAATGTGTAAAATATATTTATATGGTAAGTAATTGAGGACATCTTAAATGATCGAGATCCTTTAAACTTATGAAGACATCTTTGCTTTATAATATATTAGTAAAAATGTACACAAACTTTACATACGTGCAAGAAAATTGACATTTGAAAAATTAATCAAAGAAATTAAATAAAATATAAGTGGAAAGAGAAAGATATTTCAACATTTGATCTTTTTTTTTTTTAGCAATTTTGTCTTAGTATAGAAAATATCCAATTTCAATAGTGAAACTCATGAAAGATAAGATACAATAATTTACTTACGCATTTTGTTATGTACACAATATTCATAAAATAAGTAATTAAGAATTTTTGAGAAACCTAGTAATACCTAGATTTAAGGCCTGGAGAATTATAATACCCTGAAATTAGGGTATTAACTATCCCTTAAAGACAGAAGGTCCTCTTGATTTCATACAGCAGGATAGCTAATATAGAGGTTGACATAAAGATAGGCAAGAAAGTAGTTACATATGTCCATATAAATGTTACATCTCCTAGCTAAATGACAAGTTGCCAGTGTTTTGAGCATAAAACTAATGTCTGGACAGGTCATCTCGAAGATTTAGGGACAGATTATCCACTCTCCAATTATTGTCTTAATGGTATCGGACTAGCTGGCTCAATTGTTCTCTTATACAATTCTTTTGAATATAAAACCCCTTTCAAATCGTCCATAAATGATTATTCATAATTCCTTGAACATAATGGTAAAAAGTCTAAAATCACTCTCTTTGACGGTCCAGGAAAAATGGTTCAAGATCTCTGATATCAGATTTTTACGCAGTGAAGTAAATGAATGTTTCGAATACGACGCTAGCAAATGACGAAATTTTCTTTGCACAATAATTTAGTGGGAAAAAAAGCAACTGGGACATGAATGTCCATTTTCCTTTAGTTTTTCGGGGAATGTAGATATGGGCATCATTCGAGGATCATATCCAAATATTTAAATTGTAGAGAGAGAGAGAGAGAGAGAGAGAGAGAGGGCTAAAGTTGACGAAGGAAAAAGATAAAGTCCTAGGCGCATTATGTGGGAACACTTGGAAAAACTAAAACAATGTTGGCTGAACAAAGAGAGACAGACAGAGGGAGGAGGCTAACTACTAACACGCTCGGCACGTGCGAATGCTTCGCTTCACACTGGAGAGTGAAGACCGCGTTTGGTTCCTCTATAAGTATAGGGCAGCGCACCATTTCTTCCCTCGCGCCCACCCCTGAAAAGGCAAAGTTCTCAAAGCATTCTTCTGCTCCAGGTGAGATTTCTGACTAATGTGTCTTCTCATGTCCCTCTCTGGTCTTGTCTTCTCCAAAGATATTTGAATTCGTTGTTAGTCAACGAGGAAAAGAAAAAGGGCACATTAGAGAACTCTCCAATGTTTGACATTCATCTGTCATAGATCACCCGTACTTTTCTGATGAAATTTTTGCGTTCTATCTGGGGTTCTAAATCATACTTGTGAGGTTTCAACCCAAATCTATAGAAAATAGAAGGAAAACAAAATTCATACTTCTTAGGAACCCCAGAGAGTGCTTCAATGGAGATCTTGTCGCCCAAATTGTTCCCTGAGATAGTGAGCATTTGATTTTCCTCTTAGGCTCTATCGATTTTCATGTAGACTTGATGAAATTTCGAGATCTAATTTGTACTTGGTTTCACAGTTAAAGAAGATCCGCTTCATAATATGTATCACCCTCAACAAATGACAAACCCCTTCGATTTCCCTCTCGACGATTTTGGCTTCAACCTCTTCTCTTCAGAGATGTGCTCCCCTCATGAATTGTTGGATCCAGAAACGATGCGAGCTCTCATGGATCCGCGGGTCCAAGCTGCTCCGACAATCATGGAGAGGCCGATGAAGAAGCCGAAGACTGAGATCCGGAGCAACACTTGCTCGCCTGAAACAAACATAGCCCTGGGAACAGTGATGTGCTCGCCATCGTCAAGTCCCCAGTTGATATCTTTTGGGAGGTTGGATCTGTCCCCGGCCGAATCACAGCAGCATTACGGTACTTACTTAAACACTTTTGTTTGTTTAGACTAAAGATTTAGATCTGAGGCAGGATGCTGTATGATGTTAACAAGAAAAGCTTTCTTTTAATTAACTTATGAAGGTGCTTAGAGCTGTCTTGTTTTAATTAATTTTTGAAGGTTCTCATGAGATCAGAGATTGTCAAAAAGAGATGAAGAGAGATGGGGCAATGAGCAGATCAACTTTACATACGCAAGAACACGTGATTGCAGAGAGAAAGCGGCGCCAGAAGCTTAGCCAGAACTTCATTGCTCTCTCTGCCATCATTCCTGGCCTTAAAAAGGTAAATCTTCTTCAACAAACTTCTCTTCCTTTTTTCCCTTCTTTATTTTTGGAAAAATTCCCTATTGTATGATGTCATAACATTAGAGTTGCCAAAACAAATGCATATCGACAATGAGTATATGTATGAGATCGAAATGTTGACACGCCAATGGTAGGATACCTGATTATCACGCTGTGGAATTAGAGATGACGTTAGAAACAGTAATTTATTGTTTGCTCCAATCAGTCACTATCAATTGTTGTGAATTTCGCAAAACCATGTTTGCAACAATCTTAATTAAGAGATCCTAGTCATACCAACACCACAATTTTCCCCAATGCTAATGAAGCAATCAGTAGCACGGTACTTTGTTTCATACATAAGATCATCTAATCCAATCACACTTCACAAGTTTACACTGCAAAGAGGTGTTAGCTAGAAGTCTCACTTTCCTGAAGTATGGATTAACATTAAAATCATATGTATCTACATGTATTATAAGTTTCCATGTCATACTGTGGAGCAGATCTTCTGGTTTAAAACCTAGTATTTCACGCCCATTGGAAACAATTAAAGTTAACTTGAAAAAAATTCGCTTACCTTTGACAAATCATCAACATAATAGAATACTAGTTTCCCTTTAAGTTCATCAAAATCGACCAATTTGGCAGGTGTAGCTACCTGACAACAATATACTCAAATCAAGTTTCTCGTGCGTTGTTGTGTTTATTTATTTATTTATTTATTTTCAGATGGACAAAGCATCGATCCTCGGTGATGCAATCAAGTATATGAAACAGCTTCAAGAACGCGTCAAGAAACTCGAGGAAGAGGTGGCAATTAGGACTGTGAAATCGGTTGTGATTGTAAAGAAGTCTCAGGTCTTGGCAGACGATGATATGTCATCAGATGAGAACTTTTATAACCTCTTCGAGCAACGACTCCCGGAGATCGAAGCAAGAGTCTTGGATAGATATGCTCTTTTTCGAATCCATCACGAGAAACGAAAGGGATATACGACAGAGATACTTAGCGAAATAGAGAAGTTGAATCTATCTGTTCTCAATAGCAGTGTGTTACCGTTTGGGAGTTCCATGCTGGATATGACAATTGTAGCTCAGGTAAATTCAAGTACTTGTGTCAATCCTCTCTTTTTCTTTTCTGGGTAAAGTTAAAATCAAGAAAAGCTAGTACTTTTGGTTAAGTTTTCAAACTAGCACACGCTTGGAAACTAACACAAACATATGTATTTAATATTGAGTAAACTAATGTACGTTAAAAGTTTCAATTGATTTGAGTAGTTCAAACGGAGTTCATATCAATTTAGTCTTGGTCTAGGCAAGTGGAAGGGGAACTTGCAAATTAGTGTGGAGTTTCGGTTTAATGAGAAAATGTCGACTAAGCAATTCTGTCTAAAAATCAGCTAATTAGAAACAGTCTACATAACCTTTGTCATTGTTGATTTTCGTTAACATAGCCTTTTTTTCCCTTTCAGATGGACGTTGGATTCTGCATGAAAGCTGAGGATCTCGTCAAGAATCTACGCCAATCTCTTCTCAAGATTACATAATCAATCAACATCATCTTCGTTCTTTTATTTTCAAAAGCCTCTTCTAATTTTTCCTTTCGTCATCCGGAAGTTAGCTACTCTTTTCCCCCCAATAGAGTGTTTCCGGAGCTTATGAGGTAATACCTTTGAGTCTCTCTTGACCAAACCACCAGCTTGCCGCACGAAATGTCTTGTTTTGACTAAGAGTTTCTATTTTGCTAGTGGGTTTTTTTTCCTTCTGTTTTTGCATGGTCGGCATGTTTGACCATGTTGAAATTTAACCCGCGAGTTGTATAGGAAACTTTTAGTATATTTTTTGAAGGGTCTTTTCCTTTTTAGAGGTTCGACTTTTCAATGAAGCCTCTTTCTTTCACTCTAATTGCAAGTGGAAATGGGTCTTGCTCAGTGAGACGAATCAGAACTTTTTTCTCTCCCCAGGTTGGATGCTCAGTCTTTTTGAGCCTTGTGCACTTCTTAGAAGCTTTCTGTATTCACCAGTTGATATTTGTTGTAATTAAAGTAAATTAAATGATTGTGGTATCTTCTTGTTGTATATGGAGAGCTAAGTTCAGCTTATTTTGATTCATATTCGATGCACATGTAATTGATAAAACTTGATGGATTGATGTTCGCGAAACTTGTAAACTGTTTTTGTATGAATAGTTGAATATTTGAACCAATTTATGCAGTGAGCTCCTCATGATGTTTTATGGACAATTTGAGCATGTCTTATCGATGGACTTCAAAAACTACGTGTTGTGTACGCCATTAATATAATCATTTTGATAGGTCTTGTATATCTTTCATCTAATTTTGCCTTGGAGATGGAGTATTCCCTGATTTGATGAAGAGGTCTAGTATATCAATACTATTGAATTTTGGAAATTGAGCTAAAGTCACAATGGGTTGATGTAATTTCTTTAATTTGCACTGTGGTAAAGCTGAGGAAAATTATCAAAAAGAGATAAATCTACTATACGGCTGTCAATTTAACACTTCTTCACTTGACCAATTTAGTCCTAAATCTTTTATGATTGTTAACGTAGTCCTCTCAACAAATTTTGACTAGAAATTTCTGAGTTGGCAGTCATAACACGTATGATGATCAACGTCAAAGTCAGTGATTTCTAGTCAAAATCAACTAATAGGATTATATTAGAAAATCATCAAAAGTTTTAGGACTAAATTGGCCAAATTTAGGAATGAATTTGCCTCCATACAATAGCTTTAAGAATTTTTGGACAATAATCCTGATCAAGTAGTGGTGACGGGTACACCATATAGATAGTACAAGCCCATGTAGTATAAATCGAACATTCTGTTGCAAATGTGAAACTCCTATGTTAAGCCCAATAGGAGTTGCCATCATTAGTGGCTCCTTACCACCTCTTTCTCGAGCCAAAAGAAGTATTCCAATTCTACATAACTCCATAGATACATTAAGGTTGCATTTGGTCACTAGGACAATTAGGAAAATATCAGTTAAAGTGTGATTAAAAAACTCCACCATATTTTTTATACGTTCTATTTTTGTAGGGGAAAAAAATCAGATGCAACAATGAATGAAGCTATATCCAAGCCAAGATATGGTCTAGTTAAGTTAGGTTTTAATTAAACAAAAATAATAATTTTTGAAGTAAAAAACTTCCAAATAAGAAAGAAAGGGGAAAAGAAAAATCTTGGTCTAACATTGAAGAGTAACCACCAAAGCAATCCCATCAATCATAGTCACCACTGACGACAATGATCACGACTAGGGAGGTGGACTAACATGATTGCACCGGCGAGTTCACGACTCTTTGCTAAAGAGGGCCATGGATTGCTTGCCCTTGGTAGATCTAAACGCGAGTTAACCCCTACTGCCCATTATAGGTGATCTAGGCACCATCACCTATCATGTGAGGACAAGCAGGCAAGGGAGCAGACCCCTCGCATGCTCTACTTGTTGAAAGGCCCTTGCCTTGGTCTAGACCAACTCATCAATGTTCACCATGGCCCAAGCAAGGCTCACCAACCCCACCCACCACCCCATGCAGCTTTCTTCTTCCCCCTCCCCCTCCCCCCGCCCCCGCCCCCGCCATTTCTCTTCTTGTTTTTCTTTTTAAATTGTTTTGCCAATTGTCTGCCTGATGTGGCGTTCACTTAACATTACGTTGTGCTACATGTTTAAAAAGAAAAAAGAACAAAACATGTGATGTAAATGTTCCATCCACTTAAAACTGACGAAACATATATAATGACATAAGTAAATGGATTTTGTAAGTTTCAAAATTTAAATGAACAAAATGAAAGTTTTAACACTCTTGTGTCTATGCACTTCCATGAAAGGTTTTAGTAATCTAGCATATTTATCCCTATTTCTTAAACGACATGCAAATTAATGCAATCCATAACTAATAATAGTATAGGTAAGTTGTGACATCCAGGGTTTTCTATATCCAATAATAATATTTAGGATTAAAGTTAAGTAATGATAAGCTTGCAGTTTTGGATGGCACATATGGAATATCAAGTGAGTCATTAATTTTGTGACATACGGAAAATGATGATTTTCACGACCCATAGACGTCCAAAGTATAGTGCTTTAGGATTAAATTGATAGATGTTGACACATACATTAATTGTGTAGAGCGACGTCATTTTTTGCCTTAGTATTTATTGATAGGGACCAATACACTATCCCTTGTAGCTTATGGATTGGAACACCCATCTCTCTTTTACACCTAGTTTTTTTAAGCCAAGGTCATTATTGTTTTAACATTGGTTATTTTGATCTTATTTCTTGGTGACTCTTGAGTAGCCTTTAACTACATTCTCCTTGGTCATGTAATTATATTCTTGAATATTTCAAGTCTTAAACTTTTCTCTTCTAGTTTTGCTTTCCAATCTTTTGAGTAAAAGTCAATATTCCATATTTGTGTTGTCGAAACTTCAAAATTTCACTTTTCAAGAATTTATTGGGTGAACTTGTGTGTTTTATTCACTTTTGTTAAAATAGTTTTGTTGAAATATTAAAAGTTGTTAATCCTTCTTTTTTTGTTTATTTTGCCTCGAAGTTGATTGAGGCTTTGATTTGTCCAAGCCTTTATTCAAGGTAAAAACTCTACTAAGTTAGATTGTTCTACTTAGTAATCTTGACTTGATTAGTTGATGTTTGCTAATTTAGTTTGAATTTGATGGTAAGTGTGAGCAAGCCTCAATAACGGCATGTTGAGATATTGTAACGATCAGACTTGTATCAATGAGTTCTTATATGCCTAAGATGTGATTGATTGATTTTTGTGAGGTGTGGTAGATGTGAAAAATGTGAAAATAGTGAAATTGGACTTGAATATGATATTAACTATTTAGATATGTGGTGGTTTGTCTTGTATTGATGAGTTCTTACATGCTTAGGATGTAATTTCTATAAGGTGTGCCGGCATCTTAGATGTGAAAAATGTGAAAATGGCGAAACTAGATCCAAAAGTGATATTAACCATTTACATATTATGATGATTTGACTTGTCTTGATGAGCTCTTACATGCTTAAGTTGTGTTTGATTGCTTTTGTGAGATGTGGTAGCATGTTGGAAGTGAAAATGGTGAAACTAGATTTGACAGTGATAATAACCTTTTGTCTTATACCTACTTACTAACTATACCGACTTCCTAATTATATCCACTTGTTGACTATACTTGCTTGTCAATTATCCGCTTGTCGATTGTACCTACTAGTCAATTATATCCATTTGTCTATTGCACCTATAGGTCGATTATACCTACTAGTTGATTCTACCCATTTGTTGATTCTATCCAACAATCGATTTGACCACTTACCTATTTTTGACCTTGTTGCTTGACTAAAACCTTTTAATGCATCGATGATAGCATGATGAGAAGAGAAGGAGGATATACATGTTGAAGTGCATGTAATTAATCGTTTATCATTAATTGCATGAGAAATGATAAATTATTGTGATGCACATGGCTGTTGTTATGTGGTTATGAAATGTATGTGAATGATGCCATTTGAGGAAGACCTTTGCTATGGCCGATTCCCGTGTATGGGTATGTGTGAAAGACTCCAAGAAAATATGGATGTTCTATCATCTAGAGCTAGGCCTCCACAAGGTTGAAGGAACATGAAAGTCCTATAGTTTACACATGATATGAGTTGGTTTGCGTAACTTAAATTAGCTTGTGTAGCTTGAATTTACCATTGTTTTGTGGTCATATGGTGGCATATTATCCTTGCTAGTGTAAAGGACGCTTGTAATTACTTGTCCGTGTGGTGTGGCAAAGAGATCTTAATGTCACCCATGAGTTGGCGATGACAATGTCCCGTGCGTTGAGATACCTTAAGAATATTCAAAATACCTCATGAGTCGAGATGCGTCTTGACTAGTAATAAGTAGAGAATAGATATTCCCTGTATATATTGAGGAAATAATATGCCAGCTGCAAGTATTTGAATGAATAAGCATATATAATATTTTTAATAGTTTCCATTGGTATTTCATGATAGAAAAGATGGTGCATATTCTTCTGCATTTTATCATACATGGTCATTTTGTACTTGTCTTGAACTAATGTTGATTGTAGATATCAGGTTGAGTGGTAATACGATCTTCTATCTTAAACTTAAAAATTTAATATATTGGGTTTTGAATAACTCATTTATTTTTTAGATGTGTAGGATGGATTTCTCGCCGTCACTACCTTTCGAAGCTCCCTTGTATTTTGATTATGAATACCAAGATTTGCTTACACCCAAATCAAAATTAGTTTATACAAAGTGTAGTTCTGTGGTATGGATCGACATAGGGATAACAGAGTGGGTCCTTCATTAATTTATTACATGGTACTTTGTACCGACGGGGAGTTAATTGAACCACCTAGGGGATTCAATGGTCCCTTGGTTTCAACGGTGATGGCATGTTGATGGGTGTGGTTTTTGATTTGTAGTTCCGTGTGTAACTTTTGTACATGCAAATTTTTGGTGAAGAAGTGGCAGGATGTTTTTAGAGGACCGGATCATTCCCAGGACTTGTGTTACATAATTGTGTTTTGTTTGATATATAGATGGTAACCGGTGGTGTTAATGTAAAGATGCATATGTATATAAATTAAACTTGTTAAGTCTCTTGCATGGGATGATGTGATTATTTTCTTGTGTTTTTGCACGCTATCAATAGTTATGAATTAAATTAGGAAATGATGCGTATTGTCATTGACATTTTGAGGCCTCACATAAGTAATAAGAAAAAGAATTTCAATTTGATATTTCATGCATTTATGATGTTGATAGTGTAAGATAACAATTCCTCTTATGCCTCCCATGACTTCAAAATCCCCATTTGAGGTCTCCTGCAAGTGGAGGTTGTTGGGTCACTTGGTAAAAGTACAATATCTTAATATGAGAATGTCACTTAAGCTGAAGTACAAATATATTTAGTTAGACATAATTTCATTAAGAAATTTAAATAAATGAGTTATGAGCTAATTATAATATATTAATTGCTCTCAATTACTAGACATCCCCGATTTGAGACTTTATCCATCATTCACCCCCAACAAGTACACCTTACTGGAGTTTAATTTGAGCATTTTTGTAATCCATTTGATTGTTTTTGAGTTAAAGCCAGCTACATTTTCAAAAGCATAAATTATTTTCAATTTCTCTTTTAATCTTTTTAGCTCTATGGTTGCACGTGTTTTTCTACTATACGAAGGGTGCGTTTGGATGGGCATTTAGAAATCCCCTTCAAGCCCCAAAGTCCTTTCACCCCAAATTGAGGTATTTGGCAACCATCCTTCAAGGGTCTTTAAAGTGAAAGTCGATCCTTAGGAATGCTGAAGGGGCTCATTTAATGAAAATAGTAAGTTGCCTATTTTGCCCTCAAAACTTTATCGAAAAACCACTTTTGCCCATTTAAAAAAAAAAAAACCCTAGATCTCATTCTCTTCCCCCCTTCCATCACTCTACCTTTTTCTATAACCAAGCTTTTGATGTCGTCCCTTCCGCCACCTGCAATCTCTTTCC
Organism: Eucalyptus cloeziana; assembly: GCA_014182715.1. Classification (NCBI taxonomy): domain Eukaryota; kingdom Viridiplantae; phylum Streptophyta; class Magnoliopsida; order Myrtales; family Myrtaceae; genus Eucalyptus; species Eucalyptus cloeziana. Next base: position 23,229,306 of record CM024641.1, on the reverse strand, counting down.
TTTGCCATCGAGTTCAGTTCGAACCCATATGCCGTTCCGAAGCGCAAGTTGTCCCCTCTGTCTCTCTCCCCATCTTTTGCTTTTCTATCGGGTTCGGAATCTCCACGTCTTGATCCATGAAATCAATTGCAAGAACAATATGCTTTCTCTTTTTCTCGTCATCTTTGTCCCGAATTTCACCGTGTTACTTGGTGTTTTCCTTCCCTTTTTCTAAGGTCCCCCCCCCCCCTTTTGTGGCAGTGGAGTGGCTCCAAAGAGTGACACGCCTCTTCCGGAATAGAGCGAGAGGTGGAAGGATAGATGGTTGTCCTCTTGTAGCTAATTAGGGGTAAAAGGTACTTGGGTTTCATGTCCAGTTTTGGATCCTTGTATTTTTGTTGGTTTTTGAGGTTGTTCTCTTGTCGGATCTAGTTTCGGGTCTTGCTGTGTTCCCCTTCCTTTTTGGATTTTTGCTCGTCTCTCTCGGTGATTCCAGCCGAACCCATTTGGGTTCATTGAAATGAAACATCTCTCTCTCTTTCTCTCTCTCTCTCTCTCTCTCTCTCTCTCTCTCTCTCTCTCTCTTCTCCCTTTGGCCCTTTGGCCCTTCTTCTTCGTTTTCTGTAGTTTGAAGATGTTCTAGGGGACTAAAGTGAAACCATGATAATGTGCTTGATGTTGTGACTAGACTTTGTGATGCAAACAAGTTATTTGTTAGATAGGGCTTGACGACACAATCCAGTTCAGTACGCACATTGTTTGTTCAAAAGAAAACCGTCTTTTGGGTTATTTTACTTTTGGTATGTTTGGCTCGAGTTGGCTCGTCATCCTCTGGTTTTGGAATATTATTGGAAAAATATAACATACTTTTATGTAGTTATTGCTGGCCCAGATACTTGTAATTTGAACTCAATTGCATACTTTTCAAAAAAACAGATACACTGCTCAAGAGGTGGAGATAAGCTCATCCAAGAATCTGAACAGCAATCTCTTCTTCTAGAGCCAAAAAGGTTAGTAATATGCTATTCATCACTGCATTTCTTGGAAGAGGCCTTTTAAGTCAATTTGCTCCATGGTCAATTTCTTGGAAGAGGACCTATGGCAGGGGAAGTGTTTGGAGTGTGTTTGTGCCTAGGATCTTGCTTGTTAGCCTAAATTATATGTGTCTAATGGTGACAAGAGCTGGGTGAAATCGCATCATGGGACAATTTGGAGATATGTTAAGATAGTTATGTTGGAGGGTTTTGGCGCGCGGTTGTGCAGGCTTGGGTGTTTCATTTCTCTTGTGGTTAGTGCTACGGAGGCTTAATGGTATATCGATAGAATCTATGGGCTTATATGAGTTGGGAAGATTGCTGTTTGCGATTGCATTTCCCAGTGAATTGTTTTGCTGGTGATACTTGTGTGTTGGTGAACTTGATGGGCATGTTGTGAGAATTATGTGGTAACGCTACGAGGACGAACGCCTCTCATGGGATCAAACTATTTAGAAAAATGGTTCCAGGTTCATTGGAGTTTGGAGTTGTGTTGCTTGGTAATCTATATTGTTTCTCCCCCCCCCCCCCCTTCTAATCGGTGCCTGGGATTCCTATGCTAGAGATATATTCTCCATAGGGATGGCATAGAAATTGATAGAATAGGGTAACTAAAAGGAATCATATGGGGGAGATTACCGTTAGCTTCAACTTCAATTTATTAACCTTTTTGAATAGGAAAGAATCTGTCACTTGTGTATCGCCAAGTAGTTCCCAGTTGTAGACCTTTAGCCTTGAGCTTTTTTTCATTTTTCAAGCCATCGCAAGTCTTGTGTACCCTTGAATTTCCTTGTTAAATTATCAAGCCGTTGGCTTTCATTTGCATACTAAGAAGTTCCTCCTCCTATTCATGCTTTTTGGCATGTGATCTACCATTTTCTCTTCCGCTTTCATTTTATCTATCTCGAACTCAATGTTTATCTGGATAACTCTAATTTGTCAAAAAAGTTTCATTAATGTTCTCCTTGCTTTAACTGAACTGTTAGAATGTTACAGTGTGCAGCCTCCTTTCTCTTATGTGGTTGCGTAAGTGGAAGATACCTTTGTTCTGTTAAAGCTTGCTGATTTTTCTGCCATTTGCAGATAAAATCAAGTTTTTGCTGCTTACTATTGAGTTCATGAAGTCTGTTTCTTTTTTTGTTTTCATGTATGCACAACTTGTCAATTAAACATTTGCTTTTTCACTCCAAATGTTGGCCCATAAGTTCAAGTTGACATCTTTTAAAGTTATTTTCTCTTGACTACTCACTTTTTAATTTAGCTTGAGGTTATGAATATCTAAAATTGAAAAAAGCAGTTCAGTGTGGATTGCATTTGTTGTCCATTGTCTTTAAACTGAAATTGCATTTTTTAATGTTGCATTTATTAGTAGATGGCAAGTTCATCAAAGGAAAAGACATTTTGGAGCCTTGAAGATGTTGAAACCTTTTGTAAGTTGTGCGTTGAACAAATTGACAATGGTAATCGTCCTACAAACAACAAAAGAGATGGATGGACGGTTATATTAAGAAGTTTGAGGACCTAAGGGACAAAAAGTATGATAAATGTCAAATGAAGAGTAAGTGGGATAATCTTAAAGAAGATTGGAAAAGATGGAGGACATTAATCCTAAAGGAAATTGGATTAGGATGAGATCCAAAAAAGAATACCATTAATGCAAGTGATGAATGGTGTGAGAGGAAAATTCAGGTTTTTTCCCTTCTTTTATTAATTTTTTTTTAAGTTCATCTTTTTTCTATAAAACTCACAAAAATATTTATTACAACAGGAAAATCCTAAGGTTAGAGCTTTTAGAACAAAAAACATACATCCTAATCTTCAAGTTTTATTGGATAGAATGTTTGGAGATACTGTTGCCACTAGAAGCATCACATGGAATCATGCACAAGGGTTATGTACATTTTGCTAGAGTGGATTTGGATCCCAATTTATATACAATGGATCATGATGATATAAATGGGGAGGGTAATGCTTCAAATGATGATGTAGTATCTGATATGGTACGTTTACGTGATCAAATAGCTATGAATTTAGGAAGTAATTAAGGATATTTGTAATTTTTAAGGATAATGAGCTTCTTTCCTCAAAGCATATGTTGTCATGTTTTTATTGTAATGAAAAAGTATTCTTATTGTAATTGAGAAAGAGAGCACGTAAATTTTTTCCATTTAATATTTTTTAGCCAAAAAAAAAAAAAGGAATTTTAATTTTAATAAAATTGTTTGCACAACATCTTTAACATTGTTGTCAAATATAAATTAAAAAAGTTGCAAACATTATTTTTTTTTAAAATTTTAAACAAATAAAAATTAAAATATTTAGATTAATCACCAAAGGGGCTTTGCAAATGTGTTTTCTACCAAATAACATTTTTCTCAAAATTGTTTTTCAAAGCAGAATTTACCAAATAGTCTTTGCATTTTCTCCAAAGCCCTTTAGGCTAAATTGCTTTGCATTTTTCCAATGAGTTTTCCAAATGCCGAACCAAACGCACCTGAAATATGTTTCATGGAAGCTTCATCTACTTTTATGACTAAGCTCTCAATAGTTTTGCAATCCTGTCGATTGGTCCTAAGTTAGAGACAATTATATGTCCAAAAGCTTAAATCACTTTCATTTTTCCTTTTTCATTTTTTAGCTCGAAAGCTCTGCGGTTGCACATGTTTCATGGCCACATCCTTATTAGAGGAAAAATTACCAAAAATATCTTAAATATATTTCAATTTTTCCAAATCAGTCTTGTACCTTTTTTTCCCATTCAATCATAAACATTTTACATTTGCGTCAATTCAATTCATTTGACCAATTTTAGCAGGTTGGCGCTAATGTGGATGTCGACTGATCAGTCGGCTAATGCTGATGTGGCAATTTATTAATAACACTTTATTTTTTCGAATTTTTTAATTATTTTCCTTTTCTTCCTACTTTTCTTCTTCTCTCACCCCACATTGGCCAGCAAGGTTCCAGCAAGGGTCGTGAAGCCCTCACTAGTGACTAGCAACCCTCACTCAAATTTGGGTGAGGCCTTGGGGCCATGGGTGAGGCAACTTCACCTAGATCTAGGTGAGGCCAGCCTCGCCATGGCCTCATTACTGGCAAAGGCGACCTCACCCAAATCCAAGTGAAGCCGCCTTGCTTGCAATCCTCACAGTCCCTAGGCCTTGCTCAACTTTGGTGAGGCTTGGCAAGGACCGTTGATCATCGGCAAAGGCTTCATGATCCTCGCCTAGTGGCTCACGGGCCTTGTTAGCCACTATGGGGTAAGAGAAGAAGAAAAGTAGGAATAAAAAGGAACAAAGAAAAGAAAAGAAAAAATAATAAAAATAATAATAAATTCAAAAAAAAAAAATTTCCACGTCAACATCAATCGAACGGTTGGCATCGGCTGGCATCCATGTTAGCATCAGTTGGCCAAAATTAGCCAAATTGACTAAATTGACATAATTGCAAAATGTTTAAGATTAAATTGATAAAAAAAAAAAAAAAGATTTAGAACTAATTTGGAAAAATTGGAATAGATTTTTGACTTTTTAGTAACTTTCCCCCTTACCAAACTTCCATTTCATGGACTAAGTTAAGGTACATCAATCTCTTGATTGTCGCAAGAGGATAAACCCCTCCAAATCAACTAGATGGGTAGCTGGCTTTGGGAAAATGATATAAACAATCCTTGAATTTTGACACAATATGCAATATGATCCTTAAACTTTTAATTTGTTTGATATAACCCTCAACTTTGACCAATGTGTATATGGTATCTAAACTTTTAATTTGTTCAATGTGATCCCTAGACTTTTGATAAATATTCAACATAATCCCTAACATATATGCAAATGCTTAATGTTATACTTCCATTAATTCCAAATTGAGGACAAAATTGAATACTTTCATATAGTTTAGGGACTAAGTTGAGTAACTACTAAAAAACTAGGGACCACATTGCACAAATTAAATGTTTAGGGACCACATTATACATTGGGCTAAAATTCCTAGATCACATTAAACAAATTAAAAGTTCGGGGACCACGTTACACATTAGATCAAGGTTTAGAGACCATTTATGCTATTATCCTAATATCTTATTGGAAGACCCTTGAAAGAAAAGAAAACGTTGAGGACAGGAAAAAAGCTTTGTCAGAACCAAGTGATGGAAAATATACGTAGGTAAAAATTTTGTTTTATACAATAAGTACCGCTTTTTCATGGCTTTTAGTTTTTAATGTAAATGGATATCTACCTTAAGAAATTGATAACTCACTTGGTCTTATCAAAATAGTCTATATATCCATATCAGAAAATTTACACCACAAGTCTTGAATTCATTATATATAAAATGCAATTGAGTCATAATTCTACTATCGACGAACTGCAGTTTAGCAAATGGTGGCCCTTCTAGCACAGGGATTTATTAAAGATCTGCGTAAACTTTTTATGAACTCAATCGATCCTTCATAAAAAAGGAAATTTCCAATGTTATGGAGCTTCCGTACGCTTAATATGCTTTGTAGATTTGCCAAGTTTCTAATTGGGTTTCCAATGGCTCATGTTCACCTTAGTTTTGAATCCCGGACTAGTTCCTCGAAGATGGAAGGTACGCAGGGGCAAAGTTAACGTCATCAAGTGTTGGTGATGAAGTACCAATGTTCCCTCTCCAGGTAAGTCTACTTGAACAAGTCGCATTGTTTCGTTTCCTATCAGAAGAACTCCGAAAGATTATTTAAATTTTGACACTTTGGAGAGAGAACTACTTGGAACTTTACCCTGCAGGAAGAATTTTCAAGGTAATTATTCTGTCTTAACAGTTTACAGGTACTCTATTTGAAGACGTCCTCAAATAACCTTTGCCTTGTCGGAAGTACAGCGAAAGCACCATCTCAAATCCTAATGGAAGCCAAAGGTGCCGCATCTCAAATCTAAAGAATGTTAGGTACGTGCTCGGAAGAATTCCGATGGTATCAGGTCCCCTCTGGTCGGAAAAACTTTGAATGTGTCATCTTAAATCCTGACGCTGGCGAAGTTCCTGGTCAGAATAATTCTGAAGCGCCTTCTTAACTCCTACAGTTAGTCAGGTCCCTCAAGTTGTCAGGTACCTAAAAATTAAAAGATCCTCTTTATTTCATATAACAGTATACATAGTGTAGGTGTGGAACATAAAGGTAGGAATGAAAGTAGATACATATGTTTCATCTCCTAGCTATACGAAAAGCTGCCTGTTTTTTGAGCATTACACTAGTGTTTGGACAGGTCATTTCGAAGATCTAGCGACAGATTATTCCCTCTCCAACTATTGTCTTAATGGTATTGGACCTGCTGGCCCACTTGTGTTTCTTGCGTACAATTTATTAATTGCTCATAACTTGTAATTTCCCGTGATAGTGGTCAGAAGTCAAAAGGGCGTCTCTTTCCCAGCCGAAGAAAACGGTTGAAGATCTTTCTTTTTTTTTTTTTGTCGGTTCTACTCTAATCCTACTCTAACACTCACTCTCAGACTTTTGCCTTGCCTCTTTGTAGTGCGTGGGAGTCAAAACCTACTTCTGAAATGAAATTGCCCCTCCCCCAATCCCCCTGAGAAATGAGGACATTTTCTTTGCATAAGATCTTCTTGGTAAACAAGCATGACATCAACGCACCGATTATACGTTAGAAAAGGGTTTCTATTCCTTTACACTTTTTGTTGTTTTCCTGCGAATGTTGATAAGGTTTTGGGGAAAAGTACTAAAATTATCCGAAATTTATTGTAATTATGCCAATTCATGTAATTTATTGACAAAAGGTGATGGTTTGATATACTTGATACTCATGAAACCGTTTTTATATGAAGGGTTGAATTGGTGAATTAATCTACGGAGTGTACACTTCATGATCCTTCATGGACAGTTTTAGCATGCCATGTCAATATGCTTGAAAAGCTACGTATTGGATACGCCATTAGCATAATTATTTTGGAAAACTATGATAGGTCAATGTAATTTATTTAACTTGTCTGTAGTGAGGTTGTGATCAGGGGCTCTCTACCTAGAAAGTGCAAACCAAAGGAATTATATGTAACTTAAAATCAAACATTTCACTGCGAGTGTGTGAAAAAACCAATATTAATTTCCAAAGGGAGTTGCCCTCAATAGTTTCCCCTTTCTGTCCTTTTCAAGCCAAAAAAAAATAAAATTCAATTATACATATACTCCATACATATATTGAGTTTACGTTTGGTTGCAAGGATAACGATTTGGAATAGATAGGTTAAGGTGGGATGAGAAAAACCCCGGATAAGATGTTATCTTTCATAGGAAAAGTATAATATGTAACAATGGATGAAATTATATCCGATCCAAGACAGTGTTTGGTAAAGTTAAATGAAGACAAAATAAAAATAGCGAACTTTTAAATAAAGAACTTTAAAATAAGAAAGAAAACCATAGTCTAACATTAAGTATGACCACCAAAGGCATTCCAATGATCATGATCATTAATGTCAATTGCAATCACCACTATGGTGGTCGCTTGCTTGATGGATGATGGCAATGGTGAGATCTCGACCCGTTTGCCAGTGAGGGCCATGGACTTCTTGCCCTCTCCAAATTTAGGCATGGGCGAGGATTAGTCAGCGTCACTCGGTGTTGGTGACCGAAATGTCATCATTATGCAAATGAGAGCAAGCCAGGCCCTTGCATGATCTACTAGTGGTGAGGCCCTCTCCTTGGCCCGAACGAGGTTCATCGACCCTCACCATGGACAGGACAAGGCTAGCCACCCTTATGGGTATACTTCTCCCATCTCGATCATTACTTCTCTTTCAAACTCTCTCTACCTCTTACGTTTTTCTTTTTTGATTTTTTAACATCTTGTGGTCTTTTTGTAACGTGGCCCCACTCGACGTCATGTCTACACCACGTATCTAGAAAGAAATGGAAAAAAAAAAAAAAAAAAAGCCATGTAAACGTTCCACCCACTTAAAACTAAAGGAACAAATAGAAGGACTTAAAATGCATGAATTTTGCAAGTTTCAAAATTTAAATGGACAAAACGAAATTTTTAAAACTCAAGTTCATGTGTATTATCGTAAAAAGTTCGAAGACACGAGTCATGATTATCTTATATCTTAAATGTGGTACAAATAGACGCAATCCAAAGCTAATAATAGTACACTTAAGTAGGAAGAAAAAGAATTTCAGTCCAATATTTTGCATATTTATAAATAACAATTCCTCTGGTTCCACCCATGACTGAACCTAGTTTCAAAATTTTCAAGAAGATCCTTGTTTGATGTCCCCTCTAATTGGGAGAGTACAAGCACAATTGCTTGATTTAGGAAGATTGTTGAGGCTAATTCTAAACTCATCAATATATTTAGTTGAATTCAATTTCATAAAAAAAAAAAAATACAATCCAATGAGTCATAAACTAATTAGTATATATCAACTATTTTACATTAATTGATATTTTCGAAGTGGACGTCTTTCATTTGACACCAATATACACGAATCTTAACATAGGTCATTTTAAACAGTTTTGTGATGCAATTGAATGGTTCTAAGTTGAAGACAGCTATATATTCAAAAGCTTCAATTCTTTTGATTTCTTTCAGTTTTTTAAACAGTTTCGTGATGCAATTGAATGGTTCTAAGTTGAAGACAGCTATTTATTCAAAAGCTTATCTACTGGTGTCAATGTTCATGACCAGGTCCTTGTGTGACGTCCATTTCATGGAAGCTTCCTCTACACAAAGTGAGGTTCTGATTGGTTCTCAGTTAAGGGGAACTAACATGTTCAGAGGCGTCGATTCCTTCCATTTCTGCTTTAGTTCTTTTGCTCAAAAGCTGTTTTCGGTGTTCGTGTTTCGTGATTGCGTCCTCAGAAAACGTCCATGTCACGATTACGTCCTTATCACATGGTACATGAACATGTCGACTGTCAAAAGCGGGACGCCCCGCTCGAGCTGCGTCCACCTTAGGGTACGTGGCACATGAACATAAAGAGGATGGACCCGACCCAAGCTACTTCCTCCTTAGGTACATGAACCTGTTGTCAAAGAGAAAATAATATAAATAATTTCTGAACTTAGGTTCAATATATAATATCATTATTGAATTTTTAATTTACTCAATATGATTTATGAATTTTTTATCCATGTTCGATTTATTTTTAAACTATATGAAAATATCTAATGTTATCATTTCATTACTTTAAGTTAATGCATTTTATAATTTAGCTTTCAATCCGATATGTTTGAATAATGAACAAAAAGAAAGATTACATAATGATTATCTATGTTAAAATCAAATAACAATATAATAATCATTTTAAGATGTTAAATTTGTTCAATTTAGAAAAATTATTTCCCATATTATTTGATGACTTGGATATGAGTTGAATATATTGCGTTGATACTACGTATAATGTTATTTTTTCTCCACCATTCAATCTTACCCAATTGGAAGCTAAATTTGTAAATTCCATCAATTTGAATTAATAAAAAGATAACATAGAATATTTTCATATAGTTGAGGGACTAAATTGAACATTTAAAAAAAATTAAGAATCATATTAAACAAATTAAAAATTTAATAATGCACATTGGGCTCAAGTTGAGGAACCACATCAAACAAATCAAAAGTTCAGAGACAATATTAAATATTAAGCCAAAATTTATGGATCATTTATATAATTATCTCATTGTCAAAAAAGGGCCAACCCTACAACGAGATACACACTGGTTTTTCGATTTCAAGGATCCATTTTGAGTTGGAGTATCTTATTGGAAGACCTGCCTATGAAAGGAGGAACTTGTAGAAGCATCATATAAAGATGAATATGCATGTGAGTCCAGTAACACCGTCTATTGGTTTTGTCTATTCTTGTCTTGTGGCTGCATTGTTAAGGTTTGGAATACTGTTGGCATCAGCTATAGAAGGGTACCCCCTCCGGTTGTGCAAACAAACTGAGTTTAGATCATTTCTATAGCATACACATTTCCCACTAAACTTTTTTATTCTCTTCCTCAAGGTCTACTGTTCTTAGATGTTTAGAGTTGCACTACTAGTTTGGTAAGGTAAATAGGTTATGTAAGTGTGCTTTTCACTTGCCATTTTGTGAATCCTGTAAATTAGAAAATTTCTAAATCCAAGAATTTTATAGGATAATTTCTGGAGTCTAGAAAATAGAAGGCTGTTGAGGCCTAAGGCAGCCATGTTTGTAGGGTAGCACAGGTGTCTTAGGTATCATGTGTCTATTCCATAGACCCCTTATGTTATCTAATATAAGAAATTTGCAACTCACTAGCTTCATCATAATTGTCTACATATTCGTATTAAAACACTTCATCGGTCCTAAACCTATCATCTACAGATGTAGTCAAATCATAAATCTTTTATAGAATGAGAGAGAGAAAGCCATGATAAGGAGACCATTTTTTCAGTCAAATCAAATATATATTTTTTATGAATAAATTTATTTAGAGCACTCAACGATATGCCTATCACTGATGGAAGATATATATATACTTTTCTTAGGGTAGAAGATATCAACGTTTGGCCACGGCCACATCCAAAGGAAAACAAAAAATTTGGATGACGCATTATTTTTCTCTAAAAAAATCATAGTGTTGTGTAATTCAAAGTCTTGACCACCAGTCCCTTTCAGCATTCTTCTAAGACGCCACTCATGGGTTTGGTTGGACTTCACCAACGTTATATTTGGATTTTTTTTTTTTTTGGTCAAACGTTATATTTGGATTGAATTATTTCATTTGGACGAGCTTTCTTGTCGTTTAGTCAAAGCAACGAAAAGGGGAGAAAAACAGAAGTAAAATGAAAAGCATATCAAACGGGTTTACTTAGTGGAGGCTACCTTCGCAATTAGAAAGACTTTGCCCTTTCATGAAATTAAAATTATTAGACTATTAAATCACCGTCCACGAAAGACGAGAAAAGCCTGGTCTAATCTTCTTATCTTGTCTCTCGAAGGAGAGAACTTTAGCTTTAAAGTCTAACTTGCTGTGTGAAACGGCATTCAATAAACCTCGAAGCTAATCACACGCAAATCCTCATTGAATACACGAATTGCCTTGACCAATTGACAAACCCTAGTGCTGATTGTGGGACTATTTGACTCAATTTTTACGATTTAATCGCCGTCCAATTAAAATTGGAATTTCAAATCCTCCATCTTTCAGGTTGAAGGAGAAATTTCATTAGATCCTCATTGGGGCAACGTACAATATCGGGAATCATACAGTATGGAAAATTGATTCGTAAAAAAAACAAAAATTATGAGTATAGTTTGAATTGAATGAATAAATTTCACTTTTTTGTCATATTATTTCATACATAATTGGGATGTATGTGTTTCTTATAGCGACCACCTATAGGAAACTCATAACCTTTATTATCGTTGATTTTCATTAACATAGTCTTTCTTTTCGTTTCAGATGGACGTTGGATTCTGGATGAAAGTTGAGGATCTCGTGAAGATTCTGCCCCAAGCTTTTCTCAAGATTACATGATCAATCAATACCATCTTCGTTCTTTTACTTTCAAAAGCCTCTTCTAATTTTTCCTTTCGTCATTCTGAAGTTAGCTGCTCTTTTCCTTCTTTTTTTTTTGTCTCTTTTTTTTTTTTTTTTTATAGGAAAAGTATCGATTCAATCCCAAACTTATTGCATTGATATTAATTTAATTTTAAACATTTCCATTGAACCAATTTATATGTAAACGTTTTTACATGTTGTCAATTGAGTCAATCCGGCTAATATAGATCGTAAATTGTTTACATGGATACCTATGGTCATACATAGTACATCCAACATTGATGTTGACATTTTTTTTTATATATATAATCTTGATAATTTGTTCTCTTTTTTCTTTCTTTTTTTTTTTCTTTCTTTTCTTTGACTTTTTTTTTCTTCTGCCATTGGCCGGTGAGGGCTGAACCTCATCTAAGCAAGGGTTGTTTTCCCCACCACAAGCTTAGCCGAGGCCAGGCGTCACTCAGGGGTGGCCTTATTAAGCGTTGACCCCATGTTGGTCATGACCAATGCTAGCCAATGTCAAAAAGAGAAAGGAAAGAAAAAGAAAAAAAAAAGTTTAATATTTTAAAAATTACGAAAAAAATGTCCATATTAACGCTAACCGTGCCTCATAGGATTGTGACATCCACATTAGCAATTTCAGGCATAAATTAGCCAGATGAACTCAATTGACAAAGCTTGATGATTAAATTAATTCAATTAAAATGTTTAAAACTGAATTGATGCAAATACAATATATTTAAGGTGTTTTTTTTGCATACTATCCCCTTTTTTCCAATAGTGTTTTCGGACCTTGCGAGGGAAAACCTTTGAGTCTCCCTTCACCAGACCGCCACTTTGCTGCACGAAATTTCTTGTTTGACTAAGATTTTCTATTTGGCTAGTGGGTTTTTCCTCCTGTTTTTTGCGAGGTCGACCGCCTAATAATGCGCCTACACATCTACATCGACGTTTTGGCCACGTTGAAAGTTTACCCACGAGCTGTATAGGAAACTTAGTATGTTTGTGAAGTGTCCTGTTTTTTTTTTTTCCCCTTTTCCAGAGATTTGACTTTTCAATGAAGCCTCTTCCTTGCACTCTAATTGCAAGTGGAAATGGGTCTTGCTCAGAGAGACAAATCGTCGGAACTTTTCTCTCCCCAGGTTGAATTAGATGTTCAGTCCTTTTTATTCTTGTGCACTTCTCAGACGCATTCTGTATCCATTGGTTTATATTTGTTGTAATTAAGTAAATTGAACGATTGTGGGATCATCTTCTTGTTGTAAAAGGAGATTTAGGTTCAACTGATTTTGATCCATGTTCAATGCAGATGTGATTGATAAAACTGTGATGGATTGATGTTCATGATAATCACGAAACTGGTTTTATAGGAATGGTTGAATTTGTGAACCAATTTACGCAGGAAACCCTTCATGATGCTCCATCGATACTTTGTGCATGTCATGTTGATAAACTTCAAAACCTACACATTGTGTATGCCATTTATATAATTATATTGAAAGGTCTCATATATCTCTCGTCTATTTTTGCCTTAGAAATGGAGTACTCCCCAAATAAGATGAAGGGATCTAGTATATTTATGCACTATTGAAATCTGTAAATCAAACTAATGTTACAATGGGTTGATATAATTTATATAACTTGGTGACGGGCTTATCACTTAGACTTTGCAATCCGGAGGAAGTCTATGTAGCATAAATTGAACAATCCGTGAAGTATGAAAATTCTGTGTTAAAACCGAAGAGGAATTGCCATGATTAGTCACCCTTTACGACTCCTTTTTCAAGCCAAAAGAATTATGTCAATTCTATACTCCATAGATACACTATGGTTGCATCGGTCGCTAGGACAATATGGAAAAGATCGGTTAAGGTATGATTTAAAAAAAAAAAAAAAAGACCAAATTTCTTGTATTTTATATTTTGTAGAAAAAAAATCAAATGAAACAATGGATGAAGTTATATCCAATCCAAGATAGTGTCCGGTGAAGTTGAGTTCAATTAAATAAATAAAATTAATTATTAAGTAAAAAAATTCTTAAAAAGAAAGAAAGAAAGAAAATCATAGTCTAACAATGAAGAGTAACCACTAAAGTCATCCAGCGACATTTGTGACCACTACCGACCACGATTACCCCTATGGTGGTCGAATGACATGATTGCACTGGTGATATCACCTCTCTCTTTCTAGTTATTTTTTTCAGTTTTTAATATTGTCTATTTCTGACGTGACGTCCACTTAAGGTCACGTAGCCCATGTGTCTAAAAAGAAAAGGGAAAATCAATAATAATAAAAAGCCATGTAAATGTCCCATTAACTTACAAGTAATGAAACAAATGGAAGGACTTAAGTACATGGATCTTACAAAAAAAAAAAATTACACATGGATCTTGCAATTTTAAGGATATAGATAAATTAAATTAATTTTTAAATCTCAATTACATTTGCACTATCATAAAAAAAAATTGTAGGACTCCAGCCGTATTTAACTCTATTTATTAAAACCCACGCAAATTGAAGCAGTTCAAAGCAATAATGATACACAAGAAGTCATAAGAAAAGGAATTTCAACTCACTATTTTGCAAATTAAGATGTTAATAGGATAAGATAGTAATGCCTCTCACTCCTCCAATGGCTAAATCTAGTTTTAATTTTTTTTTTTTTCCTTCAAGGGGAACTAATCCTCATTTGAAGTCCCCTACATTTGGACCTTGTCGGAACATGCTATGGAAGTATGTGTACCTTAACCTGGGAAGATTACTAGGGCTCATGGTCGAATTTATTAATATATTCAGTTGGATTTGATTTCACTGAAAAAAAAAAAAAAAAAACTTAGGTGTCACAAAAGTATAATAAATTCTAAAATTTTCAAAAAGTACAAATAAATCCGAAATCCTGTTACTAAAATAAACTTTCAAAAAATATAATCAAGTTTTGAAATTTGTCAAGAAGTACAAGCAAGTCCTAAATTTTCTAAAAAATGTGATCTACAGAATGACTTAATTAGATCATTTTGATAAGTTTTATAATTTGATTATACATTTTGAAAGTTTTTAGACTTGATTACACTCTGTAATTAGTTTTATGATTTAATTATACTTTTTGAAAGTTTTAAGACTCAATTGTGCTTTTATGACAAATTTTGAGACTTCCAATGTACTTATTCCAATAATTTAAGTAAATGAGTTATGAGCTAACTAAAATGAATTAACTACTCTATATTAGAAGATATTCCCAATTTGAGACGTATTTCATCTTACACCTCATAGAGCTCAACTTGAGCAGTTTTCCATTTGATTGTTTCTAAGTTAAAGACAACTATATTTTCAAAGACCTTAAATTCCTTGCAATTAGTTTTTTTAATTTTTTAGCTCGATGGCTCTATTATTGTTCGTGTTTCACGACTATGGGACTTTCAACTCATGGAAGCTTCTTCTACTTTAAGATGATGCTGTAAACAGTCGATTGGTTCTAAGTGAGAGACGACTATACATCCAAAAGCTTCAATTGTTTTCATTTCTTTTTTCTTGATTTTTTTTAACTTAAAAGCTCTATTTGTGCACGTGCTTGATGACAACATCCTTATCAGACGTCCATTTCGTGGACGGGTCGTCTACTTTAAGTCAAGTTAGAGGGTAGACCCCACCCGATCAAAAAGGTGGGCGGCTGGCTTTTTCATTTCAACCATCGACCTCGAGCTGAAGCATAATATTGGAAGACCCCTGAAAGAAAGCAGAACTTGTTTCTTTTTTATCAGACAAAAAAAAAACAGAGAGAGAGAGAACTTGCTGAGGGGACAAGAAATCATATATTTATATTTCTCGGTGAAAATATGTTTTATAGAAAAGGTAAGACATTTTCCACAACTCTTAATGTAAATAATTATCTAACATAAGAAATGGATAACTCGTTGATATTATTAAGCTCATTAATATACATAATGAAAAAGTTACACCATAAATTTCAAACCTATTGTCAGCAGAATGATATCGAATCCTAACTAAATCTATTATTGACAAAATACAGGCATTTATTGAAGATTTCAATTAACTTTTGAAGAACTTAGTCAATCCATCCAAAAAATTATAGTGTTTTGGAGCTTCCGTATGCTTTTGTATTTGTCAAGTTTCTAATTGAGTTTCAAACGATTCATTTTGCTTTAGTTTGAATTCCAGACAAGTTCAAAAGACATCAAATGTACACTAGGGCAAGACTGGTTTAATCAATTAAATTTTGAATTTACTCCGAATATATAAATCATGCCGGGGCTCCTTACTATACGGTCTATGATCCAAGGATTATAGGCAATTATTGAAGAGGAGAGCGAGAGAGAGAGAGCAGGGGGGGCAAACACGCTTGGCACGTGCGAAACCTTTGCTTCACTTTGCAGAGGGTCGACCGCGCTTGGTTCCTCCATAAATATAGGCATTTCTCCAACAATAAAGGAGAGCGGAGACCGCGTTTCGAAAAGACAAGGTTCTCAAGTATTCCTCCACTCAAGGTGACGTTTCTGACTTAGGCTTCTTCTTCTCATGTCCCTCTGTTCTCCACTTCTTCAAACATGTATGAATTTGTTGTTCATCGAGAAGGACAAGGGAAAAAAAAAGCACGGAAAGTCAAAAAAGCACGAAAAGAGGACTTTCCGTGAATTTCGATAGTAACGTAGAATTGTGATTCCTCGACTTTCATGCATGATATATCAATCTTATTTTTCTGATGAAATTTTTGCATTCTGTCTAGGGATGTAAACATATAGCACAGCAAACGAAGGTAAACAACTCACGCTTTTTAGGAAACCCAGAGAGTGCTTCAATGGAGATCTTATCATCCCAGTTGTTCCCTGAGATAGTAAGCATTCGATTTTCCTCTTAAGCCCCAGATGTTATTATGTCTGACTTGATGCATTTTTCAAGATTTTATTTTTACTTGATTTCACAGGTAACAGAAGAAACACTACATCATGCGTATCAACATCATCAAATAATGAACGCCTTCGATTTCCCTCTTGAAGATTTCGACTTCAATTTTTTCTCTTCGGAAACGTACTCCCCTTGTTCACTATTTGTTCCGGAAACAACGCGAGGTCTCATGGATCCGCCATTCAAAGTTGCTCCGACAATCATGGAGAGGCCAATGAAGATGCAAAAGACTCAGAGCGTGAGCAACTCTTGCTCACCCGAAACAAACAAAGCCCCCACAACGGCGATGTCCTCGCTGTCATCTAGTTCCCAGTTGATATCTTTTGCAAGCTTGGATTCTTTCCCGACTGAATCGCAGCAGATTTACGGTACTTGCTTCGAACATTTGTTACATATTTTGGGTTAATTGAATAAGATCTGAGGTATTATACTGCATGATGGTAATACCAAAAGTTTCCTTGTAATTAATTTGTGAAGGTGCTTATGAGATCCAAGACTGTCAAACAGAGACAAAGAGAATTGGCGCAATGAGTAGACCACCTATGAATACACGAGAACACCTGATTGCTGAGAGGAAGCGGCGTGAGAGGCTTAGCCAGAGCTTCATTGCTCTCTCTGCTATCATTCCTGGCCTTAAAAGGTAAATCTTCTTGAAAAAACTTTTTACTTTTCCTTGGAAAGATTCCTTATTACTAAGAATATATGTCTTCGTCATTACATTAGAGTATATATCAAATTATCAAAATGTTGATGCACCCACGTTAGGAAGTCTTGAAGATTTTTGCCCCGATTCATTACTGTCCGTGATTGTTGTGAATTTCCTAAACTCTGGTTCACAACAATCTTATTTAAGAGATCTAATCATATTAGCAAAACAATTATCCCCATTGCTATCGAAATAGTCAATAGCACAGCACTTCATTTCGTGCATAAGATCATCTCATCCAATCACAATTCATTCAACTGGAAAGAGGTGTGAGTTTGGGGTCTCATTTTTTAAAGTAAGGGGTAAAGTTAAAATGATGTATATCTACGTGCATTAGGGACCTGCTTACAATTCCTTAAACTTGAATATCACACTCCGAGCGAATCTTCTGGTTAATCACCTGGCCTTTTACTCCCATGGGAAACAATTAAAGTTAGGATGAGCAAGGTTTGTTTACCTTTGCCGAGTCATAAACAAAGATCGGACACTGGTTTTCCTTCAAGTTCATCAAAGTTGAAATTTGAAGGGGTAGATACTAGACAACAATATACTCAAATCAACTTTCTTGTGTGCTGTTGTGTTTTTCAGACGGACAAAGCATCAATCCTCAGTGACGCAATCAACTACATGAAGCAGCTTCAAGAACGCGTCAAGAAACTCGAGGAAGAGGCTGCAATCAGGACTGTGGAGTCAGTTGTGATTGTAAAGAAGTCTCAGGTCTCGGCGTTCGATGCTATGTTCTCATTAGATGAGAACTCTAACCACTTTGAGCAACAACTCCCTGAGATCGAAGCAAGGGTCTTGGACAAACATGTTCTTCTTCGAATCCATTATGAGAAACAAAAGGGATGCATGGCGGAGATACTTAGAGAAATAAAGAAGTTGAATCTATCTATTCTTAACAGCAGTGTATTATCGTTTGGGAGTTCCATACTAGAAATGACAATCGTAGCTCAGGTAAATTCAAGCACCTGGGTCACTCCTCTCTTTTTCTAAGGGTAAAATTACAAACAAGAAAAGCTTGTACTGTTGGTTAAGTTATTAAAACTAGCACATACTTACAAACAAATGTAAACATACATCATCGTTCGTTTTCCATTAACATAATCTTTTTTCCTTGCAGATGGACGTTGACTTCTGCATGAATATTGAGGATCTCGTCAAGAGTCTACACACAAGCTGTGTAGGATTGGATGAAGCCTCTCCTTGCACTCTAATTGCAAATGGAAATGGGTCTTGCTCAGAGAGACGAATTGGATTAGATTTTTAGTTCTTTTATTTTTTATTTTTATCTCTTGTGCACTTCTCGAAAGTATTCTGTATTCATCAGTTTGTAGCTGTTGTAATAAAAGTAATTTCATTGATTGTGGGATCATCTTATTATGGTATATGGAGAGCTACATTTAGTTGATTCTGATCCATATTCGGCGTAAATGTGATTGATAAAACGTGACGGACTAATATTTGTGATGGTCGTGAAACGAGAATATATCGAGTGGTTTGTGATTGTCACATCAATGGTTGATTTGAGGTGTGTCTTTATTCATGTCCAATAATTAATTGACATGTGTTTCCTTAGTTAGATTAGAAAAAATAAAAATAAAAAATTATCTTCTTCCTCCTCCACCCATTTTTTTCCCTAACCTAGCCATCATCAATGGCCATCGGCGACCCATTCAGGCGTCTATCTAGTTGGCTCTTGATATTTGGCCGTCCACCTTCGGCTCCGAACAAGCCGTTGTTGCTCGCGGCCATGAGTTCCAAATCTAGAACCATGGCCATGAGCACAACGGCTCTAGAGCCATGACTCTTAAAATCGAACGGCGACTCTTGAAGTCCTTATCACTTATTTCAGACAATGCAACTTGAAAAACGAAAAGAGAGAAAAGAAAAAAGTGACGATGAAGTCAAGGGAAGGAACATCGCTTGCTTTCCATGGCCATGGTGAGACTTCCAGATCTGAAACCATAGCTCCAACGACATTGGCTCGTCCATGGCTATGAGCGACGGTAATCTACTTCAAATGTGCAAACCCCTCAACTCCGAGATGTGATCAACGGCAACAAATTTAAGGAAGGAATGTCGACCACAAACACAATGGAGAGGGTTGGATGTTGGACGCAAATTACGCAATCCTTAGATCACCATAACCAAAACAAAAACATTCATAATTGAGCAGAAAGATTAACACACTTATTTTGGGATCCATCGTTCTTGAAGCGGAAGCGGAAAACTGATGTTCCACACGCAAGTCCTTCTCCTCTATTACCCTCCGTAACACTAGCTCAATGAGACGGCCCCCTCGCTCTTTAGCGTTAGGTTAACGCCCCATATGTGAGGATATGTGTGCAAATAATGGTTAGAGGAGAGACTTGAGCACTATTTATAGAGTTTCCAGCCAGGCCCCCTCATTACTGGTCAGGTCAACTCGGCCCACACTAGCCAGCCCCATATTAGACTTATTAAGAAACTTTCTATCTCACCTTAGACCAACCCCGTAAAACGGTAACCGTTAGACGGTACATTACAATATCAATTAATGTAGTCCACATTAGGAAAACTCTTACATTCTCCCACTTGGACTTTATTAATTGAAATCGTACTGTATGTGTGCACATTGGTCTAGAGATAATTCTTAATAGTCAATCAAATTCCATAAAGTCTCAAACATCGAATTATGGCGGTAACTGCATGTATACACACATAGCCTTCCATGGTCACGAATGTTCTCAACTCTATTTGGATTCAATATGGTAGTGTGTCAAATGGACAACATCTCTCATAAAGAAATCCCATTTGTCAGTCACCATTCTCTTACCTTAAGCATCATAAAAAACTTGTGCCACTAGAGAATGTCTTTATGGTTCCAATGAACCCACATATGCCTTGTCCTTACGGTTAACCTTTCTTTATGTATAACAAGGCACATACACAAGGCTAATAACCGGATGCTCCTAGCCTTCACTCAAGATTTAAGCAATACCTTGAGACTTTTAACAATATATATCAAAATGTTACTAAATTGTAAAAAATACAAATGTAAACTTTATTTAAGAAAAATAAAATACATATCCCACTAAATAATAGCATCCCAAGATACTCCTAGGCCCATGCTAATGACATGTCGCTCAAATACACACGGGCGTAGGTCTTTAGTTAGTGAATTTGCAATCATATCATCTGTAGGAATATGATCTACTGCAACATCACCATTCTACACTAATTCCTTTATGGTCAAAAACTTGACCTCAATGTGTTTAGACCCCTTGAGATTTCTGTTGTTATTAATAAACAATACTGCAGAGTTATTGTCCCAATGCAGCTGTATGAGCCTATCCACAAAATCATAAACTGATAACTCCCTAATGAAGTTCCGGAGCCAAATAGCTTGAGTAGTAGCTAAAAAACATGTTACAAACTCTGCTTGCATAGTAGAAGAAGATATGGATTTCTGTTTCTCGCTCTTCCATGATACTGTACCTCTTGCCAACATAAATATGTATCCAGTCGTTGACTTCTTATCATCTTGATAGCCAGCAAAATCTACATCTGAATACCCTACTAGTTGCAAGTCTGGAACATATCTATAAATCAGCATATAATCTCTTGTTCTCTTTAAGTACCTTAAAACATTCTTGGCAGCAACCCAGTGATCATGTCCTGAATTTGACTAATATCTGCCTAGAAGCCCGATTGCAAAAGCAATATCTGGCCTAGTGTAAACTTGAGTATACATGATACTTCCAAGCGCACTAGCATAAGGTACATTCTTCATTTGAGTTTTCTCAAAATCTGAATTAGGGTATTGTGAAAGACTCAATTTATCACCCTTAATAATAGGAGCAATTCTGATTTGCAATGCTGCATATTGAATCTTTCTAAAATGCGATCAATATATGCCCTCTGAGACAAACCCAATGAACGGCGGGAGCGATCCCTATGGATCTCAACGCCAAGAACAAAAGACGTCTCACCAAGGTCTTTCATGTCAAAATTTTTCGATAACATTCGCTTTGTTTTATGCAATAAATCAATGTCACTACTAGCAAGCAAGATATCATCCACATAAAGTATGAGAAAAATATATTTTGTGATATCCTGAAATTCGAGTTCTCTGAGGGATGAATGAATGTGAATTTCGTCAATGCATTGTTGGTTGATCTCACTCGGAATTGATCACTCCTGAGATACCGACCTTGAGGGGAAAGGCTAATGAGGACAGAACTCGTGTGACTAAAGGACTCGATCTGGGAAAACGACTTAACCGTGAGACTTGTGAGAGGACGATCCTGTAGATAGGCAGGCCGATTCTAAGGACGACTAGAAGTCAATTCACGGACAGAACATAATAAAACGACGGGTGATTCCGTTTACTATTATCGAATCCACGAACGACCCTATGTCGATCCTCGTGTCGTGTACTTTGAAATAAGAATCTATCCTCCGTAATTTCATGCGATCAAGGACGTCCATGTGTCGAGATGTCTTGAACATGGTTTGACACGAGTCAATTACACAGGAATTCTCAAAGCCACCTGTCAGTCTGAGTTGTACCCAAAATGGCATTAGGACGAAATTGACATGGCATGAGAACTAAAGATTAGACTTCGAATTATCGGGAATGTCCGGGACGGACTTTGGATGAAGCTACTTCAAACAGTCGACAACGCCAGTTAAGCCGAGCAGTTAAAAAAGGGATTTTCGGACAAAGGAAGTGAGTCCGTGAGGACGTGGGTCGGGCCAAGCTAGTGTAGGCCTAGGCCTAAGGTGGGAAAGCCACCATGGTGGGCCTAAGAAAATCAAATGAGCCCATTGGGCCTAAATCAACTATTCATCTTCTAAGCCCATGGGCCAAGCCTTAACCATTTCAAAACCCAATAAATTCCCAAGCCCACTCCTATTCATGGCCAAGCCCATTTCTTAGGCCCATCCACCAATTTCATCCCAAGGTCATATTTGTAATTTGTGAGAGGTGAAATGACCAAAATGCCCCTAGAGCTTATGGATAAGGGCAAAAGAGAAGAGAGAGAAGATGATGTCATGCATGGGGAATTGAAGTAGCCATTTAATGGCCTTAATGAGGAGTGCTTTCAGCCTTCACTTTACTCTCTCTCTCCCTCCTTCAGCCTCCAAGTCGACGGAGCTCTTTCTCCCTCGTTCTCCCTCTCTTTCAGTTTCTGCTCCAGCTGACCATTCGGTGAAGAATCGAGTCAAAAGTAGTCTTCCCGGTTGAATCACAGAACGAGCCACATATCACCGTGACCGGGAGAGACAGACCGTTCCAACGAACTTGATTTCGTCCCGAACAGAGCTGCCGTCCGTCCTGTACGGCCGTCGCAAGCCGCTGGTCACCGGTCCGTCGGTCCGCCTGCAGCCTGAACTGTTTTGACTTTTCGGCAATTTTTCTTCCATTCCAGCCGTTCCTCCGCCCATCCCAACCTCCAGGAAGACCCCCAAGACCTCCTGGTACTGCCAGTTGTCAACCACCCCCTTCGCCGGAGCTCCGGCCAAGCCGTTCAACTTGTTTTCTTCTCCGTGGAGCTTGTTTTGAAGTTTCGGTGGGAGTCAAGTTTGTGGTTGCTATGTTG
Organism: Eucalyptus cloeziana; assembly: GCA_014182715.1. NCBI lineage: Eukaryota > Viridiplantae > Streptophyta > Magnoliopsida > Myrtales > Myrtaceae > Eucalyptus > Eucalyptus cloeziana. The sequence goes on along the minus strand of CM024641.1, from coordinate 23,206,557 downwards.
AGCTTGGGACCACCTTAGATCATCGTGGTAGAGGTCCCGGAGCGTCGCCTCCGTCGTCGCCGCTGCGTAGGTGCCTCCGGCCCACTTAACGGGTGAGTTTAGCTCATAATCCTTCGATTAGTGCCTAAACTTGCTTAGGGTTGGTTTAGCTAGATTTAATTCTAGTTTATGTGATTAATTAAGTTGTATTAGCCCTAAGATAGGTGGTTAGATGGATGGATTAGATTAGTTTAGCTTAATCTTGCTTTATTTGCTAAATTGTGCTTATGTGTTTAATTAAGCTTGTTTTGCTTAATTAATTGTTTGATTTAATTAATGTTTTGTTTAATTTCTGAATTTTATTTATTAAATATTGAATTTTGGAAAATTACTATTCACGCGACCATTCACGAATGCATTCACGTGCATTGTTCGCCGAATGCTTCACGTGCACTTGTTCACCGAAATCTGTTCACTTGCACCTGTTCATCCGAATGCGAAAAATGTCCAAAATTCATGTGTGTTGATTTTATGAAGTAAATGAACGTGTAAATCCATGGACATCCGTATGAATTGAGTGATGATTGTGCAATTGTGTGGTGATTGGAAATTTAGTATTTATTCAGAAAATCCCGAGTATCGGGTTTTGATACTGAAAGTGGATTTTTAAGTATTATATCAAATAGTGGGATTTGAAAATGTAAGGTATCAGCTTTCTTGTTTGAAATGACGTGTACCCACACACGACTACTTTCTCGGATGTTTTTAATACGAAGAAAAGAGGCCAGGATGACTATTTTAATCGAGACATTTGAGTGAAATACAAAGTATCCTAGGCCGATGTTGAATTGTCGTGTGTTGGTTAAGAGAACCTGTCTGGTGATGAGCTGGACGTGCCCCTATATGGGATGCCCGCACAACGAATGCCAGTCGCAGTAGAGGCTGGGCCGATTGGACCGATGCTCCTTCGGGAATGCCGTCGACGTAGTGACGAAGCCGTGCTCAAAGGGGTGAGACGATGCCTGGCTACGCCAAAAGACCGCCGAACTGCAAGTAGGCCGTGCCCGTGTGTGGCCGTGATTAATGAGACGATGCCTGGCTAAATGCCAGTAAATAGCCGAACTGCGAGTAGGCTATGCCCTTGTGTGGCAGTGGTTAATAATTAGAACGCATGCTGAGTGTTATTGATTGGGTTGAGACCCCTGTGATTAATTGAGTGGATAAGGCGTTTCAATTGTTGTATGCATTGAGTATATACATTGTGTTTTAACGTGCCAATGTGCAAGAATGCATGAGAATCATGGCATCTGTGATTTCGGTCATACATGAGTTAAGCACATTACTTATGGCACGCACGCATGAATCGATAACGTGGCGGGTGTGGCAAGGGCCAGGTGAGATCGCTTGTGATGCGACTTGTATGTGATTGATGAGATGCATCATCTAATGGCCATGTGCATTGCGTGTATTGTGCTGAATTATAACGTGCAGGGTATGGCATACCAGGTAAGGTTGCATGCGAACCGACTATTGGTTGTTGGTTGTTAGTTGTGGGTCGTTGGTTGTTTGTGGTGTGATTCTAGAAAGATACCCCGAGTTGAGTTGGTGTACTAACCGGGGCTTAGGGGTGGAACTCGCTGAGATTTATATCTCACTGGTTATTGAATAACCATTTTCAGGTCTCTAGTGTGAAGAACCAGGAGCTTGAAGCAGAAGGGTCAAGAGCATAGGTGGCTCAGTAGTTCTTGTTGGAGATAGGTCTCCTATACTTGGACCTTAGAGATGGACTCTGTTTTATAAACTGACTTGTTTATGAAAGTGTGGCTTGTAATGAAATTGTTGTCCTGCTTTTCTATCCCATGTTTGTTATTGTCAGGGGATTAGTTAATTTGCTTTCGCATGTGCAATTAAATGAAAAGGGTCGGCAACGAGTCCTGGGAACGTCGCAAAATTCTATCGACCATCGAGGGATGTGCGCGCGCTCGAGGTTCGAGGCGTGACATATTTCCTCCCACTGACCTTGGTGTATATATACCGATCTACTTTGTTCTCAATAAATCCGAATGAAGTGACAATACTATGAAACTTCAAATTCCACTGTCTAGAAGCTTGTTTAATGCCATAAATAGACTTTTTCAATTTACAAACAAGCTTACCTAAGTCATCTGTTGCAAAACCTTCAAGTTGCACCATATAAACCTCCTCATTAAGGTCTCCTTTTAGAAAATCAATCTTAACATCCATCTAGTGTAACTCCATATCAAAATGAGCTACCAATGCCAATATCACTCTAACGGAATCTTTAGAAGAAACTAGAGAAAATGTTGCTTCATAATCTATTCCTTCTCTTTGAGTTAAATCCTTAACTACTAGCCTGGCTTTAAACTTTTCAATCTTCCCTTTGGAATCCCTTTTAGTTTTATATACCCATTTGCAGCCAATAGGTTTACAACCTTCAGGCAATTCAACAAGCTCCCAAACACCATTGTGTTTCATATATTGCATCTCATCTTTCATCGCACCTAGCCACAAATTTGATTGAGGACAAGAGATGGCATCGGTATAAGTCACCGGATCGACAACACAACCAATATCATAATCATGCTCTACTAGGTAGACTAGATAATCTAGTGGTATATCTAAACATCTTTCCCTAATTGATCTTCTGAGTGGAGCTACTTCATTCTCATTCTGAATTTGAGGAGCTTGTGGAATTTCTTCAGGAACTATCTCAACAGTAGGATCCTGGGCCACAACAGGCTCAATTTGTGGCGCAGGAGGCTCCACAATTGTCTGCACAGGATGAGACAGTGATCTAGTAATCCCCACCATACTATCATCTTCAATAGTTCGTGAGCAACTACCATTTTCAGCTACGTCAAATTCCAAAAATTTTGCAGTCTGAGACTCCACAATTCTTGTATCTCCATTAGGGTTATAAAACCGATATCCCTTTGAATGATCTGGGTAAGATACGAAGTAACATCGAGTAGTTTTAGAATCCAACTTACTCAATGTCGGATTATATAACTTCACCTCTGCATGAAGGAAGGAAAGTTGACAGCACACTTTATAAACAAATTGTGGGCAGTTTGATGTATCTAACTACAACAAGACCGGGATATAATGTATTCTATGAGTTTAATCAGTAGATATATGGAGAATCCTACAGAAATGCATTTGTTAGCTGCTAAGAGAATCCTTCGTTATTTGGAAGGAACTAGAGACTTTGGGCTATTTTACAATAAGGGTGAAAAGTCCAATTTGTTGGGATTTACTGATAGTGACTATGCAGGAGATCAAGATGATAGGAGGAGCACTTCGGGTTATGCTTTTATGTTTGGGACATGTGCTATCTCGTGGTCATCCAAGAAGCAACCAATTGTCACATTGTCAAGTACAGAAGCTGAATTTGTTACTGCAACAGCTAGTGCTTGTCAAGCTATTTGGCTAAGGAGAATTCTTGAGGAGCTGCAATTCAAGCAACCAGGATCTACTAAAATATTTTGTGACAACAACTCAGCAATCAAACTCTCCAAGAATCCTGTGCTACATGGAAGAAGCAAGCACATTGATGTGAAGTTTTATTTTTGAGAGATCTTAGCAATGATGGAACAATTGATCTAATCTACTGCAGGAGTAAAGATCAAGTTGCTAATATATTCACCAATGCCCTCAAGATGGAGTCATTTGTGAAGCTCAGAAGGTTACTAGGTGTTTGCACGTTGAAAATGGTCAAGGCTTTAAACTGAATGTTAGTAAACATCAGTTTAAGGGAGGGATTATTGAAATAATAGTTATTTCCTTTTGCACGTTTTGCTGATTTGGTTTTTCAGTTATTAGAGTTAGTGGAGTCATGTGTGTTAGTTGTCCTAGTTTTTAGGTGTTAGAGAAGTAAGTGCTTTATGCAGAACATGGGTAGTTATGGATCCTATCTTAGTGGTGTTTTTTACGTAATGTATTTGTCTTTGTAAAAGACTTCGTTGTTTTGTACGAAGGATGAAGTTTCAGCCTCATCTCTTCTCCCTTTAGCAATTTAACATATCCAATTTAAGATGGTGCCTAGTGTAGTTAGTATTCAGATAAAATCTAGTGAGGGCGAGGGTCGATCACCGTCGCTCCATATTGGTGAGTGGGACACAATCACCGCGCAGGTGAGAGCAAGTGGGCCTCTTGCTTGCTCTACTTGTGGCAAGGCCCTTCCCTTGGCTTGGTCGTGGTTCGTCAACTCTTACCATGGCCCGAGTAAGGCTTGCCAACCGTCACCCTCCACTCCCTAGAGCTATCCTTCTTCCATTTCGATCGTCGTTTCTCTGTCAGTCTCTCTGTCTCTCCGTCTCTTCTAATTTATTTTTTTATTTTTTATTTTTTTTTATTTTTATTTTTATGTTTGGTCCTCTTTTTTTTTTTTTTTTCACTTTGACGTCCATTTGGCGTCACATCTATGCCATGTACCTAAAAGGAGAAGGAAAAATTAATTTTAAAAAAAAATGTGATCTGAGTGTTCCATCCACCTAAAACTAAAGAATTGAATGCATGAATTTTGCAAGGTTTAGGATTGAAATAAATGAAAGAAAGCTTAGGAATTCTAAGTACACGGGGCATAACCATGAAAGAGTTTAGGCCCCGGCTGTAATATTTCCCATACCTTAAATCATGCAAATTCGCATAGTCCAAAACTAATAATATTACACGTAAGTAATAAAAAAAAAAAGGAATTGAAATCCAACATATTGCCCATTTATGGTGAGACAGCAACTCCTCTGATTCCTCCCATGGAAAAATTTAGTTTCAAATTTTTAAGGGAAAAAGTACTCAACATATCCAATTGGATCTAAGTTTACTAAAACACTTGAGCATATATGTTATGACCTAATTATGATGAATTAGCTGCTCCACATGACATGGAATTTTCGATGTGGGACTTCTTCATCCGACTCTATAAAACAACTTTATATTCATAAGTTTCCGTTCTTTCCATTTATTTTCTTATTTATTTGGCTCGAGAGCTCTATTGGTGTTTCGTGTTTCGTCACTACGTCATTATAGCATGTCCATTTCATGGAAGCTTCATCTACTTTTAAGTCAAGGAAATTGAAGATGTTAATGTCAAAAAAGGGTAGATCCCACCAAATCAATAAGGTAGGCGCGTGCTTTCCGATTCCAAGCGTCCACCTCGAGTTGGAATATCTTATTGGAAGAACCCCCACGTGCACAAAACAAAGAAAACAATTGTCGAGGGCACAAAAGAACATTACCAGGTGGAGGAAAGAGAGAAATATATATTATAGCATATATTCTACAAAAAGAATTGCTTCTTTTACGGCCTAAACTTTAAATACAAAAAGTTATCTAGCATAAGAATTTGATAAGTCATTGGTATTTTCAAAGTTATCTACGTATTTGTATTCGAAAAGTTACACCACAAGTCATAAATCTATCATCTATATAATAGAGTCGACATCTAAACTTTTTATTGGATGAGAGAGTCGCAATATGTAGACCTTCTTCTTATTCTTCTTCTTCTTCCTCTTATTTTTTTTCAGTCCGGCCGAATAACTTTCTTTCTTAATAGATTTCTTTAGAGCACTTGTCGGGAGATATACCGACATTTAGCCACGGTCACAGCTCAGCATAAACTAAAAGATAATCAGAGGACGAATAATTTATTCCTTAAAAAAATAATAAATGCTGTTCCACTAACGTGTCGCTTTCCACATGCTTCTAACACGCCAGTCATTGCTTGGACTTCATCAACATCATAATTCGATCGGAATATTTTTATTCCATTCTCCTAAACTTTTGGCCTAGCTTTCTTGTCGTTCAGCCCACGCAAAAAAAAAAAGAAAAAAAAAGAAAAAAAAAAGACTTTTTCCTTTTCCTGAAAGTTTGTGATTAGACTATTGAATCACCGTCCATAAAGTTCAACTTCCTCTATGAAACGGTCTTCTGCGCGAAACTTCGCAGTTAATTAAACGCAAATCCTCATTGAATAATGTGACGCCCCAAATTTCTCAGATTCTAGAATTACAAATGGACGGATAGGGGCTCGGAGGACAGGAAGTTGGGCCAAGCAGTGGGCCCGTTGGGCCGGATGCTGAACCGTGAGTGTAGGGTTGGTGGGCTGAAGATTTGGGCACCAATGTGATGTGTGTGGGCCGCGAATTGGGCCAGTGGGCCAAGTGCATACGTAAGGCCCAGGATTAAGTGAAGATGTTCTGGCTCGTCGGTATAGGCTTCGGATTTATTTGTATACGTATGCAATTTAGGTCTCGTATGGCCTTGATTGTCTTGAAAATTCGGGATTTATTTTAGCAATGCTATTTCATGTGACGTGAAGGACGATTAATGACCTCACGACTTTAGGAAAATAGAGGAAAATTTGCAGCGCATATTTTATAAATGGTAAATTGATGTTACCTGTTTAACCCTATGGAACTAGATTTCCATCTCTTCTACCCTTATTTCTTTTGGTGGCTGATTAGTGTAGGGGCGAAATGGACAAAGCAAGCATTTTGTAGGGATTAATGATTGAAGGGAAAGAAAATCAAATTAACCCCTAATGATCTCTTAAAACACTCATCTTTGGACAAGTGTGCGTGTGCATGTTGGGAAACTTCATGCAAGAGGAAGCCCCTTCCTTTCCTTGTCATTTCTGCCCACCTCAGATGCCGAAACCGAGCCTGGGGATTGCAAAATGCAATCATTAGTTGCCTTGAGACTCATGAAAACCTAGACTTAAACACTCAAGCAACTCTTTCCTCTTTCATTTCTCCCTCACTTATCGTTCGGCTCCGCAGAACGCCCCTTCCTATTTCTCTGCATTCTCTCTGTCGGTTTCAAGCCTTAGGAGCTCAAATCCTCGAAGAACCAGCAAGAACAAGGAGCAAGGAGGGTCAAATAGCCACCAGATAAGGGAAATTGTTGGGTACTAGGCTAGAATGATCCCCTTGTTGCTCGGTGAAGTGGCTAGTCGTCCCCTGGATTCTGTCTTGGAATGGTTTCGCCTTTCCTTGGCTGTGGAGCGTCGTTCTTGAGTTGCATGTTCGATCTATGGCTAGGACTGGCGTACAGGCTCGACTGAAAAGCTGTGTATGCTGTCTTACTCATGTATAAGGCCATGCATGTTTAGGAAAAAGGGTCGCATGTTACTTTGGAAGCTCGGTATCCTTGCACGCGAAGTGGTGTGTATGTTTTGGTTGTTGCAAGTGTTCTTGACGACTGATGTGAGAAGTGGACATTGCATGACGCCTAGGACTTTTAATTTGAGCGTGTTATTGAGCTGTGATCATGATTTGAGGAAGCATTGCAAGTGTTTTGATGTGTGGGATCTCTTTTCTAAAGCCAGCCTCTACCTGACCCCTTCTGTTTCTAAATTTTGGTGAATCCAGGATGGTTCGAATTTGATGGTGTCTCCTTCTTGGAAGCTACTCCCAACATCCGTAACTATAACATAAATTATTTCTGGATTTTTCTAAGAAGGGATGACTAGCTTGAGAGAGTGCTTTTATCCTAGAGCCGTTCCGCCCAGAATAAGGGAATTCTTGACCTTAGCGCCTACCGGAATTTATACAAAAATATTTAGTTCGAAATTTTATAGGGTTCCTTCAAGAAAATTATAGGGAACGCCTTTTGCACTAAATTTTAAATTTTTAGGAACTGAAATGGAAATTGTAGAACCTTATTCCCAGCGGTGCTTGAAAACTGCCAGTAGAATTACGTAGAGATAGATATATCCTTTAGTGTTTTTATACAATCCCTTAGTTCGAATCTAGACATGACCTCTTCATTGAAGTTGTTAAGGACGGCCTTATCTCTAACATATGGAAGTTTCAGGACGCTTAGAAAAGGTTTGACTATTCAAAATAACTAGAACTTAAGAATCCTACTCTCTGCTTTAGCAAGCCAGAGTTAACTCTACTTTGTTGATCTACCGCTCGCGGTGCAACTCATTGTGGACTTCGAACCCTTCATAAAAAATGTTAGTCTAGTTCTTCTCTATGATATATAAAAAATTTAGAATTTTTTAGAGCCCGTTCACTGGGGTAACAGGACCAATTCAATTAAGGTGCGAATCTGATTTGTTTTGGCTTGTTGATGGAGAATCTACTGTGTCTACATGAAGATGGTAAAATCTCGAATAGTAGTTGACTAAGGGGTTTAACTACGTTGAATGGACTTCTCTCCATGGAGCATGTTATGTGAGTGACGTGGCCATTGCATCGGAATTTGCTTCCGGCGTGATTAGGAAGTCCTTGAAAGTTGAGCACATTGGTGCGCTGTAACTAATTCAAGATGTGGAAATGTGAACCGTGTGAAATGAACTAAATTAAGAGATTTTCATCGGCTATGTGATACCGATGATGATATCGATGATGCCCTTTAGATGTCCATATTGTGTGATCATAGATGTTTCAGTTGTGTGATATCGATCGAGTGATATCGAGTGATATCGAGTGATACCAATGATGCCCTAGGGAGTGGGATACCCATGCTGTGTGATCATTGATGTCTCAATTATGTAATACCGAGATACCTCAAAGTGAGATGCCTATGCTATGGATGCCTTGGTTATGTGATATTGAAATGCCTCTGAGATGCCCATGGTAAGTAATTCATGGAAATCCGGCCAGTAATTCAGAAGGAAGTGACTCCAATGAACTGGCCAGAGACTCGAACCCTTAAATAGCTCACATTGCTATTGCAAAATACCTCACATGGAAAAACTTTTTGGTTACTAACATCTTAGCAAGTGATTGACTCATCAAACTCGAACCTTCAGATCTCAAGTGGTGTGAAAGAGTTATATTTAAATCCAAACATTTTGTAATGGGTGTGGAATCTAAGGGTAATGGCAAAAGGAGATTAGTGCCGATCTCATTTCCATATGCTTCTATAAGAAAGAACAATGACAACAAGTTTCACCTATTACATTTTTTTTTTTTCAGAACTTGTGTCCTGTTTTTATCCTTTCTTTGCTAGTTTCTTTTGCTAAGTGTCGCCGAAGTTGGAAACGAAAAGCCTTCTATGTAATTAAGCCCAAGTCCTCACTTCTCACTTTTAAATTCTTCCCAGATGAAACCTAAACGCCTTTCTCTGGGCAAGTATACTTCGGGCGAAGACCAGATTCCTTCGGAGATCAAAGCTTTGGTCGTGGACTGTCAAGTGCCTCTGGCCCAGTTTGACTATTGTCCACTTGGCCCATTGCACTGGTGAATTAAACCAGTTATCCAACTGGGCTGCCAAGGCCCATCGTCGTTGTGCCCTTCTTCTAAATTTGTTATACAAACCCCACATTCTTTTGGTACTTTGTTCTAAAACCCACCAACTATGTTTTCTAGGTGAGGATTGATGAAATGAAGTTTTTCATTTCGACATAAAAAAATTAATCGAAACAAAATTTCAATGTGGATCATTAGACTCGACATTTTTCGAAAGAACATGTTCATGCATGACTCTTGATCGCATATTTGGATCGGACTTGTAAAATTTGTTTCTTGCATTACATAATGATTTGACGTGGCAGCGAGCTCATTATGTTGAATACAAGATATCAGGAGTCATATATTGTGATATCCAGTTCGTTGCCATGCACGTCAGTTGTCAACCCAGTGCATAGGAAAAACCACCGGATCAATGCTAAATTTATTGTACGGATAATAGAGGTGTGCAAAAGAATTAGGAACTAACCGAAACTAGAGTTGACTAGCCCAAAATGGACGGTTCCCATGGGATAGGTAATTAAATTGTCATGTCAGGTATTTTTTGCAGAAATTGACCACGCAGACTACATTGGAGTTTTGCGCAAAAGTTTTGGACTAAAATGGCAAAATTAGTAAGTCTATGAATGAATTAGCAATTGTACAATAGGACTGATTAGACAATTTCTCCCTCAACAAGTTGTGTGAAATTTGTTTTGCTTTGAGGAGCTTTTGATTCGGGGTAGTGTGCCCGTGTATATTAAAATCTTGGAGATTAGACTGTTGGAAATATATAAAACATGCTTGTATTTAGCGCATTAATTTTATGACATTGAGACCAATATAGAAAGTAGTAACTACAGCTTGATACTTTTATATCTATTTTTTCACTTCTTGGGCAGGGCAGCCCCTATCTAGTTATTTGGTCCCACTCTTGATCAATGGGATCGAGGATGATTTCAACAAGAAATATATCAAAGAGTTGGTGCTGGGCTAGCCAAAAATCAAAGAGTAATCCGCTTACTTTGTAGTGAAACCGACCTACAAACGGGTTTTGCACATTTTGATACTTTGACTGTGGAGTTCAAGATATCATGGTGCAAAACGAAAACGCACTAGTGCAAGACGAAGACGCACTATCTTTCTTTGAATTTTTGGTACACACCATATTGGACTGTAAATTTTTTGTGGAAATTGCTTGCCAGACGAATTCTTATATAATGATGATTTCGTTGAAACTTTTTAGGAATTAAGGTCTTGTTTAAGGTCGTTTATTCAAGACAATACGTCGTATGATTTGTTTATTTTTCTAACCGCTTATCTAATAAAAACCGTTAGGATGCAAACCTTATACGACTGGTGGAGGATTGGAAGTAAAGCCTTATCCTACTTTATGGGACATATAGTTTTTGAACTTACATCAAACTCTGTCATTGTAAAATGAAGAAACTAGAAAAGAATTGTGGAATCAAAATATTAAAATCATGTAATATGAACCCCTTGATATTTTACTATAAAATGCGGAATCATTTTTTAAGGGTTAAATTTATAGTAAAACAGATGGGACCTTTACTTTTATTACTTTGCCCATCTATTCTATTATATATAGTCAAATTAAAGCTGGAATTGAGGAAAAGTTGATTCCTTTGTTTGCCATGTCACATTTAACTTTGCCTCTATGATCATTTGCCCATGACAAGACACATGATGTAATTTGCTGCGTAGTTAAGAAAGCCATGTGCCTCGTATTCAAACGTTGACAGAAGGCGAAAGCAAGTTTGCTGCATAGTTGAGAAAGAATCCAGCACACAAGTACAACATTACTCATTAATCAGTTATTGGGACACAAATAAATTACAAGTGGAGAGATAAGATTATACATCACAATAATTTCCTAGGAGCGCACAGAAAAGACAGCATTCTAGAGACAACTCAAAAGCTGATATGACCCTATGAAAAAAAGAAGTGCAAGTTTATACTGCACATTAAACTTAGGGGTGATTGCTTTTAGGGTAAATAAATTTTAAAGTTAGAATTTAAAAGCTATCTTGTTATAACTGGTTCTCAATTTTGGACTTAGGAACCTACCCTGTTTTCCAGGAACCGATTTTGGAACCTATCTTGTTTTTCTATTGAGTTCCACAGTCTACCCGAAAACCTTTTTTTCTTTTTTTTTTTTTTTTTTTTTTTTTTTTGGGTTCATTTTTTACAATAAAATCATGTAAGATTATAAGCAACAAAGTAGTTCAAAGTAAAATATGAACAGCATAAAGCCCTATCCACCAAAAGCAACAATCCATAAGATGAATACATAATCACGTACAATTGTAAATAATAAAAAATTTAAACATGTAATATAAAACATAAATTATAAAACTCCATTCCCATTCATCTTTAAAAATTTAATGGAAGAGGAAAGACTGATGAGGAGTTCTAAGGAAGGACAAAGGATGAAGGAGTGTTGATGTTAGAATTAAAGAGAAAAAGAAATTAGGGTTTTGACTTTTCACTTATAAAATCTGTTTCGAAACCAGTTTCAAACGAGGCGGTCCAATCTGGTTTTCAGGTGGGTATACATTCGAAACCCGTTCCTGGACTGGTTTCAACTGGTTCCAAAAGATTGGAACTTGATCTCAAACTAGTTCCGATGAGAACAAATTCCTAGACCTATTTTTTTAGTAGTTTGGTCCAATTCCTGGGTAGAACCAATCCAATTGGATACCCCTAGTTAGATCTCTCATTAACTCCCCGTGAAAAATTCCTGTAAACTTTCCTTATACTGCAGGCGGGTATTTTGAACGTGGTCTGTGGGATTGAAAATTCGGATTTGAATTGATGTCCTTTCATTGATTTCTACTAAAGACATCATTTCAATTGGTTTTTAATTATCCACCATGTATGAGGATCCCGCTAAGTCAACCACACAAAAATAAGGGGAAAAACCCACCTGCAAAATAGTAGAGATTCCATACTTGAAACCAACGCCAATGTTTTGGCGTTGGCAGAGAGTTTGGTGCTGTCGGATCGGAGAGAGTGACTTAAGTATTACAAAAAAGAAAATGAGATGCATCAAGTATGATGATTACGGTTTTGTCCGTTGTTGCTAGCCAACTCCGGATGAGATGAGAATATTGCAGGAGATCACATGAGATCCAGAAGAGCTTGACGCAGATTCCCCACGAGATCCCCCATTTTCAAGCTGAATCCCTCGCCCATCTGCAAATACATGGGATGAAATAAGAGAAAGCCGAGTGCATTATTAAGTTTAATTATAACCCATTTGAGAAGCAACGTGGTAGTCTTTTATCGGATCATGAAATAAGTGGGATTCATGCATGAATTAAATCATTAACTTGGTAATTTTTGTAAAATTCCTATCTATATTGACATCTTCCTCCCAAAAAAATACACGATATGGTGTTAAAGCCCGGGAAAAAAAAAAGAATTGAGGCAATTATGGTGTTACATATATTTACCTGAGCTAAGATTGTGACATCTTGTGTGGAACTCCCAAAAGGCAGGATACAGCTGCTTACAACAATTAAGTTCAGTTTCTCTGTTTGGCCGATTATTTTCGAAATAAAACCCTTTCTCTTCTCGCAGTGGATTTTGATGAGGATGCATTTTCCAGAGATTCGTGCCTCGATATCAAGGAGCGAGAGTCGCCGGTTCAGATGGCCGCAAGACTTCTCGTTGGACGAAGAAGACGTATCGTCGTACATGGTGAGTCGGGACTTCTTCGCAACGACGACCGACTCCACGGTCTTTGCCGCCACCTCCTCCTCGAGCGCCTTGATGCGTTGTTGAAGCTCTTTCATATACCTGATGGCATCCTCGAGGATGGAAGCCTTGTCCATCTGAAATACACGTTTAACATCAATGTTAGAACAGTTATAACGATGTGAAAATATTTTGAAATGGTTCCCTTAAATCGGTGATGAAGAAATAAATAGGATTTATTAGTTGCGTGCGTCTAGTTTAAGCTAGTTATCAGAGCACGTAGATTTTCCTTATCAACGATTATGGGTCTTCATTATTCTTTTCTTTACATTACATCAAGTTTGCAATCATAGATCTTCAGTCATCTCACCAGGTTTTGCGTCACACGATAAGCATAGATTTTAAGTTGTAATCTCAAAACAAAATAAATTAGCCATGTGATTGTGGCATATGAATTAAACGTATTGCGTAAAAGTCTTTAATCTACCATTAAAATAACAATCTATTCTATATTATAAAAATTTAAATAATAAATAATTATAATTTATTGTAGGACTTGTTCCCTAAAAAAAAAAACTATTATCCTCACAGCTATTAAAAAACTGTTATACTAAAAAAGTCCTTGATGTACATAACATAAATGTTGGAGAGAAGCCAATTTTACAGAACCCCATATTTCAAGAGAGCATGAATCTTGAATTCTCAGCAAGTGGAAACTCTTTAACCCATGGATGCGTTGCATCCCCCTCGTCCGGTGCTAACGACTACACTAATCTGTCCTAATCTCATACTTTCAGAACCATCAATCCTGCAATCCTAATAATTTCCAGACTTTTTCGGCTTGTACCTTTTTAAGGTTGGGAATGACGGCCGAGAGCGCGATGAAAAGCTTGCTGATCTTCTCGCGGCGCTTCCTCTCGGCTAGCACGTTTTCTTGTGTGTGTACCGGCTTCCTGCTTGTCGCTCCAGCGCTTTTCATCTTTGGTCTCTCAATATCTTGGATTTCACAAGTACCTTTCACACTCATCAGAGCGAGACAAATATTGTTAAGAATATTAAGAATATATAATGAAAAATGATCCGATTTTCAAAGTACAGAAATTACAGACAACGCTTCGGTCTCTTGCAGGACTTTACCATAGAATGGATAGGATATGGCCGGAGATGAATTGGGGTTCCCGAACGACATAAAGTGTGATTCAGGAGGCCGAGACGGAGACGGAGATGGCGATATCACCACATTGCGAGCCATCGTTTTGTGCTCCGTTGTGCGTGGAGAGATCCAGCTCTCGGTCTCGAGCTGTTTCCAGGGCCTCTTGGTGAACTCTTGAGGAGTTTCCACGAATTGTGGGACAAAAGCAGGCATCGTCTCGGGGCTAATAAGAGGGAGCAGATGGGATGGCGAAGAGTTCGAGCAGGGCTCCGAAGGAAAATGGGGATGGAACAAATCTAACTCATCATCAAGTGAGAAAGAAGAGCTCTGTTGTTGCTGCCGCTGCCGCTGCTGCTGCTGCTGCTGCTGCTGCTGATGATGATGGAAATAAGCTGCATCTTCAACCATCTGTGGATTTTCACCCCAAAAAAGGGTAAACAAGAAAGTGTCAACTAGTGATTGAATATACTGATCCGTATGTCTATATTCAAAGAGATTTAATCACGGAAGACCAGAGGGAGCGTTACTTCGCGAAATATCCTAGCCGATAAGATCCCCATCGGATCACCGCCTTCTTCTTCTGGTTCCTCTAATCGCCCTGAGCAAGAAACGAGGATGACGACACTAGCAAAATGAAAAGGTGGGAACAAGTCCGCGTCACAGTTCTATACTCGAAGTTGAATTTTTGTGCATTTGTAAAGAGTGGTGGCGTCAAGATGTTTGAATACTCCGTACTAATTGAGGAAAAAAACGGAAAAAGAAAACAAGGTCATCACCTTCAAAAAACAAGAGAGAGAAGCGAAGCTTAATTGGGCAATGGTGGACTTGAAGAAGCAGTAGCTTTTTTATATGCAAGGTCCAACTTGCAGAATATTCGTCTCCCTTCGCTAGCTGGCTTCGGTTCACATTGGGGAGGGGGCTCTTCTACTTGGACCTTTTTCATTCCGTCAAGCTTCCCCCACCCAAAAATAAAAATAAAAAAATACACAAAAATTAACGGGTCCTTGTGCCAATATTTAGTCAAGCCACGGAGGGAAGCGAAGCGAGCCAACCTAGTAGGTACCCTTTTGGATATAACCTCCTCACCCTAGGCGCCCATAGCTATCATACTATTTTACCTAGTGGTAGCCATCTCCGAAGAGATGATGTTGTGTCTTTCTTCATCACTGAAGGCGCTCTCTTATTCTTGGATAAATCTTTTTCTTCCCTACCCAAAACCAAGGATAGAATACAGGAGGTGACATTAAGGAATTCTACCACTTGGGAAATCTTCCCCCATTTAGGCCCCGTTTGGTTCAGCATTCCTAAGAGACTTTCAATCCCGAAAGCCTTTGGGAAAAATTTTAGGCGTTTGATTCAGCATTTGAAGGTGTCATTGGCCAACTGCTAGCATTTGAAATGCTGTGGAATGCCAAAAGCCCAAAGCAAGTTTCGGAATGTTAATACAAGGTTTAATGAGTTTTTTTTTTCTTTTCAATATTGCCCTCATTATAATTGTGTTTTCCTCTTTTGCCCTCATATGACACTGTTCATCGTCTTTTTTGACCTTACGAAGCTTAGCCAATGGATGCGCGGGTGGCGGTGGGGACGGCTCGTGGTGGCGGCGGCGACGGCGGTTTGGGGGGGGGTGTCGCGCGACCTCAAGCAACGCCACCCGAGGTTGCGCGGCCTTCGGCAAAGCATCGCTCGAGGTCGCGTGGCCTCCGGAGACGTCACCCGAGGTCGCTCGGCCTTAGGCGGCGTTGCTGGGTCGCTCGACCTCGGGTGGCGGCGCCTAGGTCGCACGACCTATGCAACGCCCAAGGTCGCCCGACCTCAAGCCACCTCACTTGAGGTCGCAGCACCCAAGGCCGCGCGGCCTCCGGCGTCACTTGGGTCACGCAACCTAGGCTCGCCTAAGGTTAGCGCGACACCCCCCCCCAACCGCCGTCGCTGCCGCCGCCGCCAGCCGCCTCCCCACCGCCACCGACGCCATCGTAGAGCCGCCAACCCCCACGATTTTCCCCTCTCTCTCCCTTTTTTCTTTTCTTCTATTTTTTTTCCTTTTTCTTTTCAACCTAAAGCTACTTTGCAAATATACACATTCTTGAGTATCCAAACATACTAGCATTCACAAAATGCCCATTCAGTCAATGATACTTGAGGAAATGCAAAGCCATTTCCCAAAAGTTGAATCAAACGGGCCCTCCCTTGAGCCTTTTAAGGATATGTTCAAATCCAAACAAATACATATTCTATATTATCTTTTTTCTTTGGTAGGGTAAAAAGGTTGGAATAGATAAATGGCATTGATATCACCTTAGACATTACTATAGGAGTTTCCCACATTTGTAGCCGGATGTTTTGTTTGAGCGATAATGCTACTCACTTTGAACGAGCCTATCACTAGTACACCGGCAGGTGTCGGTTAAAGCAAAGTTAGAGTTATACTTGGAACAAGCAAAACCAACATCACAGATGTACTAAAATTTCATGGAACTAAAGAATAATCGGGAAATTCAAACTAGAGTCTAAGGGGCGCTTCAAATTACATGGAAATACGTTTTAATCATTTTGCCAAACGTTCTCGTTCATAAAATCATTTACTAATTTATTATATGGGTCTCTTGAGGTGGAATATTGCTTTTACTTATGACAATGTTTTTTTAAGGTTTAAAATTTGAAAAAAAAAAAAAAAAAAGGTAGTTCCACTTTACTTGAAACAACTACATCTCTTTAATCTGATTCTAGACATGTGAATTTTAATAAATAAGTATTTCGCATCAAGTTTCAATGATATTCACAGCAATGTCAGTGTCAAATTTTGGCTCATTCAATATGTTTTTGTTAAAAGTTTTGGTGTCTCGTACTTACAGAGTTTGTTCTTATAGGTTTCAAATTTGAGCTTGTTTAACATGTTTATGTTGTTTCCGTATGGTGATGGTGTTGGGATGTTGAACCGAGGCACACATTGCCAAAAGACAAAGCCGTAAATACATATGGAGATCCTGAGATGTACTCATTATTGATAATGATGTGTGATTTAGTTGTAGCTATCGATCCTTTCTTTTGGATGCAGTCACATGTCTGATTTTGAAAGACAAGTATGTAATTAATTTTCTTGGCCAACCATCCTTTGATAATATACCTTGATTTTTTGTTTTTAATTTGTTTGGAGCTCTATGGACTTCCCTTGTTATGGTGACTTCTGAAATTTCTTATGAATCCTTTCATGCATTAATTTGGTAACAAAAGTGGACTCCCTCACTCAATTTTTTCACGTTCTTAGTTATCTATGTAATGTGGGAAATGCCCTTAAGCTCCTGTACATCATCTTATAAATGATAATTACATTTCAAAAAAAAAAAAAAAAAAAAAAAAAAAAAAAAAATACAGTTGTGTCACTAGGAATTTTTCATGATATGTCCATTCCGTTTCTGGACTGACTTATTTATATGTAAAATAATTTTGTTTCTTTGTTATAGGTAAGTTAGGATATTATTTTTCCAAACTCAAATGTGAAAGACTAATTGAAGTCGCCACAAGTCCATTACAACATGCTGCGCCAAAATTGAATCCCATCTTGGCTCTCTTTTCCGATGATCGATCAAATCACTCGAAGCTGACTTGGGTACCTACCACATACGAAATAGTTACCATGATGCACCAATTATCGATGAACATCCCCACAAGCAAAGTAAATGAATTCCTAGATGTTGATTAGGATGTACAAGGGATTACTTCAAATTGCTCCATATATTGGACAAGAATATTATATTCTTATAATCTGTCCATCGACTATGATTTGATTTCCAAATGGGCAAGTTGCTTCTCTCTTTTTCTCTACCACGGTCGAGCTGGAAAACGGCTTCTGAACCAAAAGGAAATTCACACATTTATCAATAAAAACCAAAATTGTCCTTATTTAGAACAATTTTCACCAAAAAGCCTAATTTTGCTTATCAATATCCCAAATGATTTAGTACCATTCACACACCAAACTTGTACGCGCAATCCAAAAGAACCTTCCGTGATAGCTCCATCCAAGATGATTGTTAAAAATCCGAAGTGGCGGCTTACATCAATGACGGCAGGTAAACGAAGCTGACGTAGATCCGACGTAGGTTTAGCCTAGTCCAAGGCGACATCATTTATCTCTTGGAAATTTCACCAGACGCCTAAACTCAGTCAGGTTTCACACCAATATCTCAAATTCCACCAATATCCCAAACATGGGTCGGTGACCAAAATAACTTTCATTGCAATTGTGTTCTAGACAATGAGTTAAAAATCAAATGTGGCGGCTTGTGAGGACAATGATCGGCAAATAGACCTAGCATGGATTGGATGTGGTTTTAGTCTAGTACAAGACGTGATATATCCATTTGTAAGTCCAATAAGGTTATGGTATATATGTGTCGGAATCCATTTAGACCTCCATGATAAAAAGTTGTGCCTTAGGCAATTTTAGATACATCGAAATAACATTATCTATGAAACGACATCATTTTGGATACGACTAAAGCCACATCAGATCCACTCAGCTATGGTTGCTTGATGATGTCCACGTAAGCTGGCAAGTTGGATTTTTTATGACCGTTTTGGGCGAAACTATGACTAAAGGTATTTTTGGGTTATTGGTACAAGTTCAAGTGTATTAGGTGACACGGAAAAAAGATGAAGGTATTGATTTTAGACTTTTTGGTGGAATTTTCCTTTAGACTAAAAGTCGCATTAGATTTATGTCAGATTTGTTTGCCTATTGTTGGCCACGCAAGACACCACTAGGATTTTTAATGACCCTTTTGGACGGAATTGCGATGAAATGTATTTTTGGATCACTGGTACAAATTGAGTATTTGTGATATGAAAAAGTTTAGGACGTTGGTGTCACACTGCGAAAAATTTAGGTTTCTTAGTTGAATTGTCCCTATTTTGGGAGTTGCTTTTTTTGAGATATTCTTTTTTAACTTATATTTTGATAATGATCTTATTATTAATAATCATGAAAAAGTAAATGCTCATTTACTAGTCTAAATTTATATATTTGCGATTTTAGTTGCTTCGGGTAAAAAATATATGAATCTACCCAAGCTGCGAGTTTTTAAAGACGAGGTCAATGGATATCGAAATTTTTCTGGTTATCAATTCGACGTATATCAATCTTAATTAGAGGGTAAATTATTCGTCAACCAGTGTTTTGTAAAGTGACCCTTTGCATTTTCTTTAGATTGTGCTCGATTAGTAAATATTCCTTAAATGGTGCTGAAACTAACATGTACAAGATTGTCAATGCTCATTTTCAAATAAATGTGTTTATAGAATTGTCACGAGAGGTTACAATAAAAATTAAAATATCTAATAGTTAATCTTTGCCCTTGCTATTATAAAATTATAAATCAATTTGTATGGTAAAATCAGGAGGGGTAATTGCGTGTAATTTGAATCGACACATGCATATACCCTAAAATATATAAATAAATAAACACGAAAGTTTTTGTAAATACTATTTCTACCATAAGACAGATGAGAAACGTTTTCTTTACCAATTTCCGTAGAATTATCGGAGGGACATTTTCCAGTTGACATAAAGTACCTTTGGTCAGCACGTAATTTTCAATCTCAATTTTTTACAATTCAGAGTGGGTTATATAAGTTATGAATTCCCATCTCTAAACGAGGAAAATAAGAAGTTTCACCGTCTTTTTGGGTAATTTAACTAGTCTCCGGCATTGCATCAGAATTTCTGTAGCCCTTTTATTCAAGAGTTAATAATCAGCTATGGTCAGACAAGGAAGATCAGAGATCCTACGTTCATATCATCCCTGACATCCAATTAGAAGCTCTGCCAAAGAGAGTGGGCATTCATAACACAAGTCGTTTCTTCAAGAGAAGGGTAAAGGGCTAAGAATTTTTTAGTATGTCTCGTTGCTAAATAAGACAAAACCAGAAGATTTGCTTGATTCTGCTTGGTCCCTTAAAATGCCTTTCTTGTTTGCGTAGGTTTCCATTATGAATCATATTTTTTTATTTAATTTGTACCACGTGTGGCATCAATGTCACATAATGATGGGCCCATCAGATCTTCCGATAATGATGTGCCGGATCTTAAGATTGTTTCAACTCTTCCACATGTTACATGTGTTTTAAGTATAGTGGGAATAATTCTTTTTTAGATATCCTGAAGAAATTTATGTACACAAAGCAAGAACATTAGGTCCATTTTTTAAAAGAATTTGGCTTCATTTTAAGCAACGATGTAAATGATCACTCAAATTTCAGCGTTAGCTACAAAATAATTCTCTTGCTTTTATTAATTTTCTATATGTTTTACTCATATTAATTTGCCCCTGTATGGCGTAAATTTCTCTTTAAAAAGTGAATGAGTGAGAACTCGTCATCATATCTAAATGACACGTCATGAACACTTCTTTTGCAAGTTTAGGCCCGAGGCAGGCCCCGCCATGGCAAAAGTAAACATTGACGTTCTCGTTATTGTTGAGTCATTTGAAAAAAATTACGTCAGGCACATAGGATTCCAAAAGAACTATCACATATATATATATTTCCCAACCAGGTTCAGGAGCGATTGCTCTCACAGGTGTGATTCTGTCTCCCATTGCAACTGCTCTGACATAAGTGGGATTGGGTGACAAAATTAGGGTTTAACACAACCTATGCATAGTTATTGAAGTGAATTCTTGAGATAGTTTAATGTAACTGTCAAAAGAAAGATTGTTTAGTATTAAATTAGGTCAACGAATAGCAAAATAATACAACTACTCCAATTACAAAGTGAAATTCTCCACCACTTAACGATAGATCAGATTCACCAACCATTGAATTTGGACAATTGAAACATGTGATGAGCTTGGAAAATCATTTTCATGGACTCTACTTATCTTGGTGAACTTTCTGGTCATGAAAACGATCCAACAACAAAAGTTCCAATAGGTTTGATTCCTTAAGTTGGATCTGGTTTCGTTAGATGAGTTCCAATTTAACTTTTGAGTTTCGTCCTTTTCAATGCCAAAAAAGAAAAATAATAAAACTGTTGTAGGTTAAAAGAAAGTATAAATGGGGACACCTGGCCAAAAAAAAAAAAAAAGCAAAAGAAAGTACGCGGACGAAAAATATAGGAGGCAAAAAATAGATAAAGTTTAACGAGTAAAGTGTAATTTGCTTTCGATAAAAAAAAGTGTAATTTCCTCTTTTAAAGGTCGATACATTATAATGAATAATGACAAAATGCTTGCGTTTCCTTGCATCATCAATCTAAAGTGACATGGGAACTGTTTATATTATCGTATAAATAAATATTGAATATTTTCAGTAGGTTCAAGTTGCTTTTTCTCAATGGATTTTGGAATCTTAAAAAGGGTTGTTACCTAGATTGAATGCCCACTTTTGAGGAATTAAATGATCCCAGATGGTTAGCGCATAGAGTATAATGCTTAAAAGCCTCATGTTTGTCTATTAACATATTTTTTGCAACTGCTTCAGATCAAGTTGCAGCATCCGCCAGACCGTACGTGTGGCAGATATTCTTAAATTGAAGAAGAAAATGAAAGTAAATGAAAAACATTAGAAAGGTTGTTGGATGAGAATGCCAATTCACAAGTAGGAATCACGAGATAACGCAAAACCCTTATATATCGTTTTCATTTATTTTTTCTTGGTGATAAAAAAATATCATCATTCATTCTATATCAACATATTTCCTGCTATTTTTTCATTTAAAGATTTTGGTTAAAAGTTGCCTTGGCTCTATAATGTTGAAAGACTATCAATCGTCTGTCTGCCCTATCTAAAGAAAGGTCTAATACGTTTTGGGTTGTGTTAACACATGTTCAGAGGCATTATTTGAAAGTTATTACGCGTTGTGGTCAAGAAAAGAGTTATATATATTAGAAAGAGAGATTAGTGGAAATTTATTAATTATAACTTAGGGATAACGATGAGTAGGGGCAGGAGAACTACCCTACCCTAAGCCCCACAACAATATTCAAGTTTAGAAATTTTGACATGTGGTCACAAGAATTTACAAAAAGCATGTGAACTTGAGGACGAGCTACCGGTATGACAAATGTAAATGCCAATTATAGAAAAATTGAGCGCAATAATTTACTTTGGAAGGCTTTATCACTCAAGAGTAGAGTATATATGAATATATAGAAATTAGAGGTTTAGAAATAAGTAATAGAGACCATGAGTAATCGGTTTTGGATTAAAAACCTAAAACCTACCCTGTCAAAGTTGGTTATCAAATTTTGGGATTAGGAGCCAAATCACTCAACCCTTAATCGGCCTATAATCATATCAGCCAGTTCCAAGCTAGTTTTAGGGTCAACTTGGGAACTAGCCTATCTTCTTTTCTTATTTTTTACCTCCTGTTTCATTTTTTAATAAATTGAACCAGAATTTACAAAGTGAGATGGATTATGAGGATGACAGTTTTAAACATTCCGAATGCAGTAGATGAAAGTATCCTAGGAAAGCTTAAGAAGTCAGAGGAAAAGCAATCCCTTTGAAAGAACAAGTCCATGCCACCTCCACTTCCCAATGACCATGTAGGCCGTAGATGGTAGCCAGGGGGTGTTTTCACTGATGAGGCCGTCCCCAGTAGTCCTTAGTGGGGTGCTCAGTAGGACCACATTCCTTACTTTTACTTGTCGATACCCGCAAGCCTCACCCCCCATTGGAAATGTATATTTTCTTTCCCATGGCTAGGGAATACCAACGATTTTACACTAAAGAGAAGCTAAATATTGGCAACTTCTCATTTCGATATCATCCTCACGCTAGGTTCTCCATAAAAGGCCAATTGAATGTGTAACTAGTGTACTCTATCCACAAGATGAAGCTACAAAATAGCTTTATGCAAATTGAATGGACATCCAAAAAGTCAATGCTTCCTATCCTCATCAGCAGAGTTACACAAACAACAGAGTGATGATACAAGCCTATTCCATCTCAACAATATGTCTTACAAGTAGGGTGAGTATTGATCCAAGGTCCATCCTAGGAGTTTAGGGTTGGTTCGAGTTGGATCACCCATATATATAGATATGTAATTTTATATATTTTATTTAATATTATATCTAATAAGTTATATATTATATGCTTTTTGTCTACTCTAAACCCCGGTGTCTCTTCCTTTGTTATCGTCGCATTTCAATTTTGCCGTGTAAATTAGAAAGTAGAATGAAACTTAGCCTTCATTTGATCCCAAAAAAAAAAAAAAAAAAAAAAAACTAGAAACCCTCTCCACTCAGCTCGACCTTACTTGCCTTGCTTGCGGCTTGCCTCCATTCACTTGCCTAGCTCACCTTGCTGCTTGTCTTTGTTCACTCACCTCGCCGCTCATCTCTATCCTCTCCTTGCTTATCTCACATGTTTGTTTTTATGGTTTGCTACTTTTAGCAAGTGTGAAATTTCTATTGTTACCTTATCTTTTAATTATATTTGATATGTATTAGTATTCATAGTTTGGTTGTTCAATATCGCATTATCGATGGATATGTAATTGGAAATAATATGTTTGTCCTTTCAAGGAATACAAAATATGAAATCAAAAAAAAAAAAAAAATTCGGTTGGTCGTGGGTTAACCCTATAACCAAACCAAGCCCAAAGGGTCGATCTCGTCCTTAGTCCCAGGCTCAATAAGATCAGTCTTCGGTCCCAAAAAGTGGGGCCAATACTACGCGGGTTGATCCCTGAGTTAGGTGCCAGACCTGTCCAATCCAGATCATGCTCACCCTTACTTACATGGCTGGTTCCTGGGTTCAAAACCAATTTTATACAAAAACCGGCCTTCTTGGGTTTAGGGAATAGAATTAATTAAAATTAGTTCCAAGGCATTTTTACTTGGAAACTGAATTGGTCCTCATATGCACCTCACTTGGAACACCCTGTGGAACACCCCTTTTAAGACCAAGTCGGTTCCATTAAAATATCTCACCTCGCTTGACAATGTGATTTATACGTTCTTTAGATTTATATGGTCCCTCTCCATCTATTAATTTTAACTTTTGTTTTGGAATTTCTAGTATGGTAATAGAGCGAAGTTTTGCCTCTTTCGAATGTATGTCCACCCTTATTAATCAAATTCCACATGTTGCCCCTAATCCAACTTGTACATTTTATATACTATTTATATTCATGTGCTCTCCTTTCACCTACGATTTAAGTTTTTGAATTGAACTTTCTAACTAGTTCGGGTTTGTTGGCCAAATTCATCCTCACCCCCATATCAAATCTCATATGGTGTCGATTTTCGCTATCTCATTGGGACTAGACCAATGCACGTGTCTTTTCTTGAGCGGGTGAAATATCATTAGTAATTATTTCCAATTCTCTATTCTTTTGGGAAAATTACTAAAATAAAAATCATAAATCTATTACAATTATGTCAATTCGTCGTAATTTTTTTTTTCAGCCTTTAGTCCTAAACCTCTAGCATTTGTGCCAATTCAGCTTCATTCGTCCGACCAAAGTCAACCGGCATTGATGTAGATGCTAGACAGTTTTTTAATAATATTTTTTTTATCGATTGTTTTTCTTTTTTCTTTTTCTTTTTTTTTTTCTTTTTCTTTTTCTTTTTCTTTTTTTTTTTTTTTTTTTTTCTTTTTCTTTTTTCTTTTTTCTTTTTCTTTTTTCGTTTTTTCTCATCTCCTTCCCTTCTTTCTTTGGCTAATTGCCATTGGCCATAGGCGAGGGCTGGTGGGGTTGAGTCTTACTATTGGCCAGCAAGGCTCGATCCCGCCAAATTTGATGAGGTCGGCCTCGCTAGTGGCCAACAGGGATGAACCTCGCCAGCCCTCACCTCTAGCTAACAAAAATAAAAGACAAAAATAATTTAAAAAGTAATAAAAATTCTTTAAAATAAAATATTATTAAAAAATCGTCAATGTCAACGTCGGCCAATTAAAATTGGCCGGATGAACTGATTTCTTTGGGCACTCACTGGCTCACAAAGATTTCTTTTTCAATTCATCATTGGAGTTGAATACCTTATTCTATGAGGATCATGATTGAGAATTTTATTATTATTGTTGACACCTAAATTTTGACGATCCGGTCATTTATTTATAGCATAGAAATTAGGGGTTAATTTTATCCTTGAAAAAATATTAATTGCATAACATATAAATTTAGGTGCATTTATTTTTAGTTTGTATGTTTTGCATTTATTTATTGGACCGGTGGTGGATGGGTTCGAATTAGTGATTTTAAGCTTTAACTTAGCGGACCGGACTAAGCCTACAAAGCGAGCAAATTGGCCCAAGCCCGTTTTTTAATGATCAAAGATTATCTCATGGAAAATAGGGATTTGACATTTTTCCGGGATATGTTCGGAAAAGCAAATATTGCCTTCAGAAAAGAAATCTTCAGTGATATTGATTTGAAAAATTAAAAAAAAAAAAAAAAAATCTAATCCTTTGGCCTATAAAAGATATTTACGTAGGGTTTTGGGAGGCCACGCATATTGAATACACAGCCATTCAGAGAAATTTAGTAAATTGAAGAGTATTCGGTCAAAGGGGGCCACCATACTAAGAGAATACATGGCCAGAATATACACAGAGAGAGGAGAACACTCACGTTGGGATCCCAACAGCACCAGAAACTCCACAACTTTCAGATTTCTGAGTGCCTCAAGAACTTCGGCGGATGTTCACCGAGCACTCATAGCGACTCGCCAGCTTGTTCAATTCCCAGCCGAGCTACACTTTTTGTTTTGCATGATTTCAGGCGGTCATCATAGCCTGTCCGATGACTATTAGTTCCCCGACGTTACACAACCATACTCCAGTGAGGGTAGCATCATCGTCGCATCGGGTGGAATAGTTTGCGATCTCCTCGCCAGCCGCATTCCTTGGGCCGTTTGATACTGTCTCGATTTGGAAGCACGATCTCTAAATTAGCTCGTCCACCAACGCCGGCTGTCTTGCTAATTTAACCCTTCGATCTCCAACCATCGACAGCGAATAGCGAGCTCTGACCAGGTTCTAGACGAGCTCCAAATCCCATCGCCGATTCTCGGTGGTCTCGATCCAGTCATCTTGCTTGCTTTGGGTTGACTCCCAGCAAGATTGGGCATGTGTGGGTTTCCTGACTTGTCAAATTAGCTTGCACTTGGCCACGTTTGTCAAATTTTTTTGCAGGTTATATTGGTGTTCTCTCACCTCATAATTCTCAGCTCCTGTAGATGTCCTCGAGCTAGACAAAAGGTGAGGTCCCTTTTGTCGCACTATCGATGACACCGGCAACCCGAGTTCCCTCATCGTTCCCATCACCAGAGTTTCAAGTGCGAGTCGGTTGCGACCCCGATTGCGTTATGCTCGAATTTGGAAATTATCTTCAAATTTAGGTAAGATACTCACGCTTAATATATTCGCGCCTAATGTACATCTATTAGTATATAACTTGCACATTTATAAGTGATAGATGTATTTCCCGGGTTATTTGCCTAATTTGCAACCGCACACCGATTTTTTATTCCATCTATAAGGCTTTAGATGGAATAATTAATCACGCAGGAGTAAAATTGATATCTTGATATTTAAGGCTTAAGATTAATTTATTGATTTTATTAGCGAAATAATTTGATTAGATATTGTTTCCAAATTCGAACAATGGATAATATCTTTGATGATCGTGAATGAGTTGGTGCTTATCTTTTAATCGCTTTATTTATCCCAAAAATACAAAAAATACAAAAAATACAAAAATACAAAAAAATTGCATTTGCATATCATGTAGATTAGGATTGATTTTCCTAGATAAAATTGCATGATAGAATAGTTAGTTTCTTTAAAATACATGTTTAGATGGCATCTAGGTTAGATAAAATCTTTTGAATAAAATTGCATGATGAGATAATTTTCTAAGTTAAGATAGGATTCAGATTACTTTATTCCTAACTTAAAATAGATAATATCTCACTTAAATTAGGTTTTTATTTTTAGCAATTTTAATTACGAATTTTTATAAAAAATACAAAAAATCATGTGCATGTCATATAGAATTAGATTCATGAAGTGCATGTCGTTTAGCTATTATTGCTAAGTTCATTTAATTAGAAATTGCCCATCATTAGAATTAGGTCATTTGGTTAATTTAGATTGCACATTTAATTATTGCATTTCGTTAATTTCGAATTTCATGAAAAAAAAAAAAAAAAACTATTTTAGAATAAATTAATTAATTCTCGAGGATAGATTGCATGCTCATTAAGAAAACACCAAAAAAAAAAAAAACAAATTACTTTACTCATGTCATATAGTTTAGGCTATACTGCTATGTCATATCACTTCATGTTAGATTAGTAATATTGCATTGCATATAGATTAGATTCTCATTAATTAAGTGAAAACAAAAAAAAAGAAATTGCGTGTTAAATAGAAATCATATCTAGAACCGTTGATGTGAATTCGATCTAACATTGCAAATGTTTTCGTTGCTATGAGGTAAATCCAAGATTTTATTTGCTTTCTTGAATGTTAAATTGGTGGTTGGCGACCAGTATGATCACCTCACGTTTAGGAAATTGAAATTAATTCAAGCGCTTACCAAACATTTTTCAAAATAAATGAGAAAGGTACCGAAAGAGCGTTAGAGAAATCTAATGTAATCAAGCCCCCGTGCATCCAAAATCTCTCGGTTCGTAGAAGTGAAATAATTCTCTCATTATTTTACTTAGGTGTCTAATCGACCTACCGCAAACTCGATTAGTGGCGACTCCTTTTGCATGATAAATATTTGAACATAAGTCTTGAATTGGTATAGGGCTTGAGAGAGCCCGAGCTAAGTTAGATTTAGTAGTCCATTAACCTAATTTTAGGTAGTGCATTCAAAAATTTGATCGCAACAATTATTATTATTATTATGAAGGAACCGGCACATTTGTCTCGAAAAAAGCGTGAAATCATTATTCGGACTTTTACTTCTTGGAACCTCACGATGTAAAATCACTTTGATCTTCACAGATCTTCTAACTTTGATATAAAGCGCGACCAACCTGAAAGAGATAAGATCTTTACCCAAAAAAAAAAAAAAAAAAACTTAAAAGAGATAAGATCGTCCGTGCTTAAATAAAGGTAAAGTCTCTTTCAAAGTTCCATGTGGCCCCAGCAGATAGGAACACGTGAAACCTGACAGTCTTATCTCATGCGCTATTTTAATTACCAAGAGTAATAAATAGAGCCAAACAATTATTTTCCTTATCTCCTTTTATTTTGCTAAACGACCCCATTCGAATAGGAGCCAGCTAACTAGCAAACATGTCAGGGACAAGCCAGTGTGAACCAGCTCCCCAGGAATGACTTTCGAAACGAGGACGCCCAATTGTTGAAGAGTCATCTAGAAGCCCAACATCCCAACATGTTGGCGGGAAGTGATTATTGCATATTTGTGTATTCTATCACATTTTGTATCGATTTCATATTTATTAATTAAAGAGTGGTGGGACGACACGTGTTAATTTCTTCCTTGGGTAGAACCATAGTAATCGCATACCCAATGTGAGATGCTCAAGTTGAGACTTATATTACCCAACACAATATAAACCCTAAGGTTCGAGATTAACGAGTATATCATAGTAGCATATAAATCCTAAAGTTCGAGATTAACAGGTATATCATAGCAGCATATCTAGAATTTTGGCATCGGACAATCACAAGTTTGCTCATAGCATAACTAGAATTTTGTGAATTTTTCTAGATAACCTTATGAAGATAGATTGAGCACTTCATCATTAGGGCGATTGCACTATGACTGGCTTGCCACCATTGTACACTATATCATGGGGCACTTTATGACCTAAAAGAGATGTTCCAAGAGAAAGCAACGCACCTTAAAAGGGGAAATTACTCACTCAGTGCTTAAATCTTTTGTATAGATGTCAAGTTAGTACTAAATTTTTCAATTTTCCAAATTGGTTCTAAATCTTCACGCGGAGTTTCATGTAGTCATTCCCGGTCAATTTTTGGATAGAAATTGCTAATGTAGCTATCCAGTTATTGTCAACCGTCCTACATGGTGTAATGTCCAATGAAAATTCCCAAAATGACTATATTGGAATTTCCTTCAAAGGTTTAGGAGATTGGAAAATTTGAAAAGTTTATGACTGAATCGCATCTATGCAAATATATTTATGATTAATTGGACAATTTTGCACCTTAGAGAGAAGGATGAAAATCCTCTGTTCGGGTTACGATCCTTCACTATAAGATGTAAATCATTTAGGGCTCGAACTCATTGTTTCGGTACGTGTATGGTTGCAAAAGCCGTGAAGAACAATTTTTGTGGGGGTACTACAATAAAATAAATTAGGTGTAGATACTAAGACTTGTAACTGCTTCTATACATGCTGGAAAAAAATTACGTAAGAGGAAACATGATTAACATTTAGGAAGGGAATTGGGTGTCAAAATTACACTGACGATTCTTCTATGTTATATCATGTGAGAAGTGTCAGTTTATTTTAGTAAGCACCTACAGTTTGATAAGAACAGAATAATATTAAAAGACATTACTTCTAATGCTCCATGATCAGATGCAAGTGTGTTTTTCCATCATCAATCAAAAGCGAATGGAATCACGTGATATTAATATAATCGAATCGCGTCCATATTAAACCAAAAAGCTAATATTCATAAAATGTCTTCTCCATGTTTAAATATTGTTGGGAAAAAGACACGCAGCATCATTTTTTTATCGACTGAAAGGCATGCTGTAACATCAAAGATCTGCGTATAATGCCATCCATTGCGCAGTTTGAATTTTTTTTCTAAATAATTTAATAAATATGTATGAACCCTCAAGCTTGGCACTGTTGCTTGTGGCGCATTAAAGAATTTTCAACGTGAAAACTGAAGGTCACCTATCAACATCGTGCAAACATCTCTAGGTCAGAGCTGCTTTTGTAGACTAAAATCTAGACTTAACCGATTGATTGGGGCTCGTCTTTTTTCCATCTCAGGCAACTATGAGCACCAAAATTTTAAGGGATGCAAAAAGTCCTTAATTTTACCCATGGACATCAATACAGCAAACCTTTTTCATGTCATCAGTATCACCAAACTTGTACTAATGACCCAAATATACATTTGGGTCAAGTTTCCGTTCATGATGACCATTACAA